>OV702294.1:195483336-196125846 GCA_916181665.1 Avena sativa | reverse complement strand
GGCATCATGTTCTGCAGGAACACCGGCCCGAGATGGATGATGTCATCCACGACATGGACAAGCAGATGCACCATGATGTCGAAGAACGCGGGAGGGAAGTAAATCTCGAGCTCACATAGTATCTCGACGATCTCTTCCTGTAGCTTGCCGAGCTGCTTCACGCCGATAGACTTCCTAGAGATGACGTCGAAGAAGTTGCAGAGGCCACGGACGTGCTCGTCCATTATCTCTCGGATCGCAACGGGGAGTATTTGCGTCATCAACACGTGACAGTCGTGAGACTTCATCCCACTGAACCTCTTCTTCGCTACGTCCAGATATCTGCTTATCTTCCTAGAGTAGCCGTGCGGAACCTTGACTCCTATGAGGCAACTAAAAAACCTATGGAGCTCCTCCTCGCTCAGAGTAAAGCATGCAGCTTTAAGCACCATGCCATTCTTCTTAGCCCTTTTGCAGCGAACCTGGGTCCCTTCCGTCTGTTCATCGTCATCGCTGGCATCATCACTATCGGGGTACTACAGTTCCTTCTTAATGCCAAGCAATTTCAGATCGCTTCTTGCTTTCGGCCCATCCTTGGTCCTATCCGGCATGTTCATCAGAGTGCCGAGCAGGCTCTCGGTAAAGTTCTTCGTGATGTGCATCATATCAAGGCTATGAAGCGTGTGGAGGACCTTCCAGTAAGGCAGGTCCCAGAAAATAGACCTCGCCTTCCATACTCCATGCAACGGTGGCGGTTGTTCCCTCGGCCGCATCTTTCCCGGCGCAGGGCACTCTTCCCAATTGTCTAGAAGCTCCTTGATTTCTTCACCGCTCAAAGGTCATGGGGCATTATCAAGCTCGTCTTTGCCATTGAATAGGTCTCCGCATTTTCTCCACGGGTGATCCTTGCGGAGCCACATTCGAGTCCTCTGGAACACGGTTTTCGAAGACCCGGGATCCCTCTGCAGCTGCAGATGCGGGGTCTTGTCCATGCACCTAACACATGCACAGAATCTATGGTTCACCTGGCATGCTACATATCCGTAACCAGGATATTCATGCACCGTCATGAGCAACGCGGCTTTCAGGTCGAAATAATCTCTAGTATAGGTATCCCACATACGTGCCGGCGTCTCCCACAACGTCGCTAACTCCTCTTTCAGGAGCCCGAGATACAGATGCATGTCGACACCTAGTTGTTTCGGCCCCTGGATAAGCATACTCATGTGTACGTACCACTGCTTCGTGCACAGCCAGGGGGGAGGTTGTAAGGCCATACAAACAAGGGCCAGGTGCTGTGCGTGCTACTCTGGTTGCCAAAGGGATTGAGTCCGTCGGTGCTCATGCCAGCCTGACGTTCCTTGGATCGAGCCCGAACTCATCTTGGAATTTGATGTCTAGCGCATTCCACTGGCTAGCATACGCGGGGTGTGTTAGGATCTTGCCCTTCTCCGGATCATCTTCCGGCTTCTCCCTCTTCGCGTGCCATTGCATCAGCTCTGCTTCCTTAGGGTCTACGAAATACCGCTGCAGACGAGAAGTGATAGGAAAGTACCACACCACTTTTCAGGGAACTTTCTTGTTCCCTCTCTTGTACTGTCCCTGGCCGCACACTGGGCATGAGGTTCTATCGTTGTACTCGTTCTGATAAAGTGCGCAGTCGTTGATGCATGCGAGGTACTTCACGTATGGCATGTCTAGTGGGAAAACTACTTTCATCGCCTCCTCGATACTTGTTGGCGGTGTGTTGTCCTTGGGAAGACGAGCGTGCCAGAATTTCATGTGAGCGTTGAAGCTAGTGTCGGTCCATTTGTGCTCCGCCTTCATCTCAAAAGTCTTCAGCGTTACACTCAAGCGTGTATCCTCGGGCCGGCACCCAAGATACAATGGAGTCCTCTCGTCTACCTCCATCTATGCCATCTTGGCTTTCTCTCTGGCTGCAGCTTTCGTGTTGGTCGTCTGCTTAAGGAGAATTTCTTGAAGATGAGGGTCCCGCAAGGCCGAAGTTAGCGCCGTGTCCGTGCTCCCTTCTTCTCCTCCACCACCACCATCTGCTCTGGCATCATCTCCTTCATGATGATCGTGTCCGTCGGCATCTACTTCTTCATGATGATCATCATGTTCTCCTTCGTCATGATGACCATGTCCGGGAGACCCTTCGTCTTCTCCCCCGCCCCCGGCCTCTTCTTCATCATGGCCACCGCCATCTGCCGGTGGCTCATTCACTAAGAAGTCGGGCATGAAACCATGCGTGAAAAGGTGAGACTCCAGTTGTCCGGAATCAGGGTTGATCCACTTCCAGTGTTTGCACGTTTGGAACGGCATCTTATCTTCGTCATGTTGTTCTGAACCATATCGGCCACCGCGTCAACCTTGTATCTAACCACCCAGCGCTCGCTCATATGGATGACCATGGTCGCCTGCGCGTGAACATAGACCAAATTAAAGAGAGAGTGTTAGAACCATGCACACACACATCAACCGCACACATATATGCATGATCGCCGAAAAATTTCGGCATGACCTACCCTAAAAGTAGGACGTATGGCTAGTGCAGAAATTTGCCGAAATGGACGTGTATCAACATTTCGGCAAACCTCCATGCACCCGGCGCCAGCAACATGCATTCAAGAACAACACAAAGCTCCTCGAGAAGCAAGCATTCATTCATTCAACAAACACAACACAAAGCAAATGAACATCGTCTCGCCATCACACACCGCCCACGGGACCAATCTTCACCTACAAATCATCCATATATATACATGCATGCTCCGAGACCCGTCGGCCACACAAAACATGCATCACACACAAGTACCCATGCACACCTCACAAATCCACAACCATAGGCATAGCGGTGGAGGAGCAAAGTATGGGTAGGTGTAGTACCTTTACAAAGTAGGAGTAGCTTCCATCACAAGTACATAAACCAAAGTAGGTCTAGCTATCAACAATGGAGGTGAGTATGAGAAAAATGGAGTGGGAGGGAGGAGAGCGACGAGCTAGTTGGAGGAGGAGAAGAAGGGAAAGGGTGGTGGTAGGTAGGAGGGGATGCCACCTTTTTTAGATATGTTTCGCACATTCTGTGGCGCATATGGCTATATGCGCCACAGAAAGTGCGAATTCTGTGGCGCATATGTTGTATGCGCCACAGAAAGTAAGAGTTCTGTGGCGCATACAACATCTGCGCCACAGAATTCTGGCATGCCCATGTGCTGGGTCAGGCCCACATGGGGCCCACAGAAATTCTGTGGCGCATATGGCTATATGCGCCACAGAATGCTCACTTTCTGTGGCGCATATAGCCATATGCGCCACAAAATTGCATGAATTCTATGGAGCATTTCTTATATGCGCCACAAAATTAATTTTAGTGGAGCATTTTCCCTATATGCACCACAGGATTAAAATCTACCTATAATCGTTTTCCTAGTAGTGCTAAAGGCCCTTCCCATTATAATGTGCACCACCCTTCTTCCCCAAATCCCATCTCACTTTGATCGAGCAAGAGGCTCCGAAGCAGAGACGAGCACGACGCCGGTAGGCTACCTGACTCCGCCGCGGTCCTCCTCTCTATTGCCGCCTACGTTGTCTGCCGTCGCTGAAGGCGCTCCGTCCTCCATTCTCCTCCTCCCCTCCGTCCGCGTGCGTAGAGGCGCTCCACCCTGCTCGCCGCTACCACCAGCGACCGCCTCCATCGTCTATGCGAGCCCCGATGCACCACCAACCTCCACCATCGTTGCTGTCCCGAGGAGTACTCCCTCTCCCTCCCTCTCATCTATCCCCTCTCCCGGTGAGTAGGGGCGGCACCGGTGAGTAGTCTTTGTATTTTTTTGTATTTTTTAGTATGTCTTTATTAATTATGTCTTCTTTAGTAGTCTTTCTTATTATGTCTTTTAGTAGTCTTTGTATTTGTAAGTTACTTATTATAGTGGCATTATTAGTAGTATTACTAGTATTTGTAGTAGTATTTGTATAGTATTTTTAGTAGTAATAATTAGTAGTGGTAATAGTGTAATGGTAGTGGTAGAGTATTATTAGTAGTATTAGTAGTAGTAGTAGTAGTAGTAGTAGTATAGTGATAGTGGTAGTGGTAGTATTAGTATTAGTATTAGTATAGTGGTCGTGGTAGTGGATCACGACAATGATGCAGAGTTAGAGACGAAGGCTCGCGACGACACTTCTTCCTAGCGTCGGTTGGCTCCAGGATGGGAAGAAGCTTATCTCGCATTATTATTAGTCCTGAAATTATGTTACTTTGAATATTTCATGAAATTTTTTATATGTCTAAATGACTTTGTACATGGTCGTTATTTCTTATGAGCATTGGAGTTACATGATCCCATTGACGTTTGAGGTTAGGCATGGCATGACAATGCGCGCAATATAGGGATGATGGATGGGCGCGACAATGCATGCCATATATAGGGACAATGGACGGGCACGACAACCAATTCACATGGTTTTATTAACTCCGTTGAGGCAACCATTTTGCGCGGTGTCCTTAATTCATTAGCGCTTTGCTGTGTTTATTGCATTGAAATACCTAGCAAGTCTTTGCAAAAACTATGGAGCATGACAAAGTTCAAGAAAGGATATTGCGGGGTATGATAGCCGGTGAAGATATCACCTCGTAGTATACGGAAGACTCCGGTGAGGGAGTGGAGGAGGATCTAGAGCAAAGATACGACATCAGTGAGGGAAGATACAACTCCAGTGAGCAAAGAGATGGCTCCGGTGAAGGAACCTTGACTACAAATTCCGGTGAGGTATATAAATTAAGCCAATTCTAACTAGATGCATTAATTTATTTGTATATCTATTTACGATTCTTTCTTATTTTATCCCTCTGAATTGAAGCATTCTTCTGAAACCAAACGAGGCCGGACAAAAAAGTTGGCCCCCGATGCTAGGTTCATGATCGAAGAAGTGGCTGCAGATGGCGCTCTGATTGCTCCCGCGCACAATGCAAGATCATTTGTAAATCAATGCGGAGTTGTTGTTAGGGACATCCTCCTGATCACCATTTGAGAATGGAATAAGCCAAAGACGGATGGATTTAGTTATTGTAGGGTTCGCAACATGGAAAACAGAAATTTTATATCGCGGGAACAAACAAAACCAATATCTATTCTATGATATCGGTGCAACGAGATTATAGAGAACTAACCCTCGAAGATCCAAAGCATTTAACGAGATTCAGATCTCGTGGTTGATGTAGTCAATCAGTTGTCGATCTCAATATTGCGTAGACGATCCTTCCGGCGCCACGTTTCGGTAGCGCTTCCGCAGTCGGTCACACATACGGTAGTCGATGAAGACCTTCCTCTACCTTTTTCCAGTGGAGGTTGTAGATCTCCTCGGAATCCCAACAGCACGACGATGTGGTGGTGGTGGTGGAGGAGAAGAGATTACTACTGGGCTTTGCCTAAGCTAGAGCAGTGTATGAAGGAGAGAGGGGAGGCACCGGCGGCTAGGGTTTTTGGTGTGAGGGTCTATGGGGCGGCCTCACCCCTCCTTATATGGGTGGGGGTTGTGGCTAGGGTTCCCACCCCTGGCCGAGTCCTTCCCCAACTCCTCTAGGCCGGCGTTAAGGAAGGGAAGAGGGAGAATTTATCCCTCAAGGTTTCCCTTTTCTTCGCTAACTAGGATTTGACTATTCAAACTAGAGTTTATTTCTCTCTTCCTAGTCCTTGGCCGAGTTGGCCTAGGGTATGATGCGCCCAGCCCATCAGGGTATGGTGCATTCCAAGTACCTCCTCCCGGGGTGGTGGACCTTCCAGAATATTCTAGAAACTTCCGGTCAAAACACCAAAAACATTTCCGAACCCTGGAAATTGACTTTCCTTATATGAATCTTATTCTCTAGACCATTCTGGATCTCCTCGTGATGTCCTAGATCCAATCCGAGACTCCGAACAACATTCTGTCTCCAACTCACATTCCATATCTACTCCAACAACATCGAATCCTTAAGTGTTTCTCCCTATAGTTCGTGAACTATGTAGACATGATCGAGACACCTCACCAATCAATAACCAATAGTGGGATCTGGAAATCCATAATGGCTCCCACATATTTCTATGATGACTTCGTGATCGAATGAACCATTTACATATGATACTGATTCTCTTTGTTGCATGATACTTTACTTATCCGAGGTTTGATCGTCGGTATCTCTATACCTAGTTCAACCTCATTACCGATAAGTCCTCGTTACTCGTTCCGTGATATGACATCCCTTGTGACCTAGTCACACACTTTCAAGACCATTGGATGACATTCCACCGAGAGGGCCCAGAGTATATCTATCCATCATATGGATGGATAAATCCCACTCTTGATCCATGTGCTTCAACACATATTTTTAGTATACCTAATGCCACCTTTATAACCTTCCGGTGATGGTGATTAACATGATCTCATGGTCGAAGGATTAGGTTGCTATGTATTTGAAAGCTTATAGCAAACAAACTCTAAATGACTTGATCTTATGCTATGCTAACTATATGAGTGTGTCCATCACATCATTATCCTAATGACACGATGTTGTTATTAATAACATTTAATGTCCATGATTAGGAAACCATGATCATCTATTAATCAAAAAGCTAGTTTAACAAGAGGCTTACTAGGGACTCTTTTATGTTCACAAAACACACAAGCATTAATGTTTCCGGTTAATACAATTATAGCATGGGATGTAAACATTTATCATAAACACAAAGATATAATAATAACCACTTTATTATTGCCTCTTGGGCACATCTCCAACAGTTATGTCGAGGATAGATGCAAAGGTATGATTTGGACTACGCTCATAAAAAATTTCACCCTACCACCATAGGTGGATCCAGAAAACAAAGTTATAGAGCCAAAATTCAAGGAGTGGGATCTTATAAATATGGCCAACCAATTCAAAGACAACAAGAAAAGATTGTACAAGAAGTATGTCCTGGATAAAAATAGTCTGGAGTTCACCAGAGCGAATGAAAAGCTAAGAGATCACTAGGACGAATGTGTGGAGTACAGGAAATCGGCTGAAGCTGTGAAAAAATCGGAAATAAACAAGGAAAATGGAGCTGAAGAAATATCACCCTGGTATGGGGACAGGTGGATCCAAGGCTGCCAGGCCTAATTGGGGGAAAGCTGAGAACGACCTGATTGCTAAAGGGATCCCTCGAGAGACATTGGAGTGGGCAGAACGGGCAAAGTCTTGGTTCTATGGGCATGAGGCAAAGTTGGACCTAGAAACATGGAGTATGTTTTTAAAAAGAACATATTGCAATAACACCTTACAAATCCCTAAAAAATGCAATGGAGGAAGTGCAGGAGGGGAAGTTCCACCCCGATAGAGAGAATGACAACCTCACACTTGCCCTTGAGAAAAAAGAACACAAATGACGAAAAAGAGGCACTGAAGGCTCCGTTCCATGGAAGCTCGGGTTTCCCGCCAACAAGAAGAAATATCCCGATAGAAGCCATCAGAGAAGAAAGGTCAGGGAGGCAGACCGGATGTAGCAGATAGAAGAAACATTAACGAGGCAGCAAGAGAAAATAAACACACTTATTCATCAAGGTACCGGCCCATATCAGCGGCAGGACGAAGATGCTACCGGCCCAGCATCTCGGCGGAAAAAAACCGTGGCTTCCATGGAGCACCCGACTAATAATGTGATAATGGCTTCCACAGAGGACCTAGACTAACTTACCCCGTGGATGATATCACAGAGCCAGCAAATTGTGAGCTACATGTGAAATTTGTGAAGATATCCATGAAGGTGGTGGTCATCTTTGCCTTACCTTCTGGACCTAGACTAACTTACCATTGCTCTTCGGTTCCAGATGGCTACACCGTTTTTGGGGTGGATGAAGTTATGATCGGATTTGATCAGCTGAATCTTGAGTTCCCTGCAGGTGAAGGGGATCTGAATGAACTAGGAGAAGCAAGGAAAATCACTGTTCTATGACGAAAGGAATACACCGTGCTTCCAAATTGGATGCCAAGGCCACAGACTTCTGATATACTTGCATTTTGCATCATCATTTTTAGGACTTGTATGCACTGCTAGAATCATATTTAGCATGATCCATCATTACTTTTTCATATTTAGATGATTTGCGGGACTTTGCTACAAAGTCCCTTTCATTGTATTTAATTTCTGGGAGGTAGAAAATATCTTTTTTCATGTTTTGTTGTTTCAGGGACCTTCTAGACGTCAATAAATAGAAGGAAAAATACCTGATGACTTTTTCACCTGGAGAATCAACTTGGGAAAAAGAAGCACGCGAGAGAAGCCTCGAAGGCTAAAAGAGTCTAGAGGGCGCGCCCTCCCCCTGGGCGTGCCCTATAGGATCTTTTGGGCCGCGAGCATCGTCTCAGCTCCTCCTTTTTACAGACGTCTCCATCTCGCCAGAAAACCTAAGCCATATTTTCCCTTGATTTACAGAGGTGGCGGCGGAGGCAAAAGTCCTCTCCTACTCCTAGAGGGGGAAGATCATGCTGCACCAGAGCCTCTAGTGAGGGGGAAATCAACGCCATCGTCATCACCACTCCTCCTAGGCGTATGGGGAGGCCTCTCCATCAACATCTCCACCAACACCATCATCATCACCATCACCATCTCCAAGATCCATCTCGTTCCCCTCATAGTTTGTGATTGATTGAACCCCGGATATTGTTTTAAGGGCTATTTACATGTTTGTGATTGGCATATTTTTATTTGGTGGAGATATTATATTTTCAGATTGTGTTGTAGTCCATATGTTGCTGATCCATATCATGTTTGCCACTTTTGAGTAGATACCCATGATCCCGAGGGCATAGGATGAGTTGGCTATGATTTCCATATAATATGCAATGAGTATATGGTCTAGTTTTTATCTTTTATATTATTCTATGATGGTTTTATGTGAATGTTGACTGCATATTACTTCATATGTATGGGCTCATAGGAGGATACTTTGATGCAATTATAGGGGTTAGAAGGGACGGAATTGACATAAACCATTTTCCAATACTTTGAGTTGCATTGGAGGGATTATATGTCAGGGACCAATGAACCTATTCCTATGGTTGGACATTTATGTCCTAATGATTCCTAGATGTTCATGTGAATGGCTCTAGGACCCATCATAAGTGGTGTATTTAGCTCATAATTATGGCTGCACCTAATTTAGGCTCTGCCCTCTGTGAATGAAACGTGACAACATATTCCTCATATTGTGTAGAAATCCTTGTGCTATGTAAATCCATGCAGCCCTCAGGAACTCTTGTCACATATAAGCTCACACACACTTGAGCTTGTCTTCTTGCTGCATAGAGGATTGGAATTTCTCTCATTGAGAGTATTTACATATTGCTAATTACTTTCAACACTTAACATTCTTGCAAATTACAAACCCAAAAACACTAAATCTACTGCATTTACTGTTATTTTGTTTGTCAAATTTACTAACCAATACCCTTAGTTCCTCGTGTGTTCGAAAACCTTTATTTATTGAAAAGTACTACAATTGATCTCCTACTAATACTACAGACATCAACTTCTCACATTAGCAATCTAGCTCGATCTCCGGCGTGTCAGCAGACTCCCCTGCCTCCGCCGCGTCTATAGGCTCCAGCGCGCCAGCAGACTCCCCTACCTCCATCACCTCTGCCGCGTCAGCAGACTCTGCCGCCTCAGCAGTCTCCGCCGCCTCCACCGCCTCAGCAGTCTCCACCCCGGTTGCAAAAGCGGAAGAGAACCGTCGCTCCAGCGGCTAGTACTACAACCACGAAGAAATCCTCAGCATGTACAAAGAATAAAGCCATGGTGAATCCTGCCAAGTTACCTTATGAAATGACTGATGTGGACAACAAAGCGGTCGTGGATGAATATGTGAAACAACAGCTTGCACCGAAACGACCCCTGCCAAAGCAGTTTATAGCACCAAAATAGTGAAACACTTTATGGATATGCTTGAAAGACCAAGGACAGATTAACTTCCATCAGAGTATGACCGCTCTATTATGAAGTCACATAAATAGAATGTACAGCGGTCGAGAAGTAGTAGTGCAAGCGGGAAAACAATTCCCCATCTCGGAGAACAGAAAAATCAATCGTGCCCCCACTCAAAATGTTCCCAATGATGATGATCCAGAGGTTGCACGACTATGCGCACTAACGGCTAGAGATGGCCATTCTTTTCCCATGGTTGAATTAGCATACAGATACGAGTACGGAAAGTCTTTTCTCAGACCTGAGGAGGTCCCACATCTACAAACACAAATGCCAAAATTGCATCAGTGGTATTTGCAATCCTCAAAGGAAGGGCAGATCATGCTCATAGCGACAATTAGAGATGAGCATTACTTCCATGGAGACGGCGAGATACATATTGACTTTGAAGAATAATTTCAATTATTCAATCAAGACGCCCTCGACGAATCTCTCGTCGGTTGCTATTTTTTGTAAGCAATTTATTTTTGTAATTAAGTTTCTCTCTTAGCTCGTTCATTACTGATGCGGCTCAGATCACTATAGAGCTTCTTTGGGAAACCCCAAGAGGAAGGTATGATGAGCACAACAGTAAGTCTTCCCTCGGTAAGAAACCAAGGTTATCGAACCAGTAGGAGGAAGGAAACGACCCCAAGGTGTTGCTAACAACTTGGAACCTGCACAACACAAACTCAAGACTTTTCCCCAATGAACGGTGAGGTTGTCAATCTCATCGGTTTTCTAAAAACAAAGGATTAAACGTATGGTGTGGAAGGTAATGGTATCTTGCAGAAAGTAAACAGTAACAGTGGAAGATGTATCAATGGTAAAGATTGGACCGGGGTCCACAGTTCACTAGAGGTGTTCTACTTAAGATAAACAACATAACATGCTGGGTAAACAAATTACAGCGGGGCAATTGACAGGACAGAGCAAGGCATAACAATGCAATACTATACATTCATGATCCTATGATATTTGATTGGGCATTATAACAATATACATAAACCGCCATCCAACTGCATCTATGACTAGTAATCCACCTTCAGGTTATCATCTAAACCCCTTCCAGTATTTAGTTGTAAGCAACAGATAACTGCTTTAAGCAATGTGTGTAAAGTAAACAATATAATTGTTCCATGAACAAGAGATTGTTATTTTCTCCCTAGTAGCAACATCACATCTACAACCTTAGAGATTTCTGTCACTTCCCCAGATTCAATAGAGGCATGAACCCACTATCAAACATAAATAGTCCCTCTTGGAGTCACTAGCATCTACTTGGCCAAGATAGCTACTAGAAACGGAGAGCATGCAAGATCTCAAACAACACATACATGATAGAATCATTAATCAATATGACATAGTAATCTCAATATCCATCGGATCCCCGCAAACACAACATGCATGATTACAAATAGACGATCTTGATCATGAACGGAGCTCACAAGATCTAAACATGGTAGAACAAATGACGAGAAACAACTATCTAGCTACTGTATGGACCCATAGTCCAAGGTGGAACTACTCATGCATCATACCGGAGGCTGGCATGGTGATGAAGAAGGCCTCCGGGATGATCTCTCCCCTCTGGCAGGGTGCCTGGAAGAGCTTCAGATCACCCTGATCTAGGGACGATGGTGGCGTCGGCTATGGACTATTTTGTGGAGATCTGATCGGGTACTTAGGGTTTTGGCATCGGGGGGATTATATAGGCGAAGAGGCGAGGCAAAAGGGCGGCCAGGGGGCCCACACCATGCCCCAGGCGCGACCCAAGGTGGGCCCGCGCGTGGGGGGGGCGGCGCGGCCACACCATGGCTCCCCTCCGTTCGCCCTTCGGTCTCTATGTTCGTCTCGGTTGAATATTGACTTTGGCTTTTGTCCCGTCCAATTCCGAGAATATTTCTTTACTAGATTTTCTGAAACCAAAAACAGCAGAAAACATGCAACTGGCTCTATGGCAACTTGTTAATAGGTTAGTCCCAGAAAATGTATAAAAATACCTAGACAAAGCATATATAGCAAAGTGGATACTAAACAAGCATGGAATATCAAAAATTATAGATACATTTATGCCGTATCAATTACATGTATAATTATCCTCACTATATTCTTTTGTATGCTATTATGTAGACTGAAGATTCTTGAATGCAAAAGAGGACAAATCTATGACCTTGGGTTCATTGACTCAAATAACATTCTTGAATATACAGTACAAAATAACGCAAAGGACATAGATGATTACTTGCTAAAGTTTTTATTGAAACGACAAACCAAAACGTAAATACTATTTCCTTACAACTCCAAGTGAGTGTTACTGTCTTCTACACATTCGATTTTGTTTGCTTGATGTTAAGTGTAATTGATGAGTTATGCGTGTGCAGCTTCCACTTTATTCTGCTAATCATTCAAGTTGAGACCAGAAAAGTACTTGTCAGGGACTCAAAACGTAAAGACCCTGAGAGATGGGCGGACCTGTCTTATATGCTCGAGAGGTAATTTCAATCATTATCGCACTATATCAGCATCTTTTATTTATTTCTTGATATCGAGTACTTAATAACTCCTTTACTCATTTTCTTTGTCGGGCAAGGTTTGGAAACGGTTCATCAAGGCTTCTAGGGGTGAATGGAAAGAGGAGCTCACATTTCGACCAATCCCTGTAAGTAGTACTATAGCTAGGTTCACGCATCTCTTTGATTCTTGTTTCAATACCATTACCATGCTTGATTATTATTTTAATTGAACTCTATTTTCGTGAGGTGTTTGAGGCAGAAAGAGGGAACAATTTAGGTGGATACTACGTTTGCGAGTACATTTGCACAATGACCTATGAGAAGAACAGAGTTACGAAACAATATGAAGTACGCCAACAATGTTCACAATCTTATTTTATTACCATCAGGTGTGTTGAGTTTCATTCATATATATATTGATCCCCTTCTTTAAATTAGATCGAACGGATGCGGGACGGTCTCCTAGAACAAGATTGCATACGAGCTATTCAATAGGAATGGGCGGGATTCTTAGTTAAGGAGGTCATAGATCCAACCAGAGAATACCATCGAGAATTTATATTTATAGAATAGGGATCGTGTAAGAGAAATTATATTGTATATATGCATGAATGTGTACTGTATGTAATATGTTGAAGGAAGCACGAAGAAATATGTCACTCTTCGATCTCTATATTAATGACGATGTTCTGTAAATAGTTCCTTTATTGCACGTCACAAACGCCAAACCTTGCTCTCCCTTCTCTAACCATTCTCCTGCCGCAGCAGAAAACTGCCCCAAAACAATGTCATGCCAGAACCAGCAACCCGCTACCGCGGCAGCCGAAACCCCAAAATACAGCCGCGACAGAGCTCGTGTAGTCCTGGTTCATGCTACGAACCGGGAATAAAGGTCCTCCACCCTCCCGCTCCACATCGCCGCCACGTGGAGTGACATTAGTCCCGATTCCGAATCGGGACTTAAGGCCCTTATGAAGCGGGACTAATGGGCTGTTTTCTACTGGTGAATTGTTGTTTGATTCAATCTATTGGTGCTGACGAGAAAGAGGCGACCAAAAACTGATTTAAGGCGTGTGGGTGTGCGTGATTGCGCCTGTACACTATCTCTTCTAGTCTTTGATCACAATTTTGTTCAATTCTCCTCTCCAAATAATCTTGTATGGTATATCAACTCGGCTTCTCCTCTAGAAATTCCTTTGGTATAATCATTGTGAGTGTGATACTACTTGTTTGAAATAAATAATGCATGCTAGATGGGTGGTGAATTAATAAACCGGCAGCATCCACTGTTACATATCTGAAGCAGATGTTTGCAAATAAGGCAGTGGCAGCGAATATAGGGCAACCGATAGGTACATACTGGAACAAATTCATATATGTGGATTTTTAGCAGTTATAAATAATACATGACTTCTCGTGTATCTATGAATGCAGACTAATTACAGATCACCTAGAATTTGGGTAACTTAAAACTATGGACTAGGATACCTGAAGCGGATATTTATATGAAAACATACGTATATCTACAATGTCTATGCAATTTTTTACCCATGTCACCTAGTTATTTCTCATATTCAATGAATCTGATATGTAAATAATGTTCTACTTAATCTAAAAAGACTACTCGCCATAATGTTTTATGTGACCAAAAAATGGGCCTCGCTCATGGTCGATCAACTGCAGCGGTGCAGCCAGCTTTCATGCATGCTTGTAGACAATTATCCCATCAAGTCTCTCGACCTGTGCATTTAGGCTGGTCATAGTGATGAGTAACTTAGAGTAATAATATGCATATGTTACTAGTCTAAGTTAACATATGTATGGTATCATGCAAAGTCTCATTTATTGGAATGTAGACTTATTTTATCTTGAAATGTGTGATGTTGTGGTAACATAGCAAATTACCACAAACCTCTCTTTTATCATTTAATTGTATGTCATGTCATCTAAATGTTTAGTTGGCAATACATGTACGACTATGTTACTATTCAAGTTACCCCTACTATGATAAGCCTTAGGTCGTTGTGGACATGTCGCTATTTTTTCGACAAAGAGCAACAGCTAGCTAGTGTGGTCCTTTTCAATCCAAAACTTTATAATGGATCTAGACCCAAAATGAAGGTGCGTGGCAGGCGGGGGCAAAAAGGACCGGCCCTTATCAAATTTATAGGTTGCAGGCTAGATACTCCTATAGTCTAATATATAGTTAATACGCTGGTGGTCCTTTGGTTAACATGGTTATTATTTTTACCACCTTGGTTATATAGAATCGTAAACTCTTTACCAGTCTTTGTGTGTCCTAGTCATTGCCACTATAAATAATGAGTAGGTCCCGTACTAGAACAGTGTCACTCAAAGTATCAATGATGACCATTAGGAAAGATAAGTTTTCGATAGTATATGTTGGTTTACTTGATTTGGAACATAGATTGTATATAGAGATAATGTCTTGAATTTTTACGTTTCAGCTTATAACTTCCATGTTGTCATAGTTGCAGATTGTTGGTTACATCGATTAAGTTCTTTTAGCTTGGAGGGCGTCTGGGCTTGTAATTCTAACACAAGTCTAAACGGGTTCATGTTTACTGATTTTCTTTTAATTTTTAAACTGGGAGATATTGTATAGTGGTTTCTTCTTGGGTGCATCATCTGGAACGATTCATGACATCTCTCATCTGCTACTCTCGAAGCTATGGCTTTTGCCAAAGTTCTCTCATTGGAAGGAGACATGGGTCTTATAAAGTTTTAGATATCATAAGATTGTCTAGAGATAATCAAAGTTATGAAGAAGGATCTTGTTCCCTTATAGTTGTGTTCTAATCAAAATTAGTGAACGACCAAACTCTTTCCAGCCTATTAATTTCCAGCATGATAGTAGGGAGCTGAAAGACGATGCTATTTGGTAGCTAGGAATGCTATTTCTCAATCTTTTGGGCGCCGCCAGAATTTTTACCATTCAGCCCTGAATAAAACCAAAATTTTCCCCTAAAAATGAATATATTATCCTCAATTTGAAACAAAAAAATAATGATTAAGTCTATCATTAAAAGTTTAGAAAAATATTAATTGTGACACGCACTAGTAGAAAAAAAGGCTATCCGTTCGTGCCTCCTAACAGCATTAGTCCCGGTTTCGCCACGAACCGGGACTAATGCTGGCACGCGTCCCAGTTCGAGCAGGCACGGGGGCCGGAGGCATGCGTCCCGGTTGGTAGGGGGCATGCGTCCCGGTTTGTAACACAAACCGGGACTAAAGGTTGGGCGTCAGCCACGTGGCGTGGCACACACCTTTAGTCCCGGTTTGTGGTACAAACCGGGACGCATGATCCCGCCCTCTATAAATACGACGCCCTAGCCCTCTACCTCCCCTCTGTTTTTTCTTGGTGGAAGGTGTGACAAGTGTGCTAGTTTATTTTTTTCCTATGCATGCATTCAAGGTGTGTGATGAAATGTTTGAGTGAATGATCCCGTTCAATTTTTCACAGAATGATCCTGTATAATTGTTGGACCAAGCATGGAGAAAGAGGGGTTATGATGGAAGATGGTGAAGAAGAAGATGATGATAACAACTCTGAGCATATGTTTCCTGAATACAGTGATACTGCAATGGAAGACAATGAAGAGGAAGGAGGTGAAGAACGTTCATCAAATGAGCCGGCTGATGAACTTGGTAGGATCATTTCTGATGCAAAGAGAGACTATGAAACAGAAAATGAGAAGTTGAAGTTAGAGGGCATGTTAGAAGATCACAAGAAATTATTGTACCCAAATTATGAAGATGGCAGCACAAAGCTCGGTACCACACTAGAATTGTTGCGATGGAAGGCAGAGTGTGGTCTAACTGACTCCTCATTTGAAAAGATGCTGAAAATAATGAAGCCAAAGTTTCCAAATCATAACGAACTTCCCGAGAGTACCTACGAAGCAAAGAAGACTCTCTGTCCTCTAGGATTAGATGTGCAAAAGATACATCCATGCATTAATGACTGCATCCTCTACCGCGGTAAGGAGTATGAGAATTTAGGTAAATGCCAGGTATGCAATGCATTGCGGTATAAGATCAGACGAGATGACCCTGGTGATGTTGAGGGAGAGCCCCTCCGAAAGAGGGTTCCTGCTAAGGTTATGTGGTATGCTCCTATAATACCAAGGTAGAAACGCATGTTCAGAAACAAAGAGCATGCCAGGTTGTTGCGATGGCACAAAGAAGACCGTAAGAAAGACGGGAAGTTGAGACACCCTGCTGATGGGTCACAGTGGAGAAAAATCGAGAGAGACTTCCCAGACTTTGCAGGTGACGCAAGAAACTTATGGTTTGGTCTAAGTACGGATGGCATGAATCCTTTTGGGGAGAAGAGCTGCAGTCACAACACCTGGCCCGTGACTCTATGTATCTACAACCTGCCTTCTTGGTTGTGCATGAAGCGTAAGTTCATTATGATGCCAGTGCTCATCCAAGGCCCGAATCCATCGGGAAACGACATTGATGTGTACCTTAGGCCATTAGTTGAAGAACTCTTACAGCTGCGGGGAAAACCAGGTGTACGTGCGTGGGATGAGAACAAACAGGAGCCATTTGATCTACGAGGGTTGCTTTTCATAGCCATCAATGATTGGCCTGCTCTTAGTAACCTTTCAGGACAGACAAACAAGGGATATAAGGCATGCACACACTGTTTAGATAAGACTGAAGGTACATATTTGCATAAATGCAAGAAGGTTGTGTACCTGGCGAATCGACGATTTCTTCTGACCAATTATCCCGTAAGAAAGAAAGGCAAGCATTTCAAAGGTGAGGCAGATCACCGGAAGAAGCCTGAACTCCCTGCTGGTGATGATGTATTTGGTATGGTCAAGGACATAGAAGTAATCTTTGGAAAGGGTCCCCGCGGTCAATCAGTTCCGAACGACGTCGCTATAGGACACGCACCAATGTGGAAGAAGAAATCTATATTTTGGAAGCTACCATATTGGAAAGTCCTATGTGTCCGCTCTTCAATCGACGTGATGCACGTGGAGAAGAATCTTTGTGTGAACCTGCTAGGATTCCTAGGCGTGTATGGGAAGACAAAAGATACACCAGAAGCACGGGAGGACCAACAAATTATGAAAGACCCAAAGAACATGCATACACAGTTAGACATGGTTATACCTTACGGGTACGTGGCCTCAGCATACCTGGTCCAGCCCAAGGAAGGCCCACAGCAGACGTACGCTGGCCCATGAAGATTTTTGGGTGGCCAAGGCCCATGACGTCTTCGGATCCTTGGAGAGCAAGACTAGCGTAGATAGGAAATTCAAAGGGGTAAAACCCTAGAACTTGTAACCGACTAGGACTATGCCCGGGACCTGCCTAAGTCTATATAAAGGCCATGAGGGCACGACCTAGATCTCTCGACTCATACTTTTGCATACGCACCACCACGCCAGATCGAATCTGCGCACCCCTGTAACCTTCGGTTCCGCCGTAATCAAGAGCAGACAAGCAGGAGTAGGGTTTTCCCTCCGGGGGCCTGAACCTGGGTAAATCTCGTGTCCCCTGGTTGCTTGTCTGTTAACCGTTCCACGATCTCCAGCATCCCCATCTTCTCCAAAACCCAAGTCCATAACAATGGGCATTGATGAGATCAAACCTCGTCAATTGGCGCCGTCTGTGGGAATCAGGGCTGCTGATTGTGCGATCGTGACGGTCCCGACTCGATCGATCTACAACTCTGCAGCGACGGAGAGTCACCTCCTCTTCGGCGCTTTCGACTTCACCGCCCACTCGCCGGCCACCATGAAGGACTTCGAGCCCGTAGGCGACGGACTCGAAATCCTGTTCGGGAGCTTCTGCTTCCAGGTGGGGCGAACTGGCACCCTCCGTCTCCCTGAGCGGGTGCCCCTACCATCAATCAGGCCCGCTTCGTGGGCCCCAAACCCCGTGCTACGCACAACATCATCAGCAGATGATTCCTACGACAGCAGCAGCTGCAACTTCGATCTGTTCGATCCGCCATCGGATGCAGGGACCTACGGTTCCGGATCTGAGAGCTGCGGCAGCAGCAGACCGATCTACAAGCGCTACCAATGCGCCGCATTCATCCAGGAGCAGCAAACGCCTAACCCGCCGCCCAACACGAACCCCAACCCGCAGGACAGAAACGTCGGAAACGGCGGGAACAGAAGAAGCCAGCCCCCCCACCCGAAGGGGAAAACAACGACCACGTCATCCAACTTAGCAAAGAAGGATGGGTCCAGGCACGCCACGCCGTAGCAGGCGACATAGTCCTGCCTGTAGACTCCCCACGTGAACTGCTGATATCATACCACTACCTGCTCATCGAGGAGCATAAGAAGCAAGTCAAGATGCAGGAAACACTTGAGAAACGCAAGCAAGCAGCCTCTGAGTCCAGCGCGCGACGAGCTGCGCTCTCCTCCATGGCCCCCGGTTCTAGCACGAACGGAAACCAGGGAAACAAGCACCGCTCGCGAGTGGAGAACATGGATCCCAAGGAGCGCCGTGATGTGACCCGAACTCTCCACACATCGTTCATGGAGATGGATGCCGACAGCAACATCATCCCGAGGACACCGCAAGCTGCGATCATGGCAGCCACTACGTATCTCGCGTCCCACCAACCTCCGGAAGGGGACCCGAAAAGAGCCATGCATAAGTCCGCACTCACCGGACTCGGACTTGTCGGAGCTGCGCTCCACGAAGACGCTCCTACGAAGCCGAAGAAGAAATCTCCGGCCAGGCGCGACCGGAGCCCCACCGCTTCATCCGAAGAGGAAGAGGAACACGACCTTCCTCGAAGGAAGAAGAGCTCGCGTCGCCATAAACGCGACTACGACACCAGAGACGCGCTCACACAGCGCAAAATCGACAATGCACTAAACGTGCATGCTCGTCTGAATCCGAGATGGACGAAGACGAAGGAGAACTCTGCGGAGCTCGATGCTTCAGCATATCTGTTCGGCGAACACAGATGCCACGCAATTTCAAGCTTCCTTCGGATACTCTGAAGTTCAACGGCACGCAAGATCCAAAAGCCTGGCTTAGTGACCATCTGTCATCCGTCAAGCTGCACGGCGGTAGCAAAGAAACCGCCATGCAATGCCTTCAGCTGCAGCTGACAGGCGCGGCGCGGGTCTGGCTCAGCAGCCTATCATCAGGGTCCATCCGAAGCTGGGAGGAGCTAGCTTACAGCTTCATCCGAAATTTCAAGGGCACCAGCAAGAGGCCCGCCTCAATCGAAGAGTTGCGAGCATGCACTCAGAAAACGGGCGAAACTATTCGCTCGTACATACTACGCTGGTCTAACACCAAGAACTCTGCATCACACATCTCCGAAGAGAGGGCCATCGACGCCTTCAGGGACGGCGTCAAACGCCCAGACTTCAAGCAGGAACTCGGGCGCGTCAAGCTCAAAACACTCGACCACCTCATGGACATCGCCAATAGGTGGGCCGACGGCGAAGATTGCATTCACCGAGCACAATCAGATGAAGAGGACGACTACGGCCGAAGACGGGAACGCCGCAGCAAGAGGAGATCGCACGTCTACGAGGACCGCGACGGACCCGACATGGTCGCGGCTGGCTACGCCGACCGTCGCAACGACAACAGTCACAACAGCGGAGGATACCGCGGAGGAAACTTCTGCGATGGAGGACGCCCAGCGCAGTCGTGGCAACGCCGCGACCGCGATAACGGACCCTCAGCGTACGAAAAGCTTTCGGGACCATTCACCATCCACTTCTACATCGACAAGCAAGATGGCAAAAAGAAGGCGAGCCACATGCTCAAGGACTGCCGCGAATTCCAAAAGCTTGGCGAAAGCATGGTGCAAATGAGGCAACAAGCCCCAATACCTACATTCGGAAACGCACCTGCACAAGGTGAAATAGCACATGGAGCCCCTCCACCGCCACCTATCGGAGGCCCGAACCAACCAGTCGCACCTGCACAGAACAACTCTGGGAACGGGTACCCCCCACCGAAAGGAGCACTGATGATGATCCAGAAAGGACGCCCCACGAATAGGGGGCAGAAGAAAATCACCCGACAAATCAACCTAGCCGTGGCAACCCCACCTGCCATCCCTGAGTACCTCAGCGGATCGGAGTCCTGCATCACATTCACTCATGCGGATCACCCTTGCCAGATCCCTCGCCCAGGTCATGCTGCCCTGGTGCTGGAGGCACAGATCGGAGGTTTCGAGATGAGTTGTGTCTTCATGGACGGCGGCAGCGGCATCAACCTAATGTTCGCAAGCACTCTAGCGGCAATGCGGATCCCGCAATGCAGCCTGGAACAGTCAGACACAACGTTCCACGACATCGTTCCAGTGAAGGGCATATTCCCCCTGGGAAAAATAGGGCTCGACGTCATCTTCGGGAAGCCGGACAACTTCCGGCAGGAGCGACTTGAATTTGAAGTGGTGGACTGGCCGTCACAATACCACGCCATACTTGGGCGTGTAGCATTCGCAAGGTTCCTGGCTGTCCCACACTACGCATACCTGCTACTCAAGATGCCAGGGCCGAAGGGCGTCATCACAGTCCACGGGAGCTTCACCCGATCGGACCAGTGCAACAGGGATTTCAACAAAATCTTCCAGTCTTTCGGCATGCAAGACGAGCTCGTAAGGCTCCGTGAGGTGACGGACAATGGGGCACCCCCAGTCACAAGGCAAAATGCACCCGACATGTCTTTCGACTCCACCATCAACACAAAGAAGGTGCAGGTCCATCCGACGGATGCCTCCATGACGGCGCTGATCGCCAACGACCTCAGCCCCGCATAGGAAGGCGCGCTCGTCGAATTCCTCCGTGAGCGCTGGGAAATCTTCGCCTGGTGTCCTGCGGACATGCCAGGAGTTCCCAGGGAATTCGCCGAGCACGCACTCAATGTCTTTCCAGACACCAAGCCAGTCAAGCAGTCCATCCGGAGACTATCCGAGCCGCGAGCCGAAGCCATCGGCAAGGAAATCAATAGACTACTCGTTGCAGACTTCATCAGGGAAATCAAGGAAAGCGAGTGGCTTGCGAATACAGTGATGGTCCCAAAGAAGGACACGGACATCCTACGGATGTGCGTGGACTTCACGTCACTAAACAAGCATTGCCCAAAGGACCACTTCCCTCTTCCTCGGATCGATCAGATCATCGATCCGACTGCAGGATGTGAGAAACTCTCCTTCCTCGATGCCTACTCAGGCTATAACCAGATTCGACTCAAGGTCGAAGATCAGGAGAAAACGGCGTTTATCACACCGTTCGGAGTATTCTTCTACAACACAATGACTTTTGGGCTAAAGAACGCAGGTGCCACGTACCAGCGATGCATGCAGGCCTGCCTCAAGGACCAGATCGGTCGCAACGTCCAAGTCTACGTTGACAACATAGTCATAAAAACCAGGGAGGCAAGGACACTTATCGACGATCTCCGCGAGACGTTCGACAATCTTGATCGCTACAGGATCAAGCTCAACCCCGAAAAATGCGCCTTCGGCGTCCCATCGGGTCAGCTGCTTGGGTACTTCATCTCTCAGCGAGGGATCGAGGCGAACCCGAAGAAAATCAGAGCCATCATGGCGATGGAGAAGCCGAAAAACCTCAAAGGCGTCCAGCAGCTCGCAGGACGAATAGCGGCGCTAAGCAGATTCATCAGCCGCATGGGCGAGAAGGCCCTGCCATTCTACCAGCTACTACGCAAGGCAGACAAGTTTGAGTGGACGCCAGAAGCCAACGATGCATTCAAAAGCCTCAAGCGGCTCCTCTCCACCTCGCCCGTCTTGGTCACGCCAAAGGAGCGCGAGCCTCTGCTGCTGTACATAGCAGCCACACACCAAGTGGTCAGCACCGTGCTCGTGGTCGAACGACCCGAAGAAGGCAAGACCCACGGGGTCCAGCGCCCAATTTACTACCTCAGCGAGGTACTGACACCAACAAAGCAGAGGTACCCTCACTACCAGAAGCTCGCCTACGGCGTGTTCATGACAGCTCGACGGCTGAGCCATTACTTCCAGGAGCACCAAGTGATGGTCATCAACGAAGCACCCCTGAACAGCATCCTGAATAATCCAGAGGCCACAGGACGCGTGGCCCTGTGGGGCATCGAGCTGTCACCCTTGGACATCGTCTACGAGAAGCGACTCGCAATCAAATCTCAAGTCCTTCCGGACTTCCTGGTACATTGGATGGAGCTGCAGCTGCCAGACACCCCAGATATGTCGCAGTCATGGACGATGCACTTCGACGGCTCCAAGCGAGAAGCTGGAGCAGGAGCGGGGGTCATACTGACCTCCCCGCAAGGCGACACGATGAAGTACGTCCTTCGGATGAAATTCCGAGCTTCTAATAATGAGGCCGAATACGAAGCCCTCATCCATGGCATGAGGATGGCAAAGATATGCGGTGCAACGCGCCTGGTCATCTACGGTGACTCCAACCTCGTCGTCCAGCAGACGATGAATGAGTGCGACGCACACGCCGAAAACATGACCGCGTACCGCGCGCTCTACAACGCACTCGAAGGAGAATTCGACGGCTGCGAGCTTCGGCACGTTGGAAGAGAAAGCAACGAGGAAGCCGACAGACTCGCCAACATCGGCTCCACCTGCGCAAAGGTGCCACCAGGTGTGTTCCTCGAACAGATCTGTGTGCCATCCATCAAGCGGAAATTCCCCAAGGGATCACCCGAAGAAGCAGAACATTCGGGGGCTACGCTGCCCGAAGGACATGAAGGACCCGAGAAACTGGACACAGAAGTCACCATGGTAAACCTAATGCAGGTCATGGCAGTCAAAGAAACTTGGGCGCGACCATACCTCCAGTTCTTGTTAAATGGAGAACTGCCTGACAGCCCGACAGATGCCCGGCGCATATCTCGTCGGTCAAAAGCCTTCACCACCATCAATGGCGAGCTGTACAAGCGCAGTATTACGGGTGTACTACAAAGGTGTGTCACCATCGGTGACGGGAAAGCCATCCTCCAAGACATCCACGAGGGCATCTGCGGCCATCATGCAGGCAGCCGCTCCCTAGTCGCCAAAGCTCTACGGGCCGGATTCTACTGGCCAACGGCCATGAGCAACGCAAAGGACATTGTCCGAAGATGCAATGGATGCCAACGGTTCGCCGACAAACCGCACGCACCCGGGTCAGAGCTCAGACCCATACCTATAGCTTGGCCTTTTGCTCAATGGGGCCTCGACATGATCGGCAAACTGCCAAAGTCCTTGAAAGGGGGACACGTTTACCTCCTAGTCGCAGTCGACAAATTCACCAAGTGGATCGAGGCCATGCCCGTCACCAACCAAAAAGGCAAAACTGCCATCAAGTTCTTCGAGTCCATTGTCTACAGGTTCGGCGTACCGCATAGCATCATCACCGACAACGGATCGAACTTTATCTCCAAGGAATCCCAGGACTTCTGCGAAGGCCTTGGGATCAACATCACGTACGCCTCAGTGGCACACCCCCAAACGAATGGGCAAGTGGAAAAGGCCAACGGCCTAATCGACGCTGGCATCAAGAAGCGCCTCATGAGTCCACTCGAACGGAAAGCAGGAGCCTGGACGAAATAGCTACCATCCGTCCTATGGAGCTTACGGACCACGCCAAACAGCTCCACAGGCTACACACCGTTCTTCATGGTGCACGGAGCTGAAGCCGTGCTACCAGCCGAAGTACGCCACCAGGCCCCCCGGGTCGTCGCTTACAGCAAAGCCGAATCCACGGTTGCACTCGAAGAACAAGACGGATAAAGGGCGTCACTTAAGTCATACCAGCTATGCTCTTACAAAAGTAGAGAAGGAAATCTTTTTTGAAGTCCTTTATAGTATCAAGGTGTCGTTTGGCTCAGGATCGAAGATATCGGTGAAGACGGCAAACCGACGACTCCTGAAGTTGTTGCAAACAAATTTGTGGCACAATTCAGAGTAATCGTTAGGGACTTAATCCCGATCACCATTCAAAATTGGAATAGGCCTGCTAATGCGGAAGAAGAGGGAACATGTTTATTTGTCCCTAACAAGGCCAAAGATTTACTGTGGAATAGGCTCATACTTAATTTCAAACTACCGAAGATAGAGCTGGATCCAAATGCGGAGGATCCAGTTGAGGACGCCTTAGATCATGGGAGAGCCATGGAGGCTAAGGTCAGGGAGTGGGCTTTGAAGAATATGGGCCAGTGTTTCACCAACTGGAAGAAAAGATTGCACCTTGACTATGTCGTGAAAGAGAAGACTGCGGATTTCAAGAAGATTCAGTTTGAGAAGATAAAACCATTCTGGGCTGAGTTTGTGAATTACAAGACATCAGCAAAAGATAAGAAAATGTCTGCAACGAATAAGCTGAATGCTGCTAACAAGAAGTATCACCATACTATGGGGCAAGGTGGCTACAGGGCTGGCATTCCTAAGTGGGAGAAACTTGAGCAGGAACTGCGTGCTAAAAAGAACATCCTAGAGACAGACGATTGGATCGAAAGTGCAAGGAATTGATTTTACGGGCATGGGGGGCAAGTTGGACTCGGAAGGGAAGTGTATATATAACATACGCCATAAAGAAGACCCCTTGCCAATCGAGAAGATGAGAAAAGCAGCAAAGGCTGTTAAAGATGGGGACTTCATTCTCGATAGAGAGAATGATGAGCTCACACTCTCCCTTGGAAATAAGGAACATGATGGACGAACACGAGGCACAATAGGCTCCAAACCATGGAGGACTGGGTTTCCCGAAGAGAGGAAGAAATATCCTGATAGAAGCCGTCTGAGGAGAAAGGACAAGGCGGAAGTTGAAGCAGATATTCAGAAAGAGCGAATGCGTATAATTGAAGAACGAATAAAGAAACAACAAGATAAAATTAACGCACTTAAAGATCAAAGTACTACCGGCCCATCTCAGCATCACACTGCATTCGATGCTATCGGCCTATCGAATAATCGAAAAGCAGTGTGGCTTCCACCGAGGTCCCGGGTGATGACAATGACGATGACGATGGTGCACCGACGATGGCTCCTGTTGGCTACCCAGTGGATGATATCACACAGATGACACACTGCGAGCTACATGTCAAAGTTGTGAACATATCAATGAAGGTGGCGGTCGGCTATGCCTTACCAATTGGACCCACACCAACTTACCACTGTCGTCCGGTTCCACAGGACTACGCTGTTGTCGGGGTGGATGAAATCATGCTCACCTTTGAAGTTTTGAAGCTTGACTACCCTGCAGGTGAAGGGGATGTGACTGAACTAGGAGACGCAACAAACGTCACCATTCTATGGCCAAAGGAATGTATCGTGCTTCGAAATCACACGCCAAGGCCATCTTCGCCGCTGCCTCATCCGTCTCCAGCTAGGTCGTCGCCACCGCTGCAGCCGTCTTTGTCGCCTCACCCGGCTCCGTCGCCTCACCCGTCTCCGTCGCCTCACCAATCTCCGGCGCAGCCATCACCGCAACAGACATCGCCGACGCCTCTGGATAAAAAGCGTAAGCGTACCGCTACTCTGCGTCGTGCTAAGCGATCGCGGAAACGTAAACAAGAGCCTCTTCCAAAAGTACCAAAGGTTCCTCCCAAGAGAGCTTATGATTGTACTGAAGAGGAGACTATAGCTATCGTTGATGCGTAAATGACAGTGTTTTTCGCTAAGCTGAGGCGGCCGAAAGAGCCAGAGTTCCCCAACACCAAAGAAGAAAAAGCCAGAGTGTTCAAAATGTTAAAGACTCTTTATCAACCCGAGCCAAAGCTGCCATTAGACTATGAGCGTTCTATTCTCAAGTCACATGTGGCACAACAAGCCTCGAAAAGCAGTACTGATGCAAGCGAGAAATCTGTTGTCCAGCTCGAAGAACAAGCAAAACAGTCTTGCGCCCCTCTCAAGGTGATTTCCCATACCAATGTGGGGTCGAGCAAATATGGGGCCGAAGAGCAGTATGATCCAGAGGTAGTTGCACAATACGGAGAAGCTGCCGCTGCTCAAGGTATGAGTATTGCCCAGTACTTATCCCAGTTAGAGTACTTCCTCGTGAGTGAAGTAGCATACAAATACCAGTACGACAAACCTCTCGTCAAACCTGAGGAGGTAAATAATCTTCCAACAAAAATGAGAAGATTGCATAACTGGTACATGCATGCCACAAAGGCCAGAGCTAACTGGATAGTGCTGAGGGTTACAAAAAAACATTATGGGAAATAAATAGATGACATGATATCCATTGAATTTGATGAACTATTTCAATTATTCAATCAAGACGCCCTGGACAAATCGATCATCAGTGCCTATTGTCTGTAAGTACTAATTCTGCAATTAATTTAGTCTCTAGCTATCTCACCTCGTTTATTGCATATATATAATCATACTATAATATGCAGAATGAAGATTCTCGAATGCAGCAGAGGACAAATCTATGACATTGGCTTCATTGACTCATATTGGGTTCATCAAGCTAATCTCAAAACAAGCCCCCAGGATACGGAGGATAATATCGTACACGCGTTAAGGCTTCAAGAAACCAGAAGGGAAATACTATTTCCTTACAACTTCGAGTGAGTGTTATTGTCTTGTATACACTTTCTATTTCGCTTACTCGATGTTAAGTATATAATTGATTAGTTATGCATGCGCAGCTTCCACTATATTATGTTAATCATTCAACTTGACAAAGGGCGTGTACTAGTCATGGACTCGAAACATAAACCCCTTGAGCAGTGGAAGGACATACAGATGCTTCTCCAGCGGTAATTCTAATCATTACGACACTATATCGGCAACGTTCATGAATTTTATGATATCAAGTAATTAATAACTTCTTTTATTCGTTTTCTTCGCCGGGCAGCGCTTGGAAACGGTTCACCAACAAGGCTAGGGGTATTTGGAAAGAGGATCTTACATTTCAAGCACTAGATGTAAGCACCACTAGCTATATCCGCGCATCTCTTTGATTCTAGTTTTGATACCGTTATTATCATGCTTGATTATTATTTTCATTGAACTATGTTCTCGTAAAGTGCCTGACACAGGGACCAGGGAACAATTTATGTGGATACTATGTTTGCGAGTTAATCTGGCAGACGTGCTGTAAGAAGGGCAGAAATTTAGAGAAACTCCACGTACATAAACAATTTCTATAGTTTTTAATTACCATCAAATTGTGTTTACTTTCATTCATATAGGCTGACTCCTTTTTTAAATCATATCGAACGTCTACGGGACGGTCTTCTGCCAAAGGATCGCGAATGAGCAATTCAGGAGGAATTGGCGGGATTCTTGGATGCAGAAGTCCTAAACCCAAAAACGGAATACTATTCGGGTGTGTATAAACAATAGGGATTGTACAAAGAGTTTATTTTCTATGTAGTGCATGAACTCAATCCGTGTATCGAATGTAATATGTTCGACACTTGGATCTATCTTGTCAAGATGATCTTGTGTAATATAACGGTTCCTTCACTGATGAGTGCAAAAACACTAAATAAACAATAAAACAACATAAATAAATTCTCTGCCGCGGCATAAAAAGTGGCCAAAATGCTGCCGCGGCAACAAAAGTTGCCAAAATGAATTCTCTGCGGCGGCAGAGAAATGTTTCAAATCTCTGCCGCGGCAGAGAGTTATTTGTCCCGGTTCGTGTTACGAACCGGGACGGTTGCTCCCCCCCCTCCCCTCGTCCTCTACCGCGGCCACGTGTACGCCCTTTTGTCCCGGTTGGTGGGGCAATCAGGACTAAAGGTTGGGGCTTTAGTCCCGATTGCCCCGTCCCGATAGGGGAACCGGGGACTAAAGCCCCTTACCAACCGGGACACATGGGACTGTTCCCACTAGTGACGTGTGTTAAAAGTTGAATATTCTTGGTACTCTTGGACATTATAGCTTCTGAAATAGTCACTTTATAACTCACTAGTTATAAAGTTTTGTAGTAGTTAAATTGATGTTTGATTCCATCTATTGGTGATAATAAAAAAGATTTGACCTACAACTGATTTAAGGCGTGGATGTGCGTGCTTGCGCCTTTACACCATTGTTTCTAGTCTTTGTTCACCATTTTGTTCACTTTTCCACTCCAAATAATCTTGTATGGTATATCAACTCTGCTCCTCCTCTACAAATTTTCGAGATAATATTGTATATATGGTCTATTTTTTGTGAGTGTGAGACTAATTCTATGAAATAAATAATGGATGCTAGATGGGCTAGTGATATATTCAACTAGGAGTATCCACTAGTACAGAAGGTCTGAAGCAGATCTTAAGCACAGGCAGAGAATACAGGGCCATCCACAGGGCCATCCACGGGTATATACTTGGAAATAAACTCATATGTGCAGATGCTTTTGCAGTGATAAATAATACTTTCTCCGGTCCATATTACTTGTCGCTGATTTGGATGTATCTAGCACTAAAACATGTCTAGATACATCTATTTTCACGACAATTAATATGGATTGGGGAGAGTACATGACTTCTCAAGCATATATGAATGGAGACTAATTATAGATCACCAAAAATTTAGGTAACTTAATAATCTCGAGTAGGATACCTAAAGAGGATATTTATATGCAAACTCTATATGTTAGAATCTTCTACACCATTGAAATCAAGATCTATCTCATATAAGCAGTACGTATATATGTACTTTCTCTATGAAACTTTGTACCCATATCACCTAGTTACGTCTCATATACAATGAATCGCATACGTTAATAATTTTCTACTTAATCTAAAAGGACTACTAGCCATAATGATTTATGGGACCAAAGGACGGCCTCTTGTTCAATCAGCTGCAGCCAGCTTTCATGCATGCTTGTAGACAATTATCCCTTCAAGTCTCTGGCCCTAGTGCAGTTGGCTCATTGTGCACGTGGCGCCATTTATTTGACAAGCCGCAACTACTGGACAGTCACCGGTGGAAAAAGGGGCTCTAGTCCCGGGCCGCAACGGGCTCTAGTCCCGGTTTTGGGCCCGGGACTGCGAAAACGGGACTAGAGGCCCCCCCCTCTAGTCCTGGCTCGCAAAGGCCCGCGACTGATAACAGCCACATGGCTGTTTCAGTGCCACGGGGGGCGGAACCCTCTAGTTCCAGGCTGTAACACCACCCGGGACTAAAAGGTTTCCTGCCGCGGCAGAGATTGTGTATTTTCTTTTTTTTGCCATTTTGTTCCTTTTTCGTTTTGTGTTTCACTATAACAAACATATATTTCAGTAGACATATTATACGCTACTACATACACACTACACGTCAATGCATTTATATAAGATCGATCCCTTGCAAGCATACATATAATCAATCATATCAAAAGGAAGAAATGTTTTGAAAATTACATGGTCATTGATGAATATATATATCATATGAGCTACATGGAGATGACTAAGGCAAATCGAGTTCCACGTCATCCGCATAATGCTCTCCATGTACATCAAGGACTTCCTTCATCATAAATCCCGCCAGCTCCTCTTGAATTGTTCTTATGCGCTGGTCTGGCTCTAGTATCTCCCTCAAATCATAAATATAATGTGAGTCAACTTTCTGCTCACTGGTCAACTCGCGGATGTACTCGCAGACGTAGTATCCACATAAATGAGTTCCCGGTGGCTGCTGTAAACTCTTCGCCATTTTATAAGTTAGCTCCTCTTTGAATGGACCTGGTATTTTCTGTCTGAACCGTGTCCAACACCTGCTCGGCAAAGAAAATGAACAAAGGAGTTATTAGTTACTTGATATCAGGAAATGAATGAAAGAGGACGATATAATGCGATAATGATTGAAATTACTTATGGAGCATTGCTTTCATGTCGCTCCACTTCTGTTGGTCCCAACTTAATGAGTCGTGCACTTCGACTAGGGACTTGTCAACTTGAAGTTTAGCAAGATCCAGTGGAATCTGCGGACATTTACATAAGCATACATGCATAGCTCATCCAGTAAGCAAATATAAAATGTGTACAAGATATAAACACTCACTTGAAGTTGTAAGGAAATAGTATTTCCTTAACAAAATTATGCTCGGTTAAGAACCTGGACATGTCTTCCTCCACGTCTTTGGGGTGATTCTTTAACGTATATTTATTAATGATATATGGGTCAATGAACCCAACGTCGTATCTTCTAGCTCTTTTGCATTCAAGCATCTTCATTCTGCGGAATATAATATCATCATACAAAAGGATATATAGTTAGGATAATATATTAAATGCAATGAACGAGCTAAAGCTACAAACTTAATTATAGAAATAAATAACTTACAGACAGTAGCAACCAATGATAGATTTGTCGAGGGCGTGCTGGTTGTATAACTGAAACAGTTCGGTCATTTGAACCTGTATCGAGTATGGTTTGAAGTGATGCTCCTTTCTAACGTCCACCGGAAACCAATCTTTATGATGCTTTTTTTCTGCTTGCGACATGTACCATTCATGCAGATTTCGCATATGTGTGGATAGATGCGCGAGCTCCTCATTACTGACTAGAGGCTGCCCTTGGACATACTGCCGTACTATCTGACCCACTGGCATATCTTCATAGACTAAATATTGACCAAGAGACATATTTTCTTCGTTAGCAAGTGCTTTGGCCTCCGATACAGTGATTCCCATAAGTGCAGCATTATTACGGGCTCTAGGGTCCATTATTTGCATGTCCATATCCATTTCAGCTCTGAAGGCCTTGTCGAGGTCTGAAATGACTTTGAGCGGGGCGACCGATTGATTCTTCTGTGCTCCGAGCTGGGCAACTTGCTTCCCGCTTTTTGCACTTGTGATTTTTTTCTTCTGTGCTTGCTGAATAATCTCCCGGTCATAGTATGATTACAGATTCATCGATATCTGGGATGGTTGCTCAAGAAAGGACTTAGCCCACTTTTTTGTTTTTTCGTTATATACCGGATTTGGCTCAGGCTTTTTGGGTGCAAAATGCGCCTTAACTTGGGCAGCCACATCCGCGTTAGTTTCCTCTTCGGTCTTGTCATAAGGTCTCTTTGGAAGAGCCGGCGGGATATCGACTATCTTCGGCGTTTGACCTTTCTTCGATGTAGGGCACGGGGGACCGTCGAACTTCCGTTTCTTCGACGAGCTAGTAGTATTGCACGGAGGCGGAGGCGGAGATCGAGTTGATGTACTCCTGCTGTGGCGATCGTCAGCGGGGCGGGGTTGACTTGGAGGTTGGTGATAATCGGGTTGGGGTGGACTTGGAGGTTGGCGATAATCGGGTTGGGGTGGACTTGCAGGTTGACGATATTCGATGCGGGGTGGATTTGGATTCCTTGGAGTCGGTGGCCTTGGTGCCGAGCCTGGAAACTTGATGTACTTCTTATTCCATAGAATGATGTTGCGCTTGACATCTCCTAGTTTCGTAAGGCCTTCAGGCGTAGCGATTTCAATCTCTAGGTCCGCAAAATCCTCCACTATGTCATCCACCATGAAACGAGGATAGCCTGGTGGAATCGAAAGTGAATGGTGGAGTGCTCCAGGTAGACAAGGTAAAGCAGTGCCGATCGCCACCTTGAAGGACAGGTTGTTCATTGGCTGATGTAGCTCACATTGTGCCATCTCTCTGACATCATCCACGGCGTAGTGAGGAGCCGGTGCATCATCCAGTAGTGCTTGATCATCAGCACGGACCTCCGTGGAAGCCACGCTGCTTCTCCGTTTGCTAAGATCCAATGCAGGATCATTAGACCACAGGTGAGTTGACGACGGAGGCCTTTGGCTAATTTCATGCATGAGGTTCTTCAGATCAGCTAGGTCCTGCTCTACCCTGGAGATCCGGTCTGCCTCCCGGTCCTTCTTTCTCTGACGGCTTCTCTAACTGGCATCGTACAGAGGAAACCCTTTCTTCCACGAGACACCGACGCATTTGTCTCGTGTTCGTCCTCCCTTTTCAGGATTCCCTAGGGCGCGTGTTAGCTCGTCGTTCTCTCTCTCGGGACGGAACAATCCCAATTGAGCATCGTTCATTGCTTGAATAAGGTCCTGGGAGGGTTTTACAATTTTTTCATGAAATAATGTCTTCCCTGTTTCTGGGTCCAAGGATCCCCCGTGCACGTACCACCAGTGCTTTGACCTCTCGGGCCATCCATCTGTACCAGGAGTGAAGCCTCTAGCCCTCATATCCTTCTCCATAGTTTCCCACTTAGGGAAGGCACTCTTGTAGCCATCTGTCCCCATTTTATGATGGTATTTCTTGTTGGCAGCATTTAACGCGTTCTTTGCAGACTTTGCCTTTGCTTTATCAGATTGCTTGTACTGTACAAAATCGGGCCACTATTCTCTCAACTTCTCGTTTACTCCTGTGAAGTCTGGAGTTTTATTTTTCACGACATATTTCGCGTATAAATTTTTCTTGTGGTTCCGGTACAGTTCAGCCATCTTGCTTAGTGCCCACTCCTTGACTTTCGCTCTATTTTCAAGCCCAACCGGCCTTGGGGTAATACCATCTACCTCAAATTCCTCATACTCTGGAGGTAGTATGAAATGCGCTATGAGCTTCTGCCAAAGGTCATCTTTGGCATCATCGGTGACATAGCTGTTGGATTCTTCACCGGGTTTCTTTGACTTATTCCATTCTTGGATGGTGATCGGCAGGTTGTCCCTAACCAGCACCCTGCATTGATTTATAAAAATCCTCCGGTGCTTCTCTGGAGCAATCGGTTCACCATCATCAGCTATTTCTTCGATGGTGAACCTCTGATTACCATCCAACCTTTTGTTTGGCCCTCGTTTCGTTCGAGCTATCGATTGCTTCGATCCGGTGGGCTAAAAGAAGAAGAGAGAGTGATTAATATATATCTAGATCAGTTAATGAATAGAGGTAACACAAGACTTTATATATATATGTACCTCGCCGGATCCTGTCGAGGGGCCATCATTATTGTTGTCATTTGTTTGCCCTTCGTCCATCTGGTCTTCCCCTTGGTTTTCCTCTAGTCCATCACCGGATGGATTCAAATATCAGGATATCTCTTCCTCGAGCAAAATATCTTCGGCCGTGCCCATAATAAGAGGAATTTCACCTCTTATCATGCCCTGAAGAAAACTTTCACTGATGCGACCAGGATCTTCGGATGGATCCATGACTTAATTATCTATAACAAAAAGAGAGTTAAACAGGTTAGAAAAAACAATAATCCTAATAACTAAAACAATATAATCCTAATTATAATAACTTAAACAAAAAAATAACCCTAATCCTAAAGGGCTTCGATCTCGATCTCGATATTGTATTCTACCAAGAAGCACCAAACACCAGAAAAAAATAAAGGGGAAACAATCAACACATGGCATCGATGCAATGCTCAAGCAAGTATGATTATATGACAAGTTGAATTGCATTGAATTGAAACCCTAAAACATGATCGGCAAACTAATCGGGGTTCCGAGGGGTGAAAACCCTAACTCGGGAAAACTCCGGAACATATGAGAGGGGTGCATTTGTTCTTCTAATTATACTTGTCATTTAAGTTGTTGAATAATTCATGATTATAGGTTAAATAGATATGTTTCAATTTTCTGAACATTTTGATATATTATTTGTATTTTTCTGACTTATAAATTAAAAGTTATTGAATTTACAATATTTAATCAAATTCTAGAATTACTAAAAAGGGTTATTTTATCATTATGACATCAGCAGAGGGGGTTAAACTTTTTGTACCGCTACTAAGCATAGCCACTATGACTGACCAGTGGGCCGGGGTACTGGCCACCTCAGCATGCCACGCAAGGAAGAGGGACCGGGGGGTTGATTATTTTCACGAGGCAGTGAAGGCGGCGCGCGCGGGACGGCGATTGACGGCGGCGCGGGACAGCGAACTAGCCTGGGAAGAGGAAGGAAGCAGGAGGGTGCCTGAGTTCAGCGAGGCCGAGGGAAGTCGAGGGAGATCGAGGGTGCAGTGGCCGGAATCGGCGACGGACGCGGCGGCCGGAGACGGGGAAGGAGCAGACGGGAAGCTCGACTGGGAGCGCGGGGCTTCGATTCCTTCGCTGAGGTTCTGCGGTACGGCACGTGGCGGCACGGCGGGGTGGTGGCCGGAGACGAGGGCGGCGGCGCGGTGGAATCCGGCAGCACCTTCCCTGCGTCGAGCTCTCGCCGTCGTCTGCGCGCGTCTCCTCGTCGATTTCGCCAAGTGCTGGGTGGGGGAGGCCAGGGTGGGCGCAAGTTACTTATACCCCCACCCGTTTAGTCCTGGGCTAAGCCACCGCCCGCGACTAAAGGGTCTTTAGTCGCGGGCCGTGGCTTAACCCGCGACTAAAGACTCCCCTTTAGTCGCGGGCTAAGCCACGGCCCGGGACTAAAGGTCTTTTTCGGCCGTTTTGTTTTTGCGCGCGCACTGACCCTTTAGTCCCGGGTCCATCCACGACCCACGACTGTTTGTTTTTTTGTAAATTTTCTTTTTTAATTCCAAACTAATATAAAAACTTTGAAAATCATATCTTTTATTATAATAATCCAAATAAAACAAATAATATGTCTATTATTATCAGAAAAATATAAAGAATTTTAATATAATATCCATTTATCTGTTTTCATCATTTATAAATTATTTCATTTGTAAATTTTCTTTTTAATGCAAAACTAATATAAAAACTTTGAAAAATCATATCTTTTATTGTAATAATCCAAATAAAACAAATAATATGTCTATTATTATCAGAAAAATATAAAGAATTTTAATATAATATCCATTTATCTGTTTGCATCATTTATAAATTATTTCATTTGTAAATTTTCTTTTTTAATTCAAAACTAATATAAAAACTTTGAAAATCATATCTTTTATTGTAATAATCCAAATAAAACAAATAATATGTCTATTATTATCAGAAAAATATAAAGAATTTTAATATAATATCCATTTATCTATTTGCATTATTTATAAATTATTTCATTTGTAAATTTTCTTTTTTAATTCAAAACTAATATAAAAACTTTGAAAAATCATATCTTTTATTGTAATGATCCAAATAAAACAAATAATATGTATATTATTATCAGAAAAATATAAAGAATTTTAATATAATATCCATTTATCTGTTTGCATCATTTATAAATTATTTCATTTGTAAATTTTCTTTTTTAATTCAAAACTAATATAAAAACTTTGGAAATCATATCTTTTATTGTAATAATCCAAATAAAACAAATAATATGTATATTATTATCAAAAAATATAAAGAATTTTAATATAATATCCATTTATCTGTTTGCATCATTTATAAATTATTTCATTTGTAAATTTTTCTTTTTTAATTCAAAACTAATATAAAAACTTTGGAAAATCATATCTTTTATTGTAATAATCCAAATAAAACAAATAATATGTCTATTATTATCTGAAAAATATAATGAATCTTAATATAATATCCATTTAGTCCCCGATGTAGTCATAAACCGAGACTAAAGATATTTTCCGCCATTTCCCACCTCTTCCCGCCAAGTTTTCCCGCCCTTTCCTTTCTACGAGAGCTTTTAGTCTCGGATGTAGTCACTAACCGGGACTAAAGATATTTCCCGCCATTTCCCAAAGCTTCACGCCAAGTTTTCCCGCCCTTTCCCTCTATATTTAGGGTGATCGTGCCATGGCTATCCACACATCCACACCTTCCTCTCTTAGAATAATGGACAACGCCTACTGGGCCATTCTGACCCTCAAGGAGACCGAGGCGCCTCCAACTACCCTTGTCCTCCGGGCTACCGGCCGCCCGCTGGCTAGATGCTGAGCGCTGGAGGGGTTCCTGTCCCTCCTGCCCTCAAGGTTCCGCACGCCAGGCGGCCATCACAAACCACTTCTACCACGAGCTCACGCCGGAGCAACGGATGGATCCCCAGTGGGATCCCGACAACTACGACACCTGGAATGCCTTCTTCGCTAATAGGCGGGAAAGGGAGCTCGCCAGGTACGAGGGTGATGGCCCACCACCGGTGAACCACAACGAAGCCGGCCATCATCTGTGGTGGGCGAACCGTACTATCATCGGAGTGATGCGCTACATCGCCGGGGGAGACCATACTCGCCTACGGTGCCCACGAGTCCACCCGCCACAGGCCCCACACCGTCCTGGCGGTAGCGGCATCGTCTTCCAGGAGACCCCTCTCCCGCCCGCCGTTAATCCGAGGCTGGAATGGCCCCTGGTATATGCCATGGATGGGCTGAGGATCCCCGGAGTGGCAGGTGACGACGACGATGATGATGACGATGACGATGAAGACCCTGAAGCTGCATACTATAGGACTAGGCATGATTATGACTAAAGGGGGCGGCTTTAGTCCTGAGTGTTAGCTAGTCCCGGTTTGTCCCGGTTTTTAATATTAATAAATGTCTTGAGTGTTACCTAATAAATAGAGGGAAATACCTATATAAAGAGAGGGTTCATCTTTAGTCCCGGTTGGAGAAACCAACCGCGACTGAAGGGATTGCGGCAGACTGGGCCAGGCAACACTAATAATAGGGGTGAGTGTCGACATTATGTCGTGCGACTTGTACCTTGTCCCGGATGGTGTCACCAAGATGAGTCAGCACTAATAATAGGGGTGAGTGTCGACATTATGTCGTGAGTGTCGACATTATGCCGAGCTGCTTGTACTATAAATAGGCATCCTTGTGAGTCCAGTCCTCCAGCCAGTTTGAGGCATCTCCAAGATGGTTTTAGAGAGCAGGGACACCACTACGGCCAGTTTCAGGGAGATGCCGACGGAGCCCAGTCCTCCGGCATCTACGAGAAACTGGTCATAGAGGCACTCCCTAATATGTGAAATTAGTTAGCTCCCAGACGTATTGATCTAGTTAGAGAAGTTACAAGCTGCAAGATGGTTTTCGAGAGCAGGGACACCACTACGGCCAGTTTCAGGGAGATGCCGACGGAGCCCAGTCCTCCGGCATCTCCGAGAAACTGGTCATAGAGGCACTCCCTAATATGTGACATCACGCGTTTGGAGATCAGATCTTAATGGTAAGTATGAATCGGTACTAAAGGCCCTCCTTTAGTCCCGGTCCAGCCACAAAACGGGACTAACACACTCAAGATTGTTTGCAGACAACATCACTATAAAAATGGACACATGCATGGAACATCTTAACTCATAAAATGTTACAATTATTACATATCATTTCTTCGCTTGTGTTCCTTTCTGATCCCGTCGTATCCATGGAGCATCTTCATTCATTAACATGATGGTTGGGTCATTCTTCACCGCGAAGGGCGGAATTTCATGGAACTTATCACAATCTTCTGACATGTCTGTCTTGTCCTCCACTCCCACGATGTTTCTTTTTCCTGAAAGAACTATGTGGCGCTTTGGCTCATCGTCTGATGTATTCTTTTTCTTATTTTTTTCGTTTTCTAGGTTTGGTAGACATGTCCTTCACATAGAAAACCTGGGCCACATCATTGGCTAGGACGAATGGTTCGTCTAAGTACCCAAGATTGTTGAGATCCAACGATGTCATTCCGTATTTCTTGTCTACCTCAACCCCTCCTCCCGTCAGCTTGACCCATTTGCACCGAAACCAGGGTACCTTAAAAGTAGGTCCATAGTCAAGTTCCCATATCTCCTCTATGTAACCATAATATGTGGTCTTTGACCCATTGTTGTCTGTTGCATCAAAGCGGACACCACTGTTTTGGTTGGTGTTCTTTTTATCTTGGGCTATCGTGTAAAATGTATACCCATTTATCTCGTACCCTTGGAAAGTCGATATAGTCGAAGATGGTGACCTAGACAACAAGTATAGCTGATCTCCAAGAGTGTTGTTTTTGATGAGATGTTGCAACCAACCGTCGAAACTCTTCATGTGTTCATCTCTAATCCAAGAGTCATGCTTTCCAGGGTTGTTGGAGCGTAAGATTTTCTTGTGTTCCTCGATATATGGGGCTGCCAAGATAGAATTCTGTAGAACGGTGTAATGTGCTTCGGTGTAAGAATGTCCGTCTCTACATATTATTGATTTCCTTCCTAGAGTACCCTTTCCACTCAGTCTCCCCTCATACCGCGATTGAGGAAGACCAATCGGCTTAAGGTCAGGAACAAAGTCAACACAAAATTCAATGACCTCCTCTGTTCCATAGCCCTTGGAGATGCTTCCTTCTGGCCTAGCACGGTTACGAACATATTTCTTTAAGATTCCCATGAACCTCTCAAAGGGAAACATATTGTGTAGAAATACAGGACCGAGAATGGAAATCTCTTCGACTAGGTGAACCAGCAGGTGCGTCATAATATTGAAGAAGGATGGTGGGAACACCAACTCAAAACTGACAAGACATTAGACCACATCATTCTGTAACCGTGGTAGATCTTCAGGATTGATTATATTCTGAGAGATTGCATTGAGAAATGCACATAGCTTCACAATGGGTACTCGAACATTATCTGGTAGAAGCCCCCTCAATGCAATCGAAAGCATTTGCGTCATAATCACGTGGCAGTCATGAGACTTTAGGTTTTGGAACTTTTTTTCTGCCATATTTATTATCCCCTTTATATTCGACGAGAAGCCAGACGGAACCTTAATACTGCTTAGGCATTCAAAAAATATTTCCTTCTCTTGTTTGGTAAGAGCATAGCTGGCATGACCTTGAAACCATTCTGGATGCAGGCCATCTAGGTCTTCCATACGTTGATGGTCCTTTCGTGCTTCCGGTGTATCTTTTGTCTGCCCATACACGCCCAAGAAGCCTAGCACGTTCACGCAAAGATTCTTCGTCACATGCATCACATCGATTGCAGAGCGGACCTCTAAGAATTTCCAATATGGTAGCTCCCAAAATATAGATTTCTTCTTCCACATGGGTGTGTGTCCTTCAGCGTCTTTCGGAACAGATTTTCCTCCAGGACCCTTTCCAAAGGTTACCAGTTGATCCAAATCTTTGACCATATCAAATATATCAGCACCAGTACGCTCCTTAGGCTTCGTCTGGTGACATGCCAGACCGTTGAAATGCTTGCCTTTCTTTCATAAGGGATGCTTGGCCAAAAGAAATCGACGATGCTCATTGTATACATTCTTCTTACAATTTTCCAAATATATACTTGCAGTCTCATCTAAACAGTGTGTGCATACATTGTATCCCTTGTTTGACTGTCCTGAAAGGTTACTAAGAGCAGACCAATCATTGATTGTTACGAAAAGCAATGCTCGGAGGTTAAATTCTTCCTGCTTGTGCTCATCCCACACGCGTATCCCAGGTTCGTGCCACAACTGTAAAAGTTCTTCCACTAATGGCCTTAGGTACACATCAATGTCGTTGCCGGCTTGCTTCAGACCTTGGATCAACACTGGCATCATAATGAACTTCCGCTTCATTCACAACCAAGGAGGAAGGTTATAGATGCATAGAGTCACGGGCCAGGTGTTGTGACTGGAGCTCTGCTCCCCAAAGGGATTCATGCCATCTGTACTTAGACCAAACCTTAAAATCCTTGCGTCATCTGCAAAGTCTGGGTACTTTCTATCGATTTTTCTCCATTGCGACCCATCAGCGGGGTGTCTCAACATCCCGTCTGACTTACGTTCCTCTTTATGCCATCGCAACAACTTGGCGTGCTCTTTGTTTCTGAATAAGCATTTCAACCGTGGTACTATAGGAGCATACCACATCACCTTCGCAGGAACCCTCTTCCGGGGGGGGCTCGCCCTCAACGTCACCAGGGTCATCTCGTCTAATCTTATACCGAAGTGAAGTGCATACCGGGCATGCATCTAAATTCTCATACTCCTCACCGCGGAAGAGGATGCAATCATTAGGGCATGCATGTATCTTCTGAATCTCTAAACCTAGAGGGCAGACAACCTTTTTTGCTTCGTATGTACTGGCGGGCAATACATTATCTTTTGGAAGCATATTCTTCATCATTTTCAGCAACTTTTCAAATGAGGAGTCAGGTATAGCACACTCAGCCTTCCATCGCAGCAATTCCAGTGTGCTGCCCAGCTTTTTCAGACCATTTTCGCAATTTGGGTACAACAACTTTTTGTGATCCTCTAGCATGTGATTGAACTTCTTCCTATCCTTTTCAGTTTCACAATCTCTTCGTGCATCGGCAATGGTCCGACCAAGATCATCAGCGGGTTCATCATGTGTCTCTTCTTCATCCTCCCCTTCAGCATCCCCCATGGAAGTATCTCCGTACTCAGGGAAACCATGATAGTTGTCATCCTCCTCCTCTTCTTTATTGTCTTCCATTATAACCCCTCTCTCTCCGTGCTTGGTCCAACAATTATAACTGGGCATGAAGCCGGACTTCAACAGGTGGCTGTGAAGGGTTTTTGAGTCAGAATAATCCTTCTGATTCCTACATCCATTACATGGACAAAATACAAAACCATTGTTCTTGTTTGCATCAGCAACACGGATGAATTCATGCACGACATTAATGAACTCGCCAGAGCGTCGGTCAGTACCGTACATCCATTCCCGGACCATCTGCATTATAGTAAAAGTATATCAAAAACCATTACACAACATGATAAAATTATTACAAGTTATATTGAGAGCTTCTAGAGCATTAATTTTGAATTTTGAAAAATTTACATGCACCAATTTGTGAATTGGAGAAAACAATCAACATGATAAATGTGGAGTTTTTTATTATTGTTCCATCAGTGAAAACCTCATTCCATTCTAAGCTCTGAAACTCTAAAATTACACATTTCAATTTTCAGTAACTATGTGCCTAATCAAAATTTGTTACACATATATATCAAAATCCTTCTAGATACTTCTAGAGCATGCATGCATTTGATCCATATCTCTATACTTCTAGAGCATTATATAGAGCTAAAGTAGCAATAAGAGATGAAAGAATGAAGTTCTAACCTTTTAAAGCTTTGGATTTAGGTGTTGCAAACTAAATCTTGACAAATCTTGAGAAAAAAATGGCATGAACTCTCTTGCTTTCTTTGAGAAAAATGGCCACCATATGATTTAGGGCAGCTGGCCAGGGAGCTGTATATATAGTGATGGACAATTAGTCCCGGACCGTGATACGACCCGGGACTAATAGTCCCCGAAAAGAGCTGTTGACCCGCTCCAGCTTATTAGTCCCGGGCCGTATTACGGACCGGGACTAATGCTCTGGTCCGGCCCGGGACTAATGCTTATGGCCATTTCTAGCCGTTGGAGGCCTCACGTACCGGGACTAGTGCTAGCACTAGTCGCGGTTCGTGACGGGCCGGGACTGCTGGGCTTCTAGTAACCGAAGATGGTTTTTCCAGTAGTGAGTGTGGTACTTTCCAATCCAAAACTTTTCCAAAACTTTGTAATGGATCTAGATCCAAAATGAAGGTGCATGGCAGGCCGGCGGGGACAAAAAGGACCGCCCCTTATCAAATTTACATGTTGCGGGCTAGATACTCCTATAGTCCAATATATAGTTAATTACGCTGGTGGTCCTTGGGTTGACATGAATATTATTTTTACTACCATGGTTATATAGAACCGTAAACTCTTTACCATTTTTTGTGTGTCCCAGTCCTTGCTACTATAAATAATTAGTAGGTACGTGCTAGAACAGCGTCACTCAAAGTATCGATGATGACCATCAGGAAAGAAGAGTTTTCAATAGTATATGTTGGCTAGAATTAGAGGTGTCTATAGTGGTTTACTTTATTTGTAACCTATATTGTATATAGAGCTAATGTCTTGAAATTTTTTCATTTTAGCTTATAACATCCATGTTTTCATAGTTGCAGATTGTTGGTTACATAGCTTAAGTTCTTTTATCTTGGAGGGCGTCTGGGATTGTAATTCAAATACAAGACTAAAGGGGTTCATGTTTAGCAATTTCCTTTTTATTTTTAAACCGGGAGATATTGTTGTGGTTTCTTCTTGGGTGCATCATCTAGAACAACTAATGACTTCTCTCATATGCTACTCTCGAAGCTATGGCTTTTGCCAAAGTTCTCTCATTGGCAGGAGACATGAGTGTTATAAAGTTTTAGATATCATAAGATTATCTAGAGATAACCAAAGCTATGAAGGAGCGTGTTCCCTTATAGTTGTGTTCTAATCAGAATTAGTGAACGGCCAAATTCTTTCTAGTCTATTAATTTTAAGCATGATAGTAGGGAGTTGAAAGGCGATGCTATTTGGTAGCTAGGAATGCTATTTCTCAACCTATTGGGCGCCACCAGAATATGTAGCATTAAGCCCTGAATAAAAGAAAAATAGTCCCCTAAAATAGATATATTGTCCTCAATATGAAACGAAAAATAATGAGTAAGTCTGTCATTAAAAGTTCAGAAAAAATATTAATTGTGAGAAGTGCGTTAAAATTTGAATATTCTTGGTACTTTTGGACATTATCACCACCGTATGTTTTTGGCACATTTGAGAATGCCTAAAAATACAATTATAGCTTCTGAAATAGTCACTTTACGACTCAAGTTTTGTTGTAGTTAAATTGATGTTTGATTCCATCTATTGGTGATAACGAGAAAGATGTAACCAAGAACTAATTTAAGGCGTGTGTGTGTTTGTGCGTTCTTGCGCCTTTACACCATTTTTCTAGTCTTTATTCACCATTTTGTTCAATTTTCCACTTCAAATAATCTTGTATGGTATATCAACTCCGCTTTTCCTCTACAAATTTCCGCGATAATATTGTATGGTCTATTTGTTGTGAGTCTGAGACTAATTATGTGAAATAAGTAATGGACGCTAGATGGGCTAGTGATATAATCAACTAGGAGTACCCGCTAGTATAGAAGGTCTGAAACAGATCTTTGCATATAAAGCAGTGGCAGAGAATACAGGACCACCGACGGGTACATACTGCAAATAAATTCATATGCGCAGATGTTTTTGCAATGATAAATAATACTCCCTCTGGTCCATATTACTTGTCGCTGAAATGTATGTATCTAGCACTAAAACATGTCTAGATACATCTATTTCCGCGACAATTAATATTGATCATGAGGAGTACATGACTTCTCAAGCAATATGAATGGAGACTAATTATAGATCACTTAGAATATAGGTAACTTAATAATCTCGAGTAGGATACCTGAAGCGGATATTTATATGCAAACTCTATATGTGAGAATCTTCTACACCATTGAAATCAAGATCTATCTCATTTAAACAGTACGTATATATGTATACTTTCTCTATGAAACTTTTTACCCATGTCACCTAGTTATGTCGCATATACAATGAATCTCATATGTTAATAATTTTCTACTTAATCTAAAAGGACTACTAGCCATAATGATTTATGGGACCAAAAGGACGGCCTCTTGTTCAATCAGCTGCAGCCAGCTTTCATGCATGCTTGCAGACAATAATCCCTTCAAGTGCAGTTGGCTCATTGTGCACATGGCGCCATTTATTCGACAAGGCGTATCTACTAGCCAGTGTGGTACTTTTCAATCCAACACTTTATAATGGATCTAGATTCAAAATGAAGGAGCATGGCAGGCCGGCGGGGACAAAAAGGACTGCCCCTTGTCAAATTTACATGTTGCATGCTAGATACTCCTATAGTCTAATATATAGTTAATTACGCTGGTGGTCCTTGGGTTGACATGAATATTATTTTTACTACCATGGTTATATAGAACCGTAAACTCTTTACCATTTTTTGTGTGTCCTAGTCCTTGCTACCATAAATAATTAGTAGGTCCGTACTAGAATAGTGTCGTCACTCAAAGTATCGATGATGACCATCAGGAAAGATGAGTTTTCGATGGTATATGTTGCCTAGAATAAGAGGTGTCTATAGTGGTTTACTTTATTAGGAACCTAGATTGTATATAGAGTAATGTCTTGAATTTTTTCCATTTTAGCTTATAACTTCCATGTTGTCATAGTTGCAGATTGTTGGCTACGTAGCTTAAGTTCTTTTATCTTGGAGGGCATCTAGGATTGTAATACTAAAGGGGTTCATGTTTAGAAATTTCATTTTTATTTTTTAAACAGGGAGATATTGTTGTGGTTTCTTCTTGGGTGCATCATCTAGAACAACTAATGACTTCTCTCATCTGCTACTCTCGAAGCTATGGCTTTTGCCAAAGTTCTCTCGTTGGCAGGAGACATGAGTGTTATAAAGTTTTAGATATCATAAGATTATCTATAGATAACCAAATATATGAAGGAGTGTGTTCCCTTATAGTTGTGTTCTAATCAGAATTAGTGACCGGCCAAATTCTTTCCAGTCTATTAATTTCCGCATGATAGTAGGGAGTTGAAATGCGATTCTATTTGGTAGCTAGGAATGCTATTTCTCAACCTTTTGGGCGCCACCAAAATTTGTACCATTAAGCCCTGAATAAAAGAAAAATAGTCCCCTAAAAATAGATATATTGTACTCAATTTGAAACAAAAAATAATGAGTAAGTCTGTCATTAAAGGTTTAGAAAAAATATTAATTGTGAAAAGTGCGTTAAAAGTTGAATATTCGAGGTACTTTTGGACATTATTACCACCGTATGTTTTTGGCACATTTGAGAATGCCTAAAAATACAATTATAGCTTCTGAAATAGTCACTTTATGACTCACTAGTTATGAAGTTTTGTTGTCGTTAAATTTATATTTGATTCCATCTATTGGTGATAACGAGAAATATGTGAACAAGAACTAATTTAAGGCGTGCGTCTGTGCGTGTTTGCGCCTTTACACCATTTTTTCTAGTCTTTGTTCACCGTTTTGTTCAATTTTCCACTCCAAATTATCTTGTATGGTATATCAACTCCCCTTCTCCTCTACAAATTTTCACGATAATATTGTATGGTCTATTTTTTGTGAGTCCAAGACTAATAATGCGAAATAAATAATGGATGCTAGATGGGCTAGGGATATAATCAACTAGGAGTATCCACTAGTATAGAAGGTCTGAAGCAGATCTTTGCATATAAAGTTGTGGCAGACAATACAGGGCCACTGACGGGTACATACTGCAAATAAATTCATATGCGCAAATATTTTTGCAGTGATAAATAATACTTCTTCCGGTCCATATTACTTGTCGCTAAAATGGATGTATTTAGCATTAAAACATGTCTAGATACATCTATTTCCGCGATAATTAATATGGCTCGGAGGCGGGGGGGAGTACATGACTTCTCAAGCATATATGAATGGAGACTAATTATAGATCACTTACAATTTAGGTAACTTAATAATCTCGAGTAGGATACCTGAAGCGGATATTTATATGCAAACTCTATATGTTAGAATCTTCTACACCATTAAAATCAAGATCTATCTCATTTAAACAGTAAGTATATATGTATACTTTCTCTATGAAACTTTTTACCCATGTCACCTAGTTATGTCTCATATACAATGAATCTCATATGTTAATAATTTTCTACTTAATCTGAAAGGACTACTAGCCATAATGATTTATGGGACCAAAATGACGGCCTCTTGTTCAATCAGCCGCAACCAGCTTTCATGCATTCTTGCAGACAATTATCCCTTCAAGTCTCTGGTCCTAGTGCAGTTGGCTCATTGTGCACATGGCGCCATTTATTCGACAAGGCGCATCTACTAGACAGTGTGGTACTTTTCAATCAAAAACTTTGTAATGGATCTAGATCCAAAATGAAGGTGCATGGCAGGCCGGCGGGGACAAAAAGGACTGCCCCTTGTCAAATTTAAATGTTGCAGGCTAAATACTCCTATAGTCCAATATATAGCTAATTACGCTGGTGGTCCTTGGGTTGACATGAATATTATTTTTACTACCATGGTTATATAGAACTGTAAACTCTTTAACATTTTTTGTGTGTCCCAGTCCTTGCTACTATAAATAATTAGTAGGTCTGTACTAGAATAGTGTCACTCAAAGTATCGATGATGACCATCAGGAAAGATGAGTTTTCGATGGTATATGTTGGCTAGAATAAGAGGTGTCTATAGTGGTTTTCTTTATTTGCAACCTAGATTGTATATAGAGTAATGTCTTGAATTTTTTCCATTTTAGCTTATAACTTCCATGTTGTCATAGTTGCAGATTGTTGGCTACATAGCTTAAGTTCTTTTATCTTGGAAGTCGTCTGGGATTGTAATTCAAACACAAGACTAAAGGGGTTCAAATTTAGCAATTTCCTTTTTATTTTTAAACCAGGAGATATTTTTGTGGTTTCTTCTTGGGTGCATCATCTAGAACAACTAATGACTTCTCTCATCTGCTACTCTCGAAGCTATGGTTTTTGCCAAAGTTCTCTCGTTGGCAGGAGACATGAGTGTTATAAAGTTTTATCATAAGATTATCTATAGATAACCAAAGCTATGAAGGAGCGTGTTCCCTTATAGTTGTGTTCTAATCAGAATTAGTGACCGGCCAAATTCTTTCTGGTCTATTAATTTCCAGCATGATACTAGGGATTTGAAATACGAATCTATTTGGTAGCTTAGGAATGCTATTTCTCAACCTTTTGGGCGCCACCAAAATTTGTACCATTAAGCCCTGAATAAAAGCAAAATAGTCAACTAAAAATAGATATATTGTCCTCAATTTGAAACAAAAAATAATGAGTAAGTCTGTCATTAAAAGTTCAGAAAAAAATACTAATTGTGAAAAGTGCGTTAAAAGTTGAATATTCTTGGTACTTTTGGACATTATCACCATCGTATGTTTTTGGCACATTTGAGAATGCCTAAAAATACAATTATAGCTTCTGAAATAGTCACTTTACGACTCACTAGTTATGAAGTTTTGTTGTAGTTAAATTGATGTTTGATTCGATCTATTGGTGATAACGAGAAATATATGAGCAAGAACTAATTTAAGGCGTGTGTCTGTGCGTGCTTGCGCCTTTACACCATTTTTTCTAGTCTTTGTTCACCATTTTGTTCAATTTTCCACTCGAAATAATCTTGTATTTTATATCAACTCCGCTTCTCCTCTCCAAATTTCCGCGATAATATTGTATGGTCTATTTTTTGTGAGTCTAAGACTAATTATGTGAAATAAATAATGGATGCTAGATGGGCTAGGGATATAATCAACTAGGAGTATCCACTAGTATAGAAGGTCTGAAGCAGATCTTTGCATATAAAGTTGTGCCAGAGAATACAGGGCCACTGACTGGTACATACTGCAAATAAATTCATATGCGCAAAATTTTTTGCAGTGATAAATAATACTTCCTCCGGTCCATATTACTTGTCGCTGAAATGGATGTATCTAGCATTAAAACATGTCTAGATACATCTATTTCCGCGATAATTAATATGGATCAGGGGGGAGTACATGACTTCTCAAGCATATATGAATGGAGACTAATTATAGATCACTTAGAATTTAGGTAACTTAATAATCTCGAGTAGGATACCTGAATCGGATATTTATATGCAAACTCTATATGTTAGAATCTTCTACACCATTGAAATCAAGATCTATCTCATTTAAACAGTACGTATATATGTGTACTTTCTCTATGAAACTTTTTACCCATGTCACCTAGTTATGTCTCATATACAATGAATCTCATATGTTAATAATTTTCTACTTAATCTGAATGGACTACTAGCCATAATGATTTATGGGACCAAAAGGACGGCCTCTTGTTCAATCAGCTGCAGCCAGCTTTCATGCATACTTGCAGACAATTATCCCTTCAAGTCTCTGGCTCTAGTGCAGTTGGCTCATTGTGTACATGGCGCCATTTATTCGACAAGGCGCATCTACTAGACAGTGTGGTACTTTTCAATCAAAAACTTTGTAATGGATCTAGATCCAAAATGAAGGTGCATGGCAGGCCGGAGGGGACAAAAAGGACTGCCCCTTGTCAAATTTACATGTTGCAGGCTAGATACTCCTATAGTCCAATATATAGCTAATTACGCTTGGTGGTCCTTGGGTTGACATGAACATTATTTTTACTACCATGGTTATATAGAACCGTAAACTCTTTACCATGTTTTGTGTGTCCCAGTCCTTGCTACTATAAATAATTAGTAGGTCTGTACTAGAATAGTGTCACTCAAAGTATCGATGATGACCATCAGGAAAGATGAGTTTTCGATGGTATATGTTGGCTAGAATAAGAGGTGTCTATAGTGGTTTTCTTTATTTGGAACCTAGATTGTATATAGAGTAATGTCTTGAATTTTTTCCATTTTAGCTTATAACTTCCATGTTGTCATAGTTGCAGATTGTTGGCTACATAGCTTAAGTTCTTTTATCTTGGAGGGCGTCTGGGATTGTAATTCAAACACAAGACTAAAGGGGTTCAAATTTAGCAATTTCCTTTTTATTTTTAAACCAGGAGATATTTTTGTGGTTTCTTCTTGGGTGCATCATCTAGAACAACTAATGACTTCTCTCATCTGCTACTCTCGAAGCTATGGTTTTTGCCAAAGTTCTCTCGTTGGCAGGAGACATGAGTGTTATAAAGTTTTATCATAAGATTATCTATAGATAACCAAAGCTATGAAGGAGCGTGTTCCCTTATAGTTGTGTTCTAATCAGAATTAGTGACCGGCCAAATTCTTTCTGGTCTATTAATTTCCAGCATGATACTAGGGATTTGAAATACGAATCTATTTGGTAGCTTAGGAATGCTATTTCTCAACCTTTTGGGCGCCACCAAAATTTGTACCATCAAGCCCTGAATAAAAGCAAAATAGTCCCCTAAAAATAGATATATTGTCCTCAATTTGAAACAAAAAATAATGAGTAAGTCTGTCATTAAAAGTTCAGAAAAAAATACTAATTGTGAAAAGTGCGTTAAAAGTTGAATATTCTTGGTACTTTTGGACATTATCACCATCGTATGTTTTTGGCACATTTGAGAATGCCTAAAAATACAATTATAGCTTCTGAAATAGTCACTTTACGACTCACTACTTATGAAGTTTTGTTGTAGTTAAATTGATGTTTGATTCCATCTATTGGTGATAACGAGAAATATATGACCAAGAACTAATTTAAGGCGTGTGTCTGTGCGTGCTTGCGCCTTTACACCATTTTTTCTAGTCTTTGTTCACCATTTTGTTCAATTTTCCACTCCAAATAATCTTGTATGGTATATCAACTCCGCTTCTATCCTCTACAAATTTCCGCGATAATATTGTATGGTCTATTTTTTGTGACTCTAAGGCTAATTATGCGAAATAAATAATGGATGCTAGATGGGCTACGGATATAATCAACTAGGAGTATCCACTAGTATAGAAGGTCTGAAGCAGATCTTTGCATATAAAGTTGTGGCAGAGAATACAGGGCCACTGACGGGTACATACTGCAAATAAATTCATATGCGCAAATATTTTTGCAGTGATAAATAATACTTCCTCCGGTCCATATTACTTGTCGCTGAAATGGATGTATCTAGCTTTAAAACATGTCTAGATATATCTATTTCCGCGATAATTAATATGGATCGGGGGGGAGTACATGACTTCTCAAGCATATATGAATGGATACTAATTATAGATCACTTAGTATTTAGGTAACTTAATAATCTCGAGTAGGATACCTGAAGCGGATATTTATATGCAAACTCTATATGTTAGAATCTTCTACACCATTGAAATCAAGATCTATCTCATTTAAACAGTACGAAAATATGTGTACTTTCTCTATGAAACTTTTTACCCATGTCACCTAGTTATGTCTCATATACAATGAATCTCATATGTTAATAATTTTCTACTTAATCTGAATGGACTACTAGCCATAATGATTTATGGGACCAAAATGACGGCCTCTTGTTCAATCAGCCGCAGCCAGCTTTCATGCATTCTTGCAGACAATTATCCCTTCAAGTCTCTGGCCCTAGTGCAGTTGGCTCATTGTGCACATGGCGCCATTTATTCGACAAGGCGCATCTACTAGACAGTGTGGTACTTTTCAATCAAAAACTTTGTAATGGATCTAGATCCAAAATGAAGGTGCATGGCAGGCCGGCGGGGACAAAAAGGACTGCCCCTTGTCAAATTTAAATGTTGCAGGCTAAATACTCCTATAGTCCAATATATAGCTAATTACGCCGGTGGTCCTTGGGTTGACATGAATATTATTTTTACTACCATGGTTATATAGAACTGTAAACTCTTTAACATTTTTTGTGTGTCCCAGTCCTTGCTACTATAAATAATTAGTAGGTCCATAGTAGAATAGTGTCACTCAAAGTATCGATGATGACCATCAGGAAAGATGAGTTTTCGATGGTATATGTTGGCTAGAATAAGAGGTGTCTATAGTGGTTTACTTTATTTGGAACCTAGTTTGTATATAGAGTAATGTCTTGAATTTTTTCCATTTTAGCTTATAACTTCCATGTTGTCATAGTTGCAGATTGTTGGCTACATAGCTTAAGTTCTTTTATCTTGGAGGGCGTATGGGATTGTAATTCAAACACAAGACTAAAGGGGTTCATGTTTAGCAATTTCCTTTTTATTTTTAAACCGGGAGATATTTTTGTGGTTTCTTCTTGGGTGCATCATCTAGAACAACTAATGACTTCTCTCATCTGCTACTCTCGAAGCTATGGTTTTTTCCAAAGTTCTCTCGTTGGTAGGAGACATGAGTGTTATAAAGTTTTATCATAAGATTATCTATAGATAACCAAAGCTATGTAGGAGCCTGTTCCCTTATAGTTGTGTTCTAATCATAATTAGTGACCGGCCAAATTCTTTCTGGCCTATTAATTTCCAGCATGATACTAGGGAGTTGAAATACGAATCTATTTGGTAGCTAGGAATGCTATTTCTCAACCTTTTGGGCGCCACCAAATTTTGTACCATTAAGCCCTGAATAGAAGCAAAATAGGCCCCTAAAAATAGATATATTGTCCTCAATTTGAAACAAAAAATAATGAGTAAGTCTGTTATTAAAAGTTCAGAAAAAAAATACTAATTGTGAAAAGTGCGTTAAAAGTTGAATATTCTTGGTACTTTTGGACATTATCACCAACCTATGTTTTTGGCACATTTGAGAATGCCTAAAAATACAATTATAGCTTCTAAAATAGTCACTTTACGACTCACTAGTTATGAAGTTTTGTTGTATTTAAAATAATGTTTGATTCCATCTATTGGTGATAACGATAAATATATGACCAAGAACTAATTTAAGGCGTGTGTCTGTGCGTGCTTGCGCCTTTACACCATTTTTTCTAGTCTTTGTTCACCATTTTGTTCAATTTTCCACTCCAAATAATCTTGTATGGTATATCAACTCCGCTTCTCCTCTACAAATTTCCGCGATAATATTGTATGGTCTATTTTTTGTGAGTCTAAGACTAATTATGTGAAATAAATAATGGATGCTAGATGGGCTAGGGATATAATCAACTAGGAGTATCCACTAGTATAGATCTGAAGCAGATCTTTGCATATAAAGTTGTGGCAGAGAATACATGGCCACTGACGGGTACATACTGCAAATAAATTCATATGCGCAAATATTTTTGCAGTCATAAATAATACTTCCTCTGGTCAATATTACTTGTCGCTGAAATGGATGTATCTAGCATTAAAACATGTCTAGATACATCTATTTCCGCGATAATTAATATGGATCAGGGGGAGTACATGACTTCTCAAGCATATATGAATGGAGACTAATTATAGATCACTTAGAATTTAGGTAACTTAATAATCTCGAGTAGGATACCTGAAGCGGATATTTATATGCAAACTCTATATGTTAGAATCTTCTACACCATTGAAATCAAGATCTATCTCATTTAAACAGTACGAAAATATGTGTACTTGCTCTATGAAACTTTTTACCCATGTCACCTAGTTATGTCTCATATACAATGAATCTCATATGTTAATAATTTTCTACTTAATCTGAATGGACTACTAGCCATAATGATTTATGGGACCAAAAGGACGGCCTCTTGTTCAATCAGCTGCAGCCAGCTTTCATGCATACTTGCAGACAGTTATCCCTTCAAGTCTCTGGCCCTAGTGCAGTTGGCTCATTATGTACATGGCGCCATTTATTCGACAAGGCGCATCTACTAGACAGTGTGGTACTTTTCAATCAAAAACTTTGTAATGGATCTAGATCCAAAATGAAGGTGCATGGCAGGCCGGCGGGACAAAAAGGACTGCCCCTTGTCAAATTTAAATGTTGCAGGCTAGATACTCCTATAGTCCAATATATAGCTAATTATGCTGGTGGTCCTTGGGTTGACATGAATATTATTTTTACTACCATGGTTATATAGAACTGTAAACTCTTTAACATTTTTTGTGTGTCCCAGTCCTTGCTACTTTAAATAATTAGTATGTCCGTAGTAGAATAGTGTCACTCAAAGTATCGATGTTGACCATCAGGAAAGATGAGTTTTCGATGGTATATGTTGGCTAGAATAAGAGGTGTCTATAGTGGTTTACTTTATTTGGAACCTAGATTGTATATAGAGTAATGTCTTGAATTTTTTCCATTTTAGCTTATAACTTCCATGTTGTCATAGTTGCAGATTGTTGGCTACATAGCTTAAGTTCTTTTATCTTGGAGGGCGTCTAGGATTGTAATTCAAACACAAGACTAAAGGGGTTCATGTTTAGCAATTTCCTTTTTATTTTTAAATCGGGAGATATTTTTGTGGTTTCTTCTTGGGTGCATCATCTAGAACAACTAATGACTTATCTCATTTGCTACTCTCGAAGCTATGGTTTTTGCCAAAGTTCTCTCGTTGGCAGGAGACATGAGTGTTATAAAGTTTTATCATAAGATTATCTATAGATAACCAAAGCTATGAAGGAGCGTGTTCCCTTATAGTTGTGTTCTAATCAGAATTAGTGACCGGCCAAATTCTTTCTGGTCTATTAATTTCCAGCATGATACTAGGGAATTGAAATGCGAATCTATTTGGTAGCTAGGAATGCTATTTCTCAACCTTTTGGGCGCCACCAAAATTTGTACCATTAAGCCCTGAATAAAAGCAAAATAGTCCCCTAAAAATAGATATATTGTCCTCAATTTGAAACAAAAAATAATGAGTAAGTCTGTCATTAAAAGTTCAGAAAAAATACTAATTGTGAAAAGTGCGTTAAAAGTTGAATATTCTTGGTACTTTTGGACATTATCACCATCGTATGTTTTTGGCACATTTGAGAATGCCTAAAATTACAATTATAGCTTCTGAAATAGTCAATTTACGACTCACTAGTTATGAAGTTTTGTTGTAGTTAAATTGATGTTTGATTCCATCTATTGGTGATAACGAGAAATATATGACCAAGAACTAATTTAAGGCGTGCGTCTGTGCATGCTTGCGCCTTTACACCATTTTTTCTAGTCTGTGTTCACCATTTTGTTCAATTTTCCACTCCAAATAATCTTGTATGGTATATCAACTCCGCTTCTCCTCTACAAATTTCCGCGATAATATTGTATGGTCTATTTTTTGTGAGTCTGAGACTAATTATGTGAAATAAATAATGGATGCTAGATGGGCTCGGGATATAATCAACTAGGAGTATCCACTAGTATAGAAGGTCTGAAGCAGATCTTTGCATATAAAGTTGTGGCAGAGAATACAGGGCCACTGACGGGTACATACTGCAAATAAATTCATATGCGCAAATATTTTTGCAGTGATAAATAATACTTCCTCCGGTCCATATTACTTGTCGCTGAAATGGATGTATCTAGCATTAAAACATGTCTACATACATCTATTTCCGCGATAATTAATATGGATCAGGGGGGAGTACATGACTTCTCAAGCATATATGAATGGAGACTAATTATAGATCACTTAGAATTTAGGTAACTTAATAATCTCAAGTAGGATACCTGAAGCGGATATTTATATGCAAACTCTATATGTTAGAATCTTCTACACCATTGAAATCAAGATCTATCTCATTTAAATAGTACGTATATATGTGTACTTCCTCTATGAAACTTTTTACCCATGTCACCTAGTTATGTCTCATATACAATGAATCTCATATGTTAATAATTTTCTAATTAATCTCAATGGACTACTAGCCATAATGATTTATGGGACCAAAAGGACGGCCTCTTGTTCAATTAGCTGCAGCCAGCTTTCATGCATTCTTGCAGACAATTATCCCTTCAAGTCTCTGGCCCTAGTGCAGTTGGCTCATTGTGTACATGGCGCCATTTATTCGACAAGGCGCATCTACTAGACAATGTGGTACTTTTCAATCAAAAACTTTGTAATGGATCTAGATCCAAAATGAAGGTGCACGGCTGGCCGGCGGGGACAAAAAGGACTGCCCCTTGTCAAATTTAAATGTTGCAGGCTAGATACTCCTATAGTCCAATATATAGCTAATTACGCTGGTGGTCCTTGGGTTGACATGAATATTATTTTTACTACCATGGTTATATAGAACTGTAAACTCTTTAACAATTTTTGTGTGTCCTAGTCCTTGCTACTATAAGTAATTAGTAGGTCCGTAGTAGAATAGTGTCACTCAAAGTATCGATGATGACCATCAGGAAAGATAAGTTTTCGATGGTATATGTTGGCTAGAATAAGAGGTGTCTATAGTGGTTTACTTCATTTGGAACCTAGATTGTATATAGAGTAATGTCTTGAATTTTTTCCATTCTAGCTTATAACTTCCATGTTGTCATAGTTGCAGATTGTTGGCAACATAGCTTAAGTTCTTTTATCTTGGAGAGCGTCTGGGATTGTAATTCAAACACAAGACTAAAGGGGTTCATTTTTAGCAATTTCCTTTTTATTTTTAAACCGGGAGATATTTTTGTGGTTTCTTCTTGGGTGCATCATCTAGAACAACTAATGACTTCTCCCATCTGCTACTCTCGAAGCTATGGTTTTTGCCAAAGTTCTCTCGTTGGCAGGGGACATAAGTGTTATAAAGTTTTATCATAAGATTATCTATAGACAACCAAAGCTATGAAGGAGCGTGTTCCCTTATAGTTGTGTTCTAATCAGAATTAGTGACCGGCCAAATTCTTCCCGGTCTATTAATTTCCAGCATGATAGTAGGGAGTTGAAATGCTAGTCTATTTGGTAGCTAGGAATGCTATTTCTCAACCTTTTGGGCGCCACCAAAATTTGTACCATTAAGCCCTGAATAAAAGCAAAATAGTCCCCTAAAAATAGATATATTGTCCTGAATTTGAAACGAAAAATAATGAGTAAGTCTGTCATTAAAAGTTCAAAAAAAATATTAATTTTAAAAAGTGCGTTAAAAGTTGAATATTCTTGGTACTTTTGGACATTATCACCACCGTATGTTTTTGGCACATTTGAGAATTCCTAAAAATACAATTATAGCTTCTGAAATAGTCACTTTACGACTCACTAGTTATGAAGTTTTGTTGTAGTTAAATTGATGTTTGATTCCATCTATTGGTGATAACGAGAAATATATGACCGAGAAATATATGAGCAAGAACTAATTTAAGGCGTGTGTCTGTGCGTGCTTGTGCCTTTACACCATTTTTTCTAGTCTTTGTTCACCATTTTGTTCAATTTTCCACTCCAAATAATCTTGTATGGTATATCAACTCCGCTTCTCCTCTACGAATTTTCGTGATAATATTGTATGGTCTATTTTTTGTGAGTCTGACACTAGTAGAGAAAACTTATAGCAACACACCTTATCGTCGGCGAACTTGGACCAAAGTCGCCGGTGGTAAGGCCTTTCAGGCCCGCCGCGCGCTACCGCTAGCGAATGACTTCCAGTGTGCCGGCGCTACGTCATTTACCGCCGGCGAAGAAGGGCTACATGCGCCAGGGTTAAGGTGGGATGCCTCTATCCCAGATGAGTCGCGCCATACCACCGGCGAAGCGAACCTGCATGTGCTAGGATTAACGCGGGTACTAGAGGCGAACTTTCTGCCTACACAGTTTGATCATGTGAGTTTGTACACTTAATCTCTTCTTACGTCACTGCCTCAATAGACAAATAAAATCCGAGGAACACATTATTTGGTACAACGCGCATAAAACAGGCATGGATGTATATTTGCCGTTTATCATTTATTGGTTAGTTGCTATTCACTTCTGAAATTAAAGGAGGAATGCTTTTACTGAATGCAATACTATGTTAAAAGAACATGCTGCCACCTTAAATCTACTTTAACTGGTTTGTTGGTAGTCGAAGCACATGAGTAGCTACACATCCATGACCTCCTCCATTCATTCTACATCAACCAGAACCTCATGGTAAGGTACCTACCATTTCATTCTACGCTGTTAAAAATGTTGCTATTAGGACGTTGTTATCTAGTCATTGCTAATGTTCCTATTCTCGTGAGTAAAATGTTATCTTCTATGCTTTAACTAGATACTGATTTTTTTGTAAAGCTTAGCAGGGACGACATGGACACGGGGGCTGCAGCGGTAACAACGACGACATGGCCACGTGGACTGCGGTGGCGACAACGATGACAAGGTCACGGGGTTGACGATGACATGGTCACAGGGCTACTGCTGTTGTCCTGTCTGCCTTTTTCGGCTGGGACCTCTCCAACAGCATCACATGCCATGTAAGAAGGTCTCTCTCGATGAACTTCTATTTAACTTCAACAACACCCACACTAGTATAAAACAGGCTATCCGTTCACGCCCCCTGACAGCATTAGTCCTGGTTGCGCCACGAACCGGGACTAATGCTGGCACGCATCCCGGTTCGAGCGGGCACAGTGATCGGAGGCATGCGTCTCGGTTCGTGAGGGGTCATGTGTCCCGGTTTGTAATACAAGACGGGACTAAAGGTTGGGCGCCAGACACGTAGCCTGGCACACATCTTTAGTCCCGTTTTGTGTTACAAACCATGACGTATGATCCCGCCATCTATAAATACGACGCCCCAGCCCTCTGCCTCCCCTCTGTTTTTTCTTGGTGGAAGGTGTGAGAGGTGTGCTAGTTTATTTTTTTTCCTATGCATGCATTCAAGGTGTGTGATGAAATGTTTGAGTGAATGATCCCGTTCAATTTTTCACAGAACAAAAATATAGAAGGTGTCCGAGACGCACTTGAGCTTTCTCCTCTTTATTTTCCTCGATCGAGGTTAGCAATCTTATCTTTTCTCTGTCATTGATACAATGCATGTGTCGATGTGAATTGGTCATTTCACTATTTATGATGTCCCGTTTTTGATAAACTGCGGTGACCCAGCATACCACTGCATGTGTAGTACACTATAGTCGTTGACATGACATCCACAGAACACTGTTCCATAAATATCACATCCCTCAGAGTGGTACAACAGAAACATTGCGGGTCCATATTACAAAAGTACACACATTATTATTATTTCAATACCGGAAGTTCAAGCCTTCCAAAATATCCAACTTACAAACCAAAATATAAAGTGTTTCAGCGGAATTTTAAAAGTAACAGCTCCGTCTAGGAGTTGAGCTCAACAGCTTATTCTACAGAGTTCATGCTGCTCGGCTCCATTGGTTACTACTAACTACGGATAATTAGTTGGACTCGTTATCATCGACACCATAGCAGATCTCGTAATCCACTCCTTCAACACCTCCGGATAGATCAGGTTCCTCGTAGAACACATCTTCTTGGCATTCGGCTGCATACATTGGCACGTCTTCGGGATCCTCAGAGTCTAAGCAAGGGATCAAAGGAAAGAATGAGTAACAGCGTTACCCAACAAGTTCATATTATGAAAGGTGAGAAGTTTGATGCTCTAACTACCACCTCAGATTATAAATCCTTGGCACTATGCAGTTTTTGTAAATATTTCTTCAAAGATTGATTTTATTCTGAAAAACTATGACCATCAGCCTTCACAGGTTAACCTGAACTTTCATGGAGTTCCTTTCCTGCCGTGTTCGTAGATCCTTCCCGGAACAGGGAGTAACAAGTTACAGTTCTTACACTCTACAGAGGTGCGTTACTTTACACATGAGAGATGAACTCCTTGTTGCACAACCGGGCGTACTTTCCCGTCCACAATTCCATGATGTGGGGCCCAGTAGTTGGTCCAAGCCAATCACTGCCCCCTTCGCGACCCCGCATGCCTCCTTGGTGTACACCATGCCCACATAATGAATTACGGCAATGGTTTGTACAAACCGTTAGATGCCAGAACTATCATGGGACGATGAGGGTTCCCACCCATATGCTGTATATCCTCTATGAATTACCAATTAATATGCACGCTACGAGGATAACAACCACGACCTTCACATCTGGCTTCATGCGAGAGGAAGCAGATACAGCTGACTTCTCTGTCCCATTCCAAATCTCATGGCTAACGCGTAATATACGGCGCTAGAATCACTGATGTCAGGGGTTATTAAGTCCCTACTTGATCATCATTGTTCGCAACTAGAACTCTAAGTTCTATTGCTTCATTATATCATCACTTAGGATGATATCTATGATTGCGTTATTTGTGAAAATAATATTTTCTTTCTTTTATAGCATATATGATAACACATAATTTGCAAATACTTTGATAAAGACTCTTCAAAGGACATGAGCAAGTGATGAACTTGCCTTGTGATGGCAAGGTAGTGAAGTCTGATGCTTGCACTAGACCTTGAGCTTCTATGTCTACAAAAACATCATTATTGCCTGGTAAGGACAATATTTAAAGAAGCAAAATGATTATGCAAATAATGTAATGCATTACTTAATTTGATATGCATCTACCCTATTATTATATAAGGTCCTTTTTAATAATAATAATAAAGCATTGATAAATATTACTTTTTAATATTTATAGCATATATTGAATTATTTTATTTTATTTCCTTTTTATTTGATTTTTTATTGATTTAATAATTCTTTTAGGAATTATCAATTATACATTAAAAATTGTTATTAAATATTTATTTAGTATTTTTCAAAAATACTATAATATTAATATATTATGAAAGTGATTTTTATTTCTTTTTATCATCTTTCAATAATTTTGTAAAATTCCATAAGGAATATATAAATTACAAAATTCTTATAAAAATTTAAATGTCTAAAATTTTATATTTTATTTTATTTGGATAGTATGGATTATTGTGAATCCATAATTATTTAATTTATAATTTTTGGACTTATATTTTATTTTCTAGAATTTAGTTAAGTCCAGGGGTATTTTGGTCTTTTCCTGTTTATTAAAACATGCCTGAAAAGATTTCTAGGCTAGTTATACTTATTGGGCCCTAGTGGCTCATTAGTCATAGACAAAAGAACCACCCCGAAGGGTTTGGCCCAACTCGGCCCACTCCTCACTGCCTCTCTCTCTCCCTCGAGCTCATCCTCTCCTCCTCTGACCCCGACCCTGTGGCCGGCGATGCCGCCACCGGCGATTCCCGCCGCCGTAGGCCGTTCTGGTCACCGCCGTGATGCAATAGGGTGTTATCGACGACGCCCGTTCATTCTATCCAATTGGATTCGAGCATGGGGCTCTCCTGCAATGGATCGATGTTGTCCCGAACCCTAGGGTTTGGGGATTGGCATAGATCCAGGTGTTGCTGTGGCCGTCGTGTGTCGAGGTGATGCTCTACACCTCCAGGCGTGATCAGGGTCGCTGCCATGGTGTTGTGCGGGTTGCAGCACCCCCTCTGGGGTGCTCCCCGTGCCGCCATGGTCGTCGGCCCCTCTGCTTCCTCTTCTAGTCTTCAGCGAGGACCTTCGGTGAGTTCGATTCCTCTCCCCTGGTGCTCTCTGTGCTTGCTGATCCGATGCTAGATGCTGGCAGTGTCCTCTCTGGCTACTGTCTGATTCTGATTAGGATGACATATCCATAGAGGGTTCTTATCCTGGGGTTGATCATATACTGGATGAATTGTAAACATGCTAAGTGGTTATTGGCCTGAGACTGTTTGCTTAAGATGATCTATAATCTTTCTGGTGGCTTATTAGATGATTTTATGCTTGGATTGCATCTGATTCAGATGATATAGTTGCTTGGGAAACATGCTTGGTAAAGCCAATGACTTGATAACTTTCCACTATTATTTGATTTATGGTCATGATTATGATAGGATGCAACCGCTGTCTTAGTGCTATTGGCTTGGGAATTAACATGTGGTTTGAGATCATCTTGATCTCAAACAGTGAAGTTTAACATAGGAATATCCTAGTTATGATTCATGTGTTAACTTGAAAATGATTAGTAAGTTGATTGTCTGAATTTGTAATGATTAAATGTATATCCTGATTCATAATGGATTGTTCTTGTGACACCATCATGGTATGGCACACAAGTTTGATTCTAATCCATTGATTGGGTTGTTTTATGCTTAATGACAAACTTGGCTTTAAAAGATAAATGGAAATGTTCTTTTCTGAATACCCTAAGACCAATGATGTTGGTCTGAGGCTTAGGGATTCAGATCTTATCTGGCTGATTCATATAGATAGTCCTGGTAGTGGTACCAGCTATTCTTTCTTGAATCAAAGCTTGGAAAAATGATAGTAAGCTTGATCATGATCTGGATCCAAAGGATTAGTTTCTAAGGTGCTGCCCTTTCTTTAGGGATGTTCCTAGAAATAGATCATAGATATATTTATGAATGAATTGTAAGATATAGCCCAATAACCACAACAATGATGTTGCTCTGAGCTCTGGCTGGATCTAGGTACTTTGTTGTTTGCTTTTAGAGTTTAAAAAAATCCCTATGATGGACTCACCCCACTTGGGTGCTTTCTGAGGGTTTGTTCATAAAACAACACATGCTTCTGTCTAGATAAGATGATTAGATCATGTGAGGGTTTTATGATGCTCACCACAAAATCTGATGACTGTGGAGTAAGTTGGTGATGATCTTGATCTGGTTTTTCTGGACTTCTATGCTTGACCTTGATCTAGCCTGCTCCTCCTAGCTCCTGGACTTGGCCTTGCTGTCCACCTGATCCTTCCCCTACTTATGTCACCATCCTGGTGATGTTTGGTTGATCTTTGGTGGTTTGGTTTGGCTGATGTGCTTGGTAAGATACTGTGTAAGCTGGCTGTTCTTGTGTGCAAGCAGTGGAGAGATGCACTAGTGCTTCTCCACGGCTGTGCTTGTGGTTTTGTGAGTTTGGGGTTGTGCTGTGAGGTTGACAACACACCACATGCATGTTGGTGTGTGTCCTGCCTGTGTGCTTGCTGTGCACTTGTGGATATGTTCAGAATTTTGGAACTTACTATTATCTGGTTACTTTCACCTGGCTGGTGAATTTTCCTCTCTTGGCTGTCATTTGACTTCTGGCTTTAAATTTATGAAAGATGGATTCTTTCATATTGGTGAAACTTGCCCCTTTTTATAAATTTCTCAATGATGGATTTGCCTGGTGCACTTCACTAACATGTCTGAGAGAAAGTAATACTAACTCTAACCTTTTATTTATCTATATATTTTCTGCTTGTTTTGCAGGTAAAGATATAAAGATGAAGATTTTTGATTAGGTTTTCTTTTATAGAATAGTTAGTAAATAGTCCAATGTAATCTTCTTCATATTTTTGTAATTTTCTTTTTATTATTTTGTAATCTTCATTTTATTCTTCTGTAATAAAGATTACATTATTATTAATAGAGAATACTCTTATTCTTAGTATATTTGCTTTTATGAATTGTGTGGATGATTTCAATAAGTTATAATTTTTGTAACTTGATTATATATTGATGATACAAATAAGTTTCATATTCATTATTGTTTTTCTTTGGATAGAATTTAAGTTGTAATATTTATCTCTTAATTAAATTAAGATTCAAAACTTATTCCTAATTCACTTGAATTATAATTCAAACACTCAAGTTTAAAATTCAAATTCATTTTAATTCACATAATTCCTTAAAGATCATCTCAAAGTTTATAACAATCATCCTTTAAGATAAACCTAATCTCAAAGTATGAAAGAAGCATTGATCACTTAAGGTTTTTATTTGGCGAAAATTTTACCCACATTTTCACAGATGAATGCATGCAACATTCCATATTCCTAAATCTACCCTTCGTTAGTTCCTAAATGCTGGGATGTTACATAAACTTAATTATATGATGCAGATGAACGGTCGGGAATGGATGTACGGTGACCGGCGTGTACCCGGGTACATTAAAGGCGTGGATAAATTTATCGATGTGGCTACGGCAGACAAGGATAATGGTTTTATACGTTGTCCATGTGTTCAATGTCGGAACAACAAGGAGTACTCTTCCTCGAAAATCATTCGCGGCCACCTGGTTATGAAAGGTTTCATGCCCAACTATAATTGCTGGACCAAGCACGGGGAAAGAGGGGTTATGATGGAAGACAGTGAAGAAGATGATGATAACAACTATCATCATATGTTTCCTGAATACAGTGATACTGCAATGGAAGACAATAAGAGGGAGGAGGTGAAGAACGGGCATCAGATGAGCCCGCTGATAAACTTGGTAGGGTCATTTATGATGCAAAGCGAGACTATGAAACAGAAAAGGAGAAGTTGAAGTTATAGGGCATGTTACAAGATCACAAGAAATTGTTGTACCCAAATTACGAAGATGGCAGCACAAAGCTCGGTACCACACTAGAATTGCTGCGATGGAAGGCAGAGTGTGGTCTAACTGACCCCTCATTTTAAAAGATGCTAAAAATAATGAAGCTCATCTAATGCCTGCTCTCCAATTAGACCAAACCATAGGTTCCTTGTGTCACCTGCAAAATCTGGGAAGTCTCTCTCAATTTTTCTCCACTGTGACCCATCAGCAGGGTTCTCAACTTCATGTCTTTCTTACGGTCTTCTTTGCGCCATCGCAACAACCTGGCATGCTCTTTGTTTCTAAACATGCGCTTCAACCTTGGTATTATAGGAGCATACCACATAACCTTAGCAAGAACCCTCTTCCGGAGGGGCTCTCCCTCAACATCACCAGGGTCATTTCGTCTGATCTTATACCGCAATGCATTTCATACCGGGAATTTATCTAAATTCTCATACTCCTTACCGCGGCAGAGGATGCAGTCATTAATGCATGCATGTATCTTTTGCACATCTAATCCTAGAGGACAGAGAGTCTTCTTTGCTTCGTAGGTACTCTAGGGAAGTTCGTTATGTTTTGGAAACTTCGGCTTCATTATTTTTAGCATCTTTTCAAATGAGGAGTTAGTTAGACCACACTCTGCCTTCCATCGCAACAATTCCAGTGTGGTACCGACCTTTGTGCTGCCATGTTCACAATTTGGGTACAACAATTTCTTGTGATCTTCTAACATGCCCTCTAACTTCAACTTCTCATTTTCTGTTTCTCAGTCTCGCTTTGCATCAGAAATGACCCTACCAAATTCATCAGCCGGCTCATTTGATGCCCGTTCTTCACCTCCTTCCTCTCCATTGTCTTCCATTGCAGTATCATTGTATTCAGGAAACATATGATGATACCAGAGGGCTGGGGCGTTGCATTTATAGAGGGCGGCATACGTCCCGGTTTGTAACACAAATCGGGACTAAAGGTGTGTGCCATGCCACGTGGCTGACGCCCAACCTTTAGTCCCGGTTTGTGTTACAAACCGGGACATATGCCCCTACCAACCGGGACGCATGCCTTCGGGCCCCGTGCCCTCTCGAACCGGGACGCGTGCCAGCATTAGTCCCGGTTCGTGGCAGAACCGGGACTAATGCTGTTAGGAGGCATGAACGGATAGCCTTTTTTGTACTAGTGGGTCAAGGACGTAGAAGTAATCTTTGGAAAGAGTCCCAGCGGTCAATCAGTTCCGAACGATGTAGCTACAGGACACGCATCCATGTGGAAGAAGAAATCTATATTTTGGGAGCTGCCATATTGGAAAGTCCTACGTGTCCGCTCTTCAATCGACATGACGCACGTGACGAAGAATCTTTGCGTGAACCTGCTAGGATCACTAGGCGTGTATGGGAAGACAAAAGATACACCAGAAGCATGGGAGGACCAACAAATTATGAAATACCAAAGAACATGCATACACAAAACAAGACGGATAAAGGGCGTCACTTAAGTCGTGCCAGCTATGCTCTTACCAAAGCAGAGAAGGAAATATTTTTTGAAGTCCTTTACAGTATCAAGGTGCCGTCTGGCTTCTCATCTAATATAAACGGGATAATAAATATGGCAGAGAAAAAGTTCCAAAACCTGAAGTCTCATGACTGTCACGTGATTATGACGCAGTTGCTTCCGATTGCATTGAGGGGGCTTCTACCGGAAAATGTTCTAGTACCAATTGTGAATCTGTGTGCATTCCTCAATGCAATATCTCAGAAGGTAATCAATCCAGATATTCTGCAAAGGTTACAGAAGGATGTGGTACAATGTCTTGTTAGTTTTGAGTTGGTGTTCCACCATCCTTCTTCAATATTATGACACATCTCCTGGTTCACCTAGTGGAAGATATTGCCATTCCCGGTCCTGTATTTCTGCACAATATGTTCCCCTTTGAGAGGTTCATGGGAGTCTTAAAGAAATATGTTCATAACTGAGCTAGACCAGAAGGAAGCATCTCCAAGGGATATGGAATAGAGGAGGTCATTGAGTTTTGTGTTGACTTTATTCCTGACCTTAAGCCGATTGGTGTTTCTGACTCGCGGCATGAGGGAAGACTAAGTGGAAAAGGCACGCTAGGAAAGAAAGCAATGATATGTAGGGACGGGGATTCTTTCACTAAAGCACACTACACAGTTCTACATAATTCCACCTTGGCAGCTCCGTATATCGAGGAACACAAGAATATTGTACGCTCCAAAAACCCGGGGAAGCCTGACTCATGGATTACAGATGAACACATGAAGTCTTTCGGTGGTTGGATACATACACATCTCTTGAATGACACCACTGTTGGAGATTAGCTATACTTGTTGGCCGCGTCACCATCTTCTACTATATTGAATTTCCAAGGGTACGGAATAAATGGGAATACATTCTACACGATCGCCCAAGATAAAAAGAGCACCAACCAAAATAGTGGTGTCCGCTTTGATGCAACGGACAAGAATGGGCAAAAAGACACATACTATGGATACATAGAGGAGATATGGGAACTATACTATGGAGTCTCTTTTAAGGTCCCTTTGTTTCGCTGCAAATGGGTCAACCTGAATGGGGAAGGGGTAAAGATAGACCAGTTGTACGGAATGACAACAGTGGATCTGAAAAATCTTGGTTATAGAGATGAACCATTCGTCCTAGCCAATGATGTGTCTCAGGTTTTCTATGTGAAGGACATGTCCTCCAGACCAAAAAAAGAAAATATATTCAAACGAATACATCATATGATGAACCAAAGCGTCACATAGTTCTTTCAGGGAAAAGAAACATCGTGGGAATCAAGGACAAGAGAGACATGTCAAAAGATTATAATAAGTTTGATGAAATTCCTCCCTTGATAGTGAAAACTGACCCAAGCATTCCGTTAAGTAAAAAAGATGCTCCATGGTTACGTCTGAAGCGATCATAAGGAAGGACATACGCCAAGAAGTTCATGCTCATATTGTGTACCTCTAGTTCATGTCTGGCCGGTCGGCTGCATATTGTTAACCTAAATGCCATGAGACATGATAGCTCATTTTGTGAAGGATATTTTATGATGTTTGCAATTTTACAAGTTTAATAAATGTATTGAGTGTTACTTTCGGTTTGTGTCTTGACCGGGACTATATATAGGGGGCCTTTAGTCCCGGTTTTGTAGTCTCGGTTTTTAATATTAATAAATGTCTTGAGTGTTAGTCCTGTTTTGTGGCTAGACCGGGACTAAAGGGGGCCTTTAGTCCCGATTCGTAGAATGACTTTCTCGAACTATGAAGAAGTTGTCCCGATTCGTATTTACCATTAAGATCTGATCTCCAAACGCGCGTGGTCACATATTAGGGAGTGCCTCTATAACCTGTTTGTTGGAGATGCTGGGCTCCGACGGCATCTCCCTAAAACTAGTCATAGTGGTGTCCCTGCTCTCGCACACCATCTTGTAGCTTGTAACTTCTCTAACTAGATCAATACGCCTGGGAGCTAACTTCACATATTAGGGAGTGCCTCTATGACCAGTTTCTTGAAGATGCAGGAGGACTGGGATCCGGCTGCATCTCCCTCAAACTGGACGTAGTGGTGTCCCTGCTCTCGAAAACCACATTGGAGATGCCTCAATCTGGCGGGAGGACTGGACTCACAAGGATGCCTATTTATAGTACAAGCAGCTCGGCATAGTGTCGACATCCACGACATAATATCGACACTCACCCCTATTATTAGTGCTGACTCGTGTTTTGTCCCGGTTGGTGTCTCCAACCGGGACTAAAGTTTCATCTTTAGTCCCGGTTGGTGACACCATCCGGGACAAGGTACAAGCCGCACGACATAATCTCGACACTCACCCCTATCATTAGTGCTTCCTGGCCCAGCCTGCCGAAATCCCTCCAATCGGGACTAAAGATGAACCTATCATGTTCGAGGTTTCATGGCTTTCGGTCCAAATGATCAGGCCATTTTCCATTTTCCGAGCGCAAAAAACGGGTCGTTTTGTGAAGTAACCACCAAAATACTGTTTCAGAATGCTACCATCCCATTTTTCTAAAATACTAGACCACCTTACATGGACTATCTCCCAACCGGGACATCTCAAACCTTTTCGTCCATCCCGGGTAAAAAGGACAAATGTCTGCCGAATCGATAGGAAGCGGGTCCGGTTTGTACTATAAGTACATGATCTAACGCCCGTGATTTTTTGAAAAAATCATTTTTAGACTCGCAATATGTGGTTTCTTCAGAGATCCAATGCAAGTTCTAACGATGCTCGTCCCCTATCTTCATGCACGCCGGTTCGACCATAGTTAGAAATTCAAAAAATTCAAAACAGGCATAAGAAATTCAAAAAAAGTCCGAACAATGTAAATCCTTCACGTGGTGTCATATTATGTGACATAGTTGCAAGGAAAAATACCAGACTTGGTATATTGATCATGTCTCGAAAAAACCTTCACAAAATGACCTATCATGTTCGAGGTTTCATGGCTTTCGGTCCAAATGACAGATGTTATGTGATGAATCACGACAAATTTTGTGATGTTGTGCCCATATTATGCATGCATGTGGACATTGGTATGGAGAACAATGTTGCAGGAGGAAGTTTTCCTTTTCGGTGCACGAAAAAGCCATTTTCCATTTTTCGAGCGCAAAAAACTGGTCGTTTTGTGAAGTAACCACCAAAATGTTGTTTCAGAATGCTACCGTCCCATTTTTATAAAATACTAGACCACCTTACATGGACTATCTCCCAACCGGGACATCTCAAACCTTTTCGTCCATCCTGGGTAAAAAGGACAAATGTCTGCCAAATCGATAGGATGTGGGTCCGGTTTGTACTACAGGTACATGATCTAACACCCGTGATTTTTTGAAAAAATCATTTTTAGACTCGCAATATGTGGTTTCTTCAAAGATCCAATGCAAGTTCTAACGATTCTCATCCCCTATCTTCATGCACGCCGGTTCGACCATAGTTAGAAATTCAAAAAATTCAAAACGGGCATAAGAAATTCAAAAAAGTCCGAACAATGTAAATCCTTCATGTGGTGTCATATTATGTGACATAGTTGCAAGGAAAAATACCAGACTTGGTATATTGATCATGTCTCGAAAAAACCTTCACAAAATGACCTATCATGTTCGAGGTTTCATGGCTTTTTTTGAGGTTTCATGGCTTTCGATCCAAACGACCGATGTTATGTGCTGAATAACGGCATAGTTTGTGATTTTGTGCCCATATTATGCATGCATATGGATATTGGTATGGAGAACAATGTTGCAGGAGGAAGTTTTCCTTTTTGTCGCACGGAAAAGCCATTTTCCATTTTCCCAGCGCAAAAAACGGGCCGTTTTGTGAAGTAACCACCAAAATGTTGTTTCAGAATGCTACCGTCCATTTTTCTAAAATACTAGACCACCTTACATGGACTATCTCCCAACCGGGACATCTCAAACCTTTTCGTCCATCCCGGATAAAAAGGACAAATGTCTGCCGAATCGGTAGGAAGTGGGTCCGTTTTGTACTACATGTACATGATCTAACACCCATGATTTTTTGAAAAAATCTTTTTTAGACTCACAATATGTGGTTTCTTCAGAGATCCAATGCAAGTTCTAATGATGCTCGTCCCCTATCTTCATGCACGCCGGTTCGACCATAGTTAGAAATTCAAAAAATTCAAAATGGGCATAAGAAATTCAAAAAAAGTCTGAACAATGTAAATCCTTCGTGTGGTGCCATATTATGTGACATAGTTGCAAGGAAAAATACCAGACTTGGTATATTGATCATGTCTCAAAAAAACCTTCACAAAAATGACCTATCATGTTCGAGGTTTCATGGCTTTCGGACCAAATGACCGATGTTATGTCCTGAATCGTGGCATAGTTTGTGATGATGTGACCATATTATGCATGCATGTGGACATTGGTATGGAGAACAATTTTGCAGGGGAAGTTTTCCTTTTCGTTGCACGGAAAAGCCATTTTTCATTTTTCCGAGCACAAAAAACGGGTCGTTTTGTGAAGTAACCACCAAAATGCTGTTTCAGAATGCTACCGTCCCATTTTTCTAAAATACTAGACCACCTTACGTGGACTATCTCTCAACCGGGACATCTCAAACCCTAAACCCTAAACCCAAGTTTCTTCCCGCGATTTCTTCCCGCAGTTTTTTCCCGCCATTTCTTCCCGCAGTTTTCTTCCCGCCATTTCTCACTACATATATGTAGGATTAACCTCCATTGTCATTGCACATATCTAGACTCATATCTGCAACATCATCACTCTTTCCCATGGCTTCCACCATACGACTAACCCCCAGGGAGGCGGAGGCGCTTTGTGCCTCGAGCTACCCCTGCCTGTCGGGGTACTGCGTCCCCGTCGGCTGGATGCTGAGCACCAGAGGCGTGCCGGTTCCTCCTGTCCCTCTAGGTGTGGCGTGCCGGATGGCCATCACGAACCACTACTACTTCAAGCTCACGCCGGAGCAGTGGAGGAATCCCAACTGGCATCCCGACTATTTCCCGACTCGGGAAGCCTTCTGTTGGAGATATGCCCTAGAGTCAATGATAAAAGTGGTTATTATTATATCTTTGTGTTTACGATAAATATTTACATTCATGATATAATAGTATTAACCGGAAACATTAATACTTGTGTTATTTGTAAACTAAATTAGAGTCCCTGGTAAAGCCTCTTTATAATACTGGCTTGTTGGTTGATAGATGATCATGGTTTCTCGATCATGAACATTGAGATGTTATTAACAACAATATCATATCATTAGGAGAATGGTATGATGGACATACGCCTATAGATAAGCGTAGCATAAAGATCAAGTCATTTAAATAGTTCGTTTGCTATAAGCTTTCTGATACATAGTCACCTAATTCCTTCGACCATGACATCATGCTAATCACCATCACCGGAAGGATGCTTTTGATGACATGAAACACCACACCGTAATTGGGTGGCTATAAAGGTGGCATTGAGTGTTCCGAAAGTATGTGTTGAGGCACATGGATCAAGAGTGGGATTTGTCCATCCATATGATGGATAGATATACTCTAGGCCCTCTCGGTGGAATATCATCCAATTAGCTTGCAAGCATGTGAATGGCTCACAAGGGATACCAACGATCAAAACCTCGGATAAGTAAACCTCAGATAAGTGACTGGCTCACAAGGGATACCAACGATCACGGGAACAAGAAAAGAGTACTTATCAATAACGAGGCTGAACTAGGTATGCAGAGATACCAACGATCAAAACCTCGGATAAGTAAACTATCGCGAGACAAAGGGAAATTGGTATCGTATGTAAGTCGTTCATTCGATCGCAAAGTAATCGTAGAAATATGTGGGAGCCATATGAATTTCCAGATTCCTCTATTGGTTATTGATCGAAGAAGTGTCTCGGTCATGTCCGCATAATTCACGAACCGTACGGAGACACACCTAAGGATTCAATGTTGTTTAGTAGATATGGAATGTAAGTAGGGAAACCAAATGCTGTTCGGAGTCTCGGAGGGGATCCGGGATATCACGAGGAGATCCGGAATGGTCTGGAGAATAATATTCATATAAGGAAAGTCCTATTCCAGAGTTCGGGAAAGATTCCGATGTTTTCATCGGAGAGGTTCTAGAAGGTTCACCGGATCGGAAGGGGAATGGTCCATGAATGTGTCATGGGTAAGTGGAATGATTGGATCATATCCTAGGTCACTTGGTTTGGGCATTTCCGAGAGAGAATTAAAGCTCTAAATTGAAAGTCAAACGGGAGGTTTGAAAAGTCAAACTAGAACAATGGTTTCCTGGTGGAAGAAGGAAAGAGTCCTTCCTTCAATCCAACTTGGGTTTGGGTTTGGGTTTGGATTCAAACTCTCCCCTCCCAAGGCTGCCCCCTCTCATAAATAGAGGGGAGGGATGCCCCAAACAACACAAGAGCCAGACCTCCCCACATGTGCCATGCCGCCGCCGCCTCGCGCCGCCGTTGGCCCGTCGCCCTAGCCGCCACCGACTCCTCCTCCTCCTCTCCAGCCTTCTAAACCTAGATCGCCGGAAAACTCTAGATCCACCATAACTCGCACCAACTTAGGCGAAGCCCTGCGAGATCTTCCCTCTACTTCCGACACCACGTCGTCGTGCTGCCAGAATCGCGAGGGGAGAACTACAACCTCCGCTGCCTGCTGGAACAAGGGAGAGGAAGGTCTTCATCGAGTACCGAACGTGTGACCGACTGCGGAAGCACTGCCGAAACGCAACGCCAGAAGGATCGTCTACGCGATCTTGAAATCGGAAAGTGTACGACTACATCACCCACGAGAATCTTCTCTCGTTAACCACTTTGGAATCTTCGAGGGTGAGTGCTTCTATCGACTCGTTGCTACAATCTAGTAGATAGATCTTGGCTTGTTTGTGTGCATGCGGTAGAAATTTTTTGTTTTCCATGCTACAAACCCCTACACCTTCTTCGGGGATCGGCGTGAGAGGGCGCTCGCCAGGCACGAGGAGGACAGCCCACCTCCTCCGAACATCAACGAGGCCGGCCGTCGGCTGTGGTGGCGCGGCCGGACTCTCCAGAGCGTCATGGCCTACGACACGGCTGCCGACTCTAACCCCCGCCTGCACTACCCTCAAGTCCATCCCACTCGTACTCAACCTTCAAGGTTCAACTACAGCGACCCCGACGACGATAGCGACGACGGTCGCGGCGAGTACGACGACTACAGTGCTGAGTATTACAGGTGTAGGCAGGAGCATGACTGAGTCACTCCAACATTGCAAAACAAGTTTGGGCGATTGTGACTTAATCTGGCCATGTATCTTAATTTTTAGTTCTTCTATGGATCTTAATCTTCAGTCGTGCTTTATGTAACTTAGTGTTAGTTGCGTTATGTATTTTAATTCCATTTTTATCGTAATAAAATTTTCTTCCCGCCCATTATTTCCCGTACTTTTCTTCCCGCCCATTAATATATGAAAAATATAAGTTAATTCATTTTTTATTTTAAATGGTTCATAGTTTAAATGGTTACATTAATTATTTTAAAAAACAGAAAATGGTTTTGAATTAATTATTCAAATCCAAACATTTTTTATGTTTAAAGTATTTCTAAATTCCAAATTAATATTCAAAAAATATAAGTTAATTCATTTTTAATTTTAAATGGTTCAATGTTTAAATGGTTACATTAATTATTTTTAAAAACAGAAAATGGTTTTGAATTAGTTATTCAAATCCAATCACTTTTTATGTTTAAAGTTTTTCTAAATTCCAAACTAGTATTCAAAAAATATAAGTTAATTCATTTTTAATTTTAAATGGTTCATAGTTTAAATGGTTACATTAATTATTTTTAAAACAGAAAATGGTTTTGAATTAGTTATTCAAATCCAAACACATTTTATGTTTAAAGTTTTTCTAAATTCCAAATTAATATTCAAAAAATATAAGTTAATTCATTTTTAATTTTAAATAGTTCATAGTTTAATTGGTTACATTAATTATTTTTAAAAACAGAAAATGGTTTTGAATTAGTTATTAAAATCCAAACACTTTTTATGTTTAAAGTTTTTCTAAATTCCAAATTAATATTCAAAAAATATAAGTTAATTCATTTTTAATTTAAATGGTTCATAGTTTAAATGGTTACATTAATTATTTTTAAAAACAGAAAATGATTTTGAATTAGTTATTCAAATCCAAACACTTTTTATGTTTAAAGTTTTTCTAAATTCCAAATTAATATTCAAAAAATATAAGTTAATTCATTTTAAATTTTAAATGGTTCATAGTTTAAATGGTTACATTAATTATTTTTAAAAATAGAAAATGGTTTTAAATTAGTTATTCAAATCCAAACACTTTTTATGTTTAAAGTTTTTCTAAATCCAAATTAATATATAAAAAATATAAGTTAATTCAATATTATTTTAAGTGGTTCATAGTTTAAAATGTTACATTAATTATTTTTAAAAACAGAAAATGGTTTTGAATTAGTTATTCAAATTCAAACACTTTTTATGTTTAAAGTTTTTCTACATTCCAAATTAATTATCATTTAAAAAACATTACAAATTTAAACCCCAAAATAAAAAATAAGGCGGGAACAGAGAGAAAATTCGTGAATTTTTTTAAAAACAGGGTCATACGTCCCGGTTGGAGGCACCAACTAGGATTAAAGGCCCCCTGCATGCGCCGTTTAGGCTCAGCCCAAAATATGAAAAACAAAGTGGAGCATACGTCCCGGTTGGTGCCACCAACCGGGACGTATGACCCTTTAGTCCCGGTTGGAGCCACCAACCGGGACAAAAGGCCCTTCCTTTATAACTTGTGCGCTTGTTCTTCTTCTTCCCCATCTCACTTCTGTGCTTCATCGACGCGCGCATAGGAGACGTCGCCCCACGACGCCGGCAGGCTGCCCGAACTCTGCCTTGCTGACCCTGCCACGAGCTCCTCCTTGTTGCCCTCTATCTCCCCGCAAAAGGAATCGAAGAGGGGCTTCTACAATCATCGCCATCGACGCCATCTTCCTCGTCACCGACGACCGCCGCCGTCGACATCGCCTTCGATCTAGACCTTGCGCGGCCTTCCCAAGCCCTTCGTCCGATCTGCGGTGAGCTGCTAGTCCCCTAGGACCTCTCCCTCGACCTCCTCTCCCTCTGTAGTCGTTGCTCGCCGTCGACCCGTGCGTGCTGCCGCCGTGCGCCGCCATTCTCCTTGCTCCGGTGACCAAAACATAGCGGTGCTGCCACCAGTAGGCTTGCCTTGCTCGCCTCGTTCGAGTAGGCTAGATCTTGTCGCCCTACGCACCCTCCTTCGCCGTCGACGGTGACCATCCGACGGTGGCCGTCGTGATGACATCACGCTGGCGTCGTCCTGACGTGTCCACGGACCCCGCTGACTTTTGACCGCCCGTGTGGCATGCCGATGTGTCTTCGGCCCCACTGGTCAGTCACTGTGGGTAGCCCCAGACCCGGTGAAAAACTACCCCCCTGTGCTGATGTATAGTGACGCAGTAACTGTTTTAAAATGGTTTAATATTTTCAGAAATTGATATAAACTTGTAAATTCAATAACTAATGATTTATAAGTCAGACAAATACAAATAATATATCAAAATGTTCAGAAAATTAAGAGCTATCTGTGTAAGAAATCATCATACATTGTCAAGCAACTTAAAAACCCTAGCTTAGGTAAAGAAACATCAACACCCCTTATGTACATGTGGGTTCGCCGGTGTGTCCTCGCCAGGGCATCCCGAACCCTTTTAAATCGATGTTGCACCTAGGTTTAGTGTAGGATCTCTAAATCTAACATGTCATACATATTTATTGCGCATTGTATTATGCGATGTATTGATTGCCGCCTTTCTTTCTGGTCTTGGTTCTTCGCGATAGGATCCGAGCCCGAGGGTTTCTCCGAATTAGGGTTTTTGATATTGTAAATTCATTTTTATTATTATGTATGTATATATTAGGGTTTATATCTCTCAACACCCTACCTAACATTCTCCCTTAGCCGCTTTGACTTATCCATTTTTCACCTATGCAGAAAATATGGACCCAAACAATAGAGACGAAGAAAAGGAAGATTTGATCCAAGGTGTGATCCGCGGGGAAGAAAATTCAGATGTATCGACGCTTCTGAATAACTCCGGTGAGGGTGATCCCCTTTTTGCCGGAAGAGACGACCTGTTTGAGGTTGAAGGTGATGCCTTCCGCGAGGGAGAAGGCGGTGCCTTGTGTGATCGAGAAGACGACCGCTCCAGCGAGGTGCATGTAATATAATTAATTCATTAATTAATCATCTGCTATCTATACAGAAATAGTAACGACGATCTTTCTTCTTTTAGCCCTCTAGATCGAACAAATCTACTGAAAAGAGCGGACGAGGCCCAACCAAAAAGTTGGAAGACCATGAGAGGTTCAGGATCGAAGATATCGGTGAAGACGACAAACCGACGGCTCCCGTTGTTGTCGCAAACAAATTTGTGGCACAATGCGGAGTAATCGTTAGGGACTTCGTCCCGATCACCATTCGAAATTGGAATAGGACTGCTGATGCGGAAGAAGAGGGAACATGTTTATATGTCCCTAACATGGCCAAATATTTACTGTGCAAGAGGCTCATGCTTAATTTCAAACTACCGAACATAGAGCTGGATCCAAATGCGGAGGATCCAGTTGAGGACGCCTTAGAACATGTGAAAGCCATGGAGATGAAGGTCAGGGAGTGGGCTATGAATAAGATGGCCCAGTGTTTCACCAACTGGAAGAAAAGATTGCACCTTGACTATGTCGTGAAAGATAAGACTCCGGATTTCGAGAAGATTCAGTATCAGAAGTTAAAACCATTCTGGGTTGAGTTTGTGAATTACAAAACATCAGAAAAAGCTAAGAAAATGTCTGCAACGAATAAGCTGAATACTGCTAACAAGAAGTATCACCATACTATGGGGCAAGGTGGCTACAGGGCTGGCATTCCTAAGTGGAAGAAACTTGAGGATGAACTGCGTGCTAAAAATATCATCCCAGAGATAGACGATTGGATCGAACGTGCAAAGAATTGATTTTACGGGCATGGGGGCACGTTGGACTCGAAAGGGAAGTGTATATATAACATACGACATAAAGAAGACCCCTTGCCAATCGAGAAGATGAGAAACGCAGTAAAGGCTGTTAAAGATGGGGACTTCATTCCCGATAGAGAGAATGATGAGCTTACACTCGCCCTTGGAAATAAGGAACATGATGGACAAACACGAGGCACAATAGGCTCCCAACCATGGAGGACTGGGTTTCTCGAAGAGAGGAAGAAATATCCTGATAGAAGCCGTAAGAGGAGAAAGGACAAGGCGGAAGTTGAAGCAGATATTCAGAAAGAGCGAATGCGTATTATTGAAGAATGCATAAAGCAACAACAAGATAAAATTAACGCACTTAGCCAGCAAGGTACTACCGGCCCATATCAGCAGCACATGGTGGTAGAACCTGCATTCGATGCTACCGACCTATCGAATAATCGAAAAAGCAGTGTGGCTTTCACCGATGTCCCGGGTGATGACAATGACGATGACGATGGTGCACCGACGATGGCTCGTGTTGGCTACCTAGTGGATGATATCAGACAGATGACACACTGCGAGCTACATGTCAAAGTTGTGAACATATCAATGAAGGTGGCGGTCATCTATGCCTTACCAATTGGACCCACACCAACTTACCATTGTCGTCCGGTTCACAGGGCTACGCTGTTGTCGGGGTGGATAAAATCATGCCCACCTTTAAAGGTTTGAAGGTTGACTACCCTGCACGTGAAGGGGATGTGACTGAACTGGGAGAAGCAACAAACGTCGTCATTCTATGGACAAAGGAATGTATCGTGCTTCAAAATCACAAGCCAAGGCCATCTTCGCCGCCGCCTCACCCATCTCCAGCGCGGGCGTCGCCGCCGCGGCAGCCATCTTCGTCGCCTTACCCGGCTCCGTCGCCTCACCAATCTCCGGCGCAGCCATCGCCGCGGCAGCCATCGTCGGCGCCTCAGGAAAAAAAGCATAAGCGTACCACCGCTACTCTGCGGAGTGGTAAGCAATCGTCGACATGTAAACATGAGCCTCTTCCAAAAGTACCAAAGGTTCCTCCCAAGAGAGCTTATGACTGTACTGAAGAGGAGACTACAGCGATCGTTGAGGCAGAAACAACAGCGTTTTTTGCTAAGCTGAGACGGCCGAAAGAGCCAGAGTTCCCCAGCACCAAAGAAGAAAAAGCCCGAGTGTTCAAAATGCTAAAGGCCATTCACCAACCCGAGCCAAAGTTGTCATCAGACTATGAGCGCTCTATTCTCAAGTCACATGCGGCACAACAACTATCAAAGAGCAGTACTGATGCAAGCGGGAAATCTGTTGCCCATCTCGAAGAATAAGCAAAACAATCTTGCGCCCCTATCAAGGTGATTTCCCATACCAATGTGGGGTCGAGCAAATATGCGGCCGAAGAGCAGTATGATCCAGATGTAGTTGCACAATACGGAGAAGTTGCCGCTGCTCAAGGTATGAGTATTGCCCACTACTTATCCCAGTTATAGTACTTCCCCTTGGGTGAAGTAGCATATAAATACCAATACGGCAAACCTCTCGTCAAACCTGAGGAGGTAAATAATCTTCCAACAAAAATGAGAAGATTGCATAACTGGTACATGCATGCCACAAAGGTCAGGGCTAAATGTATAATGCTGAGGGTTAAAAAAAGCATTATGGGAAATAAATACATGACATGATATCCATTGAATTTGTTAAACTATTTCAATTATTCAATCAAGACGCCTTGGACAAATCGATCATCAGTGCCTATTGTCTGTAAGTACTAATTCTATAATTAATTTAGTCTCTAGCTATCCCACCTCGTTTATTGCATGTATATAATCATACTATAATATGCAGAATGAAGATTCTCGAATGCAGCAGAGGAAAAATCTATGACATTGGGTTCATTGACCCATATTGGGTTCATCAAGCTAATCTCAAAACAAACCCCCAGGATACGGAGGATAATATCGTATACGCGTTAAGGTTTCAAGAAACCAGAAGGGAAATACTATTTCCTTACAACTTCGAGTGAGTGTTATTGTCTTGTATACACTTTCTATTTCGCTTACTCGACGTTAAGTATATAATCGATTAGTTATGCATGTGCAGCTTCCACTATATTCTGTTAATCATTCAACCTGACAAAGGGCGTGTACTAGTCATGGACTCGAAACATAAACCCCTTGAGACGTGGAAGGACATGCAGATAATTCTCCAGCGGTAATTCTAATCATTATGACACTATATTGGCAACGTTCGTGAATTTTATGATATCAAGTAATTAATAACTTCTTTTATTCGTTTTCTTCGCCGAGCAGCGCTTGGAAACGGTTCACCAAGAAGGATAGGGGTGTTTGGAAAGAGGAGCTTACATTTAAACCACTAGATGTAAGCACCACTAGTTATATCTGCGCATCTCTTTGATTCTAGTTTTGATACCGTTATTATCATGCTTGATTATTATTTTGATTGAACAATGTTCTCGTAAAGTGCCTGACGCAGGGACCAGAGAATAATTTATGTGGATACTATGTTTGCGAGTTCATCTGTCAGACGTGCTGTGAGAAGGGGAGAAATTTAGAGCAACTTAACGTACGTAAACAATTTCTATAGTTTTTAATTACCATCAAATTGTGTTTAGTTTCATTCATATAGGTTGACTCCGTTTTTAAATCAGATCGAACATCTATGGGACGATCTTCTGCCAAAGGATCGCGTACGAGCAATTCAGGAGGAATTGGCGGGATTCTTGGATGCAGAAGTCCTAGACCCAAAAGGAGAATACTATTCGGGTGTGTATATTCAATAGGGATTGTACAAAGAGCTTATTTTGTATGTAGTGCATGAACTCCGTGTATCGAATGTAATATGTTCGACACTTGGATCTATATTGTCATGATGATCTTGTGTAATATAATGGTTTCTTCATTGATGAGTGCAAAACACTAAAAAAAATAAAACAACATAAATGAATTCTATGCCACGGCATAAAAAGTGGTCAAAATGCTGCCGCGGCAAAAAAAAGGTTGCCAAAATGAATTCTCCGCCGCGGCGGAGAAATGTGTCAAATCTCTGCCGTGGCAGAAGTTTATTTGTCCCAGTTCGTGTTACGAACCGGGACGGTTGCTCCTCCCCCATCGCACGGAGCAGCGGCCACGTGTACGCTGTTTTGTCCCGGTTGGTGGGGCAACCGGGACTAAAGGTTGGGGCTTTAGTCCCAATTGCCCCATCCCGGTTGGGGAACCAGGACTAAAGGCCCTTACCAACCTGGACATATGGGTCGTTCTGCACTAGTGCGAAGTCTGTTGTTTGCATAAAAATAAGTCTAGATACCTTGCTGTGACCAGCCTATACTATTCGTGTTTATTCCTAAGGGTATTACCATTTTTCAACTGAACAATAGTCCGTGTAGATCACCTTGGAGAATGTGGAATAAAATATAACTCTTTGTTTCCAACTTTAGGATAATATACAGATTGCCTTTTAATCTATACCCTCTGTTGTTAACTAAACTGTTTTCTACTCACCCAAATAATGGGAGTCAAACATTAATTTAGTGGATGCACCGAGGATTTCTAATATGTTGCATGGCTCCATTAGTGAAATTGACAAATGTTGTGACGTTTTAGTGGACATGGGAAAGATTAGAATATATCTTAGGCTTATTTGATAAGCTCAAGCGGACATCTAGGCTTTGTTAGAACTATTTTTGTAGTCAGGCATACATGGGAAAATACAACCATGTGATGTGTTATCTTTGCTACTCCATCAGGAAATGGTAGAACATGGTTCGTAACATGTTATGAGTGGTTACATCAGACTGAAATTTTGTGCTTAGTTTCATTCATATGTTAGTTACCTAATATGCAAATTTCTGGTTCAAGCACTTGTTCTTTTACCGCCTGCATCTCTGAAATGTTCATCTTTGTCAACTCTAGTTCTATTCTAAGAAATCCAAGTTATGGGCACATCAAGTACGTTTTAAAATGAATTCCATGAAGACATGCTCTGTACTTGCATATTTGTAGTACTCCCATATTTGCAACAGAATTAACTAAACTTGCTTATACTTGCATGTTACAGTGACTAAGAAGTTTCACGCCTACATCATGCGGCCTCTGCTCGCGTCGGTGTTGACACAACGGTGACACAGGACCAGCATGCCAAGAATCCAAGGGCAGAGGAGCCCACCAAATATGCGGTGGACACAGAGAAGGCGGCTGAGGAGGAGCCCAAGGTGGTCCTGGTGAGGCGGTAAAGGGATCTGCTACGACTGCGGAAGCAACAGGACTCGTCCGTGTTGTCGCCTGTGATGTACACAAAGCGGCTGCGCCGCCTCCTCCACCGGAGCAGGAGCCATCCCTCAACCTTTAGTTGTGTTTGCTGAACATCTTGTTGGTATGTGTGTTGTAATATAATACCTGTTTAGTTTAAATAAAATGAACAGAGACAACTTGGCGTGTGCGTTGATTGTGTGGGCCCACTTTTTTTTTAATCCTATACTAGTTTAGTGCTGGCGAACATGGACAACTCGCCGGGGGTAATGCATGATACTGCTGGCGAACATGGGCTATTCGCCAGGGATAACTTCAAATACCACCAGCGAACAGGCTGGTGCTAGCGGTAAGCCATTACCGCCGGCAAGGTGGTCGCCGGCGAACCCAAATTCGCCGGGGATAAGCCTTTTTGATGCGCCGGCGGTAAGGTTTTCTCTACCAGTGTGAGACTAATTATGTGAAATAAATAATGGATGCTAGATGGGCTAGGGATATAATCAACTAGGAGTATCCACTAGTGGGCAGATATTTTTGCAGTGATAAATAATACTTCCTCCGGTCCATATTACTTGTCGCTGAAATGGATGTATCTATCACTAAAACATGTCTAGATACATCTATTTCCGCGATAATTAATATGGATCGGGGGAGTACATAACTTCTCAAGCATATATGAACGGAGACTAATTATAGATCACTTAGAATTTAGGTAACTTAATAATCTCGAGTAGGATACCTGAAGCGGATATTTATATGCCAACTCTATATGTTAGAATCTTCTACACCATTGAAATCAAGATCTATCCCATTTAAACAGTACGTATATATGTATACTTTCCCTATGAAACTTTTTACCCATGTCACCTAGCTAGTTATGTCTCATATACAATGAATCTCATATTTTTAATAATTTTCTACTTAATCTAAAAGGACTACTAGCCATAATGATTTATGGGACCAAAAGGACGGCCTCTTGTTCAATCAGCTGCAGCCGGCTTTCATGCATGCTTGCAGACAATTATTCCTTCAAGTCTCTGGCCCTAGTGCAGTTGGCTCATTGTGCACATGGCGCCAATTATTCGACATGGCGCAACTACAAGCACTAGTAGAAAAAAGGCTATCCGTTCGTGCCTCCTAACAACATTAGTCCCGGTTCCGCCACGAACCGGGACTAATGCTAGCACGCGTCCCGATTCGAGCAGACACCGGGTCCGGAGGCATGCGTCCCGGTTGGTAGGGGGCATACGTCCCGGTTTGTAACACAAACCGGGACTAAAGGTTGGGCGTCAGCCATGTGCGTGGCACACACCTTTAGTCCCGGTTTGTGTTACAAACCAGGACGTATGCTCCCGCCCTCTATAAATGCAACACCCCAGTCCTCTGCCTCCACTCTGTTTTTTCTTGGTGGAAGGTGTGACGGGTGTGCTAGTTTTTCCCCTATGCATGCATTCAACGTGTTTGATGAAATGTTTGAGTGAATGATCCCGTTCAATTTCTCATAGAACAAAAATATAGAAGGTGTCCGAGACGCACTTGAGCTTTCTCTCCTCTTTATTTTACTCGATAGAGGTTAGCAATCTTATCTTTTCTCTGTCATTGATACAATGCATGTGTCGATGTGAATTGGTCATTTCACTATTTATGATGTCCTGTTTTTGATAAACTTACTTATATGATGCAGATGAACGGTCGGGAATAGATGTACGGTGACCGGCGTGTACCCGGATATATGAAATGCGTGGATAAATTTATCGATGTGGCTACGGCAAACAAAGAGAGTGGTTTTATACGTTGTCCATGTGTTCAATGTCGGAACAACAAGGAGTACTCTTTCTCGAAAATCATTCGCGGCCACCTGATTATGAAAGGTTTCATGCCCAACTATAATTGCTGGACCAAGCACGGGGAAAGAGGGGTTATGATGGAAGATGGTGAAGAAGAAGATGATGATAACAACTATCATCATATGTTTCCTGAATACAGTGATACTGCAATGGAAGACAATGGAGAGGAAGGAGATGAAGAACGGGCATCAGATGAACAGGATGATGAACTTGGTAGGGTCATTTCTGATGCAAAGCGAGACTGTGAAACAGAAAATGAGAAGTTGAAGTTAGAGGGCTTGTTAGAAGATCACAAGAAATTGTTGTACCCAAATTGTGAAGATGGCAGCAAAAAGCTCGGTACCACACTGGAATTGTTGCGATGGAAGGCAGAGTGTGGTCTAACTAACTCCTCATTTGAAAAGATGCTAAAAATAATGAAGCCGAAGTTTCCAAAACATAACGAACTTCCTGAAAGTACCTACGAAGCAAAGAAGACTCTCTGTCCTCTAGGATTAGATGTGCAAAAGATACATGCATGCATTAATGACTGCATCCTCTATCGCGGTAAGGAGTATGAGAATTTAGATAAATGTTCGGTATGCAATGCATTGCGGTATAAGATCAGACGAGATGATCATGGTGATGTTGAGGGAGAGCCCCTCCGGAAGAGGGTTCCTGCTAAGGTTATGTGGTATGCTCCTATAATACCAAGGTTGAAACGCATGTTCAGAAACAAAGAGCATGCCAGGTTTTTGCGATGGCACAAAGAAGACCGTAAGAAAGATGGGAAGTTGAGACACCCTGCTGATGGGTCACAGTGGAGAAAAATCGAGAGAGACTTCCTAGACTTTGCAGGTGACGCAAGGAACTTATGGTTTGGTCTAAGTACGGATGGCATGAATCCTTTTGAGGAGCAGAGCTGCAGTCACAACACCTGGCCCGTGACTCTATGTATCTACAACCTGCCTCCTTGGTTGTGCATGAAGCGTAAGTTCATTATGATGCTAGTGCTCATCCAAGGCCCGAAGCAACCGGGCAACGACATTGATGTGTACCTTAGGCCATTAGTTGAAGAACTCTTACAGTTGTGGGGCAAACCAGGTATATGTGTGTGGAATGAGAACAAACAGGAGCCATTTGATCTACGAGGGTTGCTTTTCGTGACCATCAATGATTGGCCTGCTCTTAGTAACCTTTCAAGACAGACAAACAAGAGATATAAGGCATGCACATACTGTTTAGATAAGACTGAAGGTACATATTTGCATAAATGCAAGAAGGTTTTGTACATGGCGAATCGATGATTTCTTCCGACCAATCATCCCGTAAGAAAGAAAGGCAAGCATTTCAAAGGTGAGGAAGATCACCGGAAGAAGCCTGAACTCCCTACTGGTGATGATGTATTTGGTATGGTCAAGGACATAGAAGTAATCTTTGGAAAGGGTCCCAGCGGTCAATTAGTTCTGAACGACGTCGCTACAGGACACGCATCCATGTGGAAGAAGAAATCTATATTTTGGGAGCTGCCATATTGGAAAGTCCTACGTGTCCGCTCTTCAATCGACATGACGCACGTGACGAAGAATCTTTGCGTGAACCTGCTAGGATCACTAGGCGTGTATGGGAAGACAAAAGATACACCAGAAACACGGGAGGACCAACAAATTATGGAAGACCAAAGAACATGCATACACAGAACAATATGGATAAAGGGCGTCACTAAAGTCGTGCCAGCTATGCTCTTACCAAAGCAGAGAAGGAAATCTTTTTTGAAGTCCTTTACAATATCAAGGTGCCATCTGGCTTCTCATCTAATATAAAGGGGATAATAAATATGGCAGAGAAAAAGTTCCAAAACCTGAAGTCTCATGACTGTCACGTGATTATGACGCAGTTGCTTCCGATTGCATTGAGGGGGCTTCTACCGGAAAATGTTCGAGTACCCATTGTGAAGCTGCGTGCATTCCTCAATGCAATATCTCAGAAGGTAATCAATCCAGATATTCTGCCAAGGTTACAGAAGGATGTGGTACAATGTCTTGTTAGTTTTGAGTTGGTGTTCCCACCATCCTTCTTCAATATTATGAAGCATCTCCTGGTTCACCTAGTGGAAGAGATTGCCATTCTCGGTCCGGTATTTCTGCATAATATGTTCCCCTTTGAGAGGTTCATGGGAGTCTTAAAGAAATATGTTCATAACCGTGCTAGACCAGAAGGAAGCATCTCCAAGGGATATGGAACAGAGGAGGTCATTGAGTTTTGTGTTGACTTTATTCCTGACCTTAAGCCGATTGGTGTTTCTGACTCGCGGCATGAGGGAAGACTAAGTGGAAAAGGCACGCTGGGAAAGAAGCAATGATATGTAGGGACGGGGATTCTTTCACTAAAGCACACTACACAGTTCTACATAATTCCCCCTTGGCAGCTCCGTATATCGAGGAACACAAGAATATTGTATGCTCCAAAACCCGGGGAAGCCTGAATCATGGATTACATATGAACACATGAAGTCTTTCGGTGGTTGGATGCGGAAACATCTCTTGAATGACACCACTGTTGGAGATCAGCTATACTTGTTGGCCACGTCACCATCTTCTACTATATTGAATTTCCAAGGGTACGAAATAAATGGGAATACATTCTACACGATCGCCCAAGATAAAAAGAGCACCAACCAAAATAGTGGTGTCCGCTTTGATGCAATAGACGAGAATGGACAAAAGGACACATAATATGGTTACATAGAGGAGATATGGGAACTAGACTATGGAGTCTCTTTTAAGGTCCCTTTGTTTCGCTGCAAATGGGTCAACCTAAATGGGGAAGGGGTAAAGATAGACCAGTTGTACGGAATGACAACAGTGGATCTCAACAATCTTGGTTATAGAGATGGTCCATTCATCCTAGCCAATGATGTGTCTCAGGTTTTCTATGTGAAGGACATGTCCTCCAGACCGAAAAAAGAAAAAATATACAAACGAATACATCATATGATGAGCCAAAGTGTCACATAGTTCTTTCAGGGAAAATAAACATCGTGGGAATCGAGGACAAGACAGACATGTCAGAAGATTATAATAAGTTTGATGAAATTCCGCCCTTCACAGTGAAAACTGACCCAAGCATTCCGTTAAGTAAAGAAGATGCTCCATGGTTACGTCGGAAGCGATCATAAGGAAGGACATATGACAACAAGTTCATGCTCATATTATTTACTCTAGTTCATGTCTGGCTAGGATATCTTTCGCGGTTTGTGGCTTGACCGGGACTATATATAGGGGGGCCTTGAGTCCCGGTTTTATAGTCTCAGTTTTTAATATTAATAAATATCTTGAGTGTTAGTCCCGTTTTGTGGCTGGACCTGGACTATGAAGAAGTTGTCCCGATTCGTACTTACCATTAAGATCTGATCTCCAAACGCGCGCGGTCACATATTAGGGAGTGCCTCTATGACCAGTTTCTTGCAGATGCCGGAGGGCTAGGATCCGGCGGCACCTGAAACTGGTCGTAGTGGTGTCCCTGCTCTCGCACACCATCTTGTAGCTTGTAACTTCTCTAACTAGATCAATACACCTAGGAGCTAACTAATTTCACATATTAGGGAGTGCCTCTATGACCAGTTTCTTGGAGATGCCAGAGGACTGGGATCCGCCGGCATCTCCCTGAAACTGGTCGTAGTGGTGTCCCTGCTCTCGAAAACCATCTTGCAGCTTGTAACTTCTCTAACTAGATCCATACACCTGGGAGCTAACTAATTCACATATTAGGGAGTGCCTCTATGACCAGTTTCTTGGAGATGCCGGAGGAATGGGATCCGGCGGAATCTCTCTGAAACTGGTCGTAGTGGTGTCCCTGCTCTCGAAAACAATAATGGAGATGCCTCAATCTGGATGGAGGACTGGACTCACAAGGATGTATATTTATAGTACAAGCAGCTTAGCATAGTGTCGACACTTACGACATAATATCGACACTCACCCCTATTATTAGTGCTGACTCGTGTTTTGTCCCGGTTGGTGTCTCCAACCGGGACTAAAGGTTCATCTTTAGTCCCGGTTGGTGATACCATCCGGGACAAGGTACACGCCGGACGACATAATGTCGACACTCACCCCTATCATTAGTGCTGCCTGGCCCAGCCTGCCGAAATCCCTCCAACCGGGACTAAAGATGAACCTTTAGTATATTGAAAAAACCAAACAATGAAAATCCTTCGCATGGTGTCATATCATGTGACATAGTTGAAAGGAAAAATACCAGACTTGGTATATTGATCATGTCTCGAAAAAACCTTCACAAAATGACCTATCTGTCTGATTGAACAAGAGGCCGTCCTTTTGGTCCCATAAATCATTATGGCTAGTAGTCCTTTTAGATTAAGTAGAAAATTATTAAAAATATGAGATTCATTGTATATGAGACATAACTAGCTAGGTGACATGGGTAAAAAGTTTCATAGGGAAAGTATACATATATACGTACTGTTTAAATGAGATAGATCTTGATTTCAATGGTGTAGAAGATTCTAACATATAGAGTTTGCATATAAATATCCGCTTCAGGTATCCTACTCGAGATTATTAAGTTACCTAAATTCTAAGTGATCTATAATTAGTCTCCATTCATATATGCTTGAGAAGTCATGTACTCCCCCTGATCCATATTAATTATCGCGGAAATAGATTTATCTTGATAGATACATCTATTCAGCGACAAGTAATATGGTGCGGAGGAAGTATTATTTATCACTGCAAAAAATATCTACCCATATGAATTAATATTCAAAAAATATAAGTTAATTCATTTTTAATTTTAAATGGTTCATAATTTAAATGGTTACATTAATTATTTTTAAAAACAGAAAATGGTTTTGAATTATTTATTCAAATTCAAACACATTTTATGTTTAAAGTTTTTCTAAATTCCAAATTAATATTCAAAAAATATAAGTTAATTCATTTTTAATTTTAAATGGTTCATATTTTAAATGGTTACATTAATTATTTTTTAAAAACAGAAAATGGTTTTGAATTAGTTATTCAAATCCAAACACTTTTTATGTTTAAAGTTTTTCTAAATTCCAAATTAATATTCAAAAAATATAAGTTAATTCATTTTTTATTTTAAATGGTTCATATTTTAAATGGTTACATTAATTATTTTTTAAAAACAGAAAATGGTTTTGAATTAGTTATTCAAATCCAAACACTTTTTATGTTTAAAGTTTTTCTAAATTCCAAACTAATATTCAAAAAATATAAGTTAATTCATTTTTAATTTTAAATGGTTACATTAATTATTTTTAAAAACAGAAAATAGTTTTGAATTAGTTACTCAAATTCAAACAGTTTTTATGTTTAAAGTTTTTCTAAATTCCAAAGTAATTACCATTTAAAAAACATTACAAATTTAAACCCCAAAATAAAAAATAAGGCGGCAAGAGAGAGAAAATTCCTGAAAAAAATTGAAAACAGGATCATATGTCCCGGTTGGAGCCATCAACCGGGACTAAAGACCCCTGCGCGCGCCAACCCTTGGTCTGCTAAAAAAAGTGGAGTATATGTCCCGGTTGGTGGCTCCAACCGGGACGTATGACCCTTTAGTTCCGATTGGAGCCAACAACCGGGACAAAAGGTCCTTTGGTTAATAACTGGGTACCCCTCCTCTTCTTCTTCCCCATCTCACAATCTCTTCTGCCCTGCCGCCCTGCACGCCCTACCGGCCGCCCCTCTAGAGCTCCGCCTCCTCGCTAGGAACCTCCTCACTGAAGCTCGCTTGCTGGGGTGCCCTCTCTCGCTGGAATCGAGCACGTTATCTCTGTCACCGACGCCGGTCGCCGTCGCCATTCACGCCGTTCAGGACCTCCCCGCGCTTCCCCGTCACTACCTTGAGCACCAGGGTGAGCACGCGGATCTCGCTGACCTTTTTCCCCTCTCTCCCTCACTCTGTAGTCACCGCTCGCCGACGACCTGCAAGCGCCGCCGCCGCTGCTCGCCATGCGCCATGCTCCGGTGACCAATCTGAAGCGGCGCCACTGCCTTTTGGCTCAACGCAACCGTGCGAGTCCAGCGCGCTAGCCCATGCAGCCCTGCTCTCCTCCTAGTGCCGACCCGCGCCAACGTCTGGCCCGTTGGCCGGCGAGCCGACGTGGCGTCCGTGTGGCGTCCACGAGTTGCCTGCGTGGCCTAGGCCCACTCGTCAACCTCTCTGGCTAGATACCGCCTCGGTGATAAATAACCAACCAGCCCCCCCGGTCCCTATTGCTTGCAAGTCTGCTGAGGTGGCCATGGGGCCCCTCTGTCAGTCATTGTGTCTTGGTATGTCTGCGGTGTAAAAAGTTTAACTAGCTTTTAATAATTTCAGAAATAATTATACTTATAAATTCAATAACTTTTAATCTACAAGTCAGAAAAATATGAATAATATATCAAAATGTTTAGAAAATTGAAACCTAGCTATCTAAGCTATAATCATGCACTGTTCAACAACTTAAATGACAAGTTTAATTAGAAGAACAAATCCACCCCTCTCATGTGTTCCGGATTTTCTCCGAGTTAGGGTTTTCACCCCTCGGAACCCCGATTAATTGTAGAGCATGTTTTAGGGTTACATTTCAATGCAATTCAACTTGTCATATCATCATACTTGCTTGAGCATTGCATCGATGCCATGTGTTGATTGTTTCCCTTTCTTTCCGGTGTTTGGTTCTTCCCGGTAGAATACGATATCGAGATCGAGATCGAAGCCAGAGATCAACACCGTCGAAGCTCGAAGACAAATACTTGACCAACTGTAATCAAGTCAAGTACAAGGATACTAAAGCTCTGCTTTCGGCTATCAACAGGCAAAGGCAAGCATAGCCCTACCATGATATAATCCTATGATGTCGAAAGCATTTCAATTCTTGCCATGATGCATACAATTCTACTATGGTCTTTTATCGATAGATAGAGTGTCCTATCTGTTGCATTACTCCCTTTGAACCTATATTACCTGATCCACTGCTCCTAGCATATTAGGTTTATTAGGTTTATTAGTTTGGATTATTAGGTTTATTATTAGTTAGGTATCATTAGGTTTATTAATTAGTTAGGTATTATTAGTCTTCGGCCCCACTGGTAACTCACTGTGGGTAGCCCCAGACCCGATGAAAAACTACCCCATGTGCTGATGTACATATTGATTGTGCATTGTATTATGCCATGTATTGATTGCCGCCTTTCTTTCTTGTATTGGTTCTTCGCGATAGGATCCGAGCCCGAGGGTTTCTCCGATTTAGGGTTTCTGATATTGTAAATTCATTTTTATTATTGTGTATGTATATATTAGGGTTGCTCTGAATTAGGGTTTATACCTCTCAACACCGTACCTAACATTCTCCCTTAGCCGCTTTGACTTATCCATTTTTCTACCTATGCAGAAAATATGGACCCACACGACAGAGACAAAGAAAAGGAAGAGTTGATCCAAGGTGTGATCCGCAGGGAAGAAAATTTAGATGTATCGACGTTTCTGAACAACTCCGGTGAGGGTGATCCTCTTTTTGCCAGAAGAGACGACTTGTTTGAGGTTGAAGGTGATGCCTTCCGCGAGGGAGAAGGCGATGCCTTGTGTGATCGAGAAGACGACCGCTCCGGCGAGGTGCATGTAATATAATTAATTCATTAATTAATCATCTGCTATCTATATAGAAATAGTAACAACAATCTTTCTTCTTTTAGCCCTCCGGATCAAAGAAATCTACTGAAAAGAGCAGCCGAGGCCCAACCAAAAAGTTGGGAGACCATGAGAGGATCAGGATCGAAGAGGTCGGTGAAGATGGCAAACGGACGGCTCCTGAAGTTGTCGCAAACAAATTTGTGGCACAATGCGGAGTAATCGTTAGGGACTTAATCCCGATCACCATTCGATGCGGAAGAAGAGGGAACATGTTTATTTGTCCCTAACAAGGCCAAAGATTTACTGTGGAATAGGCTCATGATTAATTTCAAACTACCGAAGATAGAGCTGGATCCAAATGCGGAGGATCCAGTTGAGGACGCCTCAGGACATGGGAGAGCCATGGAGGCTAAGGTCAGGGAGTGGGCTTTAAAGAAGATGGGCCAGTGTTTCACCAACTGGAAGAAAAGATTGCACCTTGACTATGTAGTGAAAGAGAAGACTCCGGATTTCAAGAAGATTCAGTTTGAGAAGATAAAACCATTCTGGGCTGAGTTTGTGAATTACAAGACATCAGCAAAAGCTAAGAAAATGTCTGCAACAAATAAGCTGAATGATGCTAACAAGAAGTATCACCATACTATGGGCAAGGTGGCTACAGGGATGGCATTCCTAAGTGGGAGAAACTTGAGCAGGAACTGCGTGCTAAAAAGATCATCCTAGAGACAGACGATTGGATCGAACGTGCAAGGAATTGGTTTTACAGTCATGGGGGCAAGTTGGACTCGGAAGGGAAGTGTATATATAACATACGACATAAAGAAGACCCCTTGCCAATCGAGAAGATGAGAAAAGCAGTAAAGGCTGTTAAAGATGGGGACTTCATTCCCGATAGAGAGAATGATGATCTCACACTCGCCCTTGGAAATAAGGAACATGATGGACGGACACGAGGCACAATAGGCTCCAAACCATGGAGGACTGTGTTTCCGAAGAGAGGAAGAAATATCCTGATAGAAGCCGTCAGAGGAGAAAGGACAAGGCGGAAGTTGAAGCAGATATTCAGAAAGAGCGAATGCGTATAATTGAAGAACGAATAAAGCAACAAGATGAAATTAATGCACTTAAAGAGCAAAGTACTACCGGCCCATCTCAGCAGCACACTGCATTCGATGCTACCGGCCTATCAAACAATCGAAAAAGCAGTGTGGCTTCCACCGAGGTCCCGGGTGATGACAATGACGATGATGATGGTGCACCGATGATGGCTCCTGTTGGCTACCCAGTGGATGATATCACACAGATGACACACTGCGAGCTACATGTCAAAGTTGTGAACATATCAATGAAGGTGGCGGTCGGCTATGCCTTACCAATTGGACCGACACCAACTTACCACTGTCGTCCGGTTCCACAGGTCTACGCTGTTGTCGGGGTGGATGAAATCATGCCCACCTTTTAAGTTTTGAAGCTTGACTACCCTGCAAGTGAAGGGGATGTGACTGAACTAGGAGACGCAACAAACGTCACCATTCTATGGCCAAAGGAATGTATCGTGCATTGAAATCACATGCCAAGGCCATCTTCGCCGCCGCCTCACCCGTCTCCAGCGAGGTCGTCGCCGCCGCGGCAGCCGTCTTCGTCGCCTCACCTGTCTCCATCGCCTCACCAATCTCCAGCGCAGCCGTCGCCGCGGCAGCCATCGCCGGTGCCTCAGGAAAAAAGCGTAAGTGTACCGCTACTCTGCGTCGTGGTAAGCAATCGCCAAAACATAAACAAGAGCCTCTTCCAAAAGTACCAAAGGTTCCTCCCAAGAGAGCTTATGACTGTACTGAAGAGGAGACTATGGCTATCGTTGATGCGGAAACGACAACGTTTTTTGCTAAGCTGAGGCGGCCGAAAGAGCCAGAGTTCCCCAGCACCAAAGAACAAAAAGCCAGAGTGTTCAAAATGCTAAAGACACTTCATCAACCCGAGCCAAAGCTGTCATCAGACTATGAGTGTTCTATTCTTAAGTCACATGCGGCACAAAAGGCCTCGAAGAGCAGTACTGATGCAAGCGAGATATCTGTTGCCCAGCTCGGAGAACAAGCAAAACAGTCTTGCGCCCCTCTCAAGGTGATTTCCCATACCAATGTGGGGTCAAGCAAATATGTGGCCGAAGAGCAGTATGATCCAGAGGTAGTTGCACAATACGGAGAAGCTGCCGCTGCTCAAGGTATGAGTATTGCCCAGTACTTATCCCAGTTAGAGTACTTCCCCGTGAGTGAAGTAGCATACAAATACCAGAACGGCAAACCTCTCGTCAAACCTGAGGAGGTAAATAATCTTCCAACAAAAAAGCGAAGATTGCATAACTGGTACATGCATGCCACAAAGGCCGGTGCTAACTGAATAGTGCTGAGGGTTACAAAAAAGCATTATGGGAAAGAAATAGATGACATGATATCCATTGAATTTGATGAACTATTTCAATTATTCAATCAAGACGCCTTGGACAAATCGATCATCGGTGCCTATTGTCTGTAAGTACTAATTCTGTAATTAATTTAGTCTCTAGCTATCTCACCTCGTTTATTGCATGTATATAATCATACTGTAATATGTAGAATGAAGATTCTCGAATGCAGCAGAGGACAAATCTATGACATTGGCTTCATTGACCCATATTGGGTTCATCAAGCTAATCTCAAAACAAGCCCCCAGGATACGGAGGATAATATCGTACACGAGTTAAGGTTTCAAGAAACAAGAAGGGAAATACTATTTCCTTACAACTTCGAGTGAGTGTTATTGTCTTGTATACACCTTCTATTTCGTTTACTCGATGTTAAGTATATAATTGATTAGTTATGCATGCGCAGCTTCCACTATATTCTGTTAATCATTCAACTTGACAAAGGGCGTGTACTAGTCATGGACTCGAAACATAAACCCCTTGAGCAGTTGAAGGACATGCAGATGCTTCTCCAGCGGTAATTCTAATCATTACGACATTATATCGGCAACGTTCGTGAATTTTATGATATCAAGGAATTAATAACTACTTTTATTCATTTTCTTCACCAGGCAGCGCTTGGAAACGGTTCACCAACAAGGCTAGGGGTGTTTGGAAAGAGGAGCTTACATTTCAAGCACTAGATGTAAGCACCACTAGCTATATCCGCGCATCTCTTTGATTCTAGCTTTGATACCGTTATTATCATGCTTGATTATTATTTTGATTGAACTATTTTCTCGTAAAGTGCCTGACGCGGGGACCAGGGAACAATTTATGTGGATACTATGTTTGCGAGTTCATCCGGCAGACGTGCTGTGAGAAGGGCAGAAATTTAGAGCAACTTCACGTACGCAAACAATACTCTATAGTTTTTAATTACCATCAAATTGTGTTTAGTTTCATTCATATAGGCTGACTCCTTTTTTAAATCAGATTGAACGTCTACAGGACGGTCTTCTGCCAAAGGATCGAGTATGAGCAATTCAGGAGGAATTGGCGGGATTCTTGGATGCAGAAGTCCTAAACCCAAAAGGGGAATACTATTCGGGTGTGTATAAACAATAGGGATTGTACAAAGAGCTTATTTTGTATGTAGTGCATGAACTCGATCTGTGTATCGAATGTAATATGTTCGACACTTGGATCTATATTGTCATGATGATCTTGTGTAATATAATGGTTCCTTCATTGATGAGTGCAAAACACTAAATAAACAATAAAACAACATAAATGAATTCTCTGCCGCGGCACACAAAGTGGCTAAAATGCTGCCGCGGCAACAAAAGTTGCCAAAATGAATTCTTTGCCGCGGTAGAGAAATATGTCAAATCTCTGCCGCGGCAGAGGGTTATTTGTCCCGGTTCGTGCGGTTGCTCCACCCCCCCTCTCGCCCTCTACCGTGGCCACGTGTACCCCCTTTTTTCCTGGTTGGTGGGGCAACCGGGACTAAAGGTTGGGGCTTTAGTCCCGATTGCCCCGTCCAGGTTGGGTAACCGGGACTAAAGCCCCTTACCAACCGGGACCAATGGGGCTGTTCCCACTAGTGAAGCCAGTGTGGTCCTTTTCAATCCAAAACTTTATAATGGATCTAGATCCAACATTAAGGTGCATGGCAGGCCGACGGGGACAAAAAGGACCGCCCCTTGTCAAATTTACATGTTGCGGCCTAGATACTCCTATAGTCTAATACATAATTAATTATGCTGGTGGTCCTGTGGTTAACATGAATATTATTTTTACTACCATGGTTATATAGAACCATAAACTCTTCACCATTTCTTGTGTGTCCCATTCCTTGCTACTATAAATAATTAGTAGGTCCGTACTAGAACAGTGTCACTCAAAGTATCGATGATGGCCATCACGAAATATGAGTTTTCGATGGTATATGTTGGCTAGAATAAGAGGTGTCTATACTGTTTTACTTTATTTGGAACCTAGATTGTATATAGAGTAATGTCTTGAATTTTTCCATTTTAGCTTATAACTTCCATGTTGTCATTGTTGCAGATTGTTGGTTACATAGCTTAAGTTGTTTTATCTTGGAGGGCGTCTGGAATTGTAATTCAAACACAAGACTAAAGGGGTTCATGTTTAGCAATTTCCTTTTATTTTTAAACCGGGAGATATTGTTGTGGTTTCTTCTTGGGTGCATCATCTAGAACAACTAATGACTTCTCTCATCTGCTACTCTCGAAGCTATGGCTTTTTCCAAAGTTCTCTCGTTGGCATGAGACATGAGTGTTATAATGTTTTAGATATCATAAGTGATGTAGCCCGACCTGCGGTCGTTACCACATCATGGTCTCCAACTTACGCCAAGTCGTCATGGACTCCAAAGGTGAATCTGTTCCTCTATGTGATCCCACTTCCTACCCTATTGAATGGTATACTACTTCATACTCCGTACCATATGCATGATAAGTTCACACCCACAAGTATGGAGGCAAGGGAGGAAGCCCGGAATATTAAGCCCGACAAGACAGAGGCTTGGAAGAGGAGACGAACGAAGCCACGGCTGAACCACCGGAGTCTTCAGCCTACACCAGAGTCTCTAGCCTACATCGGAGTCTCCAGAGCGACCTCCGGTTTGACCCTAGGAACCGACCCGAGGACAGTCTATGCCCCTCCGGAGACGACACCAGAGATAGACCGGAATCTCCAGCCCACACCGGAGTCTTTGGCCCCTACACCGGAGTCTCCGGCCTGCGTGATGGGCCTACGCACTGCCAGCTAGGCCTTCGGCCCATGTACCCCTCTAGCTCGTCCAAACCCTAGTTTTATCCCCAAACTACCCCTGTTTATGTGGCTGGCCTATAAATAGAGCTCCCACCACTTCATGTATCCCTTAGGCATAGATGATAGACTAAAGACAACCCCCTTGTGTGGAATCTCTAGTTTTGCCTCATCCCCTTACAACGGGACCGACTATCGTCACCAACCTAGATTGGACTTTGCATCACTTATCCATCGTTGAACAAGGCCTTGGAGTTCGGTGTCTCGTCTCCAAGTTGTCAAGACGCTCCCCAAGGTGTTCTTCCCTTTCCGATGTGGATTTGAGGGAGCACGTTGATCGATCTTTCCTTGTGAGGATTCTATCGGACCGGCGGCCGCCGTTCTGGAGCAATCGGCCTTGTATCGTGTGATTTTTGCGTGTGTTCATAGTGTTCTTCACGAGGTGTGTGTTCGCTTCCGCTATCTTCTCCCTTTCCCCTCGCTTTCCCATCAATTTGACCACGAGATCGGTGAAGGTCGGGCCACCCAAGAGGTTAACCCCTTTTATCATCTGGTATCAGCAGCTTTTGGTGCCACAGATTTCTCTTCGATTTGGTCTTTTCCCCATAAATTTGAAAATTCCACCAAAAACAGCCCCAATTCGTTTTTTCGATCGATCTGTGATTTGAGTGAGTTTTGGTAGGTTTTGATCCATGGATTACTTGCTGAACTTGTTGATCTACCTTCCCCTGCGTTCCCATGGCCTAATTCCTTGATTTCCCCCATCAATTTGAGGTTTTGGTTCGAGTTTTTCCGCCCAAATTGTGTCCCGTTCGAGTTTGTGACGTTCTGGAATCTCCCGGAGTGGAGTATCCGGCCCAGGCCGGAGTTTTCGGCCCAGACTGGAGTCTCCGCCCCTCCAGACCGGAGTCTCCGCCCCCCTGCAGACAGAAAACTGCAGCACGGTTTTAAGCATAACTTTTGCATTTGAACTCGGATTTTGGTGTTATTTAGCTTGTTTTGAAGAGGATAAGGAGCTCTACATCATCATCCACGTTGTTCATGCTATATACTCCTTACAAATTCCGTGAGCAAGGCGGAATCCAACAATAAAGGGTGAAGATCGTCGATGAAAGGTATAAACATTCCGCGACTTCTCCCCACTTGCATTCCTTTGTGAACCCCACTATATTTGCGAGCAACAAACACCTATATCCGCCATAGGCCTTGTGTGTGTATGTTTTTTAGTAGTAGTTGGTTTTGGTGTTCCGCGTGAACTTCACTTTGCTTGGTTTATTGCTCTCAAGTGTGGCCACTTGCATGATACTATCTTCCAAGGTAAAGTAAGGTTTGGCGTTGCATCCCCAACACCCTCTACCACTTCCATATACAACACTTGGTCTTGTGAATCATGTCTAGGGACTCCGGAACCGAGGATGATACCTATGAAGAATCCATGATGAGCCACCATGACTATGACTCCACAAGTATAGAGGACATGACGGAGCACTACACCGACGACGACTCCACATGCATGGAAGAAATGGAGCATGACATAAACTATGGCTCCTCAAGTATGAAAGACTTGGAGATCTACATCGACAATGGATCCTCATGCATGGATACCACCGATAATGGCTCCACATGCTTGGGTGATATGGAGTACTACACCAACAATTACTCCCCAAGCATTGGACGACTTTGAGTGCGACATTGATGACGCCTCGCCGAGCATGGAGGACACGGAAAACTTCATTGACTTTGATGGCTCCTTGATACGTTGGAAACGTATCTATAATTTTTGATGATCCATGCTTGTTTTGTATCTACTTTGCTTTACTTGTCCACACTTTGAGGTGCTTTTTACATGTTTTCTGGTACTAACCTACTAACAAGTTGCAACAGTGCCAGATGCCTATTTTCTGCTGTTTTTGGTTTCGGAAAAGTTAGTAAATAAATGTTCTCGGAATTGGATGGGACAAACGTCAAAGTCAATTACTTTTCGTGGGGAACAAGAAGTCCAGAGGGGAGCCGGAGGGGCCAGCCAGGGGGGCCAGACCCACCCTAGGCGCGGGTGGGCCTAGCCCCGCGCCTGGCTAGGGTTTGGCCACCCTGGCCGCCTCCTCGGCCTCCCCATTCGCCTATAAGAAGCCCCCGATGCAGAAACCCTAAGCACCCGATCAAATCTCCACGAAACTGTTTGTAGCCGCCGCCACCATTGTCCCTAGATCGGGGGATCTGATGTTCTTCCTGGCACCCTGCCGAAGGGGAGATCATCCTGGAGGCCTTCTCTCCGGTATGATGCGTGAGTAGTTCCACCTTGGACTATGGGTCCATGTAGTAGCTAGATGGTTGTATCTCCTCCTTTGTGCTTTCATGTATAGATCTTGTGATCTCCGTTCATGATCAAGATCTAATCTATTTGTAATCATGCATGTTGTGTTTGCGAGGATCCGATGGACATTGAGATTATTATGTTCGTTTGATTAATGGTTTTGTCTTTATGACTCTATCATGTCTGTGCTGTTTGTGATCTTGCATGCTCTCCGTTGTTAGTAGCTATCTTGGCCAAGTAGTTTCTAGTGACTCCAAGAGGGGTTATTTATGCTCGATAGTGGGTTCATGCCTCTAGTTTCCAAGGGAAGTGACAGAAATCTCTTCAATTGTAGATGTTTTGTTGCCACTAGGGAGAAAACAATGGTCTCTTTTTCACGGAACATGTGGACTGTTTACCTTACACAATTTGCTTAAAGCAGTTGTCTGTTGCTTGCAACTGGAAAGGCATTTCTTATGATTAATTGGGTCTGGGTTCATGGGTTCACAAGTCTACTCTCCTATGGCGCCTAACCCCTATGGGCGTCCCCTCCGGGTGAGGCCCAATACGCATGGGCAGCCTACCATATATTATCATATCTTTCACTCTGGAACACCTTCCGGAATCCTCCAATCATCATCGGGTGTTTCTCGGAACCTTTTCGATTTCTCTCTCTCTCATTTCTTCTGCGGTGTCGGTTCGATCACTATGTGTCCCCACCCTTAAGTGTGCCACCCTTCAGTTTGGAAATACTCCGGACATGACCGAGACCCCTGTCGCGTCCATGATTATCAGCGGAACCTGGATTCCCATAATGACCACCCTTGTATTTATGAACCTTGTCGCTTGAATCTTCAACTTCGTGTCCCATTCCTTTGGCCATTAGATACTAAGGTCATCCGAGATTTTATCTTTGGTATCTCCATACCTTCGCCGATCTCGTTTTTGATGAGCTCGTTTCCTCATTTTTGTATCGTTGCATTCCATGACCTAGTCATACTGTTACAAGTTTCGTTAATGCAACGTCACCGAGTTAGCCACGTGTATCTATCTGTTACTTGGATTGATAAATCCTGGTCTTGATAAATACTACTCAACCCGTCCCTTCAGGAAGCTCAATGGTACCTTTATGATCACCCTTTCACAGCTTGATATTTGATACCATCAAAGCCCCTTCTAGTAACGGTGATTATGCATTATCTCACAATCAAAGGATTAGGTTGCAAGGTTTCTATGTTATCATCAATGATGAATGTTTGTAATCGGATCTCATTGTGATATTACTTTGGGTGTACGATCTATCATATCATTCAACTAATGATATGACCTTATCGTCAATTGGCACGATCACCCATGATCTCGAAACCTTAGATCATCAGTTGAACAATGAGCTAGTTTTCTAGAGGTAACTAGAGACTATTGAATAATAGAGCAATTTACCAAGCGAATTATCCATAATAAACGCTAGATAAAACATGATTAGAATAATAGGCAATAAACTAATCATGTGAAATAGAGAATACATATTAAGGCATATAACCAAACAAACTACAAGGCATAAAACTTTGGATTTGATCAGAATAAGATTGAGACAGAAGATATACACGGCAGTAGCAGAAGAGGAACCGCCGGCGTTGGAACCGTCGTTGGCCATGTCGTCGAGGAAGAGGGTGCTGATGTCGAGGAAGAAGTCCTCGTCGGGGAAGACGTCGCCGCAAGCGCTATCTGTAAGGGAGTTCGTGACGAAGCCAGTAGTCACGCTAATAGCGCTCCCCAAAAACCTTATCGCCCTTCTCCCGTACAGGACTCGAAGCAGCGGGGTCTCGGAGGCCTACTGTCCCGGCTAGCGGTGCATGCCGCAAGACGGGATGGGGAAGATCTAGGTAGCGCGGTGCTCTGGAACAGGAGGCGCAAAGGATGTGCGACAGAGTATCTGAGAGGAGGCGCGACCTCTCTCTCTTATAGGCACAAAGGGGAGCAGAAGATGAAACGAATGGACGGAAGATGAAGCGAACAGGCGGCAGCCCACCGAACAGCCTCCACTCAATTCGTATTCATTTAACTCGTATTAAAAGTCCATTTAAAGCAAACGTTTCAGCTTCTGTACATCTGTTCATATACCATTCATGCGTGGCAAAATAAAGCTCGGCTCGGCGAGATTCCCGCAACCAGCGGCACGCGCGCGTCGTGACGTGACATGACGAGGCGAGGCGAGGGGAGGCGTGGCGTGGAAAGGCGAGCGAGGAGGAGGAGGAGCGCGCGTGTGGAACTCTCTCCTTCTCCTTCTCATCCTTTTACTAAGTGGTAGGAGAGCTCACCTTATAAGCTGGTCCAACTTTCACTCAACTAGCAATGTGGGACTAAACATTTTTCCCAGCTCTTGCCTTGCATGAATGAGCCAAATGGTCCTCTAGGATTTCAGAAATTTATTAGCATATAATAAATGGGCTAGGCCTATTGAGGCAAAAATTCCAACAATCCCCCACCAGATCCCAGAGGCACATGAAGTTTGCCTTTGGTTCCAAAACATTGTTTATATACCGGTACTGTAGTGGAGACTGTTAAGTTGAACTTCCACCTAGAGCTTTATGTTATACTAGGACGGAACTTGTACAGTGGACTATGCCTTGAACTGCAAGTTTGCTGCGAACCTAGCTTCACAAAAAGTCTTGACCGATACTAGACTGCGACGTTTTAACAGTCAGACTCATATAGGTGTGTTCTTCAAAAGATGTTCTGCAGGACAACATCTTTGCTTAGGATAAGCCACTTAGAACACATTAAGATAATAAATCAACCTGCCGTGCAGAATAGGAAAGTATTGCATCTTTATGGAGTGGTGTTTATTAAAGTAGGGATACTTTCCTCTCAGCTAACCAACAGCTTGTCTCCCAATTCTAATTCACGGGATCTCCGATCACATAGAGTGGTTTACCACTGTGGAAAGCTCAAATTGTGAGTCTCATACCCATCTCCTTTGATGCATTTTCTATCACGTTGCGTGATAGACCCTTTGTGAAGGGATCTGCCAGGTTCTTAGATGTTTGGATATAATCCAATGCAATAACTCCGGAGTTTCTCATTTTCCTAACAGATTTTAGTCTCCTCTTCACATGTCTTGAGGACTTCATATTATCCTTAGAACTGTTCACCTTAATAATCACAGTTTGATTATCACAGTTCATTAGAATTGCGGGTATAGGTTTTTCAACCACAGGTAAGTCCATCAAGAGTTCATGAAGCCACTCTGCTTCAACAGTGGCCGTGTCTAGTGCTGTGAGTTCTGCTTCCATAGTTGACCTCGTTAAGATGGTCTGCTTGCAAGACTTCCAAGAAACAGCGCCACCACCAAGTGTGAAAACATATCCACTCATGGCCTTTATCTCGTCAGCATCAGATATCCAATTTGAATCACTATAACCCTCTAGTACCCTCGGATACCCGGTATAGTGTATGCCATAGCTCGCAGTGCCTTTTAGATATCGCATAACTCTCTCAAGAGCATGCCAGTGATCATCTCCTAGATTTGAAACAAATCGACTGAGTTTGCTTACAGCAAAGGCGATGTCAGGTCTCGTGGCACTAGCTAAATACATAAGCGAGCCAATGATTTGAGAGTATCTTAGTTGGTCTCTAGCATTTCCTCGATTCTTTCGAAGCAACACACTAGGATCATACGGTGTAGGAGAAAAATTGACGTCGCTATACCCGAAACGACTCAAGATCTTTTCCACATAGTGGGACTGAAGCAGTGTAATCCCACCATCATCATCTCTCAATAGCTTGATGTTCAGGATGACATCAGCTACTCCCAGATCCTTCATCTCAAAGGAACGAGATAAGAAATTTTTGACCTCCTTAATTGCATTAAGGTTGGTTCCGAAAATCAGTATGTCATCAACATACAAACAAAGGATGAATCCCTCACCCCCACCATGGCGATAGTATACACACTTGTCAGCTTCGTTTACAACAAATCCTGCAGCGGTTAAGGTTTTATCAAATTTTTCATGACACTGCTTAGGTGCTTGTTTAAGACCATATAAAGACTTCAGTAGCTTGCACACTTTTCTTTCTTGACCATTTACTACAAAACCATCTGGTTGATCCATATAAATTTCCTCATCCAACTCTCCATTTAAGAAAGTCGTCTAAACGTCCATTTGATGAACGAGAAGACCGTGTGAGACAGCCTGAGATAGTAGTACTCGAATGGTGGTGTCAACACCCGGATTTTTCAATCCTAGATGCCTGTTATGCCATACATCGCAATCCCAGGATTACCATTTTTGCGAGACATAACAGAATTGGATACCATAGTACATCATCCATTACAAACGATACATAAGTCTTACACAAATAGGGATCTCATGATCTAGTTCTTAATACAACATCAAGAAGCGGAATACGTAATAATAACGGTAGCGTAGGCGAAGCTCCATCTTCGGGGTCACAGGCAATGCTCACGATGGGAGATGATCCTAGTTGTCGTAACCTTCCTAGGGTCCATCTTCCAGGTACTCCTCTTCATAGTCTGGCCATGGGAATAGCCAGGGACAAAGCCATGAGTACTCTTTAAGTACTCGCAAACTAATACTAATAGGTAAAGGGGGTTTTTGGATAATAGGACACTAGGCTCTAGGGTTGTTTTGCAAAAGCCAGATTTATCTCTACTAAGTTCTAAAGCTAGTCACAATTTTATAACTCCTAACTGGGATCTTGTAACTCAGGTCACAACTCTGTTGTGGTCAAGTCAAAGTCTTAGTTCATTTCACAGGTCATTTTGAAAAGTCTGACGGGGGAACAGTATGGCCACTCCAACTGTCTATAACCGCGGACGCGGCTATTCGAATAGTTTGACACTCTGCAGAGATTGTACACTTTCACCACGACATTCGATACATCCGTCAGGAACAGATCCTGAATTCACCATACTTAGTATGCGGATAATCAATCCTAACCTTTCGATTACACGCCCTAGTATAAGCACCTCTCCTGTGAGTTTGGCCTCCCAACCATGACCAACTGTCATCTTGGGTACTGCACAGGTGGACAATCTTCACAAGGTAGCCTCAGCTCAGACCTTGGCCGTGAGGGAACTAATACTAAGGAATATAAGTTTCTAGTCAAGCCCTACCCAATATTCGGGTATTGTGGTTGTACGATAAAATTGGAATGGTATCGTATCCAGACAACCATCAGTTTTATAAAGGGATAAGGCTCATGCCTCAACATTTTTATCACCAAAATTCTCAAGTGTTTGGAAACACATGTCCAAAACATTTCAATAGAATGATCTATCATTCCAAGGTTTTCATAACCATTTTTCCACCAAGTATTCCCATCTAAAAGTTGATCAAGTTTTATGCTTAGCACTAGCATCTACAGGTGGGGGTAGTACTAATGAGGGGTGGTAACTAGTGGAATTTCAACTAAGTACAACCTCATGTCTCCGGCTGATGTCAAGGTTTCTAACTTAGGCCAAATTTGATGCTCTTTATGCAACCTTCAGCATCTTTCCAATATCTATCAGTCACTTAAGTAAACTCTAAGTAAGCTTTGATAAAGAAATAGAGTAAGAAGCTTGCACATAAAACTAGGATTGGTTTATCAAGTGGGTATGATCACATATGCTTAAGGCATATAGTAGTCATAGAACAAGTATGGGTTTGTTGCATCAGTAGGGTATCTTGCAAGGGTTAGCTTGCATAGGTCAACTTGATTAGTAAGGCTTGCATAGGTATAGTATCAGCTTGCATCAATATCAGTATAAGCTTGCTAAATTGCAAGTGTTATCTTGCAAGGTTACTAGCTTGCACAATCACTAGTAGTATTAGGATTGCCTTGTGCAGAGCAGTGGTTGAAGTTCTCCTCGGCTTCTTCTTCGTACTATCCTCCTTCCTCCTCGTATCCTTGATCGGTACTAGCGTCTATGAATAAATACGAGGTACACAATCACCAAACAATACTTAACTACTTGCAATCATCACACACAAGGGTCCTATGGATGATCTAGCATCATGTCTAACATTACAAGGTTAGGGCTTGATTTAAATCCTTTTATTTTTAGAAAAGTAATTTCTACTCATTGAAAAACTACTTAAGATTTAATATTCTCCAAACCCAACATGGGATCATGTTGACACATGTAATCACCTCACATTGTAGTCCATGGGAATGTGATTTAAAGTGGTGTCACAATTTAATAAGGTTTTACCCTTTTATTTTAATTAATTAAAGTGGCTAGAAATGCTTATGTAGCATTCTTTTATTACTTGAACATTATTTCTGCAAGTAAACCTATATATTTTTATATATTCTGAAAGTTATGGTTAAATGTGATTTTTGAGAGTTGGAATCAACTCAAAAGCTATTATGGTTTAAATTTGAAAAATGTTTGAATACAGAAAAGCTTCTGCCTTGTTATTTTTACCATGGGTGATCTATAGATCCAAATGACTTGAATCCAACGGGCTTGGATTCAGCATTCATAGACCTTTCCAACAAAATTGGTTTCATTCAATTTGGTGCACTGAATCGATCTGGGTTGATTTTTGAAGTTGGGTACAGAAGTGTGTTTGAATTGAAATAGAAAAAGGTTTAATTTGAATAATTGGGCTGCGCGGGAAAAGTTAATGGGCCGGCCTGCTAAGCGCAGTGCTCCCGCGGGCTGCTTAAGTGGGTGTCCCCACTCGTCAGTGACACGGGGCTGGGCGAAGCGGTATGGGGCGACGTGGATCGTTCGATCTAGTTCTAATCTAACGGCTCGGAGTCATCGTCGACGCGAGACAACTCCGGCGAGAACGAAACCTAGCGCGGCCAGTGAGGGTTGCTGGGGGCTCACCGGGGTACTGGCGAGGGTCGGCGAGGCGGGCGAACGACAAAGTCGACGACGGCGAATCTCCTGGTACCGGTGGCTTCTCCTGGGGCGGCTCCAATCGCTGGCTCCCTTCTTCTTCAGAGGCGGCGGGCTCCGGTGAAATTCTAGCGGGGTGGTGCTTGCCTTGCTCTGAGAACGGTGTGGCACCATCAGTGAGGAGAGGGGAGTGAGATGGTGTGAAGAAATCATGCGGGGGTTGCCTCTATTTATAGTCGAGCGAGGGGACCGTCGGGGCGCACGGTGAGCTCGTCGGGGGCGAGGTTACAGGCGGCTAATGGCATGGGCAAGGGTAGGGGACGGTGCGGTGTCTCCTGGCGATGCTCAACGACATGGTCTCGAGGCATGGGGCGGTGTGGTTTGGTCTGGAACGGGCGGTGCTCTGCACGGCAGAGGCGGTGTCTTCGACGGCGAGCGGTGGCTGCGCGGCACGGGGCGGCAAACGGGGATGTCTGGCGGTCTCCTGGGTCGGTGGGGATTGTGTATGCACGTGGCGAGGGCGGCACGCGGTCTGTGGGCGCTGGTCGAGGGTCGTGCTCTGGCGCATGCTCGGCATGGTCTCTGGCGGTCTAGGCGCGGCTTGTGCGCGTGGTCCCGGGCTTGGCAACGCTCGCAGCTGGGACAGGTAGTGGCGATGGACGGTGGGCTGCCTCCCAGACAAGGTTGGCAAGGCTAGTTCTTCCTCTAGCCTGCTGTCCACAATAGGGTGACAAGGGGGTGCTCGGCTGTTCACCATTGATGGCAATGGCAAGATCACAGGGGTGCTAGTCCTTAGCTAATCTTCCTAGATGATCTACTGAGCTGTGTGTGAGCTAACTAGGGAACAAGTTAGGCCAATTTTACTGCACACTATAGTGTTTGATGTTTGTTTGATTTGTGTCTGCAACCTGTTTGATGAAATGGCCGCATGAAATCAAGTTTTGAATTTTGAAAAGATTTTTGGTGGGTTTGCTAGATTGGTGCTGGTGAGTCTACAGATGCTTGGGTTTTGAAAGTTGAGCTTGTTTGAGTGGTTTTTGAAAAAGTGGGATCTTCCCATATGATAAAGATTCAATTTTGAATTGTCATTTAAACTATGCATTTGAAAGTTTCTGGATGAGCACAAAGTGGGCCTTGATACCTTGTTATGAGTACATTCAAGGGTTGCAAAGATCCAGAAAAGTTTCTGTTAGGTTCTGAAAGTTTGAGACAGCCAAAGTAGGCATGGGAGTTAAATTGGTCATGATCATTCATTTCATATATGTGTTTTGATTTACTTGTCTCTAAGAAAAGTGTGGGAAATGTTTTAGATGATGTTTATTTCACCTAAGAAACATTTTACAAGCAATGAAACAAACAAACAAGGTGGTTTTAAAGGATTTCAAAATCCATGCATACACATATGCATGCATTCATGATTTCATTTAGAAAAGTTTTTGTTAACCCTAATTTTGATGATTAGAATTTGATGATCCAAGCTTAGTATTTTTGGGATGTTACAAACCTTCCCCCTTAAACAAAATATCGTCCCGAGATTTGAAAAAGGACGAAAAGATTACCTAGGATTTGAGGAGATCGGTCAACTCCGTCCTGATGTGATCTTCGCGCTCCCAGGTAGCTTCCTCTTTTGTGTGGTTGCTCCACTGAATCTTGAGAAAATTCATGCTTCGGGTTTGGGTAGTTCGAAAAGCTTCTTCCAAAATGCGGATGGGTATTTCGGGATAGGTCAGGTCATCGTTGATCTCTATGGCCCGGTGATCGATATTCTTGAACACTTCGGTCTTCTCGGGGACTTCGAGACATTTGCGAAGTAACGAGATATGGAACACATTGTGCACAGCTGACATCTCTTCAGGTAGTTCCAATTGATACGATACTTCTCCTCGACGGTTCAGAATTTTGAAAGGTCCGATATATCTGGGGGCTAACTTTCCTTTGAGATGGAAACATTGTTCCCTTCAATGGCGACACTTTCAGATAAACAAAATCTCCTATATTGAAGGCGAGGTCTAGACGTCTCTTGTCGGCATAACTCTTCTGTCGGGATTGGGCGGTCTTGAGGTGCTCACGAATCTTGTGAACCTTCTCTTCTGCTTCTCGGAGGATGTCGGGTCCAAAAATCTGACTCTCTCCTACTTCCAACCAGTTCAAAGGGGTGGGACACTTTCTTCCCTACATGAATTCAAATGGGGCCATTTGCAAACTGGCTTGGTAACTATTGTTGTAGGAAAATTCTGCAAACGGTAGACAGTCTTCCCACTTGGATCCATATTCTAGCACACATGCTCTAAGCATATCTTCGAGTATTTGATTTACTCGCTCCGTTTGTCCATCGGTGTGAGGGTGATACGCGGTACTGAAATCTAGGCGGGTTCCTAAACCTTCTTGGACTTTCTTCCAGAATCTCGAGGTAAACTGAGTTCCTCGATCCGATACTATGTTCTTGGGGGACTCTGTGCAAACTAACGATTCTAGCGATGTACAATTCCGCTAGCTTCGAACTCTGATAGGTGGTTTTGACGGGCAAGAAATGGGCGACTTTGGACAATCTGTCCACTATGACCCAAATAGAGTCATTTCCCCTACTAGAAGTAGGTAGTCCAGTGATGAAGTCCATTCCTACAGAATCCCATTTCCATTCCGGCATTTGCAAAGGTTGCAACAATCCAGCGGGTCTTTGATGTCCTGCCTTGACTCGCTGACATATATCACACTTGGCGATATAGCTTCCGAGTTCTCTCTTCATCTTATGCCACCAAAATTGCTCTTTCAAATCTTGATACATCTTAGTTCCTCCGGGATGGATAGAATAAAGAGTATCATGAGCCTCCTTCAAGATAACTTCTTTCAACTCCGAATCTGCTGGTACACAAAGGCGTCCTTTGTACCACAGAACTCCTTCTTCGTCCTTGGTGAATCCGGGTACTTTGCGTGTACCGATACGGCGCTTGATTCCGTCGATACTGGCATTTCCCTTTTGCGCCTCTTTAAGCTGACTGATCAAAGTGGGATGAAGTTCTATGCTAGCCAAAAATCCTTCACTTACTAATTCCATTCGAAAATCTTCCATCTCCTTGTGCAAACTTGGTTGCTCCTTCAAAATCATGGAGTTCAAGCGGCATGGCAATCTGCTAAGGGCATCGGCTACCACGTTGGCTTTACCAGGGTGATAGTGAATGTCCAGGTCCTAATCCTTGATTAGCTCAATCCATCTTCTCTGCCTCATATTCAACTCCTTCTGAGTGAATATATACTTTAGGCTCTTGTGATCCGAATAAATCTCACAACGGTTTCCCATTAGGTAATGTCTCCATGTCTTCAGGGCTAGGACTACTACTGCGAGTTCGAGGTCATGGGTTGGATAGTTTTGCTCATGTTGCTTCAATTGTCGAGATAGATAAGATATAACTTTTCCTTCTTGCATTAGCACACATCCGAGACCAATCTTGGATGCGTCACAATACACATCGAAGGGCTTCGTGATATCCGGCATGATCAAGATTGGGGTTGAAATCAATCTCCTCTTGAGTTCTTGAAAACTCGCTTCACATTTGTCGGTCCATTCAAACTTCTTGTCCTTCTTCAGCAATTGGATCATGGGTCGGGCGATACTCGAGAATCCTTCTACGAATTTGCGGTAATATCCCACCAATCCGAGAAAAGCACGAACTTGGGTTTGAGTGGTTGGAGCTTGCCAACCTTCTACATCTTTCACTTTGGCAGGGTCAACGGCAATTCCTCCGGCTGATACAATGTGACCGAGGAATCCTACTTCCTGTAACCAGAATTCACATTTGGTAAACTTTGCATACAGCTGATGCTCTCTAAGGGTTCCAAGAATGGTCCTTAGGTGTAGCTCATGTTCTTCTTCTGATTTGGAATAAATCAGAATTTCATCGATGAAAACAACGACAAACTTATCCAGGAAGTCCATAAAAATCTTATTCATGAGGTTCATGAAATAAGCGAGGGCATTGGTTAATCCAAAAGACATGACTGTATACTCGTACAATCCATATCTGGTGGTAAATGCAGTCTTTGGAATATCCTCTGCACGAATTTTGAGTTGATGATAGCCAGTTCTAAGATCAATCTTAGAAAACACCTGGGCACCGGTCAACTGATCAAACAAATCTTCTATCTTGGGAAAGGGGTACTTGTTCTTGATGGTGACATCATTTAACTTCCTCTAATCCGTACACAAACGGTTACCTCCATCTTTCTTGTACACAAATAAGACAGGTGATCTCCATGGTGACGAACTTGGTTGAATCAATCCAATTTCTAGCATGGAATCCAATTGCTTGTTCAGTTCTGCGAGCTCTGACGGTTTCATACTATAGGGTCTCTGGGCTATGGGTCCTGTTCCGGGGATTAGTTCGATGATAAACTCGATATCCCGATCTGGGGGCATACCGAGCAAAACATCTGGAAATACATCGGGGTATTCACAGACTATCCGGACTTGGTCAATAGGTTGGGCTAGACTCTTGTTACACTTGAATTGGCGAGGTAAGGTTTCAAATATATGCTCGACTGATATTCCGGTGGTACTGGTCATGGTGATGGCTTTCTTAGCACAGTCAATCAATCCCTTATGTTTGGACATCCAATCCATTCCTAGTACTACTTCCAAACCTTTAGTTCCGAGTACTATTAGATTAGCATAAAAATCTATGCCATGGATTCGGATAGGGACGGCTTTACAAATTTGCCTAGCCTTGGTGGTTGATCCGGGAATTTGCACAATCATAACATGCTTCAGTTTGGTTGGTTGAATTTTACTAGTGCAGGAAAATTCTTCGGTGACAAATGAATGCGAGGCACCAGAGTCAAACAGCACTCTTGCAAGTACTGAATTAACAGAAAACATACCCAGCACGACGTCTGGAGCTTCCTGAGCTTCTTCAGCATGCATGAGAAAAAGATGGCCATTGCAGTTGAGTGAATTCCCTGGGGCAAATCTTCTCCCTGGCTAGACACGACGCTGCTGCTGAGCTGGGGCATTGGCATTAGGGGCTGTAGCATTCTTCTTGTTGGGGCACTCATTGGAATAGTGGCCTTTATTTCCACAGTCATAACAGGTCACTTGTGACTTGTCCTTGGCTGCGACAGGCATAGCTTTGCTTCCATTCCTCGGGGCAGTGTTGGTGTTGGCGGTAGCATTGTTGGTGTTGAACTTAGGTGAGGCACGGGTGAAATTGCTAGAGTTGCCGGGGTTGTTGTGATTTCCTCCGGGTCTAGGGTTTCCATGGTTGGGGTAGGTCGGACAGGTCATAGGGGGTCTGTTGGTTCTTGGGGCAAATCCTGGAGATGGGTTGGGGCGATACTTTGGGGTCTGATGGGTTCCTGGTTGATGCATCATGCGACGCTTGCGGTTCTCATTGGCTTGGTTGATCTTTACTTCCATCTGGATAGCAGAGTCGACAAGGGCTTCAATATCAGAAAAGGGGATATTGACTAACACCGTCTACATCTCGTCAGGCAGACCATTCAGGAATCTTTCTTTCTTCTTGGCTTCGGTGTCTATCTCGTCCGGGGCATACCTAGCTAATGACAAAAATTTGTCACGGTATTCCACTACAGTCATCCTTCCTTGTTTCAGCTCTCTGAACTCGTCTCTCATTCTCTTGATCAAACCCGGTGGCACATGGGTTCGGCTAAACTTGACCTTGAATTCCTCCCAGTTCATCATCTGGCCTCCGGTCATTGCACGAACACTGTTCTACCATTCCCTGGCATCTCCGGCTAGATAATGGGTGGCGAATAGGACTTTCTCGTTGGCTTCCACTTCGGCGACTTCTAGGTTGTTTTCCATGGTTTGCAGCCAATCATCGGCATCTAGGGGTTCTTCTGACTTGGTGAAAACGGGTGGGTTGGTATTCTGGAAATTCTTGAGCTTAGATCCATGGTTTTCCTGATTTCCGTGGTTGTTGTGGGCTAGCTGGGCTATCTGTTGCAGAGTGGCTAGGTTGGCTTGACGTTCCGCTCTTTCAGCTTCGCGGTCAGAAGTCAACATTTGTAGGATCTGCAACATCGGGTCCGGGGCTGAACCACTTCCTCCACGTGGCATCTGGAGATTGATATAGATCATGAGAAAAGAGGGAAGTTTCTAAGGTTTTGGGTCTTTGAAAAGTTTTTAAAGTTTGACTCAGGTTTTTCTAGCAACTTGCTTTTTCATTCATTCATTCCTAGCACACAGTACAACACACACCACAACAAATAAAACAGATGGTTTTAAGAACCATCCTGGAATCTACGATACAGTGGGACCGACTACGACTCACTACTCTAGTGCTCAGTGCTACTACTCCTCGGAGTCTGTGGCTTCATCATCTTCATCATCAACGATGAAGGCGAAATCATCCTCATCGGTGAAGAAGTCCATGGCCTGATCCTCCAGAAAATCATCGTCATCGCTGAGATAGGAGTAAGGGTCTCCACGAAGATCCTCTTCGGCATTCTCCCTTTCCTCCAACTGCATGTCTCTCTCGTGGATGGTCTCCTCCAGAGATGAGATGCGGTGGCGAAGACGGGCAATAATGCGCTCCTTCTTGTCGAGCTGACGGCGGCGAGACTTGCGATCCTTTGCTAGCATGGCTATGGTCTGATCCTTCGTCTTGATGATGGCAGACTTGTGGTTGCAATAGTCACGGCAGTTGTCAAACTCCTGCTGACGATCATACATCATGAAGCTAAGGTGGTCCAATTGAGTCTTCAGCTCGGGGTGGTATGGGGCTTCCAGTGGTTGTCCATTTGCATCATGCCTTGGGCAAAACTCAAAGCGAGTACCCTTGATCTGATTGATGCTCTGCCCACACAGACGGGAAAGAGCTTCCTGCATTGCTCTGGCAAGTCCATCAAGCCAGTTGTTTTCCCTCAAGGTAAACTGAATTCCCTCCGCAGTGGGAGGTTCAATCTTTCCTCGGAGACTTGCAACAATTAGCCACTGCAGATCTTCTCCTCCTTGATCATTAAGCTGAGCTCCAAAGAACTCGGGGTGCGAATGCTCCAGAAGTTCCGAAAGCTGATCCAGATCCCTCTCAAAGATAAGGTCTCCTCCATTCCCAAGTTGGTAAAACTTGCTGTACTTCATGTCCATCTATAAGAATAGAGGATGAGTAGATTAGCAGGGTGATAAAGTGTGTCAAATTTTTATGTATTTTGCAAGAGTTTTTGAGGAACATGAATTTTTATGAAAGAATCAAAGAGATAAGAATGAGAATAAGTTTTTGTAAATATTTGTTTTCTTTGGTTTTGAAACTAAGTTTTTGATTCAAACGTCCAGTCTAACTAGGGTCTCCTATGGTCAGGATGGCTCTGATACCAACTTGTCAACACCCGGATTATTCAATCCTAGATGCCTGTTATGCCATACATCGCAATCCCAGGATTACCATTTTTGCGAGACATAACAGAATTGGATACCATAGTACATCATCCATTACAAATGATACATAAGTCTTACACAAATAGGGATCTCATGATCTAGTTCTTAATACAACATCAAGCAGCGGAATACGTAATAATAACGGTAGCGTAGGCGAAGCTCCATCTTCGGGGTCACAGGCAATGCTGACGATGGGAGATGATCCTAGTTGTCATAACCTTCCTAGGGTCCATCTTCCAGGTACTCCTCTTCATAGTCTGGCCATGGGAATATCCAGGGACAAAGCCATGAGTACTCTTTAAGTACTCGCAAACTAATACTAATAGGTAAAGGGGGTTTTTGGATAATAGGACACTAGGCTCTAGGGTTGTTTTGCAAAAGCCAGATTTATCTCTACTAAGTTCTAAAGCTAGTCACAATTTTATAACTCCTAACTGGGATCTTGTAACTCAGATCACAACTCTGTTGTGGTCAAGTCAAAGTCTTAGTTCATTTCATAGGTCATTTTGAAAAGTCTGACGGGGGAACAGTATGGCCACTCCAACTGTCTATAACCGCGTACGCGGCTATTCGAATAGTTTGACACTCTGCAGAGATTGTACACTTTCACCACGACATTCGATACATCCGTCAGGAACAAATCCTGAATTCACCATACTCAGTATGCGGATAATCAATCCTAACCTTTCGATTACACGCCCTAGTATAAGCACCTCTCCTGTGAGTTTGGCCTCCCAACCATGACCAACTGTCATCTTGGGTACTGCACAGGTGGACAATCTTCACAAGGTAGCCTCAGCTCAGACCTTGGCCGTGAGGGAACTAATACTAAGGAATATAAGTTTCTAGTCAAGCCCTACCCAATATTCGGGTATTGTGGTTGTACGATAAAATTGGAATGGTATCGCATCCAGACAACCATCAGTTTTATAAAGGGATAAGGCTCATGCCTCAACATTTTTATCACCAAAATTCTCAAGTGTTTGGAAACACATGTCCAAAACATTTCAATAGAATGATCTATCATTCCAAGGTTTTCATAACCATTTTTCCACCAAGTATTCCCATCTAAAAGTTGATCAAGTTTTATGCTTAGCACTAGCATCTACAGGTGGGGGTAGTACTAATGAGGGGTGGTAACTAGTGGAATTTCAACTAAGTACAACCTCATGTCTCCGGCTGATGTCAAGGTTTCTAACATAGGCCAAATTTGATGCTCTTTATGCAACCTTCAGCATCTTTCCAATATCTATCAGTCACTTAAGTAAACTCTAAGTAAGCTTTGATAAAGAAATAGAGTAAGAAGCTTGCACATAAAACTAGGATTGGTTTATCAAGTGGGTATGATCACATATGCTTAAGGCATATAGTAGTCATAGAACAAGTATGGGTTTGTTGCATCAGTAGGGTATCTTGCAAGGGTTAGCTTGCATAGGTCAACTTGATTAGTAAGGCTTGCATAGGTATAGTATCAGCTTGCATCAATATCAGTATAAGCTTGCTAAATTGCAAGTGTTATCTTGCAAGGTTACTAGCTTGCACAATCACTAGTAGTATTAGGCTTGCCTTGTGCAGAGCAGTGGTTGAAGTTCTCCTCAGCTTCTTCTTCGTACTATCCTCCTTCCTCCTCGTATCCTTGATCGGTACTAGTGTCTATGAATAAATACGAGGTACACAATCACCAAACAATACTTAACTACTTGCAATCATCACACACAAGGGTCCTATGGATGATCTAGCATCATGTCTAACATTACAAGGTTAGGGCTTGATTTAAATCCTTTTATTTTTAGAAAAGTAATTTCTACTCATTGAAAAACTACTTAAGATTTAATATTCTCCAAACCCAACATGGGATCATGTTGACACATGTCATCACCTCACATTGTAGTCCATGGGAATGTGATTTAAAGTGGTGTCACAATTTAATAAGGTTTTACCCTTTTATTTTAATTAATTAAAGTGGCTAGAAATGCTTATGTAGCATTATTTTATTACTTGAACATTATTTCGGCAAGTAAACCTATATATTTTTATATATTCTGAAAGGTATGGTTAAATGTGATTTTTGAGAGTTGGAATCAACTCAAAAGCTATTATGGTTTAAATTTGAAAAATGTTTGAATGCAGAAAAGCTTCTGCCTTGTTATTTTTACCATGGGTGATCTATAGATCCCAATGACTTGAATCCAACGGGCTTGGATTCAGCATTCACATACCTTTCCAACAAAATTGGTTTCATTCAATTTGGTGCACTGAATCGATCTGGGTTGATTTTTGAAGTTGGGTACAGAAGTGTGTTTGAATTGAAATAGAAAAAGGTTTAATTTGAATAATTGGGCTGCGCGGGAAAAGTTACTAGGCCGGCCTGCTAAGCGCAGTGCTCCCGCGGGCTGCTTAAGTGGGTGTCCCCACTCGTCAGTGACACGGGGCTGGGCGAAGCGGTATGGGGCGACGTGGATCATTCGATCTAGTTCTAATCTAACGGCTGGGAGTCATCGTCGACGCGAGACAACTCCGGCGAGAACGAAACCTAGCGCAGCCAGTGAGGGTTGCTGGGGGCTCACCGGGGTACTGGCGAGGGTCGGCGAGGCGGGCGAACGACGAAGTCGACGATGGCGAATCTCCTGGTACCGGTGGCTTCTCCTGGGGCGGCTCCAATCGCTGGCTCCCTTCTTCTTCAGAGGCGGCAGGCTCCGGTGAAATTCCGGAGGGGTGGTGCTTGCCTTGCTCTGAGAATGGTGTGGCACGATCAGTGAGGAGAGGGGAGTGAGATGGTGTGAAGAAATCGTGCGGGGGTGGCCTCTATTTATAGTCGAGCGAGGGGACCGTCGGGGCGCACGGTGAGATCGTCGGGGGCGAGGTTACAGGCGGCTAATGGCATGGGCCAGGGTAGGGGACGGTGCGGTGTCTCCTGGTGATGCTCAACGACATGGTCTCGAGGCATGGGGCGGTGTGGTTTGGTCTAGAACGAGCGGTGCTCTGCGCGGCAGAGGCGGCGTCTTCGACGGCGGGTGGTGGCTGTGTGGCACGGGGCGGCAAACGGGGATGTCTGGCGGTCTCCTGGGTCGGTGGGGATAGTGTATGCACGCGGCGAGGGAGGCGCGCGGTCTGTGGACGCTGGTCGAGGGTCGTGCTCTGGCGCATGCTCGGCATGGTCTCTGGCGGTCTGGCGCGGCTTGTGCGCGTGGTCCCGGGCTTGGCAACGCTCGCAACTGGGACAGGTAGTGGCGATGGACGGTGGGCTGCCTCCCAGACAAGGTTGGCAAGGCTAGTTCTTCCTCTAGCATGCTGTCCACAATGGAGTGACAAGGGGGTGCTCGGCTGTTCACCATTGATGGCAATGGCAAGCTCACAGGGGTGCTAGTCCTTAGCTAATCTTCCTAGATGATCTACTGAGCTGTGTGTGAGCTAACTAGGGAACAAGTTAGGCCAATTTTACTGCACACTATAGTGTTTGATGTTTGTTTGATTTGTGTCTGCAACCTGTTTGATGAAATGGCCGCATGAAATCAAGTTTTGAATTTTGAAAAGATTTTTGGTGGGTTTGCTAGATTGGTGCTGGTGAGTCTGCAGATGCTTGGGTTTTGAAAGTTGAGCTTGTTTGAGTGGTTTTTGAAAAAGTGGGATCTTCCCATATGATAAAGATTCAATTTTGAATTGTCATTTAAACTATGCATTTGAAAGTTTCTGGATGAGCACAAAGTGGGCCTTGATACCTTGTTATGAGTACATTCAAGGGGTGCAAAGATCCAGAAAAGTTTCTGTTAGGTTCTGAAAGTTTGAGACAGCTAAAGTAGGCATGGGAGTTAAATTGTTCAAAGTGACCATTCATTTCATATATGTGTTTTGATTTACTTGTCTTTAGGAAAAGTGTGGGAAATGTTTTAGATGATGTTTATTTCACCTAAGAAACATTTTACAAGCAATGAAACAAACAAACAAGGTGGTTTTAAAGGATTTCAAAATCCATGCATACACATATGCATGCATTCATGATTTCATTTAGAAAAGTTTTTTTAACCCTAATTTTGATTATTAGAATTTGATGATCCAAGCTTAGTATTTTTGGGATGTTACAGGTGGTCAACCTTGCTACAGGTGAGTAAGTGTCAAAGAAGTCTTCACCTTCCTTTTGGGTATAACCCTTGGCCACAAGCCTTGCCTTGTACTTCTCAATAGTACCATCAGGCCTTTGTTTCTTCTTAAACACCCATTTACATCCTACAAGTTTGCACCCATAAGGGCGATCAGTGATCTCCCATGTTTCATTATCTAAGATGGAATTCATCTCACTATGAACAGCTTCCTTCCAGTAGTCAGCATCAGGAGATGCATAAGCTTCTGAAATGGAAGTGGGAGTGTCATCGACAAGGTACACAATGAAATCATCACCAAAAGACTTTGCGGTCCTTTGTCTCTTGCTCCTTTTAGGAACTTCATTATCATCCTCCTTAGGACTTTCAGAGTGTTCAATTGGAATGGTAGGTTCAGAGAATATAGCAAATTCCTGATTAGAAGAACTAGGTATCTCCGGATTTGATGAGTTAGGTTTATCCTTCATTGGAAAGATATCCTCAAAGAAAGTCGCATCAGTCGACTCCATGATTGTACCGACATGAATGTGAGGCACTTCAGATTTTACTATCAAGAATCTATAACCAATGCTATGAAAAGCATAGCCTAGAAAAATGCAATCAATGGTTTTTGGTCCAAGCTTGCGCTTCTTGGGGATTGGTACATTAACCTTTGCCAAACAACCCCAAGTACGTAAGTAAGAGAGTTTTAATATTTTCTTCTCCCATTCTTCGAATGGAGTAATTTCTTTGTTCTTTGTGGGAACTCGGTTTAGGACATGACACGCGGTCAATAGTGCCTCCCCCCACCATTCCTTAGAAAGACCCGATGTGTCTAACATGGCGTTAACCAAATCTGTTAGAGTACGGTTCTTTCTTTCGGCTACTCCATTTGACTGGGGTGAGTAGGGAGGCGTCCTCTCATGAATTATGCCATGTTCCGCACAAAAAATATCAAACTCGTTGGAAAAATACTCTCCACCACGATCAGACCTAAGCCTCTTAATCTTTCGATCAAGTTGATTTTCTGCCTCAGCTTTATAGATTTTGAATAAACTCAAAGCCTCATCTTTTGATTTCAGAAGATACACATGACAATATCTCATAGAGTCATCGATCAAAGTCATGAAATATTTCTTTCCACCTTTTGTCAACACACCATTCATCTCACAAAGATCAGAATGTATGAGCTCTAGTGGTGTTAAATTTCTCATTTCTGCAGTCGTATGTGACCTGCGAGGTTGTTTAGCTTGCACGCAGACTTGGCACTTAGATCCCTTAACAGTTGAGAAATCGGGGATTAAATTCATTTTGGCTAGCCGTGTCATACAACCAAAATTAATATGACAAAGACGAGAGTGCCAGACATTTGATTCAAAATTTATGTAAATATGATTAACAACTTTATTACAAATGTCTGACAGAGATAAGCGGAACAAGCCTCCGCACTCATAGCTTTTACCAACAAAGGTTCCATACTTTGAAATTACAAATTTATTGGACTCGAATACAATCTTATAGCCATCTCGACACAGAAGAGATCCGCTAACAAGATTTTTATTTATTGAGGGAACATGATGCACGTTCTTCAGGCGCACGGTCTTTCCCGAAGTGAACTTCAGATCGATCGTACCAACACCATGAACAGAAGCATGCGAGCCGTTCCCCATCAGCACGGTTTGAGTCCCTTTGACCTGATATGAAGAAAACATGGAAATATCATAACACACATGTACATTAGCGCCCGTGTCAATCCACCAATCAGGAGAATTACATAATGAAAGAACAGTAGGTAATATACCATACCCAACATATTTCATCTCAACGTCGCCCATGACAATATTAGCAGTCTTGCTGCCCTTCCCATGCTGGTACTTATCAAAGCGGTTGGGACAAGCAGGAGCCCAATGATTAGGATCACCGCACACATGACAAGCACCTTTCCTCTTATCAGTCTTCTTCTTGAAGCTGGTGGACTGTGAGGCCTTGTTATTTCCATCGAACTTTCCTTTGTCATCAAACTTGCCTTTGTTCTTGAACTTGTGAGGCTGGAAGTTCCTTTTTTATACCAGGTTGGCATTAGAACCTCCCTCGGTACCTCGAGCATGTGTGTCTTTTGCTCTCGCCTTCTCTTCCACATCAAGAGTCCCAATGAGATCCGTCATGGAGAACTCTTGTCTCTTGTGCTTCAGACAAGTAGCAAAATTCCTCCATGACTGGGGAAGTTTGGCAATGATGCCTCCGGCAACAAACTTGTCCGGTAACACACAAGTGAAGTGCTCAAGCTCCCTGGCAAGTGACTGTATCTCATGAGCCTGCTCCACAATGGGGCGGTCCTCAACCATCTTATAGTCATAGAATTGTTCCATGACATGCAGTTCACTGCCAGCATCGGAGACTCCAAATTTTCTCTCGAGCGCATCCCACATATCCTTGCCATTGCTAAACGACAAATATGAATCGACAATATTATCGCCAAGAATGCTGATCAAGGCAGCCTTGAAACTGGTATCAAGTTTTTGGAACGCCTCTTCCTGAGCGGGATTAAGTTCTCCCTCAGGTGCGCCATAGATGGCGTTATAGCAGCTCATGGTCTAAAACTAGAGCACTGCTCTCGCACGCCATCATTTGTAATTCACACCTTCGAACACAGGTGGCTTCATAGAAGCAACAAAGCCACTTGGGGCAAATTTCCTGAAATAAGGTTTTTGGATTGTTGAATAATAGAGCAATTTACCAAGCGAATTATCCATAATAAACGCTAGATAAAACATGATTAGAATAATAGGCAATAAAATAATCATGTGAAATAGCGAATACATATTAAGGCATATAACCAAACAAACTGCAAGGCATAAAACTTTGGATTTCATCAGAACAAGATTGAGACAGAAGATATACACGGCAGTAGCAGAAGAGGAACCGCCGGTGTTGGAACCGTCGTTGGCCATGTCGTCGAGGAAGAGGGTGTTGATGTCGGGGAAGAAGTCCCCGTCGGGGAAGACGTCGCCGCAAGCGCTATCTGTAAGGGAGTCCGTGACGAAGCCAGTAGTCGCGCTGATAGCGCTCCCCAAAAACCTTATCGCCCTTCTCCCGTACAGGACTCGAAGCAGCGGGGTCTCGGAGGCCTACTGTCCCGGCTAGCGGTGCACTCCGCAAGACGGGATGGGGAAGATCTAGGTAGCACAATGCTCTGGAACTAGAGGCGCAAAGGATGTGCGACAGACTATCTGAGAGGAGGCGCGACCTCTCTCTCTTATAGGCACAGAGGGGACAGAAGATGAAACGAATGGACGGAAGATGAAGCGAACAGGCGGCAGCCCACCGGACAGCCTCCACTCAATTCATATTCATTTAACACGTATTAAAAGTCCATTTAAAGCAAACGTTTCAGCTTCTGTACATCTGTTCATATACCATTCATGCGTGGCAAAATAAAGCTCGGCTCGGTGAGATTCCCGCAACCCGCGGCGCACGCGTGCGCGCGTCATGACGAGGCGAGGCGAGGCGAGCGAGGAGGAGGAGCGCGCGTGTGGAACTCTCTCCTTCTCCTTCTCATCCTTTTACCAAGTGGTAGGAAAGCTCACCTTATAAGCTGGTCCAACTTTCACTCAACTAGCAATGTGGGACTAAACATTTGTCCCAGCTCTTGCCTTGCATGAATGAGCCAAATAGGCCTCTAGGATTTCAGGAATTTGTTGGCATATAATAAATGGGTTGGGCCTATTTAGGCAAAAATTCCAACAGAGACCCGGTTTATTTATATACTACACATGTATTAATGTTTCGTATTAACACAGTTATAGCACGACATGAAACGTATTATGAACATACAAGAGATACATCAAATAAAACACTTTATTATTTGCCTCTAGGGCATTATCTCCTTCAAAATATCTATAATCACGATTAATGATATGTAAATATATTATTTTAAAATGAAAAATAAAGTTAAAACACTAAATTCAGATAAAATAGTACTCCCCAGCTCATAATAAGTGCCGCCAGCGACATTTACTATGGATCAGTGGTACTCCCTCCGATCCATATTACTTGTCGTTGAAATGGAGGTATCTAGCACAAAAACATGTCTAAATACATTCATTTTAGTGACAAGTAATCTGGATCGGAGGGAGTAGTACCTTGTCCAAGTACCAATTACAGGTTAAAATATTATAATATAAACTTCATGTGTCCACTAGTGCAGACCCTCCCCCCTCTAACACCGGTTTGGAGGGCCCTCTAGCATGTCCAAGTACCAATTACAGGTTAAAATATCAAGTATGAACCCCGCCAATTCCTCTTGAATGGCTCGTATGCGGTCAAATGGTAGGAGTTGGTCCCGCATCCGTTCGATCTAAATATATATGAAAAATAGGTCAATATATATAAGAATAAAACTCAACACAACTGATGGTAATAAAATAATGTTGTGTGTACTTTGTTTACTTACTCTAAGTTGTTCTAGTGCGGCTTGGCCCGTCGTACATATCGTGTTACGAATGAACTCGCAAACATAGTATCCACATAAGTTATTGCCGGGTCCCTGATGCGCACTTTACGAGAATAGAGAGTTCAATCAAAATAATAATCAATAAAGCATGATATAATGGAATTGGAAGCAGAATCAAAGAGATACGCAGAACTAGGTGGCTAGTATTACTTACATTTTGGTCTACAAATTTTAGTTCTTCTGACCATTCACCCACGGCCCTGCCCGTGAACCTTTTCCAAACCCTGTCCGGCAAACAAAATGGATAAAGGAGTAATTACACCTAAATATTCATTGTGTGTTTCCCTAGCCTGTCTAGCTAATTACACCTAAATATTCATTGTGTGTTTCCCTAGGCCCGTGAACCTTTTCCAAACCCTGTCCATCTGAGGCTAGTCATCATCCTCTTCTTCTCCGTTGTCTTCCATCACAACCCCTTTTTCTCCGTGCTTGGTCCAACAATTATAGCTGGGCATGAAACCGGATCGAAGCAGGTGGGCGTGAATGGTTCTGGTATTTGAGTAGTCTTTCTTGTTCTGACAGTGAACACATGGACAGCACATAAAACCATTATGACCACGGTTTGCATTAGCCACAGCGATGAAATTTTGGAGGCCCGTAATGTACTCGGAAGTGCGGCGGTCACCATACATCCATTGCCGGTTCATCTGCATTAATATATAGTATATATCAAATTTTAATAGGGAGATGACCATTTATATATATAGTACATCAATGACACATGAAAGGATAGTTGCCGACCTCGACCGAGAAGGAAAGAGCAACGAGAAAACTTATTTTGAGCTCTCGGGCATTTCACCGAACACCTCTTGTGCATATGAAAAAAACACAAACTAGCACTCTTCACACCCTCTTGCTAGGCTCAAAAATGAGATAGTGAAAAAATGGAAGAGTAGGGTGTGGGCTGCGGTGTCTTATATAGCCCCCCCTTTAACACCGGTTCAAGCCACGAACCGGTGTTAAAGGGGGGGCTGCGCGGGCCACTGGTGCAGGGTCCTTTAACACCGGTTCGTGGCACGAACCGGTGTTAAAGGGGGCTCCTTTTTGCCGCACGGACCACGCTGGTATGGCCCCCCTTTAACACCGGTTCATAGAAGAACCGGTGTTAAAGCCCTTTTTCAGGATCAACAAAAGGCGTCGTTTCCACTAGTGGTCTAACACGTGATGTTTTCATACCAACATAAAAATATCATGTCTTTACCAAGAAATGACGGAACACGAGGAACAAATATCAACTCAAAGTAAAATTAAAATAATTATGGTTTACTCGACATGTATATTAGCTTGAATAAATTTATTTCTATTTTATTGTAACTATTATGGATTAGAAATTTCTAAACATGGTATGGTCAGTGTCAACTGACCCCTATTTATTTAAAAAAATCAATGCTAATTTTGCGTACTTATCTAACGCCAAATAGAACTACTGGTTTTCTCACTACTGAACTTATATTACTTGTATATATTATTTTAATATCATGGAAATATGACACATATTTATAATTATAATGTTTTCAGGAAGAACTAGATAATCACTTACCCAAAAACTGAGACATATGGTAATTATAGTGGTGGCTAAGATTACATAGAAAACTAAAATATTTACAATATCAAATCAATATCAGTAGATTTATCATCAAGTATATTTTTTCCTAAATATTTGTTCAAAGATAGTAAGATTTGACTTTTGACCATTTCTTAAACGTCTTATATTTTGGTACGGAGGGAGTATAATATAGATAGATAGATAGATAGATAGAAAGTTAGATAATACTAGATAGTGTTGGAATTTGGTGAGTTTTGGGCTGTTGGCCCATTAGACAAATTCTGAAATTCTCTTTGGCCCACTTGTGCATGGCAGCATATGGCTGTGCTAGTGATGCTAAAGTTTAGTCCCACATTGCTAGTTGAAGGGGAGTTGGACCACCTTATATAGTAGAGTGTTGCACCACTAACTAAGGTGTGACAAGAAGAGTAGCTCTCCCGCACTCCTCCTCCGACGCCGCGGTTGCGGGTTGCGGGAATCTCGTCGAGCCGAGCTTTATTTTGCTGGTTGGGAAAATTATTTATGAGTCATTAACGGACGCGACTGTTACCGACTCGGACGTGGGCTAAGCCCCACGATCTCCCTAACCTGCACTATATAAGCGTGTGCGCTAAACCTAATCGGTGAATCAATTCACACACGCGCCTATCCTCCAGAACCTTGCGTCGCCGTTTTCGTCTTCCCCATCCCGGCTTGCAGCGTGCACCACAGATCAGGACAGTAGGCCTCCGGAACCCCGCCTCTCGTGAACATGTACGGGTGAGGGGCGATCAGGTTTTTTGGGAGCGCTCAAGTGCGACTACTGGAAACTACGATGTCGTCCGACGACGAGTTTCCGGACGACGACTTCTTCCTGGACGTCACCAATCTTTTCGACAACCTCAACATGGGCGACGCTGCTGCGACCGCTGCGGCTGCTATTCAGTCTACACTGTATGTGATCCTCAACTGCCTTTTTCAGATTATGCTAGAGTTCTTTGTTCTAGCGTTTGGTATAGATGTGATAGGTTTATCTCCTATAGATGTAATTTGTACATCTACTTTGTTGATCTGCATAATTGGTTTTAGTACCGTTTGTATGATCATGCTTTATCAATTTATTATTCGGATTAAATCATATGGATTATTGCTTATATTTCAACAATCCAAAAACCTGATTATAGGCAACTGAATTCCACTGGTGTAGCCACGGCTACTAGGCCGCCTCCTTTTGATTGCATGCACTATAAGAGATGGCGCAAGAGGGAAGTTCTCTGGTTTGAAAACCTAAACTGTTATAGCGCCACTCTTGGCAAGCCTGAAGGAGATCTTTGTGCTGAGCAGGAAGCGAACTTTAAGAAAGCCAATACCATGTTTATCGCGGCTTTGTTTAGTGTTCTTGGGTACAACATTGTTGACCTGTATATGTCATTTGATAATGACAAGGACGCGTGGGAAGCGCTCGAGGTCAAGTTTGGGGTCTCGGACGCTAGCACTGAGTTGTATGTCATGGAGCAATTCTATGACTACAAGATGGTTGATGAGCGCTTCGTCGTTGAGCAAGCTCATGAGATACAATCACTTGCCAAAGAACTTGAGCAGTTCAAATGTTCCTTACCGGACAAATTTGTGGTCGGTGGCATTATTGCCAAGCTTCCACCCTCGTGGAGGAACTTTGCTACTTCTCTGACACATAAGAGACAACAGTTTTCTGTTACGGATCTCATTGGGTCTCTTCATGTGGAAGAGAAGGCGAGAGCAAAGGACAAAACTTCTCGAGGATTTGAGGGAGGTTCCACTGCGAATTTGGTGCCGAGGAAAAACTTTCAATCCCACAAGTTCAAGAATAAGAACAAAACTGAAGGAAAGGGGAAGTTTGATGGCAAGAATAAGGCCACGCACTCAACCAACTTCAAGAATAAAAATGATAAGAGGAAAGGCTCTTGCCACGTCTGTGGTGATCCTGGTCATTGGGCTCCTAGATGCCCTAATCGCTTTGACAAGCGTCAACATGGGAACAGCGGCAATGCTGCTAATGTTGTTATTAGCGATACTGAGATGAAGGATGTTGGGTACGGTATTCTACCTACTATCCTTTCAGTATGTCATTCTCCTGATTGGTGGATAGACACGGGTGCTAATACACATGTATGTTCTGATATCTCCATGTTTTCCTCTTATCAGGTCTCAAGGACTTCTTCCGTGCTGATGGGAAACGGCTCACGTGCTTCTATTCATGGTGTTGGTACGGTAAATCTGAAGTTTACTTCGGGGAAGACCGTACAGCTGAAGAATGTGCAGCACGTTCCCTCCATCAATAATAATCTCGTCAGCGGATCAATTTTATGTCGAGATGTCTTTAAGTTGGTTTTTGAGTCCAACAAAGTTGTAATTTCTAAGTATATACAATTTGTTGGAAAGGGTTATGAGTGCGGATCTCTGTTCCGCTTGTCTTTGTCAGACTCATGTACTAAAGTTATTAATCATGTTTGCAATGATAATGAGTCCAATGTTTGGCATTCACGACTCTATCATATTAACTTTGGTTGCATGACACGGCTAGCCAATATGAGTTTAATTCCGAAATTTACCACTGTCAAAGATTCTAAGTGCCAAGTTGGTGTGCAAGCAAAGAAACCCCGCAAGTCTCATACGGCTGCGGAACCGGGAAACTTAGCACCGCTAGAACTTATACATTCAGATCTTTGTGAGATGAATGGTGTGTTGACAAAAGGTGGAAAAAGATAATTTATGACGTTGATTGATGACTCCACTAGATACTTCTATGTTTATCTTCTGAAATCTAAAGATGAAGCTTTGAACTACTTCAAAATCTATAAAGCTGAGGCAGAAAACCAACTTGATCTTAAAATCAAGCGGCTAAGGTCGGATCGTGGTGGAGAGTACTTTTCAAATGAATTTGATTTATTCTGTGCGGAACATGGTATTATACATGAGAGGACGCCTCCCTACTCACCTCAGTCAAATGGGGTGGCCGAAAGAAAGAACCGCACTCTAACTGATTTGGTTAACGCCATGTTAGATACATTGGGTCTTTCCAAGGAATGGTGGGGGAGGCGCTAATGACTGCGTGTCATGTCCTAAACCGTGTTCCCGTAAAGGATAAAACCATGACTCCATTTGAGGAATGGGAAAGGAAATGTCTTAAACTCTCTTACTTACGAACTTGGGGTTGTTTGGCGAAAGTCAATATTCCAATACCCAAGAAGCGAAAGCTTGGACCAAAAACCGTGGATTGTGTTTTTCTAGGATATGCTTTTCATAGCATTGGCTATAGATTTTTGATAGTAAAATCTGAGGTATCCGACATGCATGTTGGTACAATTATGGAGTCGAATGATGCGACTTTCTTTGAGGACATCTTTCCTATGAAAGGTATGTCTAGCTCATCAAATCAGGAGATGACTAGTTCATCTAGTCAGGAATTTTCTATAATTCCTGAACCCACTATGCCGATAGAACAATCTGATGATCCTGTGGAGGATGACAATGAAGCTTCCAAAAGGAGCAAGAGACAAAGGACTGCAAAGTCATTTGGTGATGATTTCATTGTGTACCTTGTGGATGATACTCCCACTTCTATTTCAGAAGCTTATGCATCTCAAGATGCTGACTACTGGAAGGAAGCTGTCCGAAGTGAGATGGACTCCATCTTAGATAATGGTACTTGGGAAGTCACTGATCGTCCTTATGGGTACAAACCTGTAGGATGTAAGTGGGTGTTCAAGAAAAAGCTTAGACCTGATGGTACTATTGAAAAGTACAAGGCACGTCTTGTGGCTAAGGGTTATACCCAAAAGGAAGGTGAAGACTTCTTTGATACCTACTCACATGTAGACAGATTGACCACTATTCGAGTACTACTTTCCTATGCTGCCTCACATGGTCTTCTCGTTCATCAAATGGACGTTAAGACAACTTTTCTAAATGGAGAGCTAGATGAGGAAATTTATATGGAGCAGCCTGACGGATTTGTAGTAGATGGTCAAGAAGGAAAGGTGTGTAAGTTAGTGAAGTCTTTGTATGGTCTTAAGCAAGCTTCTAAGCAGTGGCACGAGAAGATTGAAAAAACTTTAACTGTTGAAGGCTTTGTTGTAAATGAAGCTGACAAATGTGTGTACTATCGCCATGGTGGGGGCGAGGGAGTTATTATGTGTCTCTATGTTGATGACATATTGATATTCGGGACCAACCTCATTGTTATCGAGGAGGTCAAAGAGTTTATGTCTCGCTGCTTTGAGATGAAGGACTTGGGAGTGGCTGATGTAATTTTAAACATCAAGCTACTAAGGGATGATAATGGTGGGATTACACTGCTTCAGTCTCACTATGTGGAAAATATATTGAGTCGCTTCGAGTATAGCCACTGCAATTCTTCTCCAACGCCTTATGATCCGAGTGTGCTACTTCGAAAGAATCGAAAGACTGCTAAAGATCAATTGAGATATTCTCAAATTATTGGCTCGCTCATGTATTTAGCCAGCGCTACTAGACCTAACATCTCGTTTGCTGTAAGAAAACTGAGTCGATTTGTGTCAAATCCTAGAGATGAGCATTGGCATGCTCTTGAAAGAGTTTTGCGCTATTTGAAAGGCACTGCGAGTTATGGTATTCACTATACTGGGTATCCTCGGGTACTTGAGGGTTATAGTGATTCAAACTGGATATCTGATACTGATGAGATTAAGGCCATAAGTGGTTATTTGTTTACATTTGGTGGTGGCGCTGTTTCCTAGAAGTCTTGCAAGAAGACCATCTTAACGAGGTCAACAATGGAAGCAGAACTCGCAGCATTAGACACAGCCACTGTTGAAGCAGAGTGGCTTCATGAGCTCTTGATGGACTTACCTGTGGTTGAAAAACCAATACCCGCTATCCCGATGAACTGTGATCGTCAAAGTAAACAGTTCTAAGGATAATATGAAGTCATCAAGGCATGTGAAGAGGAGATTGAAATCTGTCAGAAAACTGAGAAACTCCGGAGTTATTGCGTTGGATTATATCCAAACATCTAAGAACCTGGCAGATCCCTTCACAAAGGGTTTATCATGCAATGTGATAGATAATGCATCGAGAGAGATGGGTTTGAGACCCACACTATGAGTTGATCACAGTGGCAACCCACTCTATGTGATCGGAGATCCCGTGAATTAGAGCTGTGAGACAATCTGTTGGTCAGCTGAGAGGAGAGTATCCCTATATTATATTTACATCTCCATAAAGATGCAATACTCTCTTAATATGCATGGCAGGTTGATATTTATCTTAATGTGTTCCAAGTGGCTTTTATAAGCGGAGATGTTGTCCTGCAGAACATCTCTTGAGGAACACACTTATATGAGTCTGACTGTTAAACGTCGCAGTCCATGATAGTTGGGTGCTCTCTTATAAACTCATGAAAGGCCTTGTAGTATGACGCATAAGCTCCAAACCGCGGGGAAGCCGACGGCAGCCCTATACCGGTCTAGTTTTTGTGTGAAACTAGCGCGCGGAAAACTTGTAGTTCAAGGCATAGTCCACTATTCAAGTTGCTAGCTAGTGTAGCATGAAGTTTAACATGGAAGTTCAACTTAACAGTCTCCACTACACACCGGTATATAAAACAATGTTCTGGAATAAAAGTGATGTGATGTGCCAATGAGACTTTGTTGGGGATTGTTGGAATTTGGTGAGTTTTGGGATGTTGGCCCATTAGACAAATTCTGAAATTCTCTTTGTCCCACTTGTGCATGGCAGCATATGGTTATGCTAGTGGTGCTAAAGTTTAGTACCACATTGCTAGTTGAAGGGGAGTTGGACCACCTTATATATTAGAGTGTTGCACCACTCACTAAGGTCTGACAAGAAAAGTAGCCTGTCGTGGTTTTGTCGAATCGTACGCCATAGTGGTATCCCAACGGCGAGTTTAGAGACGTGGGGGGAAGACGGAGAGCGTCCGGGTCGGCCTGACACAGTTTACCCAGGTTCAGATCTCACGACGGTGGCGAGATCCTACTCCTGATATAAATCACTATAATGGCAATACGCCGAGTTACAGGATTGTGGGGTTCGCTCTGTGTGAGTAGTGCTATGCACTTGTCTATTGTTTAGCTTGTGCCCTAAAGGCTCCCGTAGGCCGGCTTATAAGGACGCCAGGACCTAGGGTTACATGGAGAATCCCAGCCGGATACAGTTACAGAGTTCTAGACTAACACTAACTAGTCTTCATGTCCTCCAAGGCTCGTGCTTCCATCTTAGGCGGTGGCACGTCGCCTTCCTTTATCCTTGCTGGACCTCCTTCTTCCTATCAGCAACTGGGTCGCCTAGTTATGCCATAGGCCTAACCACCAACTGTGTGCCACCCGGGCTTGCCGGTATGAGACTATGCCGTAGGTATACCCATTTGGTATATCCACAACAGTAGCCCCTGGAGTTCTTCAAGATCCTCGCGTTCCTCCGTCTAGCATTGAGCATAAGTATCACGCCGTCTTCAATTTGTAGGCGTGCTTCGTGAAGAATCTTGGAGAGCTCCCATATCATATTCTCATCCGACCAAGCCTAGCCAGAGAATTGCTTGTATGCTTCTGCGAACTAATCCAAGGCGGAGAACTCTCTAACGAATCGTTAGTGATTCTTCCAAGCTCTAGGAACGTCTTTAGTATCATCATCCACGTGGGACGATATGTAAGCCGAAAAAAATCACGGCTACCGGGTCATGGTCGTAAAGGCTGCCAAACTGCCGACTTAGAGCCAGCAAAGTCACAGACATAAGAGCTTGCCGAATTAAGGTCTTAGAGCCTCTCATATCACGGACGTTTAGGCCATCGAGCTGTGTAACCCAGTGAAACTTCCGCGAAGGCAAAGTTGATGTCGAGCCTCCGGGTTTCTCTAGCCGGATTCTTCACCGTCTTGAAAGTTTTGTTGACATAACCATATGTAGCCCCCGAGCATTGAGTCGGCTTCATCGAAGGCGGCTTGATGCTCAAAAGAACATGCATAATTGTACATCAAACTATTGTAGCCCCCGAGCGCCAAGTCGGAGTTTCCAAAGAAATTCGTCTTGGTGCTCTCAGAGTAGCTTTAGAGAAAATGTGAATAGTGTAGCCCCCTAGCGCCAAGTCGGAATTACTTTCGGCTTGGTGCTCTAGAGAGAACTTCACAAAAATTCAACATTGGTGTAGCCCCCGAGCGTCAAGGTGGAATTCATATGAATTTTCCGGCTTGATGCTCAAAGAGAACTGCACCATATCTTGGAGATCATCGTACTCTAGCCCCCGAGGCTTGTTCCGGCTTGGACGCAAGGCGGGACAAAGCTCTTAAATTAGAGATGTCAAGCCCCCAAGCGTTGATCTGACATCCTCAAAAGCGGCTCAAGTCTTGGTCAACAATTGTAATTGCAGCCCCCGAGGTGTCAAGCCTAGTGAAAATCCGGCTTAAAACACCTTAATCCAAGGAACGCGGCAATGTCCAAGCGTTACGTACCTGAAACATAAACATAAAAATACAAATGTATTAAATTGTTCCTTTAATCGTGTCCAACAAATAAATGTAAGGCGAAAAAACATGGCCTTTAAACAAATGCTTTAAAGCTAAAACGATACAGCAATTGAACACATAAAACTGTTTAGGAGAAAAAAACTCAACTAATTTTAAACAGTTCATGTAAAATTTTGTTTAAGCAAGTGCTGGCTTATCCATTATTTTGGTTTTTATTCTTGACCTTTCGTGAGACGGAAGACTCGCAGAACGGAACTATGTCCTTAGGTGATGATGCCTAATGGCACCGTCCAGAACCCAAGGCCAAAACGCCGGCTTTGAGTGCCGAAAAGTCACTACTTCGGAATCTACATAAAAACAACAAAAAACGTGTATCCAGAAAACTTAAGCTAACACCTGAAGGCGGGTTTTTTCATGATACTGGGGCCTTAAACGGGAAACCAAAAATGTATACTCACGAGCGCAAGGCAAATCGTGAAAAAAGGTATGACCAAAAACAAAAGCGGTAAAAGACTCAGAATATGAGTGAACCAATCTTAATCTTATGATCATAAATAATTAAAATAATAATTATAAATAGTGACTTAGCTGTATGTGCCTAGTCGGTGAGTTCACGGCGAAGACAAATCCAATGTGATGAAGATGAAGTAAATCATGACGGTTCCAATCTGGCCAGGGCGAAGTATACGCGACGGAGTCGAAGCTGGCCCTGTCCGATTAATTCCATCCACCGAAATATGCATACGCAAGATGCCTTGTAGGGCTAGTTCGATTTAATTAACTGTACCTGAAGGAGCAGCCAGGAGACACGCTCCACGATGCTGAGGTTCACGTTTCAGATCAAACACAACGAAACAATTTGTGGCAGCATCGAAGCCGGCCACACAGCTTTTGGAAACAAAATCGGCCACGGGCATAAGTCCAATACATAGCCGGCTTTGAACTGTACTAGTGAATCAAGACGGAAAAAGGCAGACGCACAAAAGCCTGGCCTTAATTTCCGTTCGATCGGAGACGTAGCTTAGCCAGAAATTCATACACGGAGGTATTTTGACCCTCATGTAACGAGTGATTTTTGCTAGCTGATCGATGTGACGTGACGTATCAGCTGCTTCTTGGTCCGTACGTAGCGGTCCTAATTAAACAACCATAGATCGCTGCCAAGATGGTTTTCTATTTCAGATAGATAAAACAACCAACTCTGCTGATCGAAACCAAGCCGAAGATTGCGTCAAAATAGATGTAGAACGCTGCCGAATCCATTAGCCTGTCGGCGAGGAAAAAACAAAGCAGGACCATCGTAGTTTTTGCTTGATGAAGATTTCCGCGATGCCGCTGACTAGGTCACATGCTCGAGCAGAGAGACAATAAATCTCCCGAAGACTCAAAAGCGATGTTGAAGCCGGCGCGTTGATGGAGATGCGATTTGGCCGCAAAGACGGCGAAGGATCCCGCCCGGATCCGTGCTATAAGCGCTTCTTGCCCCACGGTGGACGCCAACTGTCGTGGTATTGCCGACAAGTACGCCATGGAGAGGTCCTCACAGTGCGTGTTTAGAGACATGGGGTAAGGCGGGCGATTGACGGGTACGAGGTAACACAGCTTACCCAGGTTCAGATCCCACAACGGTGGCGGAATCCTACTCCTGCTATAAATTATTATAAGGGCAATACGCCGAGTTATAGAGATAGGTTTACTGTGCGAGGTTGTGTGAAGTTATCTATGATCGTGCCCTAAAGGCTCTCATAGGCCCGACTTATATAGTCGCCGGGTCCTAGGGTTACAAGGAAAAGTCCTAGCCGGACAGGTTACAGAGTCCTACACCGTCTATTACTAGTCTTGTGTATCTTACACTCCAAGGCTCCGGGTACGTTGGTGACTCCACCGTAGCCTTCATTTATCCGGCATGGGCCTCCCTTCTGGATCCACCTAACTGGGCCGCCCAGCAGGCCATAGGCCATGCTACCGACTATGGGCCACCCGGGTTAGCCGGATAAGAGACATGCTATAAGGATACCCATATAGCATATCCCCAACATAGCCCTCGCGCACTCCTCCTCCGACGCCGCCACGCCACGCCTCGCCTCGCCACATGCCGCGGGTTGCGGGTTGCGGGAATCTCGCCGAGTCGAGCTTTATTTTGCTGGTTGGGAAAATTATTTATGAGTCATTAACGAACGCGTTAATTATAGCCATTTCCAGTTTTTATGGACGTGACTGTTACCGACTCGGACATGGGCTGAGCCCCACGATCTCCCTAACCTGTACTATATAAGCGTCTGCGGTAAACCTAATCGGTGAATCAATCCACGCACGCGCCTACCCTCAAGAACCTTGCGCCGCCGTTTTCGTCTTCCACGTCCCGGCTTGCGGTGTGCACCGCAGATCGGGACAATAGGCCTCTGGAACCCCGTCTCTCTTAAACCTGTACGGGTGAGGGGCGATCAGGTTTTTGGGGAGCGTTCAAACGCGACTACTGGCAACTACGACGTCGTCCGACGACGAGTTTCCGGACGACGATTTCTTCCCGAACGTCACCAATCTCTTCGACAACCTCAACATGGGTGATGCTGTTGCGACCACTGCGGCTGATATTCAGCCTATACTGTATGTGATCCTCAACTGTCTTTTTCGGATTATGCTAGAGTTCTTTATTCTAGCGTTTGGTGTAGGTGTGATAGGTTTATTTCCTATAGATGTAATCTATACATCTACTTTGTTGATATGCATAATTGATTTTAATACCATTTGTATGATCATGCTTTATCAATTTATTATTCGGATTAAATCATATGGATTATTGCTTATATTTCCAACAGATAGTAGAATGCAAAGTTTGTAAATGGGTTTGGGCAGCAAATAAACAACTAACATAAAATATGCCAGACATGCCAGTTGCTCGGTTTATAGTGTACATGGTGTCACACTGCTGGGTAGTTAAACCTTGTCTCAGATACAACACCTGGTATATACCCTCGAGAGATTGGTTACGACTGCTTTACCAAAGCTGGGCTGCTATGGAGGGGTGGTTAAGCTTGTGTTCCATAGCCGTGTGCACCCTAATAGGCGTTTGGTTTCTCAAGTTGTTGAGCGGCAAGAGCAATATCAAGGGCAAGAAGAAGCTGCCTCCAGGGCCATGGACTCTCCCCTTCATCGGCAGCCTCCACCACGTAATCAGCACCCTCCCGCACCGCCGGATAATGGAGATGTCTCGGCAGCATGGGCCGTTGATGCACCTGATGCTAGGCGAGATTCCAACGGTGATCGCCTCCAGCGCGGAGGCTGCAGAGCTGGTGATGAAGACCAACGACGTTGCCTTTGCAAGCCGTCCGTGCAGTGTGACACAGGGCATCATCGGCTGCGGTGGTAAAGGCCTCATCTTCGGCACCTATGGCGACCGCTGGCGCCAAATGCGCAAAATCTGCATCGTGGAGCTTCTCAGCGCCAAACAGGTGAGGCGCATGGAGGGCATCAAGGCCAAAGAAGTGAGCCACCTCCTCCGATATGTGGCCCTCACCGCCGCCGCCGTGCAGAGTGGCGCTACTGTCAACATCAGCGCCAAAGTGGCGGCGCTCAGCAACGACATCGTCACCCGGGCAGTTTTCGGCGGCAAGTTCAAAGAACAGGAAGAGTACCTCCGCGAGACAGACAAGATCGTCGCGCTCCTGGGCGGCTTCAGCCTCGTCGACCTGTTCCCCTCGTCGCGGCTGGTCCGGTGGCTCAGCAACGACGAGCGTGAAATGAGGAGGAGCTGCGGCTGCATCCAGAGAATCATTGCCACCATCACTGATGGTCGCAAGGCGGCGCGGGCTGCCGGCGAGCGTGGCAGCACCATAGACCACGATGATGAGGACCTACTCGACGTGCTACTCAGGCTCCAGGAAGAGGACGCGTTGGCGTTCCCTCTAACCCCAGAGATTATCGGCGTCGTCATCTTTGTGAGTAGTATTACATTTTTCTGGAATTAATAGTTAGTCCGCACGCTATTATTTATTTACAAATTTATACTATTCTGTATTTACTTACTGAGTGGAAATTAACATCTTATTAGAGCAACCTTATCCAATCGTACTTTAGTCGTATTGTTGTGATATACAAGTACAAAGTCCAAATACAACACGTCCCAATTGTAAAATTCTACTCCATTTCCACTCTTACAGGGCCTGCTATATAACTGATTAATAGCATCTCTAATAGCTTACACAAAGTGGAGCAAAATAGGTATATATATAGGGCATGTAGAGATGATATAGCAATCCAAAACATTCCTTGCATTTCCACATACGTGGGTATTTGGACACAAATTTTGGGTCGTCACCCTAAAAAATATGGGTCCGAGATCACTTATGGTTAAGCTGTTGGAGTAGTTTTTTGCCGCCAATATCAAAAAAGTAGTTTTTACATATTCAGTGGTTTTTTGGGTAAGCTATTAGAGATGCTCTAAAACTAATCGAGCTATCCATATAGTTCAGCTGGTTTAACGCTGGTCTTCCCTCAAAACTCAGGCTATTCTGTATTTTATTTCCTTCTTATATGTATAAACGTGCTGGAGAGCAACAACCTTCTTCTAATACCTTGTGGAATATAGTTAGATTGCGTACATATGTTCATCCAGTGGGCTATGATTTCAACGATGCCTTGATGAATTACTGTGTCCAGCATTTGTCTATGGACTATCACCTGCACACAGGGACGGATACAAGGCGGACCGAGGGGGGCCACCCTCATGGTTAAAATTTCTAAAGAAATTTAGTCACTAGAATTGTAATTTTTCTCAGATTTAGTCAAGTCTGACCCCCTCATGTCCATTTTGCCAACACATACTTTTTTTTGTCTCTATATATATACTTTATTTATCGTATATGTCAACATTGTTCACAGGACATTTTTGGAGCTGCCACTGAAACCACGGGAACTACATTGGAGTGGGCTATGTCAGAGCTCTTGAGCAACCCTAGAGTTATGGCAAAGGCACATTCAGAGGTCCGGGAAGTTCTTGGCGACGACCGGGATGTTATCACAAGTAACGACATCAACAAGCTCCACTATATGCGGATGGTCATCAAAGAAGTGTTAAGATTGCATCCTCCTGCTCCTCTGCACATTCCAAGAGAGACTAGGGAGGACTGTCAAATAATGGGCTATGACATTCCTAAAGGTACTAATGTCTTCATTAATGTCTTTGCAATTTCCCGCAATCCAAAATATTGGGACAACCCTGAAGAATTCAAGCCGGAGAGGTTTGAGAATAACAACATAGATTATTACGGGAAACATTTTGAATACACTCCTTTTGGGGCCGGGCGAAGGCAGTGCCCGGGGATACTGTTTGGCACGTCAACCTTGGAGATTGTATTGGCAAATCTTCTGTACCACTTCGACTGGGTGCTTCCCAACAGGGTAGCTGCAGAGTCACTAGACATGTCCGAGAAATTTGGGATTGCCGTAAGCAGAAAGTCTGACCTGCAGCTGATTGCTGTCCCGTATCAAAGATCCAAAGCTATTTGGATGTAGACTTGGGAAACTGGAAATTCGTTTGGATATAATGTTTCTTATTTATTGTAGAAGCATATTTGTGTTGCCATGTACTTCAATAATTTGTTGTAATAAGGGTACATAGAACTCACTTCAAATGTGGGGTTATCAAACCATTTTCATATTATTCCAAGTCGTATTAAGTCTCCAGAAACTGTTCGAATCAAGAAAATTTGCTTTTGCTTTCTAGGTTTGGCGTAAACCCTATTTATTGTAGATTAGGTGAAACTAGGGGAGCCACCTTGCCTTGGTTGGGCAATTCAGTTGAACATTAGAAATAGAAATTTCAGTGTCCTTGTGAGCCGGCTCTCTAGCGATTGAGAAAGGCTACGATTTGGGTCTTTTCTATGAGAAAACACTCATATAGTTTCGGTCTAATATCTTCAATAATATTCACTATATAGTAACCAGTATGGGTTTAAAGTTCCTGTGCGACGTCGTTGAGCTGAATTGAAAGGAGAGCGACATAGTTGGCTAGAATAGCTCTCATGCGACATTTTAGATGGCCAAATATACCTAAAACACGACATGCCGTTGTTAACCTCTAAATACAATAGGCAAGCTAACACTGGGCCTTAGCTATTTGGATTATGTGAGCCTATCACCCACCACTTATCCACTTTAGTGCACGACCCACAACTTATCCACACGAGCATGGGACCAGCCACTTATCCACCTCAACGCTGGACCCACTGTTTATCCACATCAGTATGGGACCCACCACTCATCCACCGCTTGGTTCACTTCAGTCGCCGTGTGTAGCTCCTTCCCCTCCCCTTCCTCTCTCGTCCCCGTCGCCAACGGTCAGCTAGCGAGCTTTGAAGGGCGCCGCCACTGCAGCCGGTATCCTAGCCACCGCTGACGCCATGGTCAGAAGGAGCAGTGCATCAAGCGAGGATAGTTTGGCTTTCTTCCTTGAATCTAAGGTCGGCCACCGCCTCCATGCCGCATCTTTTTGGTAGCAAACATCGATGGGGCAGCTATTGGAGGTAATTTTTTTTTGCTCCAAACTGTCCCATTTAGCAATTATTTGTGGTCCTGCCCTAAAATAGGACAGCTGTTGCAGATCTATAAGGAGAGGCACCTTGCCATCACACTTTGCGTGGGTCATCCAACAAGGCGAGGGACCTGAGCTACACACTTCACATAGGCGCCACACATCGCCTAGGAAGGTATCGTGCACTACCAGAATTCACTTCTTTGTCGTGTGATAGTCGAAACACAGCAAAACCCCGAATATGCACGTAAAGCCTTTGCCGTGTACAATTACATGGCAAAGTTTACATAACAAAGATTGCGACCACAAAGCAGCCTTTGTCGTGCGCTTGGCCACAAATGCACGGCAAAGGCTTTGACGTGTACAAAACTACGATGCACGACAAGGAAAGGTAACTTGACGACGCCCAGGACGGGACGGCGCCGTGATAGTGGGCCCGAATCCTTTACCGTGCATCCACCCTTTGCCATATGCTTAGCCTCTGGCCCACACATAGAGTTTGCCGTGCGCACAATACTTTGTCGTGTGTTTCTCTATGTTGTGTGCCTCCCCTTTTCTGTGTGCCTCCTTCTCTCTGCGCTATACTTTGTCGTGCTTCCTCCCTTTGCCGTGTGTCAAAGCCTGCCAGGGTCACGGCAGAGGCCTCCCTGCCAAGCCCAGGTCGACAGACCTTTGCCGTGTGCCCTAGGCAGGCGCACGGCCAAGTGACCATTTGGTCACATGGCCCTCCCAGGTTGCACAGGTGGGCGCCGCGTGGCGGCTTTGCCGTGTGCATGTACACGGCATAGGACCCTGGGTCTCTTTGCCGTGTGCTTACACACGACAAAGCCCCAGTAAAATTTAATTTCCCAATTATTTTTGCTTTATTCCCTGCATTTCAACAAATAGCACAAATAAGGTAAATATGTATCAAAGCCAACATATTTGGCACCACAACAACAATATTACATGCATATAACAACCAATACACAAATACAAAAGATCGATTGCCACAAATCGATCACAAACGAGCTCCAACATCACAAATAGTTCACAAACCTAGTGATATCTCACAAATAGTGCACATACAAGGTCCAACACCATAAACAAGTACCGGGCGTATGTACATGGCAAAGGGTTTGCTGTTTTGCCCTCACGTCAAAGAGGTCTATGCTGTGCGGATTCACACGGCAAAGAACAAATCATCTCTTTCGCGCGATTTTGAAATTATGAAAATATTGGCGGAAAGATTTGGCGCATTAATAAAAAGATATGGCACGAAAAATTCATGCGTATGAAAAATTGCAATTCAAAACATTGTCGCGATCGAACAACATGGCAAAGTCATGCCGACAAGTGCGCCGAAGAAGTGGGCCCCACCCTACAGAGTGTCATGTCTTTTCTTTGCCAAGTGCAATTTGGCATCTATGTCGTGTTTGTTTTCTTCGCCGTGCGCCGTACTATGTCTCTGCCGTGGCTTTTTTTGTTTGCCGTGCATTCTATGGTATTTTACCGTGTCCTTCTGTATTGTGCGCTTCGTAGGGCGTCTACACGGCAAAGAGTTCTTTGTCGTGCATGTGTCCACAACAAAGAGGAAATGCACCGCAGCAACCAATTTTCTGGTAGCGGTGGTGCTGCTAGAATTAGAGAGTCAACATACGGTCCTATAAATAGTACCTTTTGTAGATACTACTCTCATTAATTAGATTATCTCGAATGAACCAATATTGGACAAATAATAATGAGTAAAACTTTACCTTATATAGAGTACAATTTTATAAAAATAAATACCCATTTGTTTCTGATGCATGTGGCAATATACTGAAGAGTAATAGAGAACCAAAATACAAAGAAATAAGATAATCTTATTATAGAATATATTAGTACAGTTGAAGAGAGATAGTTCTCACATACGCATAAGGAAGGTCCCTAGAAATTGGAATAAGCTATGAGCTTCTAGATATACCACATGCATAAACAACAACCTCCATATATATATATATATTTTTTTTTTGGTCAGTTTGGAGAGACTACCCACATGGAATCGCTACGAGTTTCAACTCATATCTTCTACTTACAGCTATGCCAGACTTCTCGGACATGTCTAACGCCTTTAGACTTTCCCCATCTGCAGGAAGCGCCCAGTCAAAATGGTATAGAAGGTTTGCCAATGCAATCTCAACAGTTGATGTACCAAACAACATCCCAGGGCACTGACGTCGCCCAGCACCAAATGGGGTGAACTCATAGTTTGTTCCCTTATAATCAACATTATTGTTCTCAAACCTCTCTGGTTGAAAAACTTGGGGATTTTCCCAGTACTTTGGATCCCTACAAATTGCAAAGGCATTAATATGTATTTTGGTACCTTGCGGAATGTTATAACCCATGATTTCACAGTCTTCCCTAGCCTCACGGGGGGCAAGCAAGGGAGCAGGAGGATGCAGTCTAAAAACCTCCTTGATGACCAGATTTAGGTATTGGAGTCCAGCAACATCGGTATTTTTGATGACAACTCGTCCTGGGCCTAACACTTTCCGAACTTCTAGTTGTGCCTTCTCCATTGCATGAGGGTTTATCAAGAGCTCTGACATAGCCCACTCCAATGTAGTTGCCGAAGTCTCACTGCCAGCTGCAAATATGTCCTGCAGTAAACATATGTATATAGGTTATGGTTAGTACGTAATTGGAAAATATTAGTAGACGAAAATTAGAGGTACACTGAGAGATAAACGCTCCAGTTAATTACTCACGAAGATGACGGCGCCTATAGTCTCCGATGTGAGAGGGAACATGAGGGAGTCCTCCTCCTGCAGCCTGAGCAGCACATCTAGGAAGTCTTCATCATCGTGGGTGCTGGCAGCGTCGTCCGCCGCCTGACGACGCTCAGCCATGCGTCGCCCAATGATTTTGCCGATGATGCGCTGAATACTCTCATAGCTCCTCCTGGTGTTGCGCTCGTCGGAGCTCAGCCAGCGCACTAGTCGAGAGGAGGGGAAAAGATCCACCAGTGAGAAACCTGCGAGTAGTTTGGTGAGCTTTGCGTGCTCGCTGAGGTACTCCCTCTGCTGCGACTGCGAGCACCTGCCACCGAACACCGCTCGCCCGGTGGTGTCATTGGCGAGCACCGCCACCAGCTTGCTCAGGTTGGCCACACCCACTCCCGAACCCGACGAGGACGAGGAGGAGGAGGCGACGGAGTGGAGGAGGTTGAGGACCTCCTCCGTCCTGATGGACTCCATGCGCTTCACCTGCTTGGTGCTCAGTATCTCCACGATACATATCTTGCGCATCTGCCGCCAGTGGTCGCCGTAGGGGGCAAAGATGATGGCCTTGCCCCCGCAGCTAACGATGTCGAACGTCGGGCTGCGTGGTCGGGTCGCGAACATGAGATCCTTCGTCTTCATCACCACCTCCGCACCCTCCGCGCTCGACACAATCACGTTTGTGATCTCCCCGAACCTCAGGAACATCAGAGGGCCGTGCAGGCGAGACAGCTCCATCATCCGCCGGTGAGGGAGACCTGAACCCAACAGCTGGTGGAGGTTGCCGATCAACGGAATGGTCCATGGCCCAGGAGGAAGCCCCCGCTTATTATTGGCTAATTTGGTTTTACTTTTATCACCGCATGACGAGGCTGCCGCCGCCGTGATCCAGACGAAGAAGAATATCGTGGACACGGCAACAAAACACAGCAGGCTTAACACTAATTCCATGGCGGCGGGGTGCAGCTAGCTGAGCCACCAGGTCTCTGTTAAGCAAACCGTCTTACTTATACGCAATGTCTGCATCGTATCCCAACTCCCCAAGATACTACTCAGTCAGTAGCAAAACATAGGGGCACCACGGGCCTTTGCAAATGACAACAACAACAACGGGCCAGCTTGTCCAAACCCTGTATACTACTCCCTCCGATCCGAATTAACGACCGCGGCGATCGTTTTACAAAAAAGACCTCCAGTTTCTTCCGACACAATCCTCGCTCCCCATCTCCTTCCTCCGTGTTGTCTCCCTCCCGACCGAGCACGTGCTTTTCGCTGCCGCTCACCCGCGCCGCTCGGCAGCAGCTCCTTCCTCGGCCACCACGAGCGCTCGCCCACGCCACCCGCGCTCGCCCCGCGCCGCTCGACTGCGTCGGTCGCCGCTCTCTCGCACAGCTCGCCGTTGCTCCATCCGCAAACCCTAGCCAAAAAATCCTTTCTTGCCGCTCCTCCTCCACGGCCAAGATGGTACCTTGGGCATCTCCGTCGAGTTGAGCAACGACGCTGGTGGCGGTAGAGAACCCCAATCTCCCTCCCCCTCACGACTAACCTTCCTTCTTGAGGTGCTACTCCTCCAGATCCCCAACCCATCTCTGTTTGCTTGCGCAGGAGCTGATCGACCTGATGCGGACGAGCCTGGCCGCGCAGCGGAGCGCCACGCAGCGGCTGATCGCCTCCTCTGGCCTTCCCCTCATGACCGAAGACGACGAGGCCGCCTATGGTAACCTCAAGCAGGTGACCACCGTCTCGCCCACCCCGGCGTCCGCGAGATAGCTGCAGATTTTGCATGAGATCTGACGAATTTTGAATGCTGCCTGTCTCTTTGCGCTGCAGGTGATCGATGAGTGGACTGATCAGTTGAAGCCAATGGCTGGTACAATTTCTCCCCCACCTCTTCCTGCAATTGCTCCTGATCTTTGCTGTAGGTGGATTTCTGATGGGGAACTCACTGCAGCTGATCGTTCTTTGCCAAGGGATGCGGATGTGGAGGATCAAGACACCAACTAGATCCTCTTCTCTGCCATCGTCGACTAAGGTCTCCTCTAGCATCGAACAATGTTCTTCCATTTTGTGAGAGTTTTAGCAGAGTGTGACGGGATTTTACATATTTGTGCGATAACCTGTTAATACGCGTGTTGGAGTGTCTCGGAGAAGAAAATATGGTGTTGAATTCTCGGTTCCTGATGTTGCTCCTGCTCTGCATTTAGCCGCAGCGTGTTTGCACAACATTTGTCTAGTCGGCTCTCATAGTCTCATTGTCTAGTTTATTTAGCTCTAGATGCCAACGATTCATGAACGTTGATTAAAGTTTGTGAACGTAGAACATGCCTTTATTTGCTTGAAGTGATTTCATGAGGAATTGGTAGAAAGGCTCCTTGGCAATTCGTGCAGCCGGTCAGAAGTGGAACAGATAAAGGCTTATTCCTTCAGCAATACCCAATTAGCCATTTGTAGCTGTTAGTTAGCCATTTTTTAATATATGTGTTAGCAAAGAGATTTGGTATGAGATATCTGTACTTATGAACTTTGAATAGTACATCTGGTGATCTGGGGAAAATTTTGAGTTTGTTGGATGGTTCTGGCTCAGCCAAAATAAAAATTTAGTTGAACAATGATACTTTCCCCTCAATCTCAAGGAGCTATTTCGGATTTTAACAAGTTGTTCTTTCTTTTATTTGTCAGATGGAAAATAAGTTAAGCATAGTTCTACAATCTCTGCTTGGACATTAGAGGCTGTGGATCCATCCTCTGTCACCCCAGGACAACTTTGGAGTACAGTTTCAGGTATGTACGTCCATGGATCTCTTTTTATTGTTTGCATACCAGTGTGATATTCTGTGGACCACCATTAGGAGCTTTGTAGGCCATTTTAAATTGTTGTAGATTTTCTGTTAGGTGATTCTATACTTGTCATTCTCTGTTTCCATGTACTGGTACTAAAAAGGTGTTGAACTAGAGAAAGAAGTTGACATGCTGCAGTATCTGTTCTTTTCGGAAAGATATAATGAGGTAATAACAGTGCCGACAGTGTTCTCTCTGTTTGAGCTAAGATCAACATCATGATGCATATCTTTGAAAATGAACAGCTGGTGTTTAGTTGATCTTATCAGTTTTGACCAATGTTCTCAGTTCAGCTGGTAATAAGAAAATACACCTATATTGCATCAAGAATTCGATTCAGTTTCATGTGGGATGATTTGAACTTGAACAACTCCATGAGGATGAGCTGCTTTCAGTTTCAGTAGGTCAATATGATGATTTGAACTTGAACAGCTTCATGAGGATGATTAGACAGGGGCAACAGCACAAAATCATCAACAACAGCAACAGCTGCTTCAGTTTAATTTGTAACTTTCATGTTTCTTTCATGGGATAGTCACAGAACTACATGTTTCAAGTTTCTTTTTTTTGAAATGGGCGTTTTATTACTTAACAGTAAGTTTACACCCGGCCTCTGCATAGCTAGGATGCACACAGCCGATCAATCACACAGTCTCGGACCAAGACAATAAAAACGGGATTACAAAATAATGTAAATGAAAACACAGTTCTCCAAACTAGCTAAGGAAGATCTATCCGCAGTGGTTGCTGCCATCCATGCCGGGAGAAGATATCTCGCGCCGTATCCTCCAGCCGCCTACAGCCCTCCGCAAACAACTCGCGGAACTCCATTCGTTGTAGTGAAGTCCATGATCGGAGGACAGCCGTAGCTCGATAGATAACCTGCAAGGGAGAATATACAACATTATTAAAAATCTTGTCATTTCTACATAGCCAAAGCGACCAAATAATGGCAAGCGCATCCACCCTAAATAAAGTCCCATATTTATCCTCAATCTCATTCATCCAGTTGCCAAATACATTGACTACCGATCTAGGAGGAGATAAACCAGAGGCTATTTGGATGATTAACCATATAGCACGAGCAAATTTACAATGGAAGAATAAATGACGTATTGTCTCATTATGATGACAAAATACGCATTCAGTGCTACCATGCCAATTCCTCCTAACAAGATTATCTTTTGTGAGAATCACCCCTTTACGGAGATACCAAGCGAATATCTTCGTTTTAAGGGGTATCCTCATTTTCCAAATTTTACTATTGTCATCGACTGGAATATTAGGTTGGATCAAAGCTCTATAAAAAGAATCAACAGAAAATTTACCACTGTGTAGTAATTTCCATTTGAATTCGTCCATTCCCTCAGATAGTTGTATCCTGGATAATCTCACTAAAAGATTATTCCAAGACACCAGTCTAGGACCTAAGAGACTTCTTCTGAAAGACACATTAGGAGGATTGGTTTCCATTACCTCAGCGAGAGTATCCCCTTTCTGCCTAACAATTGAGTATAGAGCGGGATATTGTTCACGAAGAGAATTTTGGCCAAGCCATTTATCTTCCCAGAACCTAATCTGTGAACCATCCTTAATATTAAAATTGCCAAACCGGAAGAAATGTTTTTTGGAAGCCATTAGCCCAGCCCAAAAGTGTGAGTCACCTGGTTTCCAAACTAGTTTAGACACTGCTTTTGAGCCAACATATTTCCTCCATAGAATGGTTTGCCATACCCCTTCTTCGGTAAGAAGTTTGTATAACCATTTACCCAGTAATGCGGTGTTTTTGACTTTTAAATCATGTATGCCTAATCCACCATATTCTTTGGGTCGGCAAACAACATTCCATTTGGCCAGTCGATATTTCTTTTTCTCACTATCCCCCTGCCAAAAGAATCTTGAGCGGAAATAGTCCACTTTTGACAAGACACTTTTTGGTAACTGGAAGAATGAGATCATATACAGTACCATGTTGGTGAGTACTGAATTAATGAGTACCAGTCTTCCACCGAGGGATAGCAACTTACCTTTCCAACTATTAAGACGTTTCTGGAGTCTTTCCTCGACGAGTTTCCATTTAGCAATTGTGAGACGCCGATAATGTATCGGTATTCCCAGATAATTGAATGGAAAATTCCCCTGACCACAGCCAAAGAGATCGGCATACAGGTGGGCCTCGTCTTTAGCCTCGCCAAAACAATACAAGTCACTCTTATGGAAGTTTATTTTCAATCCAGAGAGCTGCTCAAATGCTGATAATATTAATTTCAGATTCTTGGCTTTCTCTAGATCATGTTCCATAAATAGTATTGTATCATCGGCGTATTGAAGAATAGATAGTTACACGGCAACGGTGCTGGCCGGTGGCAGCCGCAACTGCCAGACGACGGATGAGTGCCTGCTCGAGGCCGCGGTGAGGAGGCCAGAGGAGCTCGACACGATCCTTGCCGTCGAGTTCGTCCACCTGTGCGACCGCGAACAACGAGGGACCTCACAGTGGCGACGGACGAAGACGGACCTGGACCTCACAGGAACGGCCACGGGGAGGACGAGGCGGGGGAGGACGACGACGGGGAGGGGCACCGGAGCTGGACTGGCCTCCGCCTCCCAGATAAAGGCCCAATAGGGCATAGTAGAGCAGTTTTTCTATTTTTTAATTTCAGAAGCTGTTGTTTGATGTTTTTATCAGTTTTTTGATAGTTTTTTGCATAGTTTTCTCTAGTCAATTTATTTCGGTGAATTTTTGTCTAGAGAATGCAATAGAGGCAGAATCTTTCTGTAAAGTTTAAAGTTTTATGAAAGTTGTAATAATTGTTTCCACTACAAATAGTTGATTTAAATTGCTAGAATGCAATAAAAGTGTATTAAATTTTGTATTAAAAGATGTGATAAGGTAATTTAAAGTTGATTATGCTCCATGTTATTAATTGACCAATGTTATTAATAAACATGATCATGATCCCTTTCATTATGTATTAAAGGTGTACTTAATTTTATCTTTACCCAACGGTGATGTAATTTTAAATGGCACAAACAATTGCATGCTTAATTTATACCAACGTTGGATTAATGCATACAGTTGTTTCTGGTTGTCTCACATATTTTGTGGTTTTCAGGAGGTCTGAACCTCATGAGCTACCTGAAGAATATCCCATTGCTCAGAGGGGATAACTATTTCGAATGGAGGAAAAAGGTTGATCTGGCCTTTGTCTGCGCCGAGGTGGACTGGGTTGTTGATACTAAACAGCTAGTCAAGCCTGAGGACCCAGTGAGGGGTGATGCTGAGGAAAGTGTTGTATTCAAAAAGAGAAAGAGAGACCATTCTCCTTTGGAGCTGGCCTACTCAATAGATAACCAAAAGTGGGTCAATGCAAACAAGAAGTGCTTGGCTTTTGTCAAGAACACAATTGAGAACGTAATAGTGGGCTCAATTAAAGAGTGTGCCTCTATTGGTGAGTACCTTGCAAAGATAAAGAGCCAGTTTACTGGCTCTTCAAAGATGTATGCAACCCAGCTGCTAAAACAGTTGGTGATAGAAAAGTATACAGGAGGGTCACATGGAATTAGAGAGCACATCTTGAGGATGTCCAACATGGCGGCTAAGTTAAAGCCCATGGATGCGGACCTCGAGATCAAGCCTGCTCTTCTGGTGCATCTTGTGATGGCCTCTCTTCTCCAACAGTTCAAGAACTTCGTCATCAACTATAACATGTCCCCTGAAAAGTGGGACATTGAAAAGACCATAGGGATGTGTTCTTAAGAGGAAGAAAGGCTTAAGTCCATTCACGGTGGTTCCTTGGACTACGTGAAGGAAAATAGGAAGAGGAACTTCACCAACAGTAACCATGGTGGCTCACCTTCCAAGCCACATGGCAAGGGCCCCCTACAACACCAGCATCAGTATCCGCAGTCTACCCCTGGGGACAAAGACCAGTGCCACCATTGCAAAAAGGTTGGCCACTACAAAAAGGATTGTCCAATATGGCTAAAGTCCATAATGGCGAAAAAGGTAAAGACATAGTATCTTTTGTAAATGAATCCTTGTATGAAAAGTTTTCTAAATCTACCTGGTGGATTGACTCTGGTGTAACTGTTCATGTTGCCAACTCTTTACAGGGGTTCCATTCGACAAGGATTTTGCCAAAAAGAGAAAGACTCATTGAAGTGGCGAATGGGATTCAAGCAGAAGTGGAGGCTGTTGGTGACATTCCTCTAGAGCTGGCTGATGGCTTCACTCTTTTGCTTAAGGATGTTTTATTTGTTCCTTCCATCCATAGAAATTTAATAAGTGTGTCATGCTTGTAGAAAGACATGTATGAGTGTTATTTTGGACATGGCCAATGTGCCATTTGGTTGAAAGATACTTGTGTGGGTGTTGCTTCACTACATGACAAGCTTTATTTATTATCTTTGTATGAGAAAGTATTTTCTGTGTGTGATGTGAATGAACAAGTTCCCTTGTCGAACAAAGAACAAAAGAAAAGAAAGCGAACTCTTGACTCATCGAAGTTATGGCACTACAGATTAGGCCATATTTCGAGGGGAAGAATAGAAAGCCTCGTTAAAAATGACATTCTTCCTTCGTTAGAGTTCTCAGACATCGAGCAATGCATATATTGCATCAAAGGAAAGTATGTAAAGCAAATTAAAAAAGGGTGCAAACTGAAGTATAGCTACACTAGAAATAATCCACACTGATATTTGTGGACCGTTTTCGGTGAAAAGTGTGGACGGCTATGATTCATTCATAACATTCACGGATGATCACTCCCGGTATGGTTACATTTATCCAATTAAAGAAAGATCTGAAGCATTGGATAAATTTAAAATATTCAAAGCTAAAGTAGAAAATCAGCATGATAAAAGAATTAAGATAGTCTGATCTGACCGTGGGGGGGAGTACTACGGTCGGCACACTCCATATGGTCAAGTACCAGGACCTTTTGCAAGGTTCCTACAGGAAAATGGAATAGTCGCCCAGTATTCTATGCCGGGCGAACCTCAGCAAAACGGAGTAGCTGAAAGACGTAACCGTACCCTTATGGATATGGTGTGCAGCATGATGAGCTATTCCACCTCCCACTAGGATTGTGGATGGAGGCGCTTAAAACCGCCATTCACATTCTCAACGGAGTACCAAGTAAGTTGGTGCCCAAAACACCGTATGAATTGTGGACAGGCAGAGTCTCCTCTCTGCACCACTTGAGGGTCTGGGGGAGCCCAGCTGAGGCAAAAGTTTTCAATCCAAACATTGCAAAGTTAGACCCCAAAACAGTATCTTGCCACTTCATTGGCTATCCAGATAAATCAAAAGGCTACCGTTTCTACTGTCCTGACAGATACACAAAGTTTGTAGAAACGAGACATGCAGTCTTCTTGGAGGACGAATTGATGAGGGGGAGCACGGTAGCTCGGGAAATTGATCTTGAGGAGAAGAGGGTGCATGCACCTAATCCGATGACTCAGGAGCCATTTTTCTCGCTACCTGTTGTGCCAACATCTACAACCCCTGAGGTTGTGGTGCCGGCACCTGTTGTGACTCCACACGTGACAACAATGGGAGAACGTTCGGAACCTGACCATCAGGAGCCACCTGAACCCACTGTTGAGCATGAAAGGGAGCCAGAACAGCCACATACTGAAAATGTGCGTGAACCCGAGGCAAGAAATGAGCAAGAGTCTGATGAACTTAGAAGGTCTAAAAGAGAATGAAGACCAACCATTTCCAAAGAAATTTACAAAGTCTACAACACAAAAACAGTTCATATGGAGGGCGATCCTACCTCATATGAAGAAGCCATGAGAAGCCCTCACTCAGCCAAGTGGGTGGAGGCAATGGAAGATGAAATGAAATCGATGAGTTCCAACAATGTTTCGGACTTAGAGGAAATTCCTAAAGGAGCCAAAACAGTAGGATGCAAATGGGTCTAAAAAATAAAGTATGACTCCAATGGGAATGTAGAAAAGTACAAAAGGCTTTACGCAAAGAGAAGTGGTAGATTACAATGAGACTTTTTCTCCGGTATCATGTAAGGACTCCTTCAGAACCATAATGGCACTAGTTGCACATTTTGATTTAGAGTTACATCAAATGGATTTTAAGACGGCATTTCTAAATGGAGATTTAGAAGAAAATATTTACATGAAACAACCCAAGGTTTTTTTCATGGAGGGGAAGGAACATATGGGATGCCTCCTAAATAAATCCATTTATGGGTTAAAGCAAGCCTCTAGGCAGTGGTATTTAAAGTTCAATGATACAATTAAAAGATTTGGATTCAAAGAGAATGTTGAGGACAACTGTATTTATACAAAGTTCAAAAGTGGGAAATATATTTTCCTAATTCTGTATGTGGATGACATCTTGCTTGATAGCAGTGATGTCAGTCTACTACTAGAAACAAAGAAAGTTCTTGTCTTCAAATTTTGACATGAAAGACCTTGGTGAAGCTTCTTATATTTTGGGCATAGAAATTCACCGAGATAGAAAGAATGGAGTGTTAGGATTGTCGCAGAAAGCGTATTGTGAAAATATTTTAAAGAAATACAATATGCATGTGAGTAATGCAACACCTGCTCCCATAGTCAAGGGCGATAGTTTTGGGAAATCCCAATGTCCAAAGAACCAATAAGAGATCGATCAAATGAAGTCAGTACCATATGCTTAGGCTGTTGGAAGCTTACAGTATACACAAGTGTGCACTCGCCCTGACTTAGCTTTTATCACCGGGGTACTCGGTAGATATTAAGAGAATCCAGGCATAGAGCACTGGAAGATGGTAAAGAAAGCTTTGCGTTATGTGCAAGGCACAAAAGGCCTCATGCTAACATATAAAAGATCTGATTTCCTAGAGATAAAAGGGTATTCATATGCGGATTTTGCGGGAGATAAAGACGACAGAAAGTCCACGACAGGATATGTCTTTACTCTCGCAGGAGGTGCTATTTCGTGGAGAAGAGCCAAACAGTCGATAGTTGCATCATCTACGATGTATGCAGAATTTATAGCATGTTATGAGGCCATGGGACAGGCGTTATGGTTAAAGAAATTTCTACCCGACTTGAAAGTGGTTTGCTGCATCAGCAGGCCACTAAAGATGTACTGTGACAACGAGCCCGCAGTATTCTATGCTCACAACAACAAGTCGAGTAATGCTACAAAGTCTATAGATATAAAGTACTATGTTGTGAAGGACAAAGTCGAGGATCAAACTATAGGACTCGAGCATATAAGGACAAAGGATATGCTTGCGGATCCGCTAACGAAAGGCTTACCACCCAATGTGTTCCTTAGCCGGCATGGGTTTAATGGAAAGCCTATGATTCCTGGACTACAGATGCCCAAAAGTAACAGGATTTGTTTCAAAATAGAAAAATATGTAGTGGCTGTCTGATTCTATCGACAATTGAGCTGAGACGATGAAACATGCTCTATATATCGATCTGTGATGAAACGATTAAAGTACAAAGTTAAAAGTAAAGTCGAGATCTAGGGGGAGAATGTTAGATAGATCTCTCCCACGTCCGGGCCCAACGGCCCGAACGGAGTCCCTCAACGCGCCCTAATCGGGGGCGCCCAACCTTATCATGGTTGGTGGGCCCCTATCGCCAGCGCGCATATAAAGAGGTGGGGGGGCGGACGCACGCGGTACAAGGTTGAACGTGCGCCGCAGCCCCCACCGACACACCCACCGATTAGGGTTTTGCGCTAGGCCGACGGGAAGCTCCACCACCACCGCACACCCACGCCGTTGACCCTTTCCCATGGCTAACGACGGTGGATCTAGCTCCGGGACTAGCTCTGGCATCCCCTCTGGCTCGTGCTTGTCGAGCCAGGGCGCAGGTGGTACTCTATCCCTCTCTTTCTCCCTCTGATCTACTAGATCCATCCATTATAGGTTCTACCGAGACTAGACTAGGTACAACAACTTCTTGGTGATCAGAGCTGGTAGCGACTCGGTCAATCGGTGTGTGTGCTGCGATGGCATGGGGAGCGAGCTGAGGTCAGGGATTTGGTCCTTGGCGCTATACCTGGACGCGAGCCAGCTCGGTCTGGCTTGGGCCGAGCCTGAGAAAAGCTTGGTCCAGAAATGCCGAGCCCGAGCCAGCTCAACGCCGGCGGCGAGCCGCAAAATGGAGCTCGGTCCGAGCTTCCGACGAGCTCGGTCTAGCTTGGCGGTGATAGGCCACTGTCAGGTAGGGACATCTGCCGGCGAGTCTCTGTACGCGGTGCCGGTGGTGCGCGGCGGCGCGGCGATGGAAGTGCGGGGTGGCGCGGCGACGGTAGTACGCAGGCCTAGCCACGACGAACGAGGGAAGGCAACCGACACTGCGGGCGGGGCTAGCACGGTGTGGGAGGGGAGCTAGGACAGCGCGGCGATGCTGGGCTAATATAGCGGTGGCGGCGCGTGACCTAGCAGCGCACTTACGCGTGAAGAAGAAGACGACCTATTCGTTTTCCCAGCAGCGTGAAGAAAACGGGTGCATGCCCTGCTTTTCCAGCCCACCTAGCTCATATTTGGCCATTTTAATCAAAAAAAATAAGACGAGCCAAACAAGCCGGACCGGGCCGAGCCCGAGCCTGCCCGAGCTCGCTGCGGTCCAGTAACGGAGGCTCGGCTCAGTCCAGCAGCACCAGCAGGCCGAGCCCAGCTCGCTCCGAGCCGACAAAACTCGGGCCAAGCCCACTGGACATATATCTTATTAGCCTAAGTTATTATCTTTATATTGGATAGTGTAATAAGTGTAGTAACATAGAAATGCTCATTTATTATTTTGTGGGCTTATTTTGTATTGAAAAATATAATGTGATTGTAACATATTATGTTAATCCCTCAGCCCTGGGACTTCTCTGATTGGTTCTCCATCAATATGCAAAAACTTAGTTCACACACAAGCATACAAAATCTTTTCACACCAAAAAAATGCATGGGAGGAGAATCACGCTTTAATTAAATAAATTAAATGCCCATGCGCCTAGGAGGTGAATGAATTTTGGGACCGCATGATTTTTAATATGTGCTATTTTAATTGGGACGAAAGGAGTACTTCATTTGCGTCTTTCTTTATTAATTGCTAGCTAAATTACTTTTTGATGTGTGATAAAAGGCAAAGTAGTTTTAGTGGGAAATGATGTTCCTGTCGATAGCAAAACAAAGCGCATATGGGGACTTCGTAAATTTTGAGACATGCTGGTTAGCCTGTGGTGACTTCGTAAAGCGTGGGGATGGGGTTTGTCCATGTGGCCCTAATTATTTGCCGACTATCAGTTTACGAACAGTTGGCAAAGTCCGGTCATCATAACGGGCCCGTGAGGGGTGGCGAGGACGATGTGTATCGGCCTTTGCCGTGCTAGATTATGTTGTTTGTTTTATTCTAACTTTGCGTGTGTGTATATCCTTGTAGTGTGTATTTTTGAAAGATATCATATGTTCTCACGGGCGGATTCAGACATGGTGCTACCGGCGCCGTGGCACCGGCCGGGCGGCCGCAGTACAATGATCATGTGTTAATTTTGAAGGCTAAAAACATAAAAAGCCTAAGTAATTAACACAATTATGCAGTAGTAGCATCAGTCTTGGGCTCCGCCCCTGATGTCCTAAAACTTTTCCTAGTGTTTTTTGTGGTTTACTCGACAGAGTCTTCCTTTGTCGTGTCCCGTGCCACACGGCAAAGGATTTCTCGTACGGTGGCGTGGTTTTTCGGTAGTCCGAAAGAGAACAGATTGTTTAAACAGTGTAAGCTTTGCTGCCCGACGGTACTGAGTACCGACCACACCGAGGGACAGGCCCTGAAGCTAAGATCACCCTCTAGCCCTCATGTCAAATATATGATAGAATTTTAAATAATCAATGGATAAATTCCAAGATAACTCTTTTTTTTTTCTCGTAATATCTCACAGAATGATATACGTTCAATAAAAAACTTTTTCTGTTAAAAATTAAAATCTTTGAACTGAAGTTATGAAGTAAAAAATTGGCTATGATTGCCTTTTTGGAAAAAAAAGCTAACTGACATATATCCAGAATAAATGTAACAAGCTTTTATTTTCTTTAATTAACCCAAAGAGGAGCTTGCACCCCTAAACGTATCGTAGTAGAAAGAATAAAGCAGTAGGTAGGGGCCACGCTTGGCTAATTAATCAGCTAAATTCCGAGTGATCTTCCCCGGCCAGTCCTCGGCGTGAAGTTGTGTAATAGTTTCGTGAGGTTGTCATAGGACGAACCTCCTTTCTCCATGGCTCTGTGAGCTCTCTCACCGTACTCCTTGCACTTTGCCCTCCTCTCCTGAGCTACCGCCCCATCGCCCATCAGCTCCGACACCGCTCGCGCAATAACTTCCCCCCTTACGACGACCGGCGCGGCGGCGCCACCGACGACGACGACGATGGGCACGCCGATCCCAAGCACATCCACAGCAAGCCGCTGGTTGATGAATTGGTCGGCGAAATGCGGCCACGTGAGGACGGGCACACCGAGCGTGACGGCTTCCAGAAGCGAGTTCCAGCCGCAGTGGGTGAGGAAGCCCCCTACGGCGCGGTGCGACAGGATGGCGAGCTGAGGCGCCCAGCCACGCGCCACAAGCCCCCGCCCTGCCGTGCGCGCCTCCAGGGCTTGAAGCCACTCTCGCGCTTCCGGCACGGCCGTCTCCTCCGACTCCTTCACGACCCAAAGGAATGGACTCCCAGACTCCTCCAGGCCGTGTCCGACCTCGTACAGCTGATCGGGAGGCATCCGCACAAGGCTGCCGAAGCTGACATAAATGACCACGCTCTGCTCCATGGTATCGAGCCAAGCCATGACCGCGCTCTGCTGCTGGTCGTCGTCCATGGCATTGGCGTGCGTCGTCGTCGTCAAGAAGATCTCCTTCTCCGGCCGGTTGCTGAGGCAGCAGGACGGCCCGACCGCCCACACCGGCTTGCCCAGCGCTGCCTCGTAGCACTGAACCAGCTGTTCCTCCAGGTCCATGAACGTATTCGCCACCACGCCGTCGGCTGCGTGCACCCCCTCACTCGCCTCCTCCAGCAACTCCTCCCACGCAGGGGTGGTGAGGAAGGAGGAGGACCATGTATCCTTGGTCATCTCCACGCGCAGGGGCATGCCTGGCACCACGTACCCGCTGTCCTCGCCGCTCTGCCTGCCCACGTTGCGGGCGCAGAGCGCGAAGAAGCAGGAAGTAGGCTGGAAGGAGAGTCGAGGCACGCCGACGCTCCTGGCCACGCCCACCGCCCACGAGCTCAGAGAGTCGTTGATCATGCAGCTGGGGCGCCGCGCCAGCGCGCGCAGGTAGGCCTCCAGGGGACTGGCGAGCACGCGGAGGCCCTGGAGCAACGGCAGGAAATCGTCCACGTTCTCACTGTCACTGCACGGCGGCGGCGGCAGCCCATCCGGGAACGGGAGCTCCACTATTTCCAGCAGCAGCAGCTTGTTGGCTCGCCGAGCCCTTTCCCTTTCGGCGACTCCCTGCAGCTGCGCGGCGTTGACTGTGGTGGTGACGATGCTCACTCTCGCGCCCCGTGCTGCAAGGAGGCACGCAAGGTCGACCATCGGGATAGTGTGGCCCTGCAACAAGAGCGGGACCAGAACAAAGTGTGGCGCTGGCGAAAGATTCCACGGCGTCTCCGCCGTGAGCGCCATTAATTGTACAAACAAACTGGGCAACAAGAATACACGGCCGCCGGATGTATTTATACTACTCGCCGGCCCTGCTCTCCCGCTTCCCGCGGGAGGTAGGTTTCAATTAATTGGAAAGGCAAATTAAGCAAAGAATAATGCGGAGATCCAGCTGCAAGTCCGATCGACGGCCGGCCATGTAGTATATAAATAAATAGCAGAGAATGAAACTGGAGGTCGTCATTCACACACAAATAAATTGCCGGCAGATCTGAATTTTACCATGACCTCTCGGGTGCAAGATCAGAGTGTTGGAATTTGCCCACAGATCGACTACATCAAACTAGACAAACAAGCACACTCGAAAAATCTTATGGCCAAGGCCATGCCCGTTCTTTTCTTTATTTTCTCAATATCACAACTCACACACTATTACAAAACTCAGGTACACCACCGTGTATATATATACACGGCCAACCAACGAATCATCCTAATCCTACCGTAACACGAACAGACCAGACTAGGAAACACTTGACCTAAACTAACACGTACTACTAACACCACATGGACACACATAGTCCTAGTGCTACTCGGACACGGCAAGAACCAGCTAGCTAGCTAGCTCATGAATCTCAACGGACTAGTACTAGACTACCAAATTAGACTCATACTTACTAAGACAAGATTATTTCTAACAATCTCTCCCTAATATTGATTGACTACTCTTCGTCTTCCATGCTTCTCTGATCTTGAATCCTTGTAGATCTGCGTCTTGTCTAGGTATCGCACCACGACAAGTCTAATTGGCTTTTCCCAATTTCGACTTGGCGAATTTACGGAACAACTCAAGTATGATCCAGACTACCAAGCCACGCTAGCAACCTTGTGGAATCCCACCACCCGTGAAACACACCGTCCACCTTAGCGCAATAAATGCCGACCTCCTGGCATGGACTAGACCATCCACTTCGGCCTCATGTAGAGACATGACCTCATTGAAGAGACTCACCTTCACTGGTTTACCGCCCCCTTCACACTTGAACTTGATCCTCTCGTCGAGACACATAGACGACCTGATCGAGGCACGCAAATTGCGTCTTCGTCCATATAATGAACAGTCCCTCAACCTTCATTCGCTTCAACTGCAACGGATCCTCACAGAGACAAGCACTTGGACACAACGACAACTCATAGACACAACACCGACCGAACGTGCTACCCTGCACACACTATGACTCCTTGACTCATACTCTTCCGGACGACGATCTTGACAAGATTCTCCAGTACCGCACCCGGCACCACCGCACTTATCAACGATCATCCCCATCCACCACCTTGCCGAGGACTCCTCGCTCGCCTTCTTCTTCCTTGTCGCTCCTCCGAGCGACGACCGCCCGCCGCCTCATCGATGACGGCATGTTCGCCGCCTCCACCTGGTCGCCCGCCCCGAGGCGCTAGTAGGGTCGCCTCCCCGGGGCAAGCGGCTTCAAATCCTTGACCTCGCTCTCTGATACCAATTGTTGGAATTTGCCCACAGATCGACTACATCAAACTAGACAAACAAGCACACTCGAAAAATCTTATGGCCAAGGGCACGTGTCGTGCCCGTTCTTTTCTTTATTTTCTCAATATCACAACTCACACACTATTACAAAACTCACATACACCACCGTGTATATATATACACGGCCAACCAACGAATCATCCTAATCCTACTGTAACACGAACAGACCAGACTAGGAAACACTTGACCTAAACTAACACGTACTACTTGTTGGAAATATAAGCAATAATCCATATGATTTAATCCGAATAATAAACTGATAAATCATGATCATACAGACAGTAGTAAAACCAATCATGCAGATCAACAAAGTAGATGAACAGATTACATCTATAGGAGATAAACCTATCACATCTACACCAGACTCTAGAATAAAGAACTCTAGCATAATCTGAAAAAGACAGTTGACTATCACGTATAGTGTAGGTTGAATAGCAGCCGCAGCGGTCGCAGCAGCGTCGCCCATATTGTGGTTGTCGAAGAGGTCGCTGACGTCCGAGAAGAAGTCGTCGTTCGGGAACTCGTCGCCGGACGATGTCGTGGTTGCCAGTAGTCGCGCTGAGCGCTCCCCAAAAACCTGATCGCCCCTCACCCGTACAGGTTCACGAGAGGCGGGGTTCCGGAGGTCTACTGTCCCGATCTGCGGTGCACGCCGCAAGCCGGGATGAGGAAGACGAAAGCGGCGGCGAAAGGTTCTGGAGGTAGGCGCGTGTGTGGATTGATTCTGTGCCGATTAGGTTTAGCCCGGACGCTTATATAGTGCAGGTTAGGAGGATCGTGGGCTCAGCCCACGTCCGAGTCGGTAACAGCCACGTCCATAAAAACTGAAAACGGCTGTAATTAACGCGTCCGTTAATGACTCATAATCAGTTTTCCCAACAAGCAACACGCGCGCGCGCGTCGTGACGAGGCGAGGCGAGGGGAGGCGTGGCGAGGCGAGGCGGGCGGCGTCGGAGGAGGAGTGCGCGAGGGCTACTCTTCTTGTCACACCTTAGTGAGTGGAGCAACACTCTACTATATAAGATGGTCCAACTCTCCTTCAACTAGCAATGTGGGACTAAACTTTAGCACCACTAGCACAGCCATATGCTGCCATATACAAGTGGGCCAAAGAGAATTTCAGAATTTGTCTAATGGGCCAACAGCCCAAAACTCACCAAATTCCAACAATCCCCCACAAAGTCTCATTGGCACATCACATCACTTTTCTTCCAGAACATTGTTTTATATACCGGTGTGTAGTGGAGACTGTTAAGTTGAACTTCCACGTTAAACTTCATGCTAAACTAGCTTGCAACTTGAATAGTGGACTATGCCTTGAACTACAAGTTTTCTGCGCGCTAGTTTCACACAAAATCTAGACCGGTACAGGGCTACCGTCGGCTTCCCCGCGGTTTGGAGATTATGCGTCATACTCCAGGGCCTTTCATGAGTTTACTAGAGAGCACCCAACTCTCACGGACTGCGACGTTTAACAGTCACACTCATAGGTGTGTTCCTCAAGAGATGTTCTGCAGGACAACATCTCCGCTTATAAAAAACCACTTGGAACACATTAAGATAAATATCAACCTGCCATGCAGATTAAGAGTGTATTGCATCTTTATGGAGATGTAAATATAATATGGGGATACTCTCCTCTCAGTTGACCAATAGCTTGTCTCCCAGCTCTAATTCACGGGATCTCCGATCACATAAAGTGGGTTGCCACTGGGATCAACTCATAATTTGGGTCTCAAACCCATCTCCCTCGATGCATTATCTATCACATTGCGTGATAGACCCTTTGTGAAGGGATCTGCCAGGTTCTTAGATGTTTGGATATAAGCCAACGCAATAACTCCGGAGTTTCTCAATTTCCTGATAGATTTCAATCTCCTCTTCACATGCCTTGATGACTTCATATTATCCTTAGAACTGTTTACTTTGACGATCACAGTTTGATTATCACAGTTCATCGGGATGGCGGGTATTGGTTTTTCAACCACAGGTAAGTCCATCAAGAGCTCACGAAGCCACTCTGCTTCAACAGTGGCTGTGTCTAATGTTGTGAGTTCTGCTTCCATTGTTGACCTTGTTAAGATGGTCTGCTTGCAAGACTTCCAGGAAATAGCGCCACCACCAAGTGTAAACAAATAACCACTTGTGGCCTTAATCTCATCAGCATCAGATATCTAGTTTGAATCACTATAACCCTCAAGTACCTGTGGATACCCAGTATAATGAATACCATAACTCGCAGTGCTTTCAAATAGCGCAGAACTCTTTCAAGAGCATGCCAATGATCATCTCCAGGATTTGACACAAATCGACTCAGTTTGCTTACAGCAAAGGAGATGTCAGGTCTAATAGCGCTAGCTAAATACATGAGCGAGCCAAAAATTTGAGAATATCTCAATTGATCTTTAGCATTCCTTCGATTCTTTCGAAGTAGCACACTCGGATCATAAGGCGTTGGAGAAGAATTGTAGTCGCTATACCCGAAGCGACTCAATATCTTTTCCACATAGTGAGACTGAAGCAGTGTAATCCCACCATTGTCATCCTTTAGTAGCTTGATGTTTAACATTACATCAGCCACTCCCAAGTCCTTCATCTCAAAGCAGCGAGATAGGAACTCTTTGACCTCCTCGATAACAACGAGGTTGGTCCCGAATATCAATATGTCATCAACATAGAGACACATAATAACTCCCTCGCCCCCACCATGGCAATAGTACACACATTTGTCAGCTTCGTTTACAACAAAACCTTCAGCAGTTAAAGTTCTTTCAAACTTCTCGTGCCACTGTTTAGGAGCTTGCTTAAGACCATATAAAGACTTCACTAACTTACACACCTTTCCTTCATGACCATCTACTATAAATCCATCAGGCTGCTCATATATTTCCTCATCTAGCTCTCCATTTAGAAAAGATGTCTTAACATCCATTTGATGAACGAGAAGACCATGTGAGGCAGCCAAGGAAAGTAGTACTCGAATAGTGGTCAATCTGGCTACAGGTGAGTAGGTATCGAAGAAGTCTTCACCTTCCTTTTGGGTATAACCCTTGGCCACAAGACGTGCCTTGTACTTTTCAATAGTACCATCAGGTCTAAGCTTTTTCTTGAACACCCACTTACATCCTACAGGTTTGCACCCATAAGGACGATCAGTGATTTCCCAAGTACCATTAGCTAAGATGGAGTCCATCTCGCTTCGGACAGCTTCCTTCCAGTAGTCAGCATCTTGAGATGCATAGGCTTCTGAAATAGAAGTGGGAGTATCATCCACAAGGTACACAATGAAATCATCACCAAATGAATTTGCAGTCCTTTGTCTCTTGCTCCTTTTGGGAGCTTCATTGTCATCCTCCACAGGATCATCAGAGTGTTTTATCGGCATAGTGGGTTCAGAAATTATAGAAAATTCCTGACTAGATGAACTAGTCATCTCCTGATTTGATGAGCTAGACATGCCTTTCATAGGAAAGATGTCCTCAAAGAAAGTCGCATCATTCGACTCCATAATTGTACCAACTGTCGGATACCTCAGATTTTACTATCAAAAACTATAGCCAATGCTATGAAAAGCATATCCCAGAAAAACACAATCAACGGTTTTTGGTCCAAGCTTTCGCTTCTTGGGTATTGGAATATTGACTTTCGCCAAACAACCCCAAGTTCGTAAGTAAGAGAGTTTAAGCCTTTTCTTTTCCCATTCCTCAAATGGAGTCATGGTTTTATCCTTTACAGGAACACGGTTTAGGACATGACACGCGGTCATTAGCGCCTCCCCCCACCATTCCTTGGAAAGACCCGATGTATCTAACATGGTGTTAACCAAATCAGTTAGAGTGCGGTTCTTCCTTTCGGCCACCCCATTTGACTGAGGTGAGTAGGGAGGCGTCCTCTCATGTATAATACCATGTTCCGCACAGAATAGATCAAATTCATTTGAAAAGTACTCTCCACCACGATCCGACCTTAGCCGCTTGATTTTAAGATCAAGTTGGTTTTCTGCCTCAGTTTTATAGATTTTGAAGTAGTTCAAAGCTTCGTCTTTAGATTTCAGGAGATAAACATAGCAGTATCTAGTGGAGTCATCAATCAACGTCATAAAGTATCTTTTTCCACCTTTTGTCAAAATACCATTCATCTCACAAAGATCTGAATGTATAAGTTCTAGCGGTGCTAAGTTTCTCGGTTCCGCAGTCGTATGAGACTTGCGGGGTTGCTTTGCTTGCACACAAACTTGGCACTTAGAACCTTTGACAGTGGTAAATTTCGGAATTAAACTCATATTGGCTAGCCGCGTCATGCAACCAAAGTTAATATGACAGAGTCGTGAATGCCAAACATTGGACTCATTATCATTGCAAACATAATTAATAACTTTAGTACATGAGTCTGATAGAGACAAGCGGAACAGACCTCCGCACTCATAACCTTTTCCAACAAATTGTACATACTTAGAAATTACAACTTTATTGGACTCAAAAACCAACTTAAAGCCATCTTGACATAAAAGCGATCCGCTGACGAGATTCTTATTGATGGAGGGAACGTGCTGCACATTCTTCAGCTGTATGATCTTTCCCGAAGTAAACTTCAGATCTACCATACCAACAACATGAACAGAAGCACGTGAGCCGTTTCCCATCAGCACGGAAGATGTCCTTGAGACCTGATAAGAGGAGAACATGGAAATATCAGAACATACATGTGTATTAGCACCTGTGTCTATCCACCAATCAGGAGAATGACATACTGAAAGGATAGTAGGTAAAATACCGTACCCAGCATCCTTCATCTCAGTATCGCTAATAACAACATTTGCGGTCTTGCTGATGTTCCCATGTTGACGCTTGTCAAAGCGATTAGGGCGGCTAAGAGCCCAATGATCAGGATCACCACAAACGTGGCAAGAGCCTTTCCTCTTATCATTTTTCTTCTTGAAGTTGGTTGAGTGCGTGGCCTTGTTCTTGCCATCGAACTTTTCCTTTCCGTCAGTTTTGTTCTTATTCTTAAACTTGTGGGATTAGAAGTTTTTCCTCTGCATTAAATTGGCAGTATAACCTCCCTCAAGTCCTCGAGCAGTTTTGTCCTTTGCTCTCGCCTTCTCTTCCACATGAAGAGACCCAATGAGATCCGTAATGGAAAACTCTTGTCTCTTATGTTTCAGAGAAGTAGCAAAGTTCCTCCACGAAGGAGGAAGCTTGGCAATAATGCCACCAGCCACAAATTTGTCCGGTAAGGAACACTTGAACTGCTCAAGTTCTTTGGCAAGTGATTGTATCTCATGAGCTTGCTCAACGACGGAGCGCTCATCAACCATCCTGTAGTCATAGAATTGCTCCATGACATACAGCTCAGTGTCAGCGTCCGAGACCCCAAACTTGGCCTCGAGCGCTTCCCACGCGTCCTTACCATTATCAAATGACATATAAGGGTCAACAATGTTCTCCCCAAGAACACTGAACAAAGCCGCCATAAACATGGTATCGGCTTTCTTAAAGCTCGCTTCCTGCTCAGCAGAAAGATCTCCTTCAGGCTTGCCAAGAGTGGCGCTATAACAGTTTAGGTTTTCAAACGAGAGAACTGCTCTCTTACGCCATCTCTTATAGTGCATGCCATCAAAAGGAGGCGGCCTAGTAGCCGCGGCTACACCAGTGGAATTCAGTTGCCTATAATCAGGTTTTTGGATTGTTGGAAATATAAGCAATAATCCATATGATTTAATCTGAATAATAAACTGATAAATCATGATCATATAGACAGTAGTAAAACCAATCGTGCAGATCAACAAACTAGATGAACAGATTACATCTATAGGAGATAAACCTATCACATCTACACCAGACGCTAGAATAAAGAACTCTAGCATAATCTGAAAAAGACAGTTGACTATCACGAACAGTGTAGGTTGAATAGCAGCCGCAGCGGTCGCAGCAGCGTCGCCCATGTTGTGGTTGTCGAAGAGGTCGCTGACGTCCGGGAAGAAGTCGTCGTTCGGGAACTCGTCGCCGGACGACGTCGTGGTTGCCAGTTGACGAGGTTTAATCTCGTCAATGCCCATTGTTATGGACTTGGGTTTTGGAGAAGATGGGGATGCTGGAGATCGTGGCATGGTTAACAGACAAGCAACCAGGGGACACGAGATTTACCCAGGTTCAGGCCCCCGGAGGGAAAACCCTACTCCTATTTGTCTGCTCTTTGATTACGGCGGAACCGAAGGTTACAGGGTGCGCAGATTCGATCTGGCGTGGATGCGTGTGCGAAAGTATGAGTCGAGTTAGATCTGAAGATCTATTGTGGTCTAGTCTATCGGGGGTGGAGAGATTAGGTCGTGTGTGTAGTCGTAATCTATCCTCCTCGTTGGACCCTCCTAGCCTTTATATATGGGGAGGCTAGGTCTCGGGTGCCGATACGAGTCGGTTACAAGTTGTATTCAAACTCTAGTCTTGAGGTATCCTTGTCTTGTGCGCTTTGGAGTCCGTGTCCATATGTGCTTCGTGCAGCCGAAACGTCTTGGGCGTCCTGGACCCTGGAAGGTCGTCGAGTGGGCCTTCCGTCGGGCTGGACCAAGTATGCTAACATCGGGTACCCGTAGGGCATATCCATGTCAGTAGCCCCCAAGTGTCCATCCGAAACATAGATTCGGGTGGAGACTTAGTTGTCTTGAACCTTGTATTTGGATGTCGGAGTCGAAAGTTGTGTCGAGTGCGAAGCACTTCACCCGGAAGTTCATCGGGTCAGCTGAATTTGTTCGGCTGTTGTAAAGGAATCGACATCATGGACGTAGTCAACACAATGGACTATAGGGTGCGCGACCAGCGCTCCCTATGGGAGTAGCCCCCGAGTGTCTGTTCGAGTCGTAGACTCGAGGAGAGACTTTAATTCAGCCGTTGTTTGCTTCAGGTCCGTAGGACACAAAAAAAAATTCGGATGCTTGAATCAATCCTCCCTATGGGAGTAGCCCCCGAGTCCGTAGTGGAGTCGTAGACTCGAGGATCTTGTGTGTGCGCAACCATCGCTCTAGTTTGGAGTAGCCTCCGAGTGTCTGGCGTTGTCGTAGACTCGGGCAAAGACTCGAGTCTTGTATCTTGTAGACGCAGTGGACAATCTCGCGGGCGTACCGCTGACCCGGAAGTACATCGGGTGCGCGACCAGCGCTCCTGATAGGAGTAGCCCCCGAGTGTCTAGTCGAGTCGCAGACTCGAGTGGAGACTCATGCGAGGACAAATCACTGACCCGGAAGTGCATCGAGTCAGCGTCTCATGCATAAGGAGCCAAGAATCGATGATGCAGTCGGAGTTGACGTGGCGGAGTCGTGCGGAGTTTAGCCGGAAGGACTCGACGTTGCGGATGAACTCAACGCCATTGCTTCTGTCTGGTGAGCGACCAATGTCGTGTCTTCGTAGCATCAAGCGATGCAACCATCCAAGGAGGGACTCGACTCGGGTCTTGATTGTATGGCGTAGCCAGCTCTTTTGTCGACTTCTGTTGGAGGACCTAATAGAATAGATCGACGCGGTCGATGTCCTTGTAAGCTGCAGAAAACATAAAGAATTGTGAAGTACTTGTATCTTGTAAAGAATATTTGCCTGTCAGCTTGTACAGTAAGATTCTGGTGCCAATCGAGTCGACACTTTTGCACTGTATGCTAGGCCTTTTCGTTAGCCTGATTACCCTTAGTCTCAGTACCTTGCCGAGGCACTCGGAGTTCAAGGATTCGACGATCAGGCAGAATCAGCTACTCGGGCTGTCGCGTTCGAGGTGCTCGAGTGCGTGGAGCCGATGGCACATTAGGTTACTCGAAGAGGGCGCAACCCCCGAGTGTTTCGAGTGCGAGTTAAGAATAAAAGAATCGGCTCTAAGTAGAGAGAAACTTAGCTTTATTGGTAGTTGTCGTGGACGAAATTGATGCGGTAGCGGGTCACGCGGCGGACGTAGTCAACGCGGCGGACCATGTTCATAGAAGCGACGGGTTCCTGGGGTCGATGGCGACAGCGAGCTCCGCATCTGAAGTTTTGTCGCGGTCGAAGACCGCACCGAGTCGCCACATCCGAAGGATGTATCGGGTCATCACAGCCGAAAGTCGCATTGGGTCACCGATGTCGAGGGAGCCCCCGAGTCGTGGTCGCTGAAGCCGATGCGGCCAGTTGCGGCAATCAAAGATCGCGTCGGGTCGACGCATCCGAAAGATGCAGCAGGTCACCGCAGCCGAAGGCCATAGTGGGTCACCAGAGCGGATGGAGCCCCCAAGTCGCTGGAGCCGAGGATCGTATCGGGTCGCTGCGGTCGAAGACCGCAGCAGGTCACCGCATCCGAAGATTGTGGAAGGTCACCCGGCGGTGCTGGCGCAGCCCCTATGCATAGAGACAGCGCGATCGACGGAGTCATCGGGGTGAACGTGTGGTCGAGGTCGACCTTTCCCACATCGTAGGCGTTTCCTCGTCGGTTTGGATGACTGCGGCGCACAGATATCGCCTGCAGATTGGTTGGCTGCTGCCGCAGCTTTCGGATCCGGAACCGTAGGTCCCTTCATCCGAAGGTGGATCGCACAGATCGGAGTTGCAGCAGCTGCTGCTGTAGAACTCATCTGTTGATGGTGACGTGCGTAGCACGGGGTGTGGAGCCCACGAAGCGGGCCTGATTAACGGCACGGGCACCCGCTCAGGGAGGCGGAGGGTGCCAGTTTGTCCCACCTGGAAGCAGAAGCTCCCGAACAGAATTTCGAGTCCGTCGCCTACAGGCTCGAAATCCTTCATGGTATCCGGCGAGTGGGCGGTGAAGTCGAAAGCGCCGAAGAGGAGGTGATTCTCCGTCGCCGCGGAGTTGTAGATCGATCGGGTCGGAACCGTCATGACCGCACAATCAGCAGTCCCAATTCCCACAGACGGCGCCAATTGACGAGGTTTAATCTCGTCAATGCCCATTGTTATGGACTTGGGTTTTGGAGAAGATGGGGATGCTGGAGATCGTGGTACGGTTAACAGACAAGCAACCAGGGGACACGAGATTTACCCAGGTTCAGGCCCCCAGAGGGAAAACCCTACTCCTACTTGTCTGCTCTTTGATTATGGCGGAACCGAAGCTTACAGGGTGCGCAGATTCGATCTGGCATGGATGCGTGTGCGAAAGTATGAGTCGAGTTAGATCTGAAGATCTATTGTGGTCTAGTCTATCGGGGGGTGGAGATATTAGGTCGTGTGTGTAGTCGTAATCTATCCTCCTCGTTGGACCCTCCTAGCCTTTATATATGGGGAGGCTCGGTCTCCGGTGCCGATACGAGTAGGTTACAAGTTGTATTCAAACTCTAGTCTTGAGGTATCCTTATCTTGTGCGCTTTGGAGTCCGTGTTCATATGTGCTTCGTGCAGCCGAAACGTCTTGGGCGTCCTGGACCCTGGCAGGTCGTCGAGTGGGCCTTCCGTCGGGCTGGACCAAGTATGCTAACATCGGGTACCCGTAGGGCATATCCATGTCACTAGTAGTCGCGCTGAGCGCTCTCCAAAAACCTGATCGCCCCTCACTCGTACAGGTTCACGAGAGGCGGGGTTCCGGAGGCCTACTGTCCCGATCTGCGGTGCACGCCGCCAGACGGGATGAGGAAGACGAAAGCGGCGGCGCAAGGTTCTGGAGGTAGGCGCGTGTGTGGATTGATTCTGTGCCGATTAGGTTTAGCCCGGACGCTTATATAGTGCAGGTTAGGAGGATCGTGGGCTCAGCCCACGTCCGAGTCGGTAAGAACCACGTGCATAAAAACTGGAAACGGTTGTAATTAACGCGTCCGTTAATGACTCATAATCAGTTTTCCCAAGAAGCAACGCGCGCGCGCACGTCGTGGCGAGGCGAGGCGAGGCGGCGGGCGGCGTCAGAGGAGGAGTGCGCGAGGGCTACTCTTCTTGTCACACCTTAGTGAGTGGAGCAACACTCTACTATATAAGGTGGTCCAACTCCCCTTCAACTAGCAATATGGGATTAAATTTAGCACCACTAGCACAGCCATATGCTGCCATATACGAGTGGGCCAAAGAGAATTTCAGAATTTGTCTAATGGGCCAACAGCCCAAAACTCACCAAATTCCAACACTACTAACACCACACGGACACACATAGTCCTAGTGCTACTCGGACACGGCAAGAACCAGCTAGCTAGCTAGCTCATGAATCTCAACCGACTAGTACTAGACTAGAAACTGCCAAATTAGACTCATACTTACTAAGACAAGATTATTTCTAACATTGAGGGTCACCCGTGTCCACGCCGCCACTGCTGCCACCGGCGCCGGCGCGGCCGAGCACGAGCTCTCCTTTTTCGACGCCATTCATGTCACAAGAGTACCGACCCAGCGGCTCTTCTTCTTCGACGGCCCCGACCTCCCACCGTTCCCGTCCATTGTGAGCGCCCTAAGATCTTCTCTCGCCGACATCCTCGCCATCTTCTTCCCCCTCACCGGGGAGCTGGCCTTCCGCCCCTCTTCGGGCACCGTCGTCCTCGACTGTTCGTCTGTCGTGGCCTCTACTGGCGTGAGGTTCGTGGAGGCGGAGTACTTGGGCGGGGCAGAGGAGGACTACATGCGGCGCATGGCCCGCGAAGACGTGCACGACACCGAGGCGTTCCAGCAGCTGGTCCCCGAACTGGAGGTTGTGCAACTGCCCGCCCCGGTTCTTGCCGTGTAGGTCACCAGGGGCCACGGCGCCGTGGCGGTCGGGGTGTCCATGCACCACGCCGTGGCCGACGGCCAGGCGATGTGGCAGTTCATGCGGGCGTGGTCGGCGGCGACGCGGGAGGGCTCGGGCTCGCTCGCCGTGGGAGCCTCAGCAGGGTCAGGGCTGGTGCCGCCGACGTTTGACCGCGCGGCGATTCTGCAGCATCCAGTGGCCGCGGAGCTGTACAGCATGGTATTGCGCCTATGGGCGCCGGCTCTACCTCTGTCGGTAACGAACACTAGCTAGATAGTACATACATACATACATACATACATACATACATACATACATACACAGAACAGGAGTCACTACGGGAAAATTGGGCGCTGCCGTGCACTTAGGATTTTCCGTGTATGGTGCACGGCAAAGAACTCTTTGCCGGCCTTATCTTTGCCGTGCGGTCTTTGCCGTGTAATTTCTCACGGCAAAGCATTTGCCGTGCCTTTTTGGGCCTTTGCCGTGCATTATATGTTACACGGCAAAGAACAAATTTCCTGTAGTGAGTACGCGTGGTTGGAGCTTGACTGATATTATTATGACATACGAATGAATAGAAAGAAGTCTATATAACCCCACAAGTATCAGAGTTTGGACACAACACCCCTTAAGTCTAAACTAGCACACTTTACCCCCACAACTATTGAAAACCATGCAAATGACCCCCTAACCCCACTCTAAGCTGTTTTGCAAGCCGGTTTTGCTGATCTGGAGCTGGTTTTGTTCAAGCGGGGCGATTTTCCTGTATACCACCCAAGCTAGCTGCGCTAGCAGCCCTGCTACTTGCATTCACCATTAGCTACTAGCATGCATGCCTCGGGTCCATCTAGCATGCACGCATCAGCCCCAATGGCAATGCACACATCATCTCATCTTAGATATGATGCGTACGCAGTTTGCCGCGCACTGCCGTACGCTGGATCACCCGAATGGTCCGCGGACACTAAATTGTTGTCGACACTTGTTCATGCGCACTCCAGGTGCATACTAGGACAGGGAAGGTTCACACCTCAGGCAGTTCCTGACATAAGAACCAAACGCATGGACTCGGATCTAGGGACAAGCGCTAAACAAACAAGCCCATCATCGGCATATCCGGGCCGCCCCTTTCCTTGTGCGTGCGTTCGAGGCAGCGGCCACCGAGCTAGGGCAGTATGATGCCCTGCGCGCGCTTCTGAAACTGTCCATCGTGGTGGCAAGCTCGCCACACCCATTGACTACAGGGCTCGCGCTTGCTGCTTGCCACGTTGATCGAGTATCTTACGAAGTGACGCGTTGATCTAAGCATTTGTTGTCTGGAAGAACCGTCATGCATTTGTTCTTGTTACATTGCATCAAACAGGTTAGGTGCGTGTATGTCCACAGTGTTCTCGGCAACCGAACGACGCTTGAGATCAGCATTCAGAACAGTCCGGAGCAAGCTATATGTGAACTCCAACGTCAAGTGGCTCGGCACCCTCGTGCAATCGAAGCCATCGGTAGGGCGAGGCACAAAAGATGGAGCTACTGCTAAACATACGCGTGGGCGTGCAGTACACGAAGATGAACCGCGTTTAGAACTTAGCCTCGGGTACCTTTTTATTTCACGTGGCATGGAAGGACCAAAGAACACGAAGAGGGAACATGTTGCAGAAGTCAATGGTTAGTCTCCCCACTGATGCAAAACCGGATCCATGTAAGCAAAACAGGCTTGTAAAACAGCTTGGAACGAGTTAGGGGCTAATTTACATGGTTTTCAATAGTTGCGGGGGTTAAGTGTGCTAGTTTAAATTTGAGGGGGTGTTGCGTCCAAACTTGGATACTTATGGGGTTATATAGACTTCTTTGCGAATGAATATGGTGCACAGCTGAGGCAAGTATCGTCCACTACCGCCGCCGAGGAGGAGATGAGCCGAAGGACCTTCGTGCTAACCGCCGACCGTATCCAGTCCCTGAAGTGCCACATTTCTCAACAAGGCGGTGGCGAGCTCCCCACCACCTACGTCGCTGTCTCGTCCCTCATGTGGGCCTCCATCGTGCGCGCCAAGTCCCTGGACCACCATGCGGATGAAGTCTACTTGATGATCGTTGTCGACTGCCGCCGTCGGCTGCGGCCGCCACTCGGCGAGGGCTACTTCGGGAACTGCGTCTGGGGGTGGAGTGCCAGGGCCAACGTGGGCGAGCTGTGCGGCGAGGGTGGGGTGGCGCGCGCTGCCGTGGCCATCCGGGACTGCATCGGCAAGGTTCTGGACAAGGAGGACCCGGTGGATGGGATGGACCTCGTACCGGAGGCGATGATGCCGGAGGCGATACGCGACATCCACAAGGACACTCTGACCACAATGGTGTCGTCGCACCGGTTCATGGCCTACGAGACGGACTTCGGGTGGGGAGTCCCGAGCCGCGTGGAGCTCCTCATCTCCGACACCATGCCGGAGCTGGTTGTGTTGCACGGAGCCAGAGAGGGTGGATCCGTGCAGGTCACATTAGCTCTCGCCAAGCCTTTTATGGAGGCCTTCGCCACCAACTTTCTTAATACTATAATTAATTAATTCTCCACGCCTTTTATGGGGTCTATTAATATTTCATTTCCAGTAGCGCCAAATGAAGAACACCCACTAGTAGTATTGTTTCTGATTACACTAGAGTTTTAGTCTTGTTGCTTTCTTCCGAAATCCCATGTTCTGTCAAAATTGGTGTCGTCTTACACCGAGCATATCAATGTGTACCTCCAACACCGAGGAATGCACGATTGAAACCTTATCTTCTCCCGACCTCCTTCCTTCTCCCTCCGTTGAGAGTCAACCGCCATGCGCCGGGCCTCTCCGCCGCCCTCCCCGCCGGATTAGCCGGCTGGGGTTGGGTTTGGAGAGGTGCCGGAGGTAGTAGTAGGTGTAGTTGGTTTTGGTTTTGGAGGATTTCCGTCGTGGCTTGGCGTCTTGCCGGGAGTTCGCGCGGGCATGATCTATGGGTCGAAATTTGCTCATGGCTTGCGGCCCTGCCTCTCCTTGTTGGGGGTGGGGGATAACCCCAGGTAGGGTCAAGCTATGGTAAAAGGACAAAGCCCACCGAGGTGTTATCCGGGTCAAGGCATGACTCGGCCGAGGTATATAAGGGTCGGTCGAGTAAGGTCTGGATCCCCCTAGCCTAAGCCGATATGGTTTAACTCGGGCGACATATGAGGTATACCGGCACGATATCAAGCTTGGTTTCTACTTGCAGGTACGAGCTTGGCCTAGTCATATTAGACGAGGCCGAGTCAAAAGATGGCTTGCTCAAGAAGGAGAGAGCGAGCCCCGAAGTCAACACTGCGCTCTGTCTCTCCCTCAGGAATCCTCGCAGAGCCAACTGCTACAGACAAGGGCCAGAGGGCTAGAGGGGCAGAACAGGCGTCGGAGGTGACCGTGGGCTCCAGGTTATTGTCATCGATAGAAGGGCGATAAGGAAAGACTCTCACCATATTACCTCTTTGGGAAGAGCATATTCCTGGAACATGATGTCCAGCTCAGCCCTAATTGTAAACTGGCCACCCCTTTATAAGGTGAGCCAGGGCCTCCTAGAGGGGGATGGATTCATTTTACACTTAGAGAAACCCTAGGAGAGCTCTCGAGTACTTATTTCTCCTCTCTCTGATACAACTCAAGGAGCAAGTGTAAACATTGTTGATCTAAATACAAGATCGAGAGAACATATTGTGTGTAGAATCCACAACGCTATCCCTTTCTGGATCCCACTAGTACACATTGGCCCCTACTTTAGTCTACCCATGGCATCTGCCGTGCCACCACCACGACAGTTGGCGCCCACTATGGGGCCAGTAGCGGTGCTAGCTGGAGTCAAGATCTGACAGTAAACCTCATCGTCACCAGAGAGCGCATTGTCTTTGGGCTGGTCCAGCAATTCGACTCGCTGGACTACATTAGCGACAACACGCACCACTTCGCCAGGCGCGCTCCGCCGCGCATCGGTGTCTTCATCAACCTACGCGCGCACAAGTTCTACGTCTGCATCGACGTCTCCTGCGTGTAGCCGAAGCGAGTCATCATCGCGGGAGAGCCTCCCCTCTGCGCTGCTCACGGTCCGCGTATCACTCGCCCCGCATGCAGCGTTGATGTGATGATGACTGCACTAGCCATAGAGTAGGATCCAGCGCAAGCAGAGATTCGGCAGCAGCAAATCCGGCAGCAGCAAATCCAGTAGACCCGGAAAACGTCACCCCCAGAGCGACTCGCTTGAGGTTTCCTCTGCTAGAGAGGCCAGCGAACATACTGCAGGCAGCTATAGATAGCTTATATATATATAGCACAGAACATGAGTATGCGTGGTTGGAGCTTGACTGACATTATTATGACGTACGGATGAATTTGGTGCACAGCTAAGGCAAGTATCTTCCACTAGCGCCACCGAGGAGGAGATCAGTCGAAGGACCTTCGTCCTAACCGCCGACCAGATCTAGTCCCTGAAGCGCCACATTTCTCAACAAGGCGGTGGCGAGATCCCCACCACCTACGTCGTTGTATTGTCCGTCATGTGGGCCTCCATCATGCCCGCCAACACTACAACACGGTAGTTATTTTGGGGCACTTCAAAATGCCTCTATATGTGATCAAACTGTCTCTAAAGGGTTTTAGAGACACTTTGAAATATGACACTAATACTCATGTCCCTAAAAGTTTTAGGGACACTTTAAGAGAAATGTCCCCAAAACCTTTAGATGGCACTAAGATAAATGCCCCTAAAACCTTTATTGGCACTAAGAGAAATGCCCCTAAAACCTTTATTGGCACTAAGAGAAATGCCCCTAAACCCTTTTAATGACACTATGAGAAATGCCCCTAAATCTTTTTAGTGGCACTAAGAGAAATGCCCCTAAACCTCTTTAGTGGCACTAAGAGAAATGTCTATAAATCTTTGGTGACATTAAGAGAAATGCCCTTAAATGTATTTAATGTCATTTAGAGAAATAGAAACACAATTGTTTTTAAAAACAGAATTTTGTTTCGGCCTTTTTTCAGGTGGGCCGGCCCGGCTACTGATCCATATATGTAATAGGATGGAGTCAAGGCCGAAACACATAGAGGGCCAGTGGGTGCTTCTCCCTAGCGCCAGGTTCTCCTCCATAGCGCTCGAGCGTTGCCCTGCTTTTGTTTCGCCCGCACAGGTCATCACACTAGTACTCTAATGGGCCAGCCCAACTTGGATGGGTTACATAGCTTGCGAGCTGATCGACTGCGCGCGTACCTTTCACGCACATCACGGGAGTAAACTGCTATTTAAACTGGTCATTGTCTTGTCGACTAAGCGAGGTGGGACTAAAATAGAATCTAAGGTAGTGTCTCTGTGCACAGGCGACGCTGACGATCCCCTCCTCCACGTTCCAGCCCGTACCTGCCCATGCACTAAACACCTAGTGATATTTGTGACGTGTCCACGTCAGTTGTGATAATTTATTGAGAGAAATACATTGAACAACCGGCGATGCTCTAGTATACGATGGAATGACGGTGCACAGAAAAGGACACGCGTCCGTCTAAAATCTGCACTTAGTTTCTTGTCAGTTGTGTTATTTTAGTATACCTTGCCGGTTAGTGAGCTAGCAACGTGGGAACAAAAAAATAAAACTACTGCTTAAAAAAGGTAGACGAGCTATAGCAGGTAAACAAGAGTAAGCATGTGGAGTAAAAAATTGTGCAACAAATCATAATGAAATACCGAGAACCTGTTTTTTTATAAACAAAAATACAAATTTGGTTGTAGATGCGACTTCTATAATTATTAATGGGACAAACAATACTACCTTCGTTTCAATGCTTAAGGCCTATAACTTTTTTCAAAAGTCAAACTATCTAAAGTTTGACCAAGTTTTTAGAGAAAATATTAATATTTACAATACGTAATTTATACCTTTTCATACATCATAAAATATATTTTCACATGGTATCTATATAGGACAGGACAAACATAAAGAAGCAAACACGCATAAGGCAGCAACAAGCACGTTTCATCAGTAAGAAGCAAACACGCATGCATCAGCAACAACCGCACGAAATTCATCCCAAGCTCTCCATGCCGCCTTCATGTCCAGGCTCAGCGTTGCCTTTTCCTCGCCAGTTCATGGTTCGTCACCAGGCGCAAGATGTCCTCGGAGCGGAACAACAGGGCGATGTACGAGAAGACCATCACCATGAAGACGTGAAGCTACCACCGGCGCCTGTAGTCTGTGACGCGCACATTGCACAAAGGAGCACGGCCTCGAGGTGTTCGAGCGCGCGGCAGGAGAGAGCCCACAGCGAAGACGGCGACGCGGGAGCACATAGAGGCGCGAGCACATCATCGGCGTCCCGACGCTAGCGACAGACGCCTCTTGCTCCCATCCTCCTCGCTACGGGCTCGTCGGCAACAGCCTCCGTGCTGCGTGCTCGGCGGCGGAGTCCCGGCTCCGCGCTGCGTGCTTGGCGGCGACGTCCCCGCGGCTACCAACATGCGCCTCCTCCTCACGCTCAGCAGCAGTGGCGACCTCCTCTCCGACGCCTCTCCGTGCGCGCTCCTTGTCGAGAGAGAGAGAGAGAGAGAGAGAGTGAAAATGTGTGGTTCGTGGGAGGATAAGGGAGTAGGAACGGCTCGTGGCAAAGCGTGATGCTTTTTCCGAATCACAGCGCGCCGCACGGAGAGGAGCTGGAGCGGCTCGATAGATTTTTTTTCATCTATATAATATAATAGTTTTTGGTAGTTTTTTCTAAAAGTTTGGTCAAACTTTATATGGCTTGACTTTTCAAAAAAATTATAGGCCTTAAGGCTCCTCTCCCCAATTCAGTTGTGGAACTAGACTTTCTTATTATTCCCTAAAGGGATTATGACTTGGGATGGAGGGAGTACTTAACAGTTATTTAATAAAAAGGAAAAAAATCATATATTCACTACTAATGGGATCAAAAAGTAGTTATCAATACCGTAACATAATTTTGCGTCTAAAAAAAACCAGAACTACCCAGAAACAAACATTCATGGCAAGTGAAAAAATATTCAATGCATGTAGAACAAGAAAATCACGACTTACTATTGAAAATTGTACCACATAGAACAAAAACCATGTTGACGCGAGGAAAAAAATGCTCATGAAAGAATTTACAACCATGGTGGAACAAAACTTCAATATTACATTTGAAACAAATATTTGCATACGAGGAACAAACCACATTGGCATGATAAAAAAATGTAGGGTTTCGTAGAATGGAAAACAAAAAAATTCTATCGCATACAAACAAACAAGCCAAGATCTATCTACTAGATTGTAGCAACGAGTCGATGGAATAACTCACCCTTGAAGATTCCAAAGTGTTTAACGAGAGCTGATTCTCGTGGATGATGTAGTCGTACTCTTCCCGATCTCAAGATCGCGTAGACGGTCCTTTCGGCGCTGCGTTCCGGCAGCGCTCCCGCAGTCGGTCACACGTTCGGTACTCGACGAAGACCTTCCTCTCCCTTGTTCCAGCAGGCAGCGGAGGTTGTAGCACTCTCCTCGCGATTCCGGCAGCACAACGGCGTGGTACTGAAAGCAGATGGGAGATCTCGCAGGGCTTCGCCTTAAGCCGGAGCGAGTATGGTGGACTATGAGAGAGCCCCTCGACGATCTAGGGTTTAGACACGCCGAGAAGGAGGCTAGGCCGGCGGCTAGGGTTTGACCTAGGCGGCGGCAGCGGCAGCAGCAGGTGGTGGCGCCGGCGGCTAGGGTTTAGAGGTGGAGGAGTTGTGTGCTGGGAGGGGCAGCCATGCCCCTCCCTTTATAGGTGGGAGGCGCGGACAAGGGGAGGGGAGTCCCTCCCCAACTCGGCTTGGAGTCGGGCCGGCGGTGGGAGGAGGAACTCCTCCCCCAAGTCGGTTTCCAACTCCCTCTCCACTTCCCAAAATAGCCGTTTGACTTTCAAATTGGCGTTTGACCTTTTCAAACTAGGATTTGAATAAACCCTCTATTTTGTTCAGCGATGACACCTAGTACATGATGCAATCATACCAACTTGATATAACACATTCATGTACCCTTCCCCTCCGGAGTGCCGGACATTCCGGAACCTTCTAGAACATTCCCGATGAAAACACCGGAACCATTCTCCAACCCCGAAGCAGGACTTTCCTTATATGAATCCTATTCTCCGGACCATTCCGGATCTTCTCGTGATATCCCGGATCCCATCCGAGACTCCGAACAACATTCGGTGTCTTACTCATAATTCCATAACTACTCAAACAACGTCGAATCCTTAAGTGTGTCTCCCTACGGTTCGTGAATTATGCGGACATGATCGAGACACTTCTCCGATCAATAACCAATAGAGGAATCTGGAAATTCATATGGCTCCCACATATTTGTACGATTACTTTGCGATCGAATGAACCACTTACATACGATACCAATTTCCCTTTGTCTCACGATAGTTTACTTATCCGAGGTTATGATCGTCGGTATCTCTGCATACCTAGTTCAACCTCGTTACCGATAAGTACTCTTTTCTCGTTCCCGTGATATGTGATCCCTTGTGAGCCAGTCACATGCTTGCAAGCTAATTGGATGACATTTCTGTTGGAATTATGCCCTAGAGGCAATAATAAAGATGTTATTATTATAATTCTTGTTCATGATAATGTTTATATTCCATGCTAGAATTGTATTAAGCGGAAACTTTAATACTTGTGTGGTTTGTGAACAACACCGTGTCCCTAGTACGCCTCTATGGACTAGCTCATTGATTAATGATGGTTAAGGTTTCCTAACCATAGACATGAGTTGTTGATTAAATAATGAGATCATATCATTGGGAGAATGATATGATGGACAGACCCAAACTAAGCGGAGCAATTAGATCGTGTCATCGTGTTCATCTTTGCGAAGCTTTTCTTATGTCAAATATTGTATTCCTTAGACCATGAGATAATACAACTCCCTGGTATCGGAAGAAAGCTTTGAGGTCATCAAACGTCATCCTATGAGAGGGTGATCATAAAGGTGTCTCTCAGGTGATCGGAAAGTACCTGTTGAGTTGTATGTATCGAGATGGGATTTGTCCCTCCCAAGTCGGAGAGATATACTTCGGGCCCACTCGGTAATCGATATCAACACCTCTTGCAAGCATGTGGTTAAGGAGTTAATCACAAAGTGATATCGGATTACGGAACGAGTAAAGTACTTGCTGTGAACGAGATTGAACTAGGTATGACGGTACCGACGATCGAATCTCGGGCAAGTAAAATATCGCGAGACGAAGGGAATATATATATGGGATTGATTGAATCCTGGCATCGTGGTTCATCCGATATGATCATCGATGAATGTGTGGGAGTCAATATGGGTTTCCAGACCCCGCTGTTGATTATTGATAGAAGATCATGTCTGCATATTCTCGAACCCGAAGGGTCACACACTTAACGTGTCTCGACGCTAGGATAGATTGGATAATTGGTTTATGATTTTTTTTTCGGAGTCTCGGATGGGATCCGGGACATCACGAGAGGTTCCGGAATGGTCCGGAGAATAAGATTCATATAAGGCAGTGCAGTTTTTGGAGTTCGGAATTGTTTCGGGTTAATCGGTATTGTACCGGAAGCTTTTAGAACCTTCCGGAGGGGGACCAACGTGGTCCCACCTGTCGGGAGGGGGCATGGGCCTATGAGAGAGTGCCCTGTCCGCATTGGGCCAGGGGCACAAGGCCCCATAGGGCCCAGCCGGCCAAGAAGGGATAAACCCTAATTGGACCTTCTAGAAGGGGGGGTTTCCTTGCCCCCCACTCTTCCTCCTTGGCCGTCGGTTTTGGACTTGGGGGAGGGGCTAGGGCTGCCGCCCACCCCTCTATATAAAGAGGGCTGGGGGCGCACCACCCCCCCACACACACCTTCCCCTCAAGACAGTCGCGCTGCTGCCCTCCTCTCTCTCTCCCTCCCGACTGCGTGTAGGCGAAGCCCTGCTGCAGAAACGCTCCACCAATTGCACCGCGCCGTCGCGTTGTAGATCCAACCCATCTCTCCACCATACTTGCTGGACCAAGGAAGGAGGAGACGTCGAGGTGCCGCACGTGTGCATCTCTTGGAGGCATCGCCACTTGCGGTGTTAGATCGGATCGGATCGCGAGGAGGAGAAGCGAGTACGACTACATCACCCACGTTCCGACGAACGTTCCGCTGTGCGAATCTTCAAGGGTATGAAGATCTAATCCAATCTCTCTCGTTGTTTGCATCTCCTAGATTAGATCTTGGCTTCCCTCTGTTCGCATCCGTAGAAAATTTTGATTTACTATGCCACGAAACCCTTCAGTGGTATCAGAGCTAGATCTATGCGTAGATGTGTTTCACGAGTAGAACGCAACATGGTTGTTGCGGGCATTGATGTTTTCTGTTGCAAGCCTCTTGTTTGTGTTCTTCTTATGATGCGGGATAGTGAGATTGAAGCGGTCCAGGCCAACCTTATGCGACGTCGTTCGCGAGACCGGCTCCGCACTTGACGTGTGGCTTGTTCCACACATGCGGCTGGTGGATGCCTGTTTCTCTCACTATAGTTGTCATGGGTTTAACTCCGGGGTTTGGCAACCATAATATCACCGTTGTGGCTTTCCGTAGGTAAGAATCGTTCTTAGCTTGCTACTCCCATAAGCCACGTAAAACATGCAACAACAAAGTAGAGGCGTCTAACTTGTTTTTGCAGGTAGTGTTTTCTGTGATATGGTATGGCCCAAGATGTGATGTGTGTATTGTATGCGATGATCATGTTTTGTACTGTTTCACGACTTGCATGTCGATGAGTACACAACCGGCAGGAGCCATATGGTTGTCTTTATAATTGTGTATGACCTGCGAGTCAACTTCTTATACGCCATGTAATAGCTTTACTTTATCGCTAAGTAGTTAGCAATAGTTGTAGTTGCTATTTATGGTGGAGGCAATCATGGTGGAGTGATGGAGATCATGCCGGCACGCACAAGATGGAGATCATTGCGCGAAGATTGGCTATACCATGTCACATAAAGTTATATGCATGTGATGTTTATCCTTTTATGTATCTTATTATGCTTAGATTGCGACGGTAGCATTATAAGATGATTCCTCACTTAAAGATCAAGATAAAACTGTGTTCTCCCCATGTATGCACCGTTGCGAAAGTTCGTCGTGTCCAAGCATCACTTGATGATCGGGTGCTATAGACTCTACGCTCACATACAACGGGTGCAAGCCAGTTTTGCACACGCGGAAATACTTGGGTCTAACTTGACGAGCCTAGCATGTACAGACATGGCCTCGGAACACATGAACCGAAAGGTTAAGCATGAGTCATATGAATGATATGATCGACACTTTGTTGTCCACTATTGAAGCCACATCTCTTCTCGTGAAGATCGGATTAGGTGTGGTGAATTTGGATCGTGTTCAGTAAACAACTTGAGGGATGTTGAATTTAGTGGGAGTTCATCTAGTAATTTGATTAAAAGTTGAACTAGTTATCATGAACATAGTCTAATTTGTACTTGCAAATATTGTAGATCACATGGCTAAGTCCAACTTCAACTTCAACGTTTTTGCTAAGAAAGAAAAGCTTAAGAACAATGGGTCTAACTTCACCAACTGGTTCCGCAATCTGAGAATCATTCTCTCTGGCGGTCAAAAGGACTATGTCCTTGAGAAAGCGTTAGGTAACCCACCTGCTGCAACTGCGCCGGCTGATGAGAAAGCTGTCTATCAGTCGTGCAAAGATGATTATGGTGTGATTAAGAGCACCATGTTGTTTGCTATGGAATCGGACCTTCAAAATCGTTTTGAAGACTATCCCGGGCCCTTTGAGATCCTTGAGGAACTGAAAACTATGTTTCAGACTCAGGCCCGTTCTGAGAGATATGAGATCTCTGAGAGATTCTTTAACTGCAAGATGGATGAAGGGAGTTCCGTTAGTGAGCACGCCATTAATATGTCGGGCTACACTCAACGCCTTGAGCAACTGGACTGCAAGATTCCAGAGGAGCTCAAGATTGACAGGGTTCTGCAATCACTCCCTCCCAGCTACAAAAGTTTTGTAGTGACTCACAATCAGATTGGTTCCACTGATACGATCACCGAGCTCTTCGCAAAGCTGAAGGCTGCGGAGGTGGACATCAAAAAGGATAATCATGTGTTGATGGTCAACAAGCCCTCCTTTAAGAAAGGTAAGGGTGCAAAGAAGCCCTTCAAGAAAGGCGGCGGCAAGCGCGTTGCCCCTGCTGAGAAGAAGCTCAAGTCCGGTCCTAAGCCGGACACTGAGTGCTTCTATTGCAAGGACAAGGGTCACTGGAAGCGCAACTGTCCGAAGTACTTAGCAGACAAGAAGGCTGGCACCATCAAAGGTATATTTGATATACATGTTATTAATGTTTTCCTTACTAGCCCTTGTTGTAGTGCCTGGGTATTTGATACTGGTTCAGTTGCTAATATTTGTAACTCGAAACAGGAGCTACGGAATAGACGACGGCTTGCGAGGGATGAGGTGACGATGCGCGTTGGCAACGGATCAAGAGTTGATGTGATGGCCGTCGGCACGCTCTCCTTAGTTTTACCTTTGGGATTAGTTTTAAACCTTAATAAATGTTATTATGTGCCTGCGTTGAGCATGAACATTATTTCTGGATCGTGTTTATTGCAAGACGGTTATTCATTTAAATCGGAGAATAATGGTTGTTCTATTTATATGAGTAACATCTTTTATGGTCATGCACCTATTGTGAATGGTTTATTTCTTCTAAATCTCGAAAGGGATGAAACACACATCCATAACATTGAGGCTAAGAGATGCAAAGTAGATAGTGATAATACTACTTATTTGTGGCACTGTCGTCTAGGTCATATTGGTGTAAAGCGCATGAAGAAACTCCATTCTGATGGAATTTTGGAGTCTCTTGATTTTGTATCATTTGACACATGCGAACCATGCCTCATGGGCAAGATGATCAAAACCCCGTTCTCCGGAATGATGGAGCGAGCAACGGACTTGTTGGAAATCATACATACCGATGTGTGCGGACCGATGAGTGTTTTGACGCGCGGTGGATATCGCTATTTTCTCACTTTTACCGATGACTTAAGTAGATATGTGTATATATATTTAATGAAACATAAATCTGAAACATTTGAAAAGTTCAAGGAATTTCAGAATGAAGTGGAGAACCATCGTAACAGAAAGATTAAGTTTCTACGATCCGATCGTGGGGGCGAATATTTGAGTTATGATTTTCTTACGCATCTTAAAGCAAGCGGAATTGTTTCGCAACTCACGCCACCCGGAACACCACAGCGCAATGGTGTGTCTGAACGCCGGAATCGAACTCTATTAGATATGGTCCGATCGATGATGTCTCTTACTGATTTGCCGTTATCATTTTGGGGTTATGCATTAGAAACCGCTGCATTCACTTTAAATAGGGCACCATCTAAATCTGTTGAAACGACACCGTATGAACTGTGGTTTGGTGCTAAACCTAAGTTGTCGTTTCTTAAAGTTTGGGGATGCGAAGCTTACGTCAAGAAGTTGATGCCAGACAAGCTCGAACCCAAAGCGGAGAAATGCGTCTTCATAGGATACCATAAGGAAACTATTGGGTATACCTTCTATCACAGAACCGAAGGCAAAGTGTTTGTCACAAAGAACGGTTCCTTTCTTGAGAAGGAGTTTCTCTCGAAAGAAGTGAGTGGGAGGAAAGTAGAGCTAGACGAGGTTGTTGAACCTTCTCTTGAGTTGGAGAGTAGCGCAACACCTGAAATTGTTCCAGTGCCGCCTGCACCAATAATAGAGGAAGCTAATGATAAGGATCATGAAGCTTCAGATGCTGCTGCTACTAAACGTCGCAGGTCGACAAGGTCGCGTGCCCCTCCTGAGTGGTACGGCAACCCTGTCTTAACTGTCTTGTTAGTAGATGACAGTGAGCCTGCGAACTATGAGGAAGCGATGATGAGCCCAGACTCTGAGAAATGGCTAGAGGCCATGAAATCCGAATTGGGATCCATGAGCGAAAACCAAGTATGGACTTTGATGGACCCTCCTAGCGACCGAAAGGCCGTTGAGTGCAAATGGATCTTCAAGAAGAAAACGGACGCGGATGGTAATATTACCGTCTATAAAGCACGGCTTGTCGCGAAAGGTTTTCGACAAGTTCAAGGTGTTGACTACGATGAGACTTTCTCTCCCGTAGCGATGTTTAAGTCCATTCGGATTTTATTAGCAATTGCTGCGTTTCATGATTATGAAATATGGCAGATGGATGTCAAGACTGCATTCCTCAATGGCAACATTGATGAAGAGTTGTATATGATGCAACCCGAAGGTTTTGTCGATCCTGAGGATGCTGATAAAGTATGCAAACTTCAGCGTTCTATTTATGGACTGAAGCAAGCATCTCGGAGTTGGAACCTTCGTTTTGATCAAGTGATCAAGAGCTTTGGATTTGTTCCAAATAGCTACGAAGCTTGTATCTACAAGAAAGTGAGTGAGAGCTCGGTGACATTTCTGGTACTATATGTGGATGACATATTGATTATTGTAAATGACATTAACATGCTTAACGATGTGAAGAGTTATTTGAACAAGTGTTTTTCAATGAAAGACCTAGGTGAAGCTGCTTATATATTGGGCATCAAAATCTATAGAGATAGACAAAGACGCCTGATAGCTTTAAGCCAGAGTACATACCTAGACAAAGTTTTGAAAAGGTTCAGAATGGATAAGGCAAAGAAAGGTTCAGTGCCTATGTTGTCAGGTAAGATATGGATCAAGGCTTAGTGTCCAGCTACGGTAAATTATAGGGAAGCTATGAGCAAAGTGCCTTATGCCTCGGCCATAGGTTCTATCATGTATGCCATGTTGTGTACTAGACCGGATGTGTCCAATGCTCTTAGTTTGACGAGCAGATATCAAAGTGATCCAGGAGTGGAACACTGGACAGCCATGAAGAACATCCTAAAGTACCTAAATAGGACTAAAGAAATGTTCTTAGTCTATGGGGGTGATGAACAGCTCGTCGTAAAAGGTTACGTCGATGCTAGTTTCGACACCGACAAGGATGATTCTAAATCTCAGACAGGATACGTGTATATTTTGAATGGAGGAGCTGTGAGCTGGAGAAGCTGCAAGCAAAGCGTGATCGCGGGATCTACAGTAGAAGCGGAATACATGGCTGCTGCAGAAGCGTCAAGTGAAGGAGTTTGGATCAGGAACTTCATCACTGAGCTTGGCGTGGTTCCAAGTGCATTGGACCCACTGGAGATATTGTGTGACAACACTGGCGCCATAGCACTTGCTAAGGAACCAAGATATCATCCTAAGACCAAGCATATCAACCGCAGGTTTCATATAATCCGAGATTATATAGCAGATGGAGATCTGAAGATTAGCAAAGTACATACAGATCTAAATGTCGCAGATCCATTGACTAAACCTCTTCCACGTGTAAAACATGATCAGCACCTCAGTGCCATGGGTGTGAGATTGTTGCCAAATGTAAACTAGATTATTGACTCTAGTGCAAGTGGGAGACTGTTGGAATTATGCCCTAGAGGCAATAATAAAGATGTTATTATTATAATTCTTGTTCATGATAATGTTTATATTCCATGCTAGAATTGTATTAAGCGGAAACTTTAATACTTGTGTGGTTTGTGAACAACACCGTGTCCCTAGTACGCCTCTATGGACTAGCTCATTGATTAATGATGGTTAAGGTTTCCTAACCATAGACATGAGTTGTTGATTAAATAATGAGATCATATCATTGGGAGAATGATATGATGGACAGACCCAAACTAAGCAGAGCAATTAGATTGTGTCATCGTGTTCATCTTTGCGAAGCTTTTCTTATGTCAAATATCGTATTCCTTAGACCATGAGATAATACAACTCCCTGGTATCGGAAGAAAGCTTTGAGGTCATCAAACGTCATCCTATGAGAGGGTGATCATAAAGGTGTCTCTCAGGTGATCGGAAATTACCTGTTGGGTTGTATGTATCGAGATGGGATTTGTCCCTCCCAAGTCGGAGAGATATACTTCGGGCCCACTCGGTAATCGATATCAACACCGCTTGCAAGCATGTGGTTAAGGAGTTAATCACAAAGTGATATCATATTACGGAACGAGTAAAGTACTTGCTGTGAACAAGATTGAACTAGGTATGACGGTACCGACGATCGAATCTCGGGCAAGTAAAATATCGCAAGACGAAGGGAATATATATATGGGATTGATTGAATCCTGGCATCGTGGTTCATCCGATATGATCATCGATGAATGTGTGGGAGTCAATATGGGTTTCCAGACCTCGCTGTTGATTATTGATAGAAGATCATGTCTGCATATTCTCTAACCCGAAGGGTCACACACTTAACATGTCTCGACGCTAGGATAGATTGGATAATTGGTTTATGAGTTTTTGTTCGGAGTCTCGGATGGGATCCGGGACATCACGAGAGGTTCCGGAATGGTCCGGAGAATAAGATTCATATAAGGCAGTGCAGTTTTTGGAGTTCGGAATTGTTCGGGTTAATCGGTATTCTACCGGAAGCTTTTAGAACCTTCCGGAGGGGGACCAACGTGGTCCCACCTGTCGGGAGGGGGCATGGGCCTATGAGAGAGTGCCCTGTCCGCATTGGGACAGGGGCACAAGGCCCCATAGGGCCCAGCCGGCCAAGAAGGGATAAACCCTAATTGGACCTTCTAGAAGGGGGGGGGGTTTCCTTGCCCCCCACTCTTCCTCCTTGGCCGCCGATTTTGGACTTGGGGGAGGGGCTAGGGCTGCCGCCCACCCCTCTATATAAAGAGGGCTGGGGGCGCACCACAACCCCCACACACCTTCCCCACAAGCCAGTCGCCCCTGCTGCCCTCCTCTCTCTCTCCCTCCCGACTGCGTGTAGGCGAAGCCCTGCTGCAGAAACTCTCCACCAATTGCACCGCGCCGTCGCGTTGTAGATCCAACCCATCTCTCCACCATACTTGCTGGACCAAGGAAGGAGGAGACGTCGAGGTGCCGCACGTGTGCATCTCTCGGAGGCATCGCCACTTGCGGTGTTAGATCGGATCGGATCACGAGGAGGAGAAGCGAGTACGACTACATCACCCACGTTCCGACGAACGTTCCGCTGTGTGAATCTTCAAGGGTATGAAGATCTAATCCAATCTCTCTCGTTGTTTGCATCTCCTAGATTAGATCTTGGCTTCCCTCTGTTCGCATCCGTAGAAAATTTTGATTTACTATGCCGCGAAACCCTTCAATTTCACCGAGAGGGCCCATACTATATCTATCCGTCATATGGATGGACAAATCCCACTCTTGATCCATGTGTCTCAACCAATACTTTCCGAACACTCAATGCCACCTTTATAGCCACCCAGTTATGGTGTGGTGTTTGATGTCATCAAAGCATCCTTCCGGTGAAGGTGATATGCATGATCTCATGGTCGAAGGAATTAGGTTACTATGTATCAGAAAGCATATAGCAATTGAACTATTAAAATGACTTGATCTTTATGCTACGCTTATCTATAGGAGTATGTCCACCATATCATTCTCCTAATGATATGATCTTGTTGTTAATAACATCTCAATGTTCATGATAGGGAAACCACAATCATTTATTAACCAACAAGCTAGTATTATAAAGAGGCTTTACTAGGGACTCTATTTTAGTTTACAATTCACACAAGTATCAATGTTTCCTTGTTAATACTATTATAGCATGAATGTAAACATTTATCATAAACACAAAGATATAATAATAACTACATTTATTATTGCCTCTAGGGCATATCTCCAACAGTCTCCCACTTGCACTAGAGTCATCTAATCTAGATTACATGGTAATATACCGAACACCCATGGCAGTTTGGTGTTGGTCATGTTTTGCCCTCGGGAGAGGTTTAGTCAATGGATCCGCCACATTCAGATCTGTGTGTACTTTGCAAATACTTATGTCCCCATCTTGGACATGTTCTCGAATAGCGTGAAAACGTAGCTTGATGTGCTTCAGCTTCTTGTGTGACCTTGGTTCTTGCGCATTGGCTATGGTGCCCATGTTATCACAGTAGATAGACATTGGGTCCAGCGCACTAGGAACCACACCCAGCTCTGTAATGAACTCTTTCATCCATATCGCTTCTTGTGAAGCCTCCGAAGCAGCCATGTATTCCGATTCAGTTGAAGATCTCGCCACAACGCTTTGCTTTGCACTCCTCCAGCTAACTGCTGCACCATTCAAAGTAAATACGTATCCAGATTGTGATTTCGAATCATCCGGATCGGTGTTCCAACTAGCATCGGTGTAACCATTAACAACGAGTTGTTCATCACCTCCATAAGAAAGAACCATATCCTTAGTTCTTCTCAAGTACTTAAGGATGTTTTTGACCGCTGTCCAATGATCCACTCCTGGATCACTTTGATATCTGCTAGTTAAACTAAGAGCATATGCAATGTCGGGTCTAGTACATAGCATGGCATACATTAGAGATCCTATGGCTGAGGCATAGGGAGTCTTACTCATCCTTTCTCTATCTTCTGTCGTCGTCGGATTGGGCAACATGGATAAGAACCCTTTCTTGCTATCTTCCATTCCAAACCTCTTTAGAACTTTGTCCAAATATGTACTTTGTGACAATGATATTAGGCGTCTCGATCTATCTCTATAAATCATTATGCCTAATATGTAAGCTGCTTCGCCAAGATCCTTCATTGAAAAACTATTATTCAAATATTCCTTGACACTATTAAGAAGGTCTACATCATTCCCAATCAACAATATGTCATCTACATACAGTATTAAGAATGCTACAGAGCTCCCACTCACTTTCTTGTAAATACAAGCTTCTCCATAAGTTTGTATAAAACCAAAACTTTTGATTACCTTATCAAAACGTTGATTCCAACTTCGGGATGCTTGCTTCAATCCATAGATGGACCGTTGAAGTTTGCATACCTTGTTAGCATCTTTAGGATGACAAAACCTTTGGGTTGCATCATATACAACTCTTCATCAATGTCTCCATTGAGGAATGCTGTTTTGACATCCATCTGCCATATCTCATAATCATAATATGCAACGATTGCTAACATAATCCTCACAGACTTTAGCTTCGCTACCGGTGAGAAAGTCTCATCGTAGTCAACTCCTTGAATTTGTCGAAACCCTTTTGCGACAAGTCGAGCTTTATAGACAGTAACATTACCATCAGCATCTGTTTTGTTCTTGAAAATCCATTTGTTCTCGACAGCCTTCCGGCCATCCGGTAAGTCCACCAAAGTCCATACTTGGTTTTCGTACATGGATCCAATCTCGGATTTCATGGCTTCTTGCCATTTATTGGAATCTGGGCTCATCATCGCTTCCTCATATGACTCAGGGTCATCGGTGTTATCCACCAACATGACATTCATAACGGGATCATACCAATCAGGAGTGATACGAGTTTTCGTTGACCTGCGAGGCTCTGTAGCAACTACAACCGAAGTTTCATGATCATCATCATTAGCTTCCTCTCTTACTGGTGCAGGCATCACAGGAACTACTTCCGGTGCTGCGCTACTCGCAAGTTCGAGAGAAGGTTCAACAACCTCGTCGAGTTCTACTTTCCTTCCAGTCACTTCTTTCGAGAGAAATTCCTTCTCTAGAAAGGATCCATTCTTGGCAACGAAGATTTTTCCTTCGGATCTATGATAGAAGGTATACCCAATACTTTCCTTCGGGTATCCTATGAAGATGCATTTTTCCGCTTTGGGTTCAAGCTTGGCCGGCTGTAACTTCTTTACATAGGCTTCGCAACCCCAAACTTTAAGGAACGACAATTTAGGTTTCTTCCCAAACCATAATTCATACGGTGTCGTTTCCATGGATTTAGATGGTGCCCTATTTAAAGTGAATGCGGTTGTTTCTAATGCATAACCCCAAAATGATAGCGGTAAATCTGTAAGTGACATCATAGAACGAACCATATCTAAGAGAGTTTGATTACGACGTTCGGACACACCATTACACTGTGGTGTTCCCGGCGGTGTCAATTGTGAAAGTATCACGCATTTCTTCAAATGCTCGCCAAACTCGTAACTCAGATATTCACCTCCACGATCAGAACATAGAAATTTAATCTTCTTGTTACGTTGATTCTCTACCTCACTCTGAAATTCCTTAAACTTCTCGAAAGTCTCGGACTTATGTTTCATGAAATATATATACCCATATCTACTCAAGTCATCCGTGAAGGTAAGAACATAACGATAACCACCGCGCGATGCTACACTCATTGGACCACACACATCGGTATGTATGATTTCCAACAAGTCCGTAGCTCGCTCCATCATACCAAAAAATGGAGTCTTAGTCATTTTACCCATCAGACATGCTTCGCATCTTTCAAGTGATTCAAGAAGTCCATCGGAATGGAGTTTCTTCATACGCTTCACTCCAATGTGACCAAGACGACAGTGCCACATATAGGTCGAGTTATCACTCAATTTCAAACGTTTAGCCTCAATGTTATTAATATGTGTATTTCCACTATCGAGATTCAACAAGAATAGACCATCTATCAAAGGTGCATGTGCATAAAACATATTACTCATATAAATCGAACAACCATTATTCTCGGATTTAAACAAGTAACCGTCTCGCAATAAACAAGATCCCGATATAATGTTCATGCTTAATGCAGGCACCAAATAACAAATATTTAAGTATAAAACTAATCCCGATGGTAGATGAAGGGGTAGCGTGCCGACCGCGATCACATCAACCTTTGATCCATTTCCAACGCGCATCGTCACCTTGTTCTTCGCTAGCTTCCGTTTATTCTGTAGCACCTGTTTCGAGGTACAAATATGAGCAACCGAACCAGTATCAAATACCCAGGCACTACTACGAATACTAGTGAGATACACATCAATAACATGTATATCGGATATACCTTTCTTCTTGATGTTGCCGTTCTTCAAATCCGCCAAGTACTTTGGGAAATTCCGCTTCTAGTGACCTTCTCCCTTGCAGTAAAAGCACTCAGTATCAGGCTTAGGTCCAGCCTTGGTCTTCTTCGTCGGTGCGGTAACTTTCTTACCACCCTTCTTGAAGTGTCCCTTTTGCTTAGACTTGCCTTTCTTGAATTTGGTGGTCTTATTGACCAACAACACTTGGTGCTCTTTCTTGATCTCCACTTCTGCAGATTTTAACATGGCAAAGAGTTCTGGCAACGTCTTGTTCATGTTCTGCATGTTGTAGTTCATCACAAAGTTCTTGTAACTTGGTGGTAGTGATTGGAGGACACGGTAAATCCCCAAAGCATTAGGAATCACTATACCCAAGCTTTGAAGTTTGTTTGCATGCCCAGACATCTTCAGCACATGCTCACTGACGGAGCTGCCCTCTTCCATCTTGCAGTTAAAGAACTTTTCAGAAGCCTCATAGCTCTCAATTGCCGCATGAGTCTCAAAGATCAATTTGAGATCACGGACAATATCATGTGGGTCTGAATTCTCAAACCTTTTCTGAAGCTCCGATTCTAAACCATACAAGATAGCACACTGAAATGTGGAGTACTGAGTCTTCCGAGTGAGGTAAACATTCTTTACTTCATCGGTAGCAGTAGCTGCAGGTGGGTCACTCAGCGGTGCATCCAGCACATAGGTCAAATTACCAGCTGTGAGGACAATCCTCAAATTGCGGAACCAATCCGTGAAGTTGCTTCCATTGTTTTTCAACTTTTCTTTCTCTAGGAACACATTAAAATTGATGGTAGGGGCTGCCATTGATCTACAACATATTTGCAATAGTTTAGACTAAGTTTATGACAAATTGAGTTCTAATTAATAGTAAAATTAATCTAGGTGAACTCCCACTCAAAACAACATCCCTCACATTGTTTTAGTGATCACACGAACCAAATCCACCACATCAAAACCGATCGTCACGAGAGTTGATATAGCTTCAATGGCGAACAATCGACATGTTCATCATATCTTCTATATGACTCATGCTTTACCTTTCGGTGATCCGTGTTCCGAGACCATGTCTGTACATGCTAGGCTCGTCAAGATCAAACCTTAGCTTCCGCATGAGCAAATCTGGCTTGCTCACGTTGTATACACTTGCGTAATCTAACACACCCGATCATCACATGGTGCTTCGAAACAACAAGCTTTAGCAACGGTGCTAACTAAGGGTGAACACTTTATGACTTGAAATTTATGTGCATGAGGGATCATCTTATAATGCTACCGTTGTTTACTAAGAAATACAAGATGCATAAAGGATTAACATCACATGCAATTCATAATATGTGATATGATATGACCTTTCTTCTTTGTGCTTCCGATCTCCATCTTCAAGCACGAACATGATCTCCATCATCACCGACATTGCATCAAGGTCCATGACGCTGCTCCATGGTTGTCGTCCACCGGCTTCAACTATTACAACTACTTTGAATAGACACGTGGGTCTTAACAGAATTTAAAGACAACCATATGGCTCCTGCCGGTTGCCAACTTACAATAAGGAACATTGCATACATCATATATAATCACAATCATGGCCATATCACATCACAGCACACCCCTGCAAAACAAAGTTAGACGCCTCTACTTTCTTTGCATGTTTTACGTGGTTTGGGGCTTTCAATAAGTGTCGTTCTAACTTACCAACAAGAACCACAACGTTGATACTAGTATTGACAATCACCTGTTGTAAATTGAATCTTAACTATGTTGGGAGAAACAGGCACCCGCAAAGCCACTTATGCAATACAAGTTGCATGTCAAGCGTGGAGCAAGTCTCATGAACGATGTCATGTAAGGTTAGCCCGGGCCGCTTCATCCCAACATCCCGCAAGATGCAAAGTACACAAGAAGCAATCGACAATAAAAGCATCAACGCCCACAATGACCATTGTGTTCTACTCGTGCAACAGATCTACATATAGACACGGCTCTGATACCACTGTAGGGTTTCGTAGCATGGAAAACAAAAAATTTCTATCGCATACAAATAAACAAGCCAAGATCTATCTACTAGATTGTAGCAACGAGTCGATGGAATAACTCACCCTCGAAGATTCCAAAGTGTTTAACGAGAGCGGATTCTCGTGGGTGATGTAGTCGTACTCTTCCCGATCTCTAGATCGCGTAGACGATCCTTCCGGCGCTGCGTTCCGGCAGCGCTCCCACAGTCGGTCACACGTTCGGTACTCGACGAAGACCTTCCTCTCCCTTGTTCCAGCAGGCAGCGGAGGTTGTAGCACTCTCCTCGCGATTCCGGTAGCACAACGGCGTGATACCGGAAGTAGAGGGGAGATCTCGCAGGGCTTCGCCTTAAGCCGGAGCGAGTATGGTGGACTATGAGAGAGCCCCTCGACGATCTAGGGTTTAGACACGCCGAGAAGGAGGCTAGGCCAGCGGCTAGGGTTTGACCTAGGCGGCGGCGGTTTTCCCTAGGGCGGCGGTGGCGCCGGCGGCTAGGGTTTAGAGGTGGAGGAGTTGTGTGTTGGGAGGGGCAGCCCTGCCCCTCCCTTTATAGGTGGGAGGCGCGGCCAAGGGGAGGGGAGTCCCTCCCCAACTCGGCTTGGAGGTGGGCCGGCGGTGGGAGGAGGAACTCCTCCCCCAAGTCGGTTTCCAACTCCCTCTCCACTTCCCAAAATAGCCGTTTGACTTTCAAATTGGCGTTTGACTTTTTCAAACTAGGATTTGAATAAACCCTCTATTTTGTTCAGCGATGACACCTAGTACATGATGCAATCATACCAACTTGATATAACACATTCATGTACCCTTCCCCTCCGGAGTGTCGGACATTCCGGAACCTTCTAGAACATTCCCGATGAAAACACCGGAACCATTCTCCAACCCCGAAACAGGACTTTCCTTATATGAATCCTATTCTCCGGACCATTCCGGATCTTCTCGTGATATCCCGGATCCCATCCGAGACTCCGAACAACATTCGTTCTCTTACTCATCATTCCATAACTACTCAAACAACGTCGAATCCTTAAGTGTGTCTCCCTACGGTTCGTGAATTATGCGGACATGATCGAGACACTTCTCCGATCAATAACCAATAGAGGAATCTGGAAATTCATATGGCTCCCACATATTTCTACGATTACTTTGCGATCGAATGAACCACTTACATACGATACTAATTTCCCTTTGTCTCACGATAGTTTACTTATCCGAGGTTATGATCGTCGGTATCTCTGCATACCTAGTTCAACCTCGTTACCGATAAGTACTCTTTTCTCGTTCACGTGATATGTGATCCCTTGTGAGCCAGTCACATGCTTGCAAGCTAATTGGATGACATTTCACCGAGAGGGCCCAGAGTATATCTATCCGTCATATGGATGGACAAATCCCACTCTTGATCCACGTGTCTCAACCAATACTTTCCGAACACTCAATGCCACCTTTATAGCCACCCAGTTACGGTGTGGTGTTTGATGTCATCAAAGCATCCTTCCGGTGAAGGTGATATGCATGATCTCATGGTCGAAGGAACTAGGTTACTATGTATCAGAAAGCATATAGCAATTGAACTATTCAAATGACTTGATCTTTATGCTACGCTTATCTATAGGAGTATGTCCACCATATCATTCTCCTAATGATATGATCTTGTTGTTAATAACATCTCAATGTTCATGATAGGGAAACCACAATCATTTATTAACCAACAAGCTAGTATTATAAAGAGGCTTTACTAGGGACTCTATTTTAGTTTACAATTCACACAAGTATCAATGTTTCCTTGTTAATACTATTATAGCATGAATGTAAACATTTATCATAAACACAAAGATATAATAATAACTACATTTATTATTGCCTCTAGGGCATATCTCCAACAAAAAATGCTCGTGGAAGAATTTACAACCATGGTGGAAAAAAATTCGATATTACATGTGGAACAAATGTTTGCATCCAAGGAACAAACCACGTTGACGCGAGGAGTAAAACAAATCTTGTATAACAATTTACTACCATGGTGGAACAATAACTTGAGATTACATGTGGAGCAAATATTTGCGTTTGACGAACAAACTACGTCCAAACGAGGAACAAAAAAGCATGTTCATGGAACAATTTAAGAAACTGTGGAACTAAGAATCAAGATTACACATGAACGGTGCAGTCGGTGGAGGAGCATGACCGAGCTCATGCTAGCTCGTTTTGTGTCTCACTTGGGGTGCCCATATATATTTGTTCATAATATCTTTAGGGCATTTTGATGAAAATTTCTCTAAAGGTAGTATAATTAGAGGCATTTGGAAATACGCCTCAGTATCTTTAGGGGCACTTGGCAAAATGCCTCTAAAGCTAGTATCTTTAGGGACACTTTGAAGAAAATGCCTCTAAAGATAGTATCTTTAGGGGCACTTGGCAAAATGCCTCTAAAGATAGTATCTTTAGGAGCACTTGGCAAAATCGACGTCGCGGAACCAAATGCCCCTTGGTGACCGGTAACCAATAACCATATAGCGAGCGAGCTGTCGGATTCCTAAACTAACTGTGGATGACAGCTACTCCCTTTATTTCAAAATATAAGATGTTTTAGCTTTATGAAAAAAATGTATCTAGACTTGTTTTCGTGTGTAGATTCACTCCAAACCCGAGTGAACGTACATATTAAAAGTAGTCTAGATACATTTGCTTTACAAAACTAAAATATCTTATATTTTGAAACGGAGGGAGTACTATCAAATCTCGTTGCCTTGTGGCAACTTCCTGTTATGTCGCTCCTTAGCCAGCCACAAGGACACTAGTGTCTAAAACAAAAATAACGACAGAACTCTCGTTTGCCTAAGTTTTTTTCAAGATCTCTGCCACAAAAAGATGTGCACCGCTGCTAAGGCAGGAATTGCACGGTTTGGAGTAGAGCAACTGCGGTGACCCAGCATACCATTGCATGATGTAGTACACTATAGTCGTTGACATAACACCAATGAAACACCATTCACTAGTATTACATCCCTCAGAGTAGTACAACAGAAACACAGCAGAGAACATACTAGGTTAAAGAGAGAGAAAGAAACTTCCTACAAAGAAGAATCAGAAATAAACAACTCCAAAATTATAATACTGTTAAGACTAATATCTTAACTAATGGTCTGGCATTGCTGCTATTGCAATACACTACAGAAATAGGTTCTATGGCTAGAGATTCTATTCTTATCTAATCAACAACTTCGTCTTCACTTGAGCTGATGTATATGTTGACTTTCTTGACTTTATTGAAGAGCTTTAGATTTTGATGATGATTCCTGGAGCATAACTTGATGTAGACATCGTCTGTACTGGCTTTAGAACCTAGCAAGGGTTAAGAAGATACTTTGAGTACGAGCGTACTCAGCAAGTTCACTAGAAAAGGAGTGTTTGATGCACTATATCTACAGCCACAGACCATAGGTCATAGGCAATGCAAGTTTTCGTAAACATTTCTTCAAAGGTTGCTTTTATTCTGAAAAGCTATGTCCATCAGCCTTCACGGGTTTACCAGAACTTCCATGGAGTTCCTTTCCCGTCGCGTTCGCAACTCCTTCCCGGAACAGGGAGTAACAAGTTACAGTTCTTACACTCTGCAGAGGTGCGTCACATTACCCATGAGAGACCTTAGGTTTTGTTGCACGGACGGGAGTATGTCCCCATTCAAACTTCCTTGGTTTGAGGCCCAACCTAAGATCCAAGCCAATCACTGCCTTCTCCGCGACCCCGCATGTCTCCTTGGTGTACACCATGCCCACTTATTGAATTACGATAATGGTTTGTACAGACCGTTCAGATGCCGGAACTATCATGGGACGTTGAGGGCTCCCACCCATATGTTGCATATCCTCTACGGATTACCATATAATATGCACGCTACGAGTGATAACAGCCACGACCCGCACATCCAGCTCCATGCGAGAGGGAAAAGATACAGCTGACTTCTTCGTTCCATTCCAAATCTCATGGTCAACGCGTAATATACGGCGCAAGAATCACTGGCGACGTTGGTTGTTAAATCCTAGATAATATGTTCCTTTACCACCGGAACTCTTATAGTAGGTTATTATCTCATGGTAAATAACCTATAATCACATTATTATGAAAATAGTGTTTTCTGACCTTTTTCAAATGCAGGTGATGACAACACTGGATTTGCAAAATACTTTACAGAAAATAATCAAAGGACATGAGCAAGTGTTAACTTGCCTTTTGTGATTGCAAGATTATGCACTCACGGTCTTTAAGACAATATAAGATTCAATAGCTGAAATCTACATCATTGGTCTGGTAAGGACTAATGTTTAAAGAAGCAAGATGTTTTTATGCACAAGTAATGTAATGCAAGTTGATAAACGCGAATCCCGATAATAACGTTGTTCTAGGGTTTGGATACTGGAATTGGTCTCCTTGGAATGTGTTGCCCTTTTAGATTAAGTTTCACACATGTGCTTCTTATTAAGGCTTGTGAGTGTGTGTGAAACAACATGTATTTATACAACAATAAAATACACACATATGGGATGCTACTGAAGGTTGCTTACATCTTAATTGTTTATCTTCAAGTTTTACTTTACAAACAATGTCACTTCTAAAGAGTTTAAGTATTAACAATCTTATTATACAAGTAAAGTATGAAGTAAGGTGGTTGTGATTAGTTGTCATCTGTTTTTTGAAGTGGCAAAAGGAATAACATTTGAAGAAAATTTTATTCAACCAAGCAGAAGCATATGAGCTTTTAAGTTAACCTAATGAGGTGTTCTTTCAAGTTATAGTCTTTAAGTAAGAAAGAATTGCTTTATTTGAATAATGATATTAGTAGTATTTGAGACTTATCTATCTTGTTTTTTTTAACTTGGTTAGTTTGGTATTAAGATACCTTAAAACTTAATTATAACAGACCAAAGTTAACTCTAAAGCATATAATAAAGTCTTTAGCATTATTTAAAGTATTATAGACTAAAGTTAACTTTAAAGACATATATGGACTTAGGGTGTATTACTTATGTTATTTGTATCTTGTTCACTTGATATTGTTTCTTTAAAGTTACTCAAGAATGGCATTACTTTTAGTTGGTAATGGTTTCTTTACATTATAATTGTATAAAGGAATTTATCTCCTTATAAGGGTGTGGTTAAAGTTTATTAATAAGTAAACAATATTATTCACTACTTATGAACTCACTTATAGTGTTTTGATTTGTTTATAAACTTGTGGTTAATATAAAGAATGGGTTTTATCTTATTATAATTATTCTTGGAGATTTTATATTAGATAAGTATTCTTTTATAAAATAATTTATACTTATGGTTGAAGGATTATTCAATAAGATTGCATTTAAATGGTGTTAAATCATTTTGACCTTATAATGTTAGTATTTAAGATTAATACTATTTATTACATTTAATTGGTTAATTTAAGAAATATTAACAAATTTTATTTGTCATTTATGAATTATTAACTAAAGAAATAGGTTTAAATTCAAGTTATGAAAGTGTTTAACTTTTTATTTAACTCAAAAGTGGAATATCACATTTTTAACATGTAGTTATTATTTTTGTGATCATTTTGGTATATTACATTTATTTTTGTGATTTATAAATAATAAGATATAATTTTAATAAGGTTTATTACTTTATAAATACTTAATAAATAATAAATATTTAATTAAAAGGAATAATAATACATGATTATAGTTTTAAATTATAGCTCTTATTTTTCTAAGATTTTATTTATATTTTTAACATTTACCATTATTTAAATATGAATTATCTAAATTTTATTACTTAGAAAACCTTTATTAAATAATCATCATAATAATACTTGATAATAGTTTTAAGTTGTAGATTTTATTTTTCTCAACATTTTCATATATTATATGTATTTTTTGATTTATAAAACAAAAGTTATTAATAAAACAAGATTTAATCATTTTATTATATTGGAATTAATATTTTATCTAGTTCATAAACAGAAATACTTTTTATACCAAAGCTAACCTAGACTAAGTCACTGACTAGTGGGCCATCGGCCACATCACCCCTCAGATTGGTGAATGCACTTGTTACCGACCCAACTTCTACCCATAGCCAACGATAGGTGGGCCACGGACCACATCACACGCCACATGGGTAAAGATCGGTCAAACGAATTGATCTGACGCAAGCATGACGTCTCTGTGACGTCATCTCGTCGGTGATGGTCACGTGGCTGTCAACGGCGGCGATCTAGTGGAGTTTGGCATGCGTGGTTGCTATGATTCGAAAAAGTGCACTGCATGGAACCTACTAGCAGCGGCGCCGCTCAGATATGGTCGCTGGAGGATGACTATCGACGAGGTACGGCAGCGGCGGTTACAGATGAACCCGGTGGAGACGATTCCAAAAGCGATATGGAGATTAGAGAGGTGTCCGAGTATCAGCAACTCACCGGCATTGCAGTGGAGGGCTTAGTGTGACCGGAGGTGGCCGGAATCAAGGTAGACGACGGAGGAACCCGTCGGAGATGGAGGTGTCGATTGGCGCGATTGGAGCTCCTTCGGCTTGCGCTTTGTGGGGCAATCGAACCAGATGATTAAGGGGATCCTAACTGCGGTCTTAGCGGTTCAAGGGGAGCTCGGAAACGTCGGCTACGAGCGGCTCCAGCGAGGCTAGATTCTCAGTATGGAGGATTCAGAGAGAGAGGTTTCTGAGAGGGGAAGTGAGGATGAGGACGAGTGGGGCGTCAGCGTGGCCTTCTTATCCTCTCCAGGTGTCGACAACCTCGGCACGAATCATGGCGACCACGGTGGATGGCGGAGCTCGAGCCCAGCTGCTGCTTGCCGGCGAGTCCTTTTGTCGCGAGGAAGAAGAAGAAAATTAAATCAAAAGTGTACGCAGGCTGCTGTTGGGCCGGAGTGGGCTGAAGCGGAGCGAGCGAAAGAAGAAGACTGCTGCTTGCGGGTGACAAATAGAGAGAAGAGGAAATGGGTCATGGGCTAGATTTGGTGTTTCCTCTATTTTTTCCTGGTTTTATTCTCTTTTTTTCATTTTCTGTTTTGTTTTCAGGTTTGTATTTTTATATTTGGTTTGAAATTTTCTTTTTGGAATTTTATTTGCTAAATACGTGCAGTAACAACAAAGTTATTAAGAATCCATTTGTGAACTTTTATTATGTATTGTGATATTTTCTTTATTTCCTTTATATATATTCTTTTCTATAACATTGTTTTCACTTTTATTTGGAGTAACTAAGTTTTAAAATGTGTAATAATATTCATAGGGTTTATTTATATGTATTTAATCACATATTATAGGGTAGGATGATTTATAATATTGGATTCCCACTTATTCCATGCTTATATGGGATGAGTGGTTAGAGAAATGAATTAAAGACTTTGTCTTATGATGATAGATAGAATATTTATGAGGTGTTGATGAAAAAACTTAATACTAAGCTTAGAGTTCTGAATTGTAATTACTCACCCTAGGGTTTAAGGTACTTACTGTACTTATTTTCTTTTGTTGATGTGAATAAAGATTAATGGCTAAATATATTGTCTTTATGTTTGAGATCAGAATGATGTTATCTGGAATGTCTCATGAAAAGGATTTGGTAAAGATAACTCCTAAGCACATATGGTTATGATAATTAGAAATGATAAAGATGTGCTTAAGTGTTTTGATATAGGAAATTATTCCTATAAAGTATTGTGGAACAAGATAATAGATCAACCATAGAAAGTGGATATTAGATTTAGGGTTTAGTGCTTAATAAGGATTCCTATATTCCCTACTTCATATTTTTGGACTTCTGATTAAGGAATTCCTTTCCGAAATATATTACTTTCTATGTCCATCATCATGTACTAACATGATGAGCTTTGCTTTATAGGATATTCTTATCCACCTTTTATTCTTCTAAATTCATTTGTAAATCCAATGAGCTTGACACTAAAGCTTTTCATAATCTTTTCATATCTATACTTGGTTATATCCACTACTCTGTTGTTGATAAACCCCAATCTAACATTCCAACCTCACATTATATTTATGTGACTTGTAATGACTAATCTAAGATACTATATCTATGTTATGGTTCCATCATGTTTTATCCACCAATGCTACTTATACATGATATAAGCATTCAATCTTGGTGAGTAAGACATGACCATTATGATCCTTTGATACTTTATGGTTTAGGTTTCCAGTTGGATAATCAAGGCTTCATCAATACAACATTACAGTTGTATTATAATCATCTTCTGTTTAGCTTTATTGGATTAAGAGATATAATTCATTGACTATACCTACTTGATCCAATAGGACTACTCCTGGTAACTTATCTTTAGACTTCATCCTTGTAATCTTCTTGGTTACCATATTGATTTGATTTCCTCCAATCACTCTCATCCTATAGATGACATCTAAAACTAGCATCACTATTTACCTCTTCTGACTTCTTTCTTTATAAGCCTTAAGTGAATGCTATAATAAGGACAAGAGTTGATAGGTCAAGAATTGATAGGTTAAGAATTGGTGAATCAATAGTTGATTACTCAATATTGATGAACAACAAATATAAGGATGTGATTCAATAGAGATGATAAGGATTGGTATGGAAAGAAAGATATATGGTGAATGATCTTAACTTTGGTTTATTTCCTACTCAATCTCACTAGAGAGTTAAAGTTAGGTATTTCCATGATACTCATGGTATAAGTAGATAAGATTAAGATATAGTTGTTACCTTCTTATTACTTGTGTTATATCCTTAACTTGGTACTCATGAGTGATTATAATGAATACTATGATATGATCACTTAAGGATCAAATATAAATCATTAAGTAATGTATTAGGGTTTTATTTTTATTACATTTGATCTACCCTTAGATCAAATCATGTTTACCCAAAATAAGGTTTTAGCAAAGGTCATATTGAAACTTATCGCAGTCAACTTGATGATCTACTTCAATTCCATCAAGTTAAGAGAAGCTTCAATCTCTTTCACAAGTTTTTATTTAAAAGCGCGAAAATTATTCGGATTTTCTATGCATGAATACAATGCACACATCGGTGTTCAGCTTATTTCTAATCTCTAGTGCTGGGATGTTACAGACTCTCCCCCTTAAAATAAACTTCGTCCTCGAAGTTCGCATACTCTCACGTTTCGGAGTAAGGAATTGTCTTGCAATGATTATGATATGTCTCAGCTTCATGTTAACCTCAATGGGAATAATTGTAATATCCCATATCCAAATCTTTTCCTTGAATTCTGACAGTACTTAGCAATCTTCAACTGGTTGTCTCCAATATTCCAAAGTTCCTTTTATTTTACTCCCTTAGGAATATTTCCTTATTATTAAATCCTCAACCTGGGGTCTCTTCTTTAGTTCCTTAACCTAATTAGGTATCCTATTGCAACTCCTTTACTGGATCGTCGAACTTCCTTGCTAAACTATATAAGGTCTGGGAAGTCTCACTAGAACAAGGTTTTGCAACTTCCATTAACTAATAGTTGTGGTCAAAAGACTATATTTGACTTGTCTTTGAATGGTTAAACCAATAATCCTTCTAAAGATTGGTGTTGAACACATTTAGTCCAAACCCATCAGAATTTCTTGTTCACTACACATACCCAATTGGATACGTTTAATTTCCTCTTAAGGATCACTTAAGAGTTGTTCCTTCTAGAATTAGTCGGTTAGGACTATTCCATTTTATTACTTTAAGCTTTTACCTTATCAAGATTTTAGACAACCTTTTGTTACTATCTTAAGTACTTCTATAATTATGATTTTCTTTTAACCTTATGAAATAAGGCTTAGTGTTGGCATAAGTTAGTATTTCCTCTCCAACCTTTACTTGGAAAGTCAGATAACAATACTTCCATAAATTGTTACTCTCCCCCTTAGGGTTTACTAATGGTCTTCAAACTATCTGTTTAGTATTTATTGGTTTAATAGTTAGAATATTGGTCTCTATCCATCTTATACTCTACCTAGTTAGGGTCTTATGAAAGATTATACGGTGTATCCAGACAATTGTGGATCTCCGAAGTGAATCTTTCAGCATTATTTGTCTTACTTACTATTTGGACACTTTTTATTTGATAAGTCTAACTTCGCGAAGCGTTTTAGAAAATGTCGCTTAATATTTTACACTCCTTCAGGTCTTACTTAGCTTAGGCCAAGTTTTATGCTCTTTATGCAACTTTTAAGATGATCTGGTTAAGTATGTCAACCAACACCGGCTACGGACAAGATACCAATTGTGGATTAATTACCACTATAGATCAAATACCAGTTGCGGATCATTCTAAGTTGTAATTATTACCCTATGGTTTCCGACATACTTCTAGCATTCTCTCTGAATTTTTAGATCTTGAATACCATTTTGGATTCCAAAACTTCTTCTTTGCACTTATTCATGATACTACCATGAACTTGGTACAACTTACTTTATTAACTTCTTAGCAACTTACCTACTTTAAATGAACCTTAAGTTCATTACTTCTTGTTGCTCCATACATCTTTTACACTAATCTTCCTTATTATTGTTGATTAGTAATGATCTGATCTTGATCCATCCTTCAAATTGCGTTGATACTCCTTATATTTGGCTTTACCCTTCATGTAGGTCTTCATATTGGTCTTCGGAACTCTTCACTCCCTTACACGAATTTCCATTCTTATCTAGGTCTATAACATCAAGTAGTAATTGGATGTTGCAACATGCATTTGCACACCAGGTCAGACTTCATGTACAGATCTAGTCAATCAAGAAGATCCAAGAAAAACAAATAAATCCAAATGTGGTACATATAACACACAATATTATAAGCCCAGAATATAGTAGTTGAGTATAATATCTCTAGAATTCAGGCTTAGTTGTGTAGTATATGACACCTCCTCATATAGGTTTACATTGTGATACTTAGCACATAGAGTCAAACTATTTTTTATCTCAATCTTTACCCAAATTGCTCAAGTGCAACAAGATAATCTTAAGAAAAGTGGTCTCAATTTGGTTTTGACTAACCTTTAGTCTCGCTCTTGGAATGGATAATATAACCAACCTATCATTTTATTAGTAGCTAACCTCTCATGATTACTCCCAATGACTAATCCAATTCTATTTGATAACTTAAACCAACGATTATTAGAAATTTTTAGCACCTATGACTTCTATCATAACTCTAACATATTATTTTCTTACTTCTACCTCAAGATAATGTACTAATTACTCATCCTATTTATACTCTCATCATGGTTTTGGAGCTAATCTCACCATGATCTTATTATGTTTTACCTCTACATCATGATTTAGGAGCTAATCTAACCATGATAACTTCACTTCACATTACTCTATTATTCAGTCTTAACATAATTTTACTTTACCACGTAAAATTCTCAAGTGAATCCCACATGATTACTACTCATTACATCAAGATTTATCCTAATGATATTCATCATGTTGTCTTTGGTTATTAACTAACCATAAGATCTCACTGCTCTTACTTAAATTCTAGGGTTAGGCTACACCATTAAGACTACTTCAATGGATGTCTTAAACTTGATCCTAATATACTATGACCAATTAGCTTTCCTAAAGCATCTTGGTGGGTTTGTCTCCCTCGGAAGACACTAAATAGCACTATACTTAAGAAAAGATAAATAATTACTCCTAAAAAAGAATGACTTAGACATCTGACTTAGATGTGACAAAGTTATCCTCAAGTGGATACTCATCATAAGTCATAATAATATTTGGTTTAGATAAGATGGCTCCTATAGTCACTATCCAACCTACAGATCTTCATAAAAGGGTTTTAATCCTAAGGTCAAAACATATGCTCTGATACCAACTGCGGTGACCCAGCATACCACTGCATGATGTAGTACACTATAGTCGTTGACACAACACCAATGAAACACCGTTCACTAGTATTACATCCCTCAGAGTAGTACAACAGAAACACAGCAGGTCCAAGACATGACTATAGGTTACAACTCAACTCTTTACACAAGATTCAGAGAACACTCTAGGTTAAAGAGAGAGAAAGAAACTTCTTACAAAGAAGAATCATAAATTTCTCCTCTAACGTGTTATAACTTGGAATTTTGGTACATAGTTTTTTAGGAGTGTCGTATACTGAAAAACCATCAATGGTACATCATAGTAGAATGACCTAGCCAAAGGGTTGAAAGTTCACAAACACTTATCAAACCTATGTAACCCTCAAACCAATTTTATGTTTTTTAGAAACACAGTACAAACACAGACGCTCACAATGCGAAACATTTGTTGAAAATATAAGCAATAATCCATATGATTTAATCCGAATAATAAACTGATAAATTATGATCATACAAACGGTACTAAAACCAATTATGCAGATCAACAAAGTAGATAAACAGATTACATCTATAGGAGATAAACCTATCACATCTACACCAAACGCTAGAACAAAGAACTCTAGCATAATCCAAAAGAGAGAGATCAAGATTACATATGATGTAGGCTGAATAGCAGCCGCAGCGGTTGCAGCAGTGTCGCCCATGTCGAGGTTGTCGAAGAGATCGCTGACGTCCGGGAAGAAGTCGTCGTTTGGAAAATCGCGGTCGGACGACATTGTGGTTGCCAGTAGTCGCGCTTGAGCGCTCCCCAAAAACCCGATCGCCCCTCACCCGTACAGGTTCACGAGAGGCGGGGTTCCGGAGGCCTACTGTCCCGATCTGCGGTGCACGCCACAAGCCGGGATGGGGAAGACAAAAGCGGCAGCGCAAGGTTCTGGAGGATAGGCGCGTGTGTGGATTGATTCGATGCCGATTAGGTTTAGCCTGGACGCTTATATAGTGCAGGTTAGTTAGATCGTGGGCTCAGCCCACGTCTGAGTCGGTAACAGCCACGTCCAAAAAAACTGGAAACGGCTGCAATTAACGTGTCCGTTAATGACTCATAATCAGTTTTCCCAACCAGCAAAATAAATCTCGGCTCGGTGAGATTCCTACAACCCGCGGCACGCGCACGTCGAGGCGAGGCGAGGCGTGGCGAGGCGAGGCAGGCGGCGCCGAAGGAGGAGTGCGCGAGGGCTACTCTTCTTGTCACACCTTAGTGAGTGATGCAACACTCTACTATATAAGGTGGTCCAACTCCTTTTCAACTAGCAATGTGGGACTAAACTTTAGCACCACTAGCACAGCCATATGCTGCCATATACAAGTGGGCCAAAGAGAATTTCAGAATTTTTCTAATGGACCAAGAGCCCCAAACTCATCAAATTCCAACAATTCCCCACAAAGTCTCATTGGCACATCACATCATTTTCCTTCCAGAACATTGTTTTATATACCGGTGTATAGTGGAGACTGTTAAGTTGAACTTCCACGTTAAACTTCATGCTACAGTAGCTAGCAACTTGAATAGTGGACTATGCCTTGAACTACAAGTTTTCTGCGCGCTAGTTTCACACAAAATCTAGACCGGTACAGGGCTACCGTCGGCTTCCCCGCGGTTTGGAGCTTATGCGTCATACTCCAGGGCCTTTCATGAGTTTATTAGAGAGCATCCAACTCTCACGGACTACGACGTTTGACAGTCAGACTCATATAGGTGTGTTCCTCAAGAGATGTTCTGCAGGACAACATCTCCGCTTATAAAAGCCACTTGGAACACTTAAGATAAATATCAACCTGCCATGCAGATTAAGAGAGTATTGCATCTTTATGGAGATGTAAATATAATATGGGTATACTCTCCTCTCAGCTGACCAACAACTTGTCTCCCAGCTTTATTTTACGGGATCTCTGATCACATAGAGTGGGTTGCCACTGGGATCAACTCATAACGTAGGTCTCAAACCCATCTCCCTCGATGCATTATCTATCACACTGCGTGATAAACCCTTTATGAAGGGATCTGCCAGGTTCTTAGATGTTTGGATATAATCCAACGCAATAACTCCGGAGTTTCTCAGTTTCCTGACAGATTTCAATCTCCTCTTCACATGCCTTGATGACTTCATATTATCCTTAGAACTTTTTACTTTGACGATCATAGTTTGATTATCACAGTTCATCGGGATGGCGGGTATTGGTTTTTCAACCACAGGTAAGTCCATCAAGAGCTGACGAAGCCACTCTGTTTCAACAGTGGCTGAGTCTAATGCTGTGAGTTCTGCTTCTATTGTTGACCTCGTTAAGATGGTCTGCTTGCAAGACTTCCAGGAAACAGCGCCACCACCAAGTGTAAACAAATAACCACTTGTGGCCTTAATTTCATCAGCATCAGATATCCAGTTTGAATCACTATAACCCTCAAGTACCCGTGGATACCCAGTAAAAACTGGAAACAGCTGTAATTAACGCGTCCGTTAATGATTCATAATCAGTTTTCCCAACTAGCAAAATAAAGCTCGGCTCGGCGAGATTCCCGCAACCCGCGGCACGCGCGCGTCGCGTCGTGACGAGGCGTGGCGTCACGAGGCGGGCGGCGTCGGAGGAGGAGTGCGCGAGGGCTACTCTTCTTGTCACACCTTAGTGAATGATGCAACACTCTACTATATAAGGTGGTCCAACTCCTCTTCAACTAGCAATGTGGGATTAAACTTTAGCACCACTAGCACAACCATATGCTGCCATATACAAGTGGGCCAAAGAGAATTTCAGAATTTGTCTAATGGGCCAATAGCCCAAAACTCATCAAATTCCAACAACATTCACCCCTATGAACGCACCTCCGAGCGACTGAACCGGCGGATCTTGAGATTGACGAAGTCACCGCAGTCGCCTCGCTATCGACGGGAACGTCGCCTCTCACTGAAAGAATATTTCGCCTTTATGAGACACCAAAGTATCAAAACTGGGGTTTAAACTCTGATGGGTTGGGGTATCACTGTCCTTCTAACCATTCAACCATGGGTTGGTTCTCAAACCAATTTTACGTTGATAGGAAAAAATAGGCATGTTGCCATTCATGTAGATAGGGGAAAAAAAGTTATTTTAATGTTTACACATGACATCCGTAGTCTGATTTATTTGAGAAACACCCTCAGGCTAATTTTTCTTGTTGAGAAAATCATTTGGCCAATTTTTTCTTTCATCATAGGACGTAAAGCCACCTAACCCGTTGTTTACCCTCGAAAAAAAGCCTAATCCTTCATCGAAAACAATGGCCTAGCCCAATTTGATAGTTGTTCCAAAAAATAAAAATATTGCACAACGGCGGCAATGTTGAGGAGGCGACGACGGTGGTGGGTGCCCCTATTCTCTGTTCTCAGCGGGAGCGATTCACTCGTGTCTGAGCGTTTTTCTACATGGACCACTCAGATGCGGCACAATAAAAAAGGACACCTTTTCTATTTCTTTTTTATATATTTTTTGTTTTATTTTTCTTGATAATAAAAAGTTCATAATATGAAAAATGTTCCAATTTAAAAATGTTTGAAACTGAAAAATGTCCGAATTTGAAAAATATTCCAATTTGTATAATGTTTAAATTTGAAAAATGTTTGAAATTAAATTTTATAAAATTTAAATGAATTTGAAAATATTCAAATATGAAAAGTTCAAATAAAAAATGTTCGAATTTGAAAAGACAAAAAAAAAGAAAAACATAAACCAGAAAAGCTCAAAAAAAACCCTAGAAAAATAGAAAACCACCTAGAAAATAGAAAATTGGGGAAAATAAAAAACCCGAACATGACTGTAAAATCCCGCTAACATGGCGCGGCTCAACACTCCCCTCTGGCGCCCACAATGGGCGGAGAATAGGGTTTATCAGCAGTGGTGGATCGTGCTCCCCCTTCCACCCAGTCGACGCCTGACAACCTCGATCCAACGCTCTTCTACGGCCAACCCACACCCGAGTTGTCGTCTCGCCTTCCCATCCTGCCCGACCCTATACCTAGCGCTGCCCCCTGCCACCGGCCGGCCGCTGACATACCCACCCCTGAGCACCAGGTAGGGCAACTTCCCCTTCCTCAAAAAAAAAAAAAAGGTAGTGCAACTTCCCCCATCAAATCAACATGGTGTTCACTTAGATCCCACGCCACTCAAATGGGGATGGGGTATTAGTCAGTGCTGAACCCTGGTTCTTTAATTTGCACCGGGCGAACAGGAACAGAGCGGTACTACGAGGTTTGCAGACGTATTGGTCAATGAAAAAGGAGCAAAGAAAATAATATTTGGGTACATGCATACATCTGATTAAAAAAGCATACTACTACAGAAACTTTTGTTTATCAGATTACCATACGTCGTTCCCTATAGATGAGATTGGAGGTTACAAATCAGTATTTTCTGCATATCTGAGGATGAACGTTGGAGTTTTTTCTTTGATTTTCCGCTTCCGAGGGTTGATTGCTAACTTTATTTTCACACTTTATGAAGTACCACAATCAAGCATGTGTTTTGTCTAGACAGATGAATTTTCAGCTGGGTGGAAAATCTGATTTCTGTTTTTGCCTCCCATTGTCAACTCGTTGACTCCTGAGTTTGGGCAGAGTCCGAGCCGAAGACGTACAATGCTTGTACCGTATTCGTATCCGTATCCGACAAGGAAAGCAGAGGATGCCATGCAAAAAAAAAAGGCAGGCAGGAGCTTCGGCTCACGGTAGTCCGACCCCGACCCGTCCTGGTGGAACTAGACACTACTACAAATACGTCTGGGCTGGCCTCTCTACGACCAGCAAATCCAAACTCGGCCCCTCAATCAGAACCAGAGCAGCCCCAGGTTCAGGACTTCAGCCACCTCACCACCACCACCACCCCCCTCACCGATCCATGGAGATGCCGGTGGCCGGAGCGGGCGGCGCCGCCCTCGCCCTCCCGAGGATGGTGGTGACGGCCAAGGACGGGAGGTTGATGCGGCTGGTGGACGATGAGACCCTCCACTACTTCCGGTCGCGCCCGCTCTGCCCGCCATTGATGCGCGCCTACAGCCCGGAGCTCATGCGCAGGGCGGGGATCGACGAGGAAGAGGTGGCCACCCTGCTCCTAGCGTTCCGGAACGAGCAGGCCGTCCGGCGCATCCACACCGACGTTCTCCAGCAGTACAACGCTGTGGGATACGCATACCTCGAGATCCCGGAACTCTACCCCGTCCCCGACGACGACGACGTGGACGAGCTGGCCACGGAACTAGGAGTAGTAGTTAACTAGTAGATCACATGTTTATGCATCAGCATCGCCAATGCTTCTGATTATGCAAAGTGTGATGCTATTAGACCTTTTATAATGGGTGTCTCTTAGCTTGTTATCCTAGTAGTGGTGTATCTTAAAAAACAACTAGATAATGGATTGTATCTTAAGAGTTGTATCTATGTTTAATAATTTTGGATACATGCATGCATGTGATTGGGGTAACCATGTATTTTGCCTATGATACCGTGCTAAGCTAAGATACAACATCACCTTACCTCTTCATTAACTATAGTTCCACATAAGCAATTTGCCTATGATACCGTGCTAAGAAACACCCATTGGAAAAGGCCTTAGGCTGGTCATAGTGGGAAGTAACTTAGAGTAGTAACATGTACTCTCTCCGTCCCGGTTTAAAGGACACAATTTGCAAACCATGCAATCGCAAAATACTTAAACACAAAAGCATTTAATCTCCTGTGTGAAAGCAATAAAATGCTTGCATGCACATGTGTGAACACTTTCCTAACTCTCTTTCTCCTTATGCATGTTCTACTTCATACTATTAAATGGACCAATTAGATGACACCTAGGGCCCAGACAATTGCAAATTGTGTCCTTTAAACCGGGACGGAGGGAGTACATGTTACTTAAACCGGGACGGAGGGAGTAGACTAAGTTACTATCTTCATAATGGGAAATAACTTGGGTGTGATAACCTGCAATGCCATATTAATTAGGTTGTAGATACACTTTGCCTTGGTATGTGTGATGTTATGGTAACATAGTTACTCAATCCATCTCTCTTTTCATTAAATCATTGTCACATAAACAAAAGTGCTGACTTGGACTTTTAGTTACTAGTGAAGTTATCCCCATTTTAACCAGCCTTAGAGTAAGTACAATAAGGCCTAGTCAGCTGGCTATAAAGATTAAACTACTAGTATTGTTTTGCTTAGTTGAATGAGAGAGAATAGGTGAGAGAGAGGGGTGGACTCTTATGCAATAGCCAGCTCTTGCGTGTGCTCCTAGGCATGTTGTGAGTATGCGAGTGAGACCATTCGCTTATTCCCTCTATCCCAAGGCTTAAGGCGTTAAAATTTTTAAATATTTCCTCAAGACTTAAGGCGAGATGCAAGAGACTCTCTACCATCCCGCTTTTGCCCCTCCGATTTGTTTCCCTCGTCTCCCGGAAAAGGGGTGCAGTTAATTGTATCGACAACGCCATGCTTCGTCTTCCGAGCGGGTACTAAATTCCCGAGAAAAAAAATCCTTGTAAGGATCCTATACCGATGCTACTCCAAGTTATTTATCGGTAGTTGTCTTCCATGCGAGCTCGGATAGGGAGAGCGCGCGCGGCGGCCAAGAAACTAGAATCTAGCACTACGTACGTACGGTAGAGAATTAAGGAAGCCTTTCTCGCGTGCATGCGGGGGTAAGTTAGTAAGTTTTTGCCTAGTTTTTCACTGCCTGGATGTTCCTAAAAAACTGCGCTAGAAAATATGCGTCCTAAGCCTCGAGACGGAGGGAGTATAAAGTAGTACTCTTTAAAGATAACTACTTCCTCCATTCAAGTTTAAAGGACACAATATAGAAAGCATGCAATCCTAAAATATCTTGACACAATAGTATTTAATTCATGTATTTACTTCCTCTGTTCGGGATTATAGGTCCTACGCGCATACCTAGGTTGTTAATTTGACTAACAAAACATAACTTATATATCACAAAAATTATACCATTAGAAAATATAACCTCTAAAATTTCTAGTGATATAATTTTTATGCTATACTATTTATGTTTTGTTGTCCAAATTGGCAACCTAGTTATCCGTACTCTATGTGCTCTCCTCACCTCCCGTATGGTCCTTTCCCCTCCCGTATCTGCTATTAGTGCATGCATGTGAACAAGTGTGAATGGAGCCGATTTCTTGCATGCATGTAACGGAAATTAACTCGGGCTATTGTATCACGCATAGAGTAGGCATGTTTCCTCTTTTGCATTTAATTCTTAGTGCTGGTGGAGAGACAAATTAGCCTAATTAGAGCACACATAGGACCCAGAGATTAGCAAATTGGGTCCTTTAAACCGGGATGGAGAGAATATTGTACTACTTGACTATAAATAACCTTATAGCCACCAAGCCGACTATATTATTGGAATTGCTCTTATATATCACAAATGTAGTTCAACAATTTGAGCCACTGATGTGTACTAGTATTAAATCTGTCTCAGCTCATTTAGTGATGTAATTAATCATACGTGATTTATAGTGAAGATATATGTACTGTGGTAGTATTCCTTTTGGGAGAAATTTCCGCATTCATATGTTCCTCCTAAACTTATTTTTCTGTCAAAGGCACCATTTAACTTATACCCCGGTGTGGCCAGCAAAAACCTAGGGCTGGACATGCCGAGACTGAGCCAGCTAGACACCTCCGGCGAGCCACAAAAGCAAGCTCGACCTGAGTTTTCGACGAGCTTGGCGGGGCTGCGTCACTGATGGGTGGGCGCTCTTCAACAGCTGCCGTAGTGCGGGCGGCGGTGCAAGACCTCGAGCGGCGCCGACAGTGCTTGGCGTCGTGGGCGGCACGACGACAGTGCTCGGTGTCATGGCGGCAGCGTTGGGTGGCGGGGCACCACGGCGGCGACACTGTTGGGCGGTGTGGCGGCGCGATGGGCATGCTTGAAAGGGTTTCGCAGCATTGTAAATCAAAAAAATTCTACGAATGCGAACGGGAAAGCCAAGATCTAATCTAGGAGATGCAAACAACGAGGAGGGGATAGATGAGATCTTCATACCCTTGAAGATTCGCACAGCGGAATGTTCAACGGAACGTGGTTGATGTAGTCGTACTAGCTTCTCCTCCTCGAGATCCGATCCGATCCAACACCGCAAGTGGCGATGCCTCCGAGAGATGCACACGTACGGCACCTCGACGTCTCCTCCTTCCTCGGTCCAACAAGTGGGGTGGAGAGATAGATTGGATCTACAACACGACAGTTTGGTGCAAAGCTGGAGAGTTTCTGCGGCAGGGCTTCGCCTACGCGCAGTCGGGAGAGAGAGAGAGATCTAGAGGGCATCAGTATGGCGGCTAGGGTTGAAGGAGTGGGGGAGGAGGGCTGCGCCCCTGCCCTCTATATATAGGGGGCTGGCCGTCCCCCTTGGCCCCTCCTCCAAGCCCTAGGGTGGTGGCCCCAAGGGTTGGAGTGGGGGGCAAGTTTTCCCCTCCTTCTAGAAGGTTTCCCTAGGGTTTTGGCCGGCTGGGCCTATAGGGCCTTGTGCCCCTGGCCCAATGCGGCCAGGGCACTCCCTCGTAGGCCCACGCCCCTCCCGACAAGTGAGGCCACGTTGGTCCCACTCCGGAAGGTTCTAGAAGCTTCCGGTACAATACCGAACAATCCGAAACAATTCCAAAATCCAAAAACTGCTTTCCCTTATATGAATCTTATTTTCCGGACTATTCCGGAACCTCTCGTGACATCCTGGATCTCATCCGAGACTCTGAACAAAAACTCATAAACCAATTATCCATTCTATCCTAGCGTCGAGGCACGTTAAGTGTGTGACCCTACGAGTTCGAGAATATGCAGACATGATCTTCTATCAATAATCAACAGCGGGGTCTGGAAACCCATATTGACTCCCACATACTCATCGATGATCATATCGGATGAACCACTATGCCAGGATTCAATTAATCCCATATATATATTCCCTTCGTCACGCGATATTTTACTTGCCCGAGATTCGATCGTCGATATCGGCATACCTAGTTCAATCTCGTTCACAGCAAGTACTTTACTCGTTCTATAATCCGATATCATTTTGTGATTAACTCCTTAACCACGTGCTTGCAAGCGGTGTTGATATCGATTACCGAGTGGGCCCGAAGTATATCTCTTCGACTTGGGAGGGACAAATCCCATCTCGATACATACAAGCCAACAAATACTTTCCGAGCACCTGAGAGACACCTTTATGATCACCCTCTCATAGGATGAGTTTGATAACCTCAAAGCTTTCTTCCGATACCAGGGAGTTGCATTATCTCATGGTCTAAGGAATACAATATGTGACATAAGAAAAAGCTTCGCAAAGATGAACACGATGACACGATCTAATTGCTCTGCTTGATTTGGGTCTATCCATCATATCATTCTCCCAATGATATGATCTCATTATTAATCAACAAATCATGTCTATGGTTAGAAAACGGTGTCATGGCGGCAGCGTTGGGTGGCGGGGCAGCACGGCGGCGACACTGTTGGGCGGTGTGGCGACGCGATGGGCGTGCTTGCCCTAGTTTTGTGAGGAAGAAGTTTTCATACATGCTATGTTTATGGATGAACTAAACTTCCCAATTAGGCATCTATCCAACCCATTGCTTCTAATTCATCCTTCTTTTAATTCATGATCAAAAAGGCAAGCCAAACGAGTGGACTGAGCCGAGCTGGGCTCGGCCTGAGGCCATCGCGGCCTAGGAATTTGGACTCGGCTCAATCCAGAGGTAGTAGCGGGCCGAGCCTAACTCGGGCAAGTTGAAAAACCCAAGTTGAGGGTCCAGGTCTGCTTTAACATATCGCCCGTAAGCGAGTTGGCTTCCTTCAATTAAAATTTCTATTTTTTACTAGCACCCTCCCTCCCCTCCATGCATAGGTGGCAAGGGTTTCGTTGGAACCGTTGCGAATCTACCTTACTTCTGTGGCCTTCAGGCTATAGAGGCGGGGTGGAATAAGCCCCCGCTGGGCAGGAGGACTCCATTTTCCTGTTTTAGGGTTCTAGTTTAGTAGAGAGGCGCTTAGGTGGTGGTAGTGGCGTTTCTTCCAATAAGATCTCTCCGGTTTCAGCCCTAACTTGATGGCGACGTCGAGGAGCATGTGGGAGTGGTGTGGTACTTGAGGACTTGTTATGGGCGTGGGGATCTTCAGATTGTCAATGAGATTCATCGCAGTTCATTTTCTTCTTGTTCTCCAGGACGGATATATTCTTTTTGATCTATTCGGCGACTTCCGACGTCAGGCCGGCTCAGAAAAGAGCGCCAGCGTGCCGTCGACATGGTCTGGAGGTTGAAGATGAAGGGATGCTCAAGGATTCGATGTAATTTTTGTTTTTGTTAAGTTGATTTGTACCGTTCAATGTTTCCTTTAATGCCAGAATCCTATTCATAAAAAATCCTGCGAAGACACTACACCAGGCACAATGTATGTGCTGCACAATTCCTAAAGTGGAAAGAAGAAATCTATACTTAATAATAATTTGTAGCACCAACACTTCAACAGGCGCACAGACACGATTTTGCAATAAAGAAAATATATTATACATAAACATAAAAAATTACATAGTTCGTGGTGCAAGAAAAATACTAGAAAATACTACTAGACTATGGGAAATTACTAGAAACTAATCTAGTCCGACAAGGAGGCGAAGATGTAGTCATCGCCGGAGGAGACCGGTGTCGTGTCGGACACCGGCGTCGACGAAAACACATCCATCCAACGGGGATCGTCGTCGTCGAGGGTTGCCGGCCCGGCAATCTGCGCATCGATGAAGGCGCGCCTCTCCGCCACCCGGCGCGAGAGGGGGTTCTGATGCTTTTCCGCCCCTCGGACGCATTGGCCGCGGCCCGCTCGGCATCGTGCGCGCGCTGCGCTGTGACATCCTCGGGGAAATGCGCCTTCCACTCCTAGCGCAGGCGTTCGTCGCGCTCGAAGATTAGCAGGCGGCGCTCCGCGTCGCGCATGCGGCGGCGCTCGTCCTCCGTGACGGGGCGAGGCGGCGGCGCGAGCGCCTCGGACGGCACTTGGTAATCTAGCTAATTAATTCCTTGTGCGCTGATTGGAAAAAACCATCAGACGATGGTAGCCAGTCACAGTTTGCCTTGGTCGCGCTGCCCCTACTAGTAGTATACTTGTTTTCAGAAGAAAATAATTATGGCTAGTAGTAACGGTGACGCTTGGATTAATTACCTGGGAAGAATCCTCGTCAACTGAGTCGGGGAGTCGAAAGGAGCAAAAGCAGTGCCGATACAACTTCCCAGGTATATAATATAAGCACGGCATACAACTTCCCAGCAGATCGCCCACGGCACTGGGATCAAGCTAGGCAGAGGAGCGCCACCATGTCTTCGTCTGCCACGCCGGCGCCGGCGACGCAGCGCGTGAAGGAGGAGGAGGAGGCAGACGGCGAGGTCATCAAGATCAAGGTGCAGGACACTACCTTCCCCATGCGGAAGACCGACAGGCTGCAGAACCTGTTCGACTTGTACTACAACAGCATGCCGTCCGTGACCCGCGACACGGGCAGGTTCTTCGTCGACGACAGGCGGTTGCAGGGCTGGCAGACGCCGGCCGACTTCAACATGGAGGACGGCGACGAGGTCGACGTCTACATCGAGCTATTGGGCGGCGGCGGCGGACGCCAGCGTAGCCGTGCTGCATGCTGTGTACTACCACACCGATAGATGGTCCACGTGGCCTGGCCAGTGGGGTACGCTAGCTGCTCCCTAGAGGATCGGAGGAGCTTCATTTTATAGTACTAGTATATGGATGCTTCTTTAGTTCTTTTGGTATCGTGTTGAGTGTAACCGGCCGGACGACAGCTTGGCGATCCTAGTGTTGTAGTATCCATTATCGTCTAGTATGATTTTCCATTCTCACCGTAACATAGTATAAAGCTTTTTCAGTCATGTGTGTCTGTCCATATAGAAGAGCCAGAACGTTTGATAAAATTGACATTTTGGTACAACCCAGAAGAAGTTTGGGCGCATCTACTCCAACAACAGACGGTGGGGTGCCCGCGGCGTAGGAAGAAGTGCTTATTCCATGCCGGCGTACGCCGGCAGCCCAGCAGCAGCAGCAGCAGCCCGCTCAATACCCGTGCCCGGCCGGCCTCGTCATGGTCAGCAACATGCATGCTCCGATCCGTTTTACCCGCCGGCCGTTTCAATATATAGCTAGCGGCAAGGTCCGACGCAGGCCTCGGCCGGGTGCAAACGCAGCGCTGAACAAGCTTAATTAGGTCCGATAGATAATGCAGGCCTCGGCCGGGTGCAGCTAGCGGGCTAATCTTCAGTTTCCGTTTAATTTTTTCCTCCACCAGCTGCTACCTGCTATATTATATGCTCCGGCAAACGATATTACCATCGTCACGTCAGTGCCTACGGGATCGGCTTTTGTGTATCGGTTTTGTCCCGGAGAACCTTAGTCTTCTTAACAAAGTTTAATGGTTTTGCCCCAAACTCATAATTCAAGTATTCGTCTCCTCGAAATTCTTCAAGTTGATTTTCTTTATCTCTTTCTGAAATTCTTCAAACATTTTAGAGGTTTCAGAGTTATGCTTCATCATGCAGATATACTCATATCTACTCAAATCATCAGTAAAGGTAACAAAATAATGATATTTGTATGTATGATTCCTAACAGGTCTGCTGCTCGCCTCCTCATATTACCGGAGACGGGTGTCCTGGTCATCTTGCCTATGAGGCAAGGCTCGCATGTTTTAAGAGATTCAAAATCTAGTGATTTCAGAAATCCATCTGAATGGAGTTTTTTCATGCACTTTACGCTAATATGACCAAGACGACAATGCCATAGATACATGGTATTATCGTCATTATTCTTGCAACACTTGGCATCAATATTATGGATGTGTTTACCATAATCATGATCCAGTAAGAATAAACCTTTGCATACATGCGCATAAACATAAAAAATATCATTCATATAAATAGAACAGCCACTTGTTCCGCATTTAAACGAATAACGATCTTGCAACAAGCAAGATTCACTCACAATATTCATGCTTAATATGGGTGCAAAGTAGCACTTATTCAAAACTTAAATTAACACCAAAGCCAGACACATAGGTAGATCACCGATGGCCTTGACATCGACTTTCGACCCGTTTATTCCGTAGCTCCTACTGGGAGTTACAAATGTGAGCAACAAAGCTGGTATCAAATTTTTGGGGCTCGATGCAGAAAATCAAAAAAATTACTACGTGGCAACCCCGAAAGCCCAAGATCTATCTATTACTCCCTCCGTTTCGGTTTACAAGTTCTACGCGTATATCTAGGTTATCAATTTGACCTATATAATTTGAATTATATAATATAAAAATTATATCACTGGAAAATACAAAGTCTAAAGTTTCCGGTGATATATTTTTTGTAATATATATATCATACTAAGTTGCTCAATTTGGCGACATAGAACTACGTGCAGGACTTGTAAACCGAAACAGAGGGAGTAGTAATACAATAACATGAGGGGATACGGTATTCATATATTTGAAGACCGAGCGCGGTTAACATACCACGAGGAACGAGGATGAAGAAGACGCCCTGATGCTGACCTCGAGGTCACGATGTCCTTGCGGCTCCACAACAACTCCTAGCACCGAAAGCACGGTACCACCAGAGGGAGTCACACACGTATGGTTCTTGACGACGACCCCCGCTTCTCCCCGATCCAGCCGAGATTGCGGAAGCAGATCTCCCGGCTCTGAATCCCGCAGAGCGACGGTGCTCCGCGGTGAAGAACTTCTTGTTCGCATAGCCCTGACAAGGGGGCCACGGTTGCAAGATATATACATAGAGAGAGAGGGGGGCAACCCAGGCCTTTTATTGATTTCCAGTTAAAAATTGGTGTGTTTTAATTCTCCCATAGGTACCTCTTTATATATGTAGATGGAGGGGTGCCTCCACCTTTAGGTCCCAAATGAGACTAATAAAACAAAATAAAAATGGATTTTTCGGAGCTCAAGCCGGCTAGGCCCTTTCGGTGACCCGGTTTGGCCACCCGGACTCGGCCCACAAGCGGCAGCGAGCAAAGCGTGCGTGCGAGTAGGGGGGGGGGGCACGCGGGAAAGCGCGGCCCCTACCCCCCCCATCCGGGTGGGCCGCCCTCCTGACCCATTCGGCTCAGCAGCTGGCGCGCGAGCGACGCATAGTATCTACCGCCCATGTGCGACGCGAACTATTCGTCGCCCACGTGGGTTGTTTCAAAAACAGCTTTCTTTGCCCTTCTTCATTCGTTTCTTTTCTCCGGGATTTTCCCTAACTATTAATACGTCTTTTATAAATCTTTATTTAAATATTATTATAAAATATTAATTCATAATTAATATTTTATAATCACATTTAAGTAACTATTTATCCAAAAAACCTTTTCCGGTCTTTTTCTTTATTCTTTCTCCGAACTACTTCGGGTCTTCCCAGAATTTTTCTGGTTTCTCTCTTCTTACTTCTTTAGTGCTTCAAACTAGCCATTACCGATCTCCAATCTTCGTCAAGCCCTTAAGCTTGCTACCCTACTGTTCGAGAATACTACAAACATGGCCAAGACTCCTCTATGACCAATGATCAACATCGGGATCGGGATATCCATAGTGATCACCTGTGTACTCAATGATATTTGTCGTTGAACCGTAAACACCGTGTCTTTTTCATTTTTCTCACCGTGTCTTATTCATTTTTTCTCTGTGATACTATATTGTCCGAGGTTTTGATCAATTGACATCCCCATGTAAGTGTTCAACCCTGTTACCGATAATACCTTCTTTACTCGATCCGATAAGTGATATCCCCGTGGCCTAGTCACATGCTGCGCAACTTATGAATATAACTTATCCGAGTGGGTCCAAAGTATCTTTCGCCACGCGAATGGACAAATCCTTCTCTTGACGCAGTCTCCTCAACATGTTTCTCCGGATACCCAACATCATCTTTATGATCACCATTTTTCTGAGTGATGTTGTGTGCCATCAAAGCATCCTCGAGTGATAGTGATTTGATATGATCTCATAGTCTAAGGAAAGACTCACTGTGTTTCCTAAATATCATAACCCGGACTTCGTGACATGATCGTGATAAGATGCTATAGATAGGGTATGTTCACCATCTCATTGCCCAATGAAATTATCTCATTGTCAATTAGGGGACGAGGCACATTCATGATCAGGAAACCTTTGATCATCAGTTGACCAATGAACCAGTGACTGGAGTTTCACTAGGAACTACTGTTTGTTTTGTATATCACACATGTATCAATGTTTTCTTACCAATAAAGTTATAGCATGATACAAAACTTAATCATAAACTTTATAAAATATGCCATCTAATATTTGAATCTATGGCATATCCCACGAGAGCTAGATCCAATCTGGTGGAGAGAGCTCTAGGGAATAGAGAGAGAGGAGATTGCTGTGCAAATAGAGGGGAGGGGGAGTCCTCTATTTATAGGAAGGAAGGAGGTAGGGAAACCCTAGGGAAGGGGTGGTGGGAAACCCTAGGGCAGGGGTGGTGGGAACCCCACCCGCTTCCGCCTCCAGGGCACTGTGCTGCTGCCCTAGGCAGCCGCCGACCCTAGGGCCCCATGCGGGGAGAAACCCTAGGCACCTTGGTGCATGGGTCCCACCTCCTCCTGGCCGCCCAATTAAATATAGGTTTTCCAAAATATAATTAATAAATATGTTTTAATATTAATTCAACCAATATATATAACACATATACTATTATATCTCTTACTCCGGAACACCTTCCGGAACCCTCCGATCAACATCAGATGTTACTTGAAACCTTTCCGGTTTCTCTCTCTCGTTTCTCCTGCAGTGTCGGTTCGATCCCTAAGCATCCCCACCCTTAAATGTGCCACCCTTCCGTTAGGATATGCTCCAGATATGATCGAGAACCCTCTCACATCAATGTTTATCAAAGGGACCTGGATGGCCATGATGACCACCCGTGCATTCACGAATCTCATCGCTTGAACCTTCAACTGCGTTGTCCTACTCCCTTTGCCATACGATACCTAGGTCATCCGAGATTTGATATCAAGTATCTCCATATTTGAGTTCGATCTCGTTTTTGATGAACTCGTTTACTCGTTCCTGTGAAGTTGCATTCCACGACCTAGTCATATGCTTGCAAGCTTCGTTAATGCAACGTCGCCGAGTTGGCCATGTGTATCTATCCATTACTTGGATTGGCAAATCCTGGTCATGATAAGTACTCCTCAACCCGTTCCTTTAGAAACGCGACGGAACCTTTATGATCACTCTTTTACGGATTGATACTTGATATCATCACCATCTCCTTCTAAAGCGGCGATTATGCATTATCTCACAGTCAAAGGATTAGACCATGATGTTTCTATGTTATCATCAATGATGAATGTTAAGTAACTAGATTTTATTGTGATTAACTTTGGATGTTTTTCTATCATATCATTCAACTAATGATATAACCTTATTGTCAATTGGCACTATCACCTATGATCTCGAAACCATAGATCATCGTGCCCAATGAGCTAACTCACTAGAGGCAAATAGAGACCTGGTTTGTTTACATACCACAAGTGTATTAATGTTTTGTATTAGTACAGTTATAGCACGATAATAAACGTATTATGAACATACAAGAGATAATCAAATAAAAAATACTTTATTATTTGCCTCTAGGGCATATCTCTTTCTGAAAGTGATAGCCAGCCTGCCATCAGACTCGCCACTCCTGCCACGGGTGAGAGTAGGCAGGCGAAGAAGAGCAACTCGGAGAAGAGCTTGAAGCCCCAACCACCTAGCTAAAATAGGGTCCAGTGCGTCGCCGCTCTCACCCCTCCCTCGCCGCCATGACCGGCCAAGGGGGAGATGTCAACAACAACCAGTATGATGTGGCACCGCTCCTCCTCGCCTCCACGGCCGGCTAGGAGAACCACCACATCACTACCTCCCTAGACATAGCAACGGAGGCGCAAATTATCGTAAACAGGGATCGCCTGAAGGGACGCCAACGTCTTCCACCATGGAAGCACGAGGACACCGCCTAGCAGCGACCATACAACAACGCGCCGATGCGCCAGAATAGAGGCCCTCTTCTGCCCTGCAGACCCACCAGCGCCTGCACTACTCTTCTCTTTCCCCTCGCCACCAAGGCCATCCGATAAGAGAAGAGGCAAAATGGGGCGCCACCAAATCAGAGGGCAGGAACTCAACCAAGTCGATCTTATTGAGGAAAAAAGACGAGGCTGCATCTGTTGGTCGCCCCGCAGCTCCATGCCACCACCACCAGCCAGAACACCACTGTGCGCCACCACTCGCTGCTCGAATATGGCCATGGATTCCTTCCAATACACGGCATATATAGCCAAAACTAGGACCTAGCCTATCTACAGGGGGAGGCCTCCTTCCCCGCATCCCCTCCGGCCGGCGAGGCTACCGAAGAAGAAGGGGAAAGGAGCGGAGCAGGCGACGACTCTCAAGGGGAGAGGATAAGGACGAGGTGGGGGAGACCCGCCGTTGTGATAAAAATATTAGACATATATACTTAGGTAGTATACGATATGGTGTAGTGTATATATACCGTATTTTGTATAGCCACGTGAGGGGCTTTTCCTCACCAGATATAACACGTACCCGGTGTCCTCGAGCGAGGTAACACCGTTCCTCCTAAAACAAATTATCGAGATCTCCTTCTCTCTCTTCTAGCTAGCCGTCGCCGGTGCTTTTTTTTGCGCCACCATACAGCCGCCGTACAGGACTTCCGATCTGAGGATCGCTAGGACCAGGACTCCTCTCGCAGTCGGGACTTCCTATTCCCCGTCTCCGTTTGCCTTTTCCTTGCTCGTGTTCTCTCATCCCCAGGACACGATCGCTCCAGATCGGTTTTGCCTTCTTTTTTTCTCGATCCCTGAGGGATCTTCAGGAACCACACCAAACGATCACGCCCGATCGTTTTTGTCCTTTCTATTGTTTCTCGATTCCTGAGCGATCTTCAGGAACCACAACAAATCCACAAACCACAAAATCCCAGGAAATCCACGACCCACCAAATCCCAGGAAACGCTCCATGATGGCGTTATCTTCCTCCAATGCGCCTGCCTCTAGTGCGATTGGTGCGCCACCTGCCTTGAAGCTTACCCGCGAGAATTTTCTGTACTAGCAGGCGCAAATTCTGCCGACCCTTCGCGGTGCTCGTGTCATGGCCCTCCTCGAGGGGACCGACCGTGCGCCGCCTAAGAATCTGGAAGCTGAGGATGCAGACAAGAAGAAGGTTACAATCCCCAATCCGGCTTACAACATCTGGATCACCAGGGATCAGCAGGTTGTTAGCTTCCTCGTCAACTCTCTCTCCGAGGATGTGCTACCCCATGTTTTTGGCCTTTCACATGCTGCAGACGTGTGGCGCGCCCTCCATGCTATGTACTCTACGCAGTCCAAGTCTCGGGTCTCTACTCTCCGTGGTGCTCTTACCAACACCAAGAAGCTCGACATGACTGCACAACAGTACATCACCAAGATGAAAGGATTCCCTTCAGAACTTGCTGCTGCCGGGAAGATGGTTGATGATGATGAGTTAAAGGATTATATCCTAAACGGCCTTGATGGTACCTACAACTCTCTTGTTGCTGCCATTAACGCCGTTCCTACCACCACCCTCAATGACATGTGCTCTCAGCTACTTTTCTATGAGAATCGTGACGCCATGCTCCTCTCCACGGGTCAAGCCCCTGGATCCTTTACTTCATCTGTCAACGCTGTCGATTGCCACAACCACCACAACCATACATGCCTCCACCGCCCACCTACTACCAGCCCTACATGCCTTCCACGCCTCAATATCCACAGCCTCCTATGCCGCCATACATGTCACCCGGATACCCACAACAGCACCACTACTACATGCCACCGCCCGCCCCTTACCATCCACCAATGCCCTACATGCCACCGCCGATGTGCCATACTCCTCCTGCCCCGCGTCCTCCTCCTCCAGCTCCGAACCGTGGTCCACCACGTCCTGAGCAGCCGCGTCGGCCCAAAGGGGGGAAAGGGAAGAACAGTGATCGTGGTCGCGTTGCAACACCTTGGCAGGAGGGTGTCATATGTCAGATTTGCAAAAAGGAAGGACATCCCGCCAGTGATTGTTGGTGGCGCTATGGTGATGATGATGAGGATGATACACCCACTGATACAAAAGGTGCCTATGGAGTAGACACCAACTGGTACATGGACACTGGGGCGACAAACCATACAACAGGTAATCTCAACAAACTGCAAGTTCATGAAAACTATCAAGGTCGTGATCAAGTTCATATTTGTGCGTCTGTCCGGTTGTTCAGCTGGCCCGTGTTGCGTGTATTGATCATTGAGCTGGCCCGTGTCACAGTGTTGCGTTGTCTGCCGGTAAGTTGCGTTGTTGTGGGCCTCCTGTCTAGATCAGTGTGGATGCGTTGTCTTGCATTGTTTTTTCTGTCAGATGATGTTGTTGGCTTTGTTTATTACAACACGAGTATGATTCAATCTGGACCACTAGAGAAAGCTAGCTATTGGGTTGAGTGGATTTTCCCTTTTTCTTTTGCATGCAGGAGTGTGTGGTTTGAATAATTCTAAACCATTCATTTTTCCAGGTGTGACCAATTCTTTTTTGTTTTTTGCTTGTTTTTTATGAGTTTTGTCGCTTATTTTTTTCTTTTTTAAGATACTTCTTTGGAATCACAGTTTGGATTCTTTTTCTGGTTTGGTTAGACTTTTTAGCAATCCCTTTGTACCGTTTGTTTTGATGCACATGAGAATGTAACTGGATTTTTTCTTGATCTAGTTGCAACTCGGGTTGTAACTGGCTTCTATACTAAGGTAGTTTCATCTGGATTGTAACTGGATTTTTATCGTTCTCCCGCTCCTTTTCACCACGAGTTGTGTTTGGACTTGTAACTAATTTTTGTAGGGCGGGAGGGTGAGTTCCATCTGTACTTGTAACTGAATTTTTCTCGTCCTAGTTGCAACCAGGCTTGCAACTAAGGTATTTTCAACTTCTTTTCACCATGAGTTGCATTTGGACGTGTAACTGATTTTATTCTGTAAGACGGGAGAGAAGAGTTTCATAAGGACTTGTAGCTGAAATTTTCTCACCCTAGTTGCAAGTAGGCTTGCAACTAAGACATTTTTTGTGTGCCCATAATATTCTTCTTGCTTCTTTTCACCATGAGTTGCATCTGGACTTGTAACTGAATTTTTCTTAGTCCAATTGTAACTAGGCTTGCAACTAAGCTATTTTTTGTGTCCATAACGCCCCTACATTCTCCTTCACCATGAGTTGCATCTGACCTTGAAACAAGCTTCTGTAGGAGGGAGTTTTATTTGGACCTGTAACTGGATTTTTTCTCGACCTAGTTCTAACTCGGGTTGTAATTGACTTCTGCACGAAGATAGTCCCATCTGAACTTGTAGCTGGATTTTATGCTACAAGAGAAGGTTGGATTTTAACTCGGGTTGTAATTGACCTTGGAAGGTTAGATCGACGACCCCAAGAGAAGTCGGAGTTCGTGTGCCACACGGCGGGTCCGAACCGACACCGGCCCCCTAGGGTTTGGGTTGTCTACGTAGGCTACATCCCTATATATAGATGCTGTGGTTCTCCACCTCCGGGAACGCAACCAAACTCGAGCCGTCGACGCCACCATGGCTGGGTTGCCTGAGTACGAGATGGCGGAGATCGAGGAGCGCACGGCCGGAGCAGCCGTGGGCCTCCCCCAGTTCAAGCCGGGCGACGACGGCAAGATGATGGAGCTGGTGAGCCAGAGATTCATCCGCAAGCTCTTCAAGTCGCCGCCTTCCTCCAGGCCGCTCCCGGACTCGAGCGTGGAGGCCATCCGTCGAGGGACGGGGATCACGGACCAGAAGGAGCTGGAGACTGCGCGTGACATCCAGAACGACATCATCCGACAGTACCGCGCCAAGGGATACGCCTACGTCCCCCTTCCCGACCCCGACGAGGACGACGACGACTAGAGGTATCCGCCCCGGCCCCCCCTGCTAGCTGCTGCATCCGGGAAGTAACTAGCTAGGAAGACGTCCGTGATGAAAAGGATTAGCTCATGCCCTACTATCAATGTACTATGATGAATCGAAGACTCCTGCTACTACCACTGCTGGTCTGTCACCATGAAGTTATTAGTATTAATCTTATGCTACAACTCTGTTTTATTGGAACTGTATTGGCTTAATGGACATGATGATTTGTGCTCCGTTGGTTCATCAAAAGAGATCCGATCCCTTTTTTATTGCTTTTTATTGGCCGTACAATTTGTTAGAATTCCCACGGATCGACCACATCAAATTAAACGAACAAACACGCTCAAACAATCTGATTGCCAAGGGTATGCCCTTCTTTTTTGTATTTCGTTTCTTAATATCTCACGGTGTTACAGACTCACTCCATGTATATTATACACGAACCACCCAAACAAAAACTAACCGACTCATACTTAGGTTCATAGCACTACACTACACGGAACGGTCACTACGCCGTCGGCCCAAACCCATCGGCATAGTCCAATAAGCCATCGGCGTCGGTGTATTACCGCGTTGGCGCATGGGAGGTGACCGTCGGCGTAGTATGTGCCAACTCGTCGGCGTTAACTCGTTGTTGGCCTAGACTAGGTGGGGCCCATTTGGTCCGGTAACGGCCGTTAGTGGCGGAGGAACCTGCACTGACGGTCAAACCAACGGCCTAGTTGGCCACGTGTCTGGACCCAGGCAGGGGCTGGAGGACGCTATTCTGACGACTAAGCCAGGACGTACCTGCAATATGAGGATGGACGAGGCGGGTGAACCAGGGTTGCGCCAGAGCGCACATCCCACGTCCGAGGTCGAACTATGAGGTTGCCACGCCGCGCCATACAGAGCCGCTGCTTGCCACCCGGTCAGCCAGGCACCACCGGCACCTAGCGCTTCAGGCCGAGGGGATATATATCGGCTTGGAGGAATAGACCCAGCACACAAACCCTAGCCCCGGGCGTACCTCTCCCGCACGTGCGCCCGCCAGTCTGCCGACCTTCCTCCTCCGGTTCACCTCCACCTCCTCCTCCTCCATTTGAGGTCAGGCTGCCCATCCCCTTCCTCCTAGGCAGCTGGCCACGGGCGAAAAAACACGGGAGAGGAGGATGGTGTTGGGGTTGGTGGAAGAGAGAATAGAGGAGACGAGGATCCGCTGCGGCCAAGGTCTTCCACCATGGTCGACCCCAATCGTGTCGTGGTCCTCCTCATAGTTCAAGGAATTCGGCTGCCGGCGAAAATAGACAAGAAAATGCGTGGGAGAGGAGTTGGTGGCCGATGGGGAGAGAGAAGAGGAGGAGGCGGACCTCAATGCCGCCGTGCCGCCCGCCGTGACGCCATGAGTAATTTTATGTTTTGTGGGAGGGTAAAAAGGTTTAAAACAGCAAGAAACAATCCGTCATTTATTATTAGGTATAGATTCATATGCATCTAGTTTTTTTGAGAAAATAAGGGCATTATTAAATTCATGTAAGATTACATTCAGTGTGCATCATTCGAATCCCAGACCACTATTCTCTAGTTCCCAGGCCCATTGATCATCCTCAAGTTTCCCCAACGGGATTCGAGCAACTATATCAGCATCAAGAGGCAGCAGATTTTGCTTGAGAGCATTATGGTTTCAGCTATTATTTATCATCAAGTCAGAGACCATCCTTGCTGTAGCATTTCGGCCTTTACCTAATATAATGGTTTAAAGCCTGGAACCCTAGGTAACCAATTATCCTTCCACACATCTGTAGATGTACCATTTCCAATTCTCTTGATCATGCCCAGCTTGAGAGCTTGTCTTCCTTCCAGAATAGCTCTCCAAGTGTGAGACATGTTCTTTTTCTTTGTTGCTTGCATGAACTCTTTGTTGTGGTAGTATTTACCCCTTAACACACGGGCACAAAGAGAGTCGGGATTGGCAATTAGACGCCATCCTTGTTTTCCTAGCATTGCAATGTTAAAAAGTCGCATATCTCAGAAACCCATTCCCCCTTCACTTTTTCGTATGGCAATATCCTCCCATTTTTTCCAATGCATTTTGCGTTTTTCACCATCACCACCCCACCAATACTGAGCCATAGCTGATGTAATGTTCTTGCATGTGTTCTTAGAAAGGAGAAAATAACTCATCAAGTAAGTAGGAATTGCTTGAGCTACTGATTTCCCAAATACTTCCCTGCCAGCCATACTAAGATTCTTTTTCACATCCACCATCAAGAAGAGATTTTACTTGTGTAGTAATTTTTTCAAAAGCCGTTGTCATGTTCCGACCGACAGCTGTAGGGAGCCCCAAGTAATTTTCTTCTAAAGCCTCTTTATCGATTCCCAAAATTTGTCGGACAGAGGTTTTAACTTCATCTACACAGTTAGAGCTGAAGAATACAGCCGATTTGTTCTTGTTCACCAGCTGTCCCGAACCTTTATGATATTTCTCCAAAATTCTTTGAAGGTGTTCTGCACCCCGGTGACAAGCTTGTGTGAAGACAAGACAATCATCAGCAAAAATCAAGTGCGAGATCCATGGTGAGTGAATGCCTACCCGGACACCTTTACATAGGAATTGGGGTCTTGAAAACTTAAAGATGACAGCCCTTCTGTATAAAGTAGAAAGAGATATGGTGAAACGGGTCACTTGTTGAATTCCTCTTGATGGTTTGAATTTCTCTGATAATTTTCCATTCACCCTAACTGAGAAGGATACTGATTTCACACATCTCATGACAATATTAATCCAGTTAGCATCAAAACCCATCTTAATCATGAGGAATCGTAAGTACGACCATTCTACCCGGTCATACGCCTTAGCCTATCCATCTTAATCGCACAAGCTCCTGACTTCTCTTTCTTTTTCTTCAAATAGTGTATACATTCATATGCGATGAGCATATTGTCCGTAATAAGTCGTCCCGGTATAAAAGCACTTTGCTCGTCTGATATGATCTCATTAATAATTATCCGAAGACGGTTTGCAAGTACGTTAGAGCAAAGTTTATATATCACGTTACATAAAGAGATAGGTCTGTAGTCCAAAAGTAACTGAGGATGTCTCATCTTTGGAATCAGCACAAGGATCGTGGAATTCATTTTCTCGGGAAAAAATCGACCATTCAAGAAGTTTATCACTCATGCACACACATCCTTCTTTAAAATATCCCAATAGGTTTGAAAAAAACCAGCTGTAAAACCATCGGGGCCAGGAATTTTGTTGGGTTTCATCATTTAAAGGGCTTTCTCTACTTCCTTCTCCGTAAATGGACTACAAAGTATTATGTTCATTTCATCCGTAATTTTCCGAGGTACATGCTGGACAACCACCTCTGGCTGAAGGCCTTCCTGGGCTGTAAATAGGGTAGAAAAGTAGTTTATGGCCATTAATTGTAGATCCTTATGCTTATGAAAAATAACACCATCCTCTCTCCTCAAGGACTGAATAAAATTTTGCCTTTTTCGTTGCTTACACTTAGCTTGAAAGAACTGTTTCGGTCGCCTTCTTTTAGCCACTGCACTCTTGATCGTTGTGTCATCATTACCTCTTCTCGAGCTAGTAATTCAGACATGCGCTTCAGTAAATCCCTCTCTTCCTTTGTTGGTCCTGAATATAGGTTCTGACTACGAATATTGTCAAATCTAGTACGCAACTTCTTCAGTTCACCACGTACTGAACAAATGAATTATAACTCTGCATATTCTTCAAAGCATTTCCAATATCCTGCATGTTTTGTCGTGTGGAGACCCAGGAGGATTTAACTAGCTGAAAATATGAAGGATCTCGACGACACATATTTTCATATTTGAATTGGTACCGTCCTCCTCCACCTCCACCTCCAGCTCCAGAAGAAGTACCATCCCAGATTTTGATTAATAATGCACAGTGGTCAGATTCAACGATCTGAATATGAGTGACCGAGCTTGTCCCAAATCGATCCAAGAACTTTTCATCCGCAAGGGCCCTGTCCAGCCTTACCTTTACATTGTTGTCACCCTATTGTCGGTTATCCCATGTATAAGGCAAACCGGAATATCCGAGATGAGTGAAATTACAATATTCTGTTGCTTCTCTAAATCCAGCAATCTGCCACTCCTCTCGGTTATTCCTCCCAAAGTATTCTTCTGCTGTGAGCACTTCATTAAAGTCTCCTGCACATAACCAGGCGAGGTTGGATGAATGTCGAAGAAATTTCAGCAATCGCCATGACTCGTTTCTTAGTTGTCGATTTGGTTCACCATAAAAGCCGTAAATCTCCAATCATCGCCACCTGAGTCATCATCGGTAATCCACACATCAATGCACGACTTGTTGTAACCTTTTAGTCAAACATTGAGCTCATTTGTCCAGTACATCACTAGACCACCACCTCTAGTATTAGAACAATCTACACCAAAAGCATTCTCAAATCCGAGCTTCCATCGCAAATTCTCAGCACCCCTAGCACACATCTTCGTCTCGGAGAGAAAAACCACCTTTGGTTTGTATATCTCCACGAGCTGGCGAATTTCCTGAATTGCTGCAAAGCCTCCACAACCTCGACAATTTAAACTCAAACAAGACGGAAAGAAAAACAAAGCAAGAGGATTCTCAGCAATCCACGTTATTTTGAGGAGGATTATTTGACTGGCCCGGAGAACACCAAACAGAGCAGAAACAGATGAATGGCAACAGTAGAGAGTGGGGGGCAGGCAAACCTTCTTTAGTGCTTGCAAAAACGCTACAATAGCATCTGTTAAGCTGGGCGATTCTGGCCATGGTATCTTTTTTTTTTTGAAAAGAGTATATATTAATATTACAGGGATACCAGTTACACCCAGCCTCTGCAACAATGCATGCCCTAGCGGCCCTACGGATGCACACGGCCTAGAAAAAAAAAAGAAAAATTATAAAAAAAAAGTGTCGCTATAGAGAACTAATTCTCAAAGCAACGACAATGACACCATCAAAACAACACCAGCAGTCCTCTACTCCAATAACAACGCCTTCAAGAAGCAAATAGTTCTCAAGCGCTGTCGTTGCCCGATCAAAGATCATAGGTTTTCACCCTGGAAAAATTCCTCGCTCACAAAACAATGTCTTCAACAAGGTCATTGTCAGGCACAACCAGTTAAGGCCAAACCTTGGATTTTCACCCTGCAAGGTAAGACTGGGAACTCCCCCTGTATTGTCTTCCCGCACCAACAGTCGCTGCAACGAGTCCCAGATCACGCAGCTAGTTTTCCGTCGCCACAAGAACAAAAATCACCATCGCTATCCTTATATTTCCGCTTTCCTAACATTCACCGCATCTGTCTTCACCATGGCTCTAAGAATGGCACTTGGTGGGAACAAACAATAGAGCTTCTCAACGCTTCCGCTGAAACCAAACGGACAGAAGAACAAGGTGTGCACGACCGAATACCTTCCGATCCGGCAATCTCCAGGCATGATACGTCCATGGGAGTTCGTCGGCGGAGCCTTTCGGAACCCGCCTCTCCAGACCAGATCAACGAGGGCAGACATCAAGCAGATCTTCGTCTTCGTGCGAAAGAAACCAAAGGACCACCTTCTTTATTAGATCTGACATAGCGATCCCCACACCGTCGGTCGGTTTTCGGAGAACGGACCGAGCAGGCCGACCATCGGTGCCGATGAGCACGTAGGCTTAGCACTGCCACTAAGGGCGCGCCATCGCCTCCATCCTGTAGCACCACGTCCGCCGCTTCCCCCAGATCCCGGTCAACGCCGCCCACGGCCCTCGCCGCCTCGGTCCAGCAGCCGCCGGCCCCGAGCGCGAAATCACCGCTCCACGCAGGCCTCCTCGCCACAGCAGGGTGACGTCACCGCGCCGAGCCGCGCCACCTAGCCGGACGCCGCCGCGCCCCACGCACGCGCACCGCCGCCGGTCTTCGATCTTGGTCCGCACCTAGATCTGGCGAACCAGGGGGAGAAGAGGAGCCCCACCGCCACCGACGCCGCGGCGGCGAGGCGGGAGGAGCGGAAGGGGGACGGCCCGGCGGCGACGGTAGGGTTCCCCCCGGTCGCTCGCGGGAGGGGTACGTACGGGAGGAGCAAGGTACGTACGGGAGGAGCCATGGTATCTAGATGACCATTTGAGGTTTTTGCCTCCTTCAGAAGGGTCGCGATAGCTACAAACTGGCTGCACACGGCTTGAGATGCCGACGGGCTGATTCCGGCCTAGAACTTGTTTAGATCAACGATTCAGCTTGGACCGGAGCAGATCAGATGATATAGAGGAGGCTGGATGAGCAGGGAATAGCTTGAATCGCTGGATAGAAGGAGTAGAGGAGGAGATGGGTGACAGGGGAAGAGAGCTAGGCGGAGAGGTGGGGAGGAGATGAGCCAAAAAAGAAGATTGAGAGATTGAAAACTAAGTAGATCCAAGGAGGATATATATCAGAGGGACGATCAGCAAAATGAAGATTAAAGCTAGAAATTAGAGAAATTTTGGATTAAGGATGAGGGAGAAACGGCATATCGCCTGCCTGACGCCACGGAGGCAAACTCGCAAACTCTAGAGGCTGCCCATATGCATCTAGTTAAGTTCAGGCCATTATACAGGAGGCTCATGTTCTTCAGGCCTTGTTTTGCACTGCAAATCTCCGTTGGACTGTTTTGCAGTCCGTCCGGTTTTTCACGGACTGAGCCCAGCGAATCTGATACACGCGTGTATTGAAAAGCTAAGCTTACCCCTCGCGTTTCTATCGCTCGATCGAAAACAAGGCCTCAGCTCAAGGAGACAAAATCACTCCACTCCCGTGGTGTATTTAGGTAGATGATGATCCACCGAGCTTTATTTTGTCTTTGCTTACTGACGATGTTGTTTCATTAATAAAATTAATCCACAACAGAGTCCTGCTTATTGACGATGTTGTTTCATCATTAATAAAATCCACAACAGAGTGTCCTGCATGCTCTTCTCCTCAACAACAAAAACAACAACAAAAGAAAACTGGAGATAGTATATGGCCCGACTGCACAATACCAGCACTGAATCACACATATTAGCAAAAATGCAACGCTACATATTTAAACTTAGTAACAGTACAAATAGATATCAACTTACAAGTACGACTGCTCAAGTTCCCAAATACAAAGTAGATGACCTCGATCACAGGATTTATATAGTGATGTAAATTACATAGGGCGGCATTGGAACCTGCATGCATGTCTACAGACAAATCTTGGCAAGGCTCTCTATTGACCGAAAAGGAATCCTCCTCTCATTGGATGCACAGTATTGTATTGAAGGTAACACATTTTACATACACTCTCCACCTTGTTATCTTCACATATGCACGTCCTCTTCAGACCAAAATATGGAACATGAAATCGCCGGTAGCATGTCTTGCAAACGCAATCGGCTAAACAAAATAAAAACAGGGCAGGCAACAAAAGAAAACTGTAAGAGATCAGTGAGAGAGATCAATCAGAGAGAGAGAAAGAGAGAGACCTTGACCATTACGACGAGTACCCCACCCAAGAGGAAAACCAAAGAAAGTGTAGGCTTCAGTAACTGGTTCATCTGAAAACATAAGAAATAAATAGACCATATTCAGTCGAGAACATGTTATAATAGCAAACAACTTAAACAGCTTCCTTATCTATCTTTAAAAACAAGCAGCTTAGACAAATCAGGTTTATCAATATGCAGCAACGACTTTTGTTGAATATCCCTATAGCTTAGGTGAGCTTAGGTTGTGTAGGAAGTCTAATAAAAATGACAGCAGTGTATTTTCAAATGTCAGTTGTATTCCTCTCTTCTTTCCAAGGAAATTAGACGGCAACTTCCTAATCTCTTTGCCCAACTCAGCCAAAGAAAAGGAAAATACAATTAGTTATGTCTATCCTAAAACAAATGTGTATGCATAGGTCATGACAACAGAGAGGTAAGGGTGCATCAAGCTGCTAGCAGGTAGGTACAAACCTATGGGGATGCTTGCGGTAACTTCAACGACACCATTGGTGCGCCTAAGCTCAAAAAAGAAGAGAGTTCGTGGAGCAGGGAGGAAGGAGAAGAAGCCAGAGCGCTTCCGACGAGCAACAAAGTTGCCATGACTCCATAGAGTGTTGTCTCTATATGTGGTGTATCTGGTGACCACACCAGGGGCAGCTTCGTACTCATCATCCTGATAAACCAAAGAATCATGGAAAAAAAACATTGGTAAAGTTAGCAAGTTAAACAAAACAAAGAAGCATCGATTACTGACTTTTTTTTTATATGTGAACCGTAGGGGTTGTATGATTTTCATATTATATAAAAATATATACAAAGAGTATCAGGAATGTTACATTAAGGCGGAAAGAAGTGGTGGATAATAAAAAAAGCTGGCGACATGAGCTAAGTAAAAGTATCCAAAACCCAATCTAGAAGCACCAAAGAATCTTTCACTCTATGTTGATGAAGCAGCAGATCATGCTGAAAGCGAACTCTCCAACGTGCAAGCGAGGGGGCCTGATTTTTTTTAAATATGGTCGTTCCTTTCTTTCCACACATTCCATGCAACGCAAGTCACCACCTCCATAAAGCATGGTCCAAGGAAACTTCTTTTCGCTTGTACAAAACGTTCAGAGATCTCCAGCAAACAATCCCAAGAAACACCAACCTTCTCCCAACAAGCAGTAGCAAATGGACAATGAAAGAACAAATGGTCTCGAGTTTCGTAAGCCCGGCCTGCACATAGAACACAGAATAATCCTCCCTCCACCTGCCAACTTTTTCTCCACATGATATCTTTGGTATTCAGGCGGTCTAGTAACAGCAGCCAGGCAAAAACCCGAAGTTTGGGTAGACATTTTGATTTCCAAATTGCAGACAGCGTGACATATCTTCAGAAAAGGCCCCAAACATGAATTTGTAGAATTTTGATGACGTGTAACTTTTACTACCCCGGGCAAAATTTCGAACGTCCGGCTCAGTGGATGTACGCGTCAAAGATTGGATAATTTCCCTCAATTGAGTAAGTTGATGAAAAGCTTGAGTGGAGATGGGCAGTGCAAACAGAGAGAAAGGATCCTGGGTTTGGAAAAAAAATTGCTACTGAGACATCTTCATTAAGAGCATAATTTTGCTACCGAGAAATCTTCATTAAGAGCGGAGCCTGATTCTGGAGTTGGAGATTAATGACCCGGCCCCTTTCCGTTTAGTCCTGCATACAAGAGATCAAGCCCCCAACGAGTGTGCAGAATTTGAGTCCTCCTCTTTAGCCCAGAGACAGAGATCTATCTGCAATCTCAATGACTGTCTTGTGGATTTTCAAGGAACAAAGGTAATGATTGGGCAAGAAAACGAGCACTCAATCTGCTTAAAATGTAATAACTATATGAAAGTACTTACTTTTTGGTGAATATAATTTCCAAGTGTGCGCTGTTTATATGCATTAGTGATCATCATCTTCTTTTAAGGTTTGAAAGAATGCAGCTAATTAATTGCCAGAAGAAAAAAATGATCGAGTAAGGGGGAAAAACATATCACCGGATGCTTGGAGTTGTGCCACTCTAGGCACTGCAGCACAACCTTTTCATGCAAAACTCTGAGTTGCGAAGGTATCAGCTTCTTCCGCCTAACATACATACATAGAACGTGTATGTACATACAGGGATCATCTGATTGAACCGAACAGAGGGGAGGGGGCAATGAATCCATCGAATTGGACGGATTAATTACCTGATGAACGCATCACGCTGAGCTGTGAGCGCCTTAATGGAACGGATGGGCTCGGGATCCAGCTGTCGGCGGAAGGGCAGCAGCAGCAGCAGCAGGAGGCTCGGCCAGTTGCACCCGGGGCGAGATTCAAGGAGGTCACGACCCGGCCGCTCCTCGCCCGATCCGGTGCCGACGGCGGTCTTCATGATCACCTCGTATCCGCGCCGGATCAGTACTCTTACCGCCTTCTTCCACCGCCTTGCCCTTGCGTTTGCCTCCTCCTCATCAGCCGGCAGAGGCGCTGGATCGCCGCCGCTTTCAAGGAGGTGACGACGAGACTCCTCCCTCTCCTCCTCCTCACTCGATGATGCTGTGGTGCCGACGGCGCTCTGGCAGTCAGTCTTCATCGCCCTCCCTCCCTCCTTAAGCAACGTACTCCGACGAGGCCTCGAGTCTCCTCCTTCGCGGCCTACTTGGTTAGGGTTGGCAGCGGCTGCTTCTGCCCTAAACTATCACCCAATTCTTTCTGCGTCCACCTCTCCGGGCTGTGGGACAAGTGGGAGGGGTAACGCGGGTTGGATATCCACAGCTCAAACCTGGACAAAGGGCCGCGTCTTGGCGTGCCGGCCCGTGAGCACGCGAAAAAAGCCCGGTACAAGCCTGGCCGGCATGTGAAACACCGGGGACGTGCCTGGGCTGCAGACTCGGGCATGAGTGCCGGCCCGGCACGGCCCGTCGAGTATGCTGTCAACGAAAAAATCACGTATAAAGTCCCGCCGGGAGCTCGAACCCGCGATCTCATCGCTTCTCGGGGTGTGCTCAACCATCGGAGCACCGGAACTTTCATGATATACTAGGAACCCTTGTTAAAGGCATTTTTTGACGGGCTAGCGGAAAATGGTGACGGGTCGGCATGCCTAACGTGTCACGGGCCGGCCCGCCAGGCGCCGGGGCCGTGCTCGGGCCACGCAGCCGGGCACGCGTGCCGGTCCGGCACGGCACGTGAGCCAGGCGGGCCGCGACGGGCTGTGTCAGGCCAAGCCCGTTTAGAGCGTGTCTGGCCGGCCGTTGGCCAGGTTTGCCACAGCTTTCCCGCAATGGAGGCCATGGGCCGTTGAGGATTATGTGCAGATGGGTCGTGGATGGACGAGAGCATCTCTACTCGGGGCCCTGCAGGGCTACGGTGTCGGCGCTCAAAATCCCGTTCAGCCGGCTCTTAAAATAGCGCTCAGCCCGGTTCTTCTAAATTTTATTTCGTGTATGCACGGCCTGTTATGTTGTCCGGCACCTCCAGGATGAACCTAACTGGGGGCGCCGGATGGAGCTAAAAACGATGCGGATCAGTCCTAGCAGTGGGAGAAAGCTTCATTCCCGCCCTTTCCGCTCCTTCTCGCTCTGTCTTCCGGCCTTTTTCCCGGCTATATGTAGGTGCCCCTCCCTCCCTCGCTCCTCCTCCCGTCGCCGCCGTGGAGAGGCCCAAACTCAATTTCTACGAGGTCATGATGCTCGTCCACTACGACATCCTCGCACTGCCGCACGCGAGGCTTTCATTCGGCTTCGAGCTCAGCTACGCCGACGTGCCCGTGGCGCCGAGTTGGCGATGTAGATAGGAGGGGACTGAATGGAGTCCGTCCCTCTTATCATGATGTTTCTAATGGCCGCTTTATTAAATCGATTGTTTTGATGGATAATCATTGGGAAATGATGTGAATCATCCGGACGATCATCGTCCGTATCGTTACTCACGGTTGCGGACGCGTGAACATGGCGTGGGCCTCAGGAGTCAGACGCGTGAACCTGGCCTTCCTTTTCTCTTCATGTAAACGTGAAACTGCCGTAGCACTCGCCTCCACCGTCGCCAAACTGCCACAGCTTCCTGGTGCCACCGGCCACCTCCGGCGACCTCCCAGCCCGGCGACCTCCATCCAGATCCGTGCCGACGACCTCCGACCACCTCCCAGCCGGCGACCTCCGTCCAGATCCGTGCCCGGCGACCTCCGCTCACCTCTGTCGCCGCCCTGGGCCTAGCACCTCACGCCGTCCATGAGCCCCGCGAGGCAGGTGCAACAAGGGGAGGCCGCCATGGATGCGGGGATAGGCCGATGATGGAGAACGGGGGCGAGATAAAAGGCCATGGATGGGGATAGAGGTTCTGCCACGGGGAGATGCTACTGACGACGGGGGGCTTTGCTCCCGATGGCGAGAACGGTGTTGCTACCGAAGGCAGACAGAGTTGCTACAGGCGATCCCGACTATGCGGGTCACGTTTGTGGATTTGCTGCATAACTATATTTTTTTGTTATCTTTGTTTTTTTGTTTTGCTACAATACCATAAAAAATTTCTACAAGTTCTTCGATCCGGCGAAGTAGTTTTTTTGCTACATTAGAAGAACTTTGTTGCTACAACCGTCTTGTGATTTTGCTACAACACTGTCAACTATTTGCTACAAGGTCTCCGGCAAGAATCACCAGCGAGTTTTTCCGACGATGTCTCCGACGAAGTCGGTTTTGCTACATTAGCATAATTTTTTTGCTGCATGGTCTCCGGCGAGGTCTCTGACGAGACGTTCTATTTTTGAAACAAACCATTTTTTGCTTCGAAAGCAAAAACGGGAACATATGTAGCAAAAGCGGGATGTTTTACAGCAAATGGACACGTGGCAGCATGGGAAGCAGGATGATGGGAGCGCCCCCATCGTCCGGGGACGCCTAGCACTATCCATAATCATTTGCCGAGTGGGCATTAGGTACACCAAAGAAGGCCCACTTATTGCAAGATTTGTTTCGGACTGAGAGGGAAGGCTCTCTGGTTTAGCCTAAAATATAATCGGTTTTGCTACCTGACAATCGACTGTTTTCATTTTCGTCAGCACCCGAATCTTTTTCACGCTGAGATTTGCTCAGTCAAGAGGTTCCAGCAAGAGAGACGTGTTGTTCTTTTCCAAGCGATTTTCCTTTTCGGTTGGTTTTCTTTTTTCACCCGGTTTTTGGCCGTTTGTTTGAATTTTATTTTCTTTCTGTTTCCATTCCCAGCCGGTGCTGCGGGTTTCATGTTTCTCCTGGCGGAAAGTGGGGGGTTGGTGGAGGGGGAGATAGGAGTGCGGAGTAGCAAAATCTTGCTGGGCTGCGGAGCTCGATGTCGAGATGCCGGCGACGGGAGGATGTGCTAGAGTAGGGAGATCTGCGGCAGGCTTGGCACAGTGGTAATTCTCATGTGTGAGCTTTGTTTTTTCCACTCAGGAGCTACGTTTTCCCATCTCATTTCTCTATTTTTGATGTCCCTTGTTTCTTCAGGTTAGGAGTAGCATTCCTTTTCATCTTTTGACTTTTTGGTAGGATTAGTAGGTGATTGGAGATGGATTCGATGTATAGAACCTGCCACTATTTCAGTTATTTTCTCTATATGGGTGTTTGTGGTTGTTTCTTTAGGTGGATTTTCAGTAGAGGGAGGGTAGTGGGGGGACTTCTCTTTGTATATAATGGAATCACCTTGAAATCGGCATGTCAATCAGCCTGAATTCTTCATGGAAATCACCTAGAATATGGATTTTTTTTTAGTTTTGTTTGCTATATATTTTCCTTAGTCTCGATGTCTGAACTTTTTATTTCTGTCATTCTTATTTTTCTGCGTTCATCGGACTGTTCAACGAGAGACGCTAGGTTTGACAAAGCAATGCTGAATTTTTATGTGAAGAATGTACGGTTTCTTACATGTTGATCATAGTCGTTTTACATGACTTTTCAACACATAATATCAAGTAAGACGGTATGTAAGAGGAGGGGTAGCTTCCTTTTTTAAATGTTGCTCATAGTCGTTTTACATGATTTTTTTGAATATGTAATACTAAAGTCGATGTGTAAGAGTGGTAGCTTATATCTCCACAATACCCCTATGGGATGTTCTTTTCTTTTTCACAACTGACACGAGTTCTTTTTACATGTTGCTCATAGTTGTTTTACATGATTTTTCTTCACGTAATCCCAAATAAGTTGATATGCATGAGGAGGGGTAGCTTATTTTACATGTTGCTCATAGTCGTATTGCATGATTTTTCAACACTGCCAATAAAGTCAATATATAAGAGGAGGGGTAGCTTCTTTTTACATGTTGCTCATAGTCGTTTTACATGATTTGTTAACACGTAATACCAATAAGTCAATATGTAAGAGGGGTAGCTTATATCTCTATGGTACCTGTATGTGATGTTTTTACTTTTTCACAACTTACACAGCTTCTTGCTACATGTTGCTCATAGTCGTTTTACATGATTTTTCACCACGTAATCCCAATTAATTTGCTATGTAAGAGGAGGGGGTTTTACATGTTGCTCATAGCCATTTAGATGATTTTTCAACACGTAATACAAAGTAAGTCGATATGTAGCTTCATTTTAGACGTTGCTCGTAGTCGTTTTACATGATTTTTCAACAGGTAATACCAAGTAAGTCGATATCTAACAGAGGGTAGCTTATGTCTCCATGATACCCCTATGGCCCTATGGAATGTTTTTTCTTTTTCACAACTTACACGACTTGTTACATGTTGCTCATAGTCGTTTTACATAATTTTTCACCATGTAATCCCAAGTAATTTGATATGTAAGAGGAATAACTTTTATATCTGGTGTTTTTACAACTTACATGACCTCTTTTTACATGTTTTATTAGCTTTTTTACATGATTTTTCACCACATTATAAGAAGTAAGTTGATATATAAGAGGAGGTTGTTAGTTTACTTATCTGTTCGTCCTGAAAAGCTACCTATTTGAAATAGCAAGGGTTGTTATTACATGTAAAAAGAGGAGGGGGACATGTTACAGCCAAACTATAGCGAGTTTTACATGATTTTTTCAATGTAAAAAATCACAGTTGATTCTATTTTGAAAATGAAGAAAGAGAACCCGCCAAGAGCAGCGAGTCTTCGATTGTGCATCTTTGTGTTCATTTCCTTCAACAAGTGTTTCACACGGGACGCGCTAGAAAAGGGAATCATCATGATAGTTTCTATTTTCTCGTACATTTATTCTGAAGAAAAATAATCATGTAATTATAATTTGTTTTGCAGTTGAATCGTTGTTTTACATGAACTACCAATGATAAATAAATCTGAAACAACAAGGTGGAATTGTACATCAGCTGTTAGGGTGGGGCTGGAGTGATGCGTTTCTATATCTTGTTTGGCTCGTTCCTCTTCTTGCTCCATGTTCTTATTTTTCTCCTCTTGTTCCTGTTCTTGATCTCGTCTATGCTCTGGTTTCATGCGATACAAGAAAATGGTCGTGAGGCAGAGAGGGGAAAAGTGGTTCCTGACTTTTCAATGCATGGGTTTTGGTTGTTCCGGGCTGACATGAAAAAACCAAGTAAATAAACATGAGCCCAAAAGAGAAAATAGTTTCTCCTGACTGGTTTTTGGGGGGACAAAACAGAACACGTGGCGTGCCTCCATAAGCTAAAAAATGTGACTGCTGGCCAATTACAAATCAGTGCGCACGTCCTCCAAGCGTCTGATCACAAATCACAATCCTGTGGCTGTGGCTTTCTCGGGGCGGGGCAAGGCAACCACGACCCCGATTGAACACAGACCGAAATCCCGATTCCCCCTTATTCTCTCATCGTTCACACACAGAAGAAGAAGAAGAAGAAGAAGAAGAAGAAGAAGAAGAAGAAGAAGAAGAAGAAGAAGAAGAAGAAGAAGAAGAAGAAGAAGAAGAAGAAGAAGAAGAAGAAGAAGAGACGCGGATCCCAACGGACATCGGGAGGGATGGTTGCCGACGGCCCCGCCGCGCTCCCCGCCCTCCACCTTCTTGCCGTCCCTAGCACCGAGGCCGGCGACATCCGCGCCGTCGGCACCTTGCGGTTCCACTACGGCATGATTCAGTGGGGGCTCCTCTTTTCCTTCTTCCTCGCCAACCTCGCCGCCGCTACCATTGCCATCATACTCTCCGTGGTGTGAGAAGAACAAGTAGAAAGAGATGATGACCGTTACGCGTGAGACTGGCGACTCGGGGGGCGACGCCGCCACCCTGACTCCGGCCAAGATCTCCGCGACGGTGACCGGCGGAGGGACCCCGGAATGGCTCACGGGTAGCCGTTTCTGGGTTCTGGGCTGTTCAGGAGAGGACGATGACGGTGCGTTCGACGACGAGGTCTCGGCGGCGTCAGATCAGGAGACTTCTTTCAAATACTTGTGCCGCTCGCCATCTCCGGCGACTGGTACTGATCTGGAGGAATGCACCGTGGATCTGGCGCGTCAATCCCTCAAGCGTCTGCAGAAGCAACAGGAGCAGCGGGTAGCGGCCCTTGCGCTTTCATCATCGACGAGTCCAGGTTCGTCATCCGTTTCTCGCTCTTGTGTTCGTGATCAGTTTGTAGCCAAGGAAACGAAAAAGCAATTGAAACTGTCGGTGTTGGAGCCAATGTTTTTCCATGATGATGGTTTGGGTCGGTGGTCTGTCGTTCGCCGCTGTCGTTCGCCGCCGACGAGAGACATGCCATGATCCGTTGCGACCTCTCGTGATCCGCAATTTGCGCGAGTTTCAAAATTCCGGGGTTTGGGCCCTGCTAAGCTACGGGCCTCCTTGCCTGTTGTCAGATCGGGTCATTGGGCCCGTCGATCTGCAGCTCAAGACGCGCCTAAAACCCTAAACCCCGTATTTCGATCGAACGGTGTTCGGTGTGCTACTCCAAACAAAGGCGTGCGGTCTATCGCTGGACAAGCCTCCACAACCCTAGTTTGGCGTAAGGTCGAAAAAGGATCTCCTGACCTGCGGTGGCGCGAGTCGAGCGCGATGAATGGCGGCGGTGGCTTCAATCCTGGCCGGGGCAATTTCAACCCTGGCTGGGGAGGCAATGTCCGCGGCAATGGTGGCCGCAGAAATGGTGGTGCTGGTTGTGGCCGGTATCAAGGAGGTGGCCGCGGAGGTCAGGGGAATGGAGGTGGTTACCAAGGCGGTAACAATGGAGGGGGTCGGAACTTCGTACAAGGTGAATCAAGTGGAACAGGCAATGGTGGCCAGGGGAACTACAACTACAACAACAACCGGTACAACAACAACTTCAATGGTGGAAATCAGCAGTGGAGGAACAATGGTGCTTATCGTCAAAATCATCGAGAGAATGGCGTGGGTGAGCGCGCTGCTTTGGATGCTGATTTTCTGGCCAAGACGGTGTAGGCTGTCGTGGCAGCTGCGACGGCGTGCAGGATGGCCAGGCGGCGGCGTCGTCTGGTGTTGTGGAGGTGGCGCCGATTGTGGTACCTACGGTGCAGCCCTTGGCGGGCCAGGTTCTTGCTGCGGCAAATGGTGCGGGCCAGATTCCTGCCGCGGCAGCGGCGGCAGTGGTGAATCCTGTCGTGGCACCTCCTACCGCGGCAGCGATTGCTGCTGTAAACCCTGTCGTGGCAGCTCCTGTCGCGGCTGCGCCTGCCGTGGCACCTTCTCCTGCCGCGGCAGCGGGTGTTGTTCTGATTCCTGTCGTGGCACAACAAGGCCCGGCCAAGAAGAAGAAGGATGATAAGATGGCGTGCTTTCGGTGCAAAAAACCAGGACATTTGTTAGATGATTATACGACACCATTTTGTGACTTGTGTGAATCTATCCATCACGCTGCTTCGAATTGTCACCTCCTTCAAGCTCCCAAACCAGTGGTCGTGATGTATGGTTCTGCAAATGATGCCCTCACCTTTGTGTGGGGCCTTCAAGCCAAAAGTGGAGAATTCAAAGCTTGGTAAAGTAATTGTTGAGGGTGATGCCATGCCAATTCCTGATATCATAGAATATTTGAAGAGGATTGTTCCCTTTGAGAAGTTTGTTTGGGAAGTGTTTCACTACAGGGATAATATTTACAGGGTGAAGTTTCCTAGCAAACAGGAGGTGCTGAGGATGAAAAACTTTGGTTTATTCCAATGCCCAGGTAGAAACTCTGATTTGATTTTTGATACATGGTCTTTAGTGGAGGATCCTTTGTACATGTTACCTGAAGTCTGGGTTAGGGTCTCAGGGTTGCCAGTGGACCTTAGAGCTGATTATTTGTCCTTGTGGGGGATTGGCACGCTATTTGGAAAAACTATGGATGTGGGCATGGCTTTCACTAGAAAAAATAAGTTGCTGAGGACTAAGATTGGATGTTTGGACCCTACTCTTATTCCTGCTAACTATGATGTGTTTATTAGAAATGGGTTCTACAAGCTCAAGTTTGAAGTGGAGAAAGTTATGGTGACTCAAGATGAGAACATGCTCGAAGATGACAAGGTCCAAGATCCTAATGATGGAGATGACAATGCAAACAACGAGGGAGGAAATAATAATGGTCAGAATGCTATGGATTTGGACCCAAAGGTTAAAGATGATGCTAGTTCTCAAAACAAGGGGATAGTAGGAGAGAAGGGGGTCGGTGGTGTTGATGGGAAGGAGCAGCCGACGGAGACTTTAACATTTGGGTCTATTGTGACTCGTTTTTCTCCTTTAGGTACATCTCATTCTCTTTCTCCATCAAAAAATTTGGTTGCCAATGCTCCTTCTCATTCTCTGATTTTTAATGATGAAATTCTGTCACTTCAAAACATGTCTTGTGCTGATTTTAGTGTTGAATGTGTAGAGGTTCGTAGCATGAAAAACAAAAAAATTCTACTGTATGCACACAAACAAGCCAAGATCTATCTACTAGATTGTAGCAACGAGTCGATAGAGGAACTTACCCTCGAAGATTCCAAAGCGGTTAACGAGAGCAGATTCTCGTGGGTGATGTAGTCGTACACCTGCCGATCTCAAGATCGCGTAGACGATCCTTCCGGCGCTGCGTTCCGGCAGCTCTCCCGCAGTCGGTCACACGTTCGGTACTCGATGAAGACCTTCCTCTCCCTTGTTCCAGCAGGCAGCGGAGGTTGTAGCACTCTCCTCGCGATTCCGGCAGCACAACGGCGTGGTACCGGAAGTAGAGGGGAGATCTCGCAGGGCTTCGCCTTAAGCCGGAGCGAGTATGGTGGAGTATGAGAGAGGCCTTGGTGGTCTACGGTTTAGAGGGCACCAAGGGGAGGACTTGGTCGGCGGCTAGGGTTTGGGGAAACCCTAACTCACCGAGTTAGAGGAGCTCTAGGCGGCGGCGACTTTGGAGGAAGGCCGGCGGCTAGGAGGCTAGGGTTTTGGGGTGTAGGAGGTGTGTCTAGGAGGGGAGCCCTGCCCCTCCTTATATAGGTGGAGGGAGGCGCGCCAGGGGAGGGGAGTCCCTCCCCAACTCGGCCAAGGAGGGCCGGCGGTGGGGGGAGGAACTCCTCCCCCAACTCGGTTTCAACCTCCCCTCCACTTCCCAAAATAGCCGTTTGACTTTCAAATTGGCGTTTGACTTTTTCAGACAAGGATTTGAATAAACCCTTTATTTTGTTCAGGGATGACACCTAGTACATGATGGAATCATTCAAACTTTATATGACACATTCATGTACCCTTCCCCTCCGGAGTGCCGGACATTCCGGAACCTTCTAGAACATTCCCGATGAAAACACCGGAACCATTCTCCAACCCCGAAACAGGACTTTCCTTATATGAATCTTATTCTCCGGACCATTCCGGATCTCCTCGTGATATCCCGGATTCCATCCGAGACTCCGAACAACATTCGGTCTCTTACTCATCATTCCATAACTACTCAACAACATCGAATCCTTAAGTGTGTCTCCCTATGGTTCGTGAATTATGCGGACATGACCGAGACACTTCTCCGATCAATAACCAATAGAGGAATCTGGAAATTCATATGGCTCCCACATATTTCTACGATTACCTTGCGATCGAATGAACCACTTACATACGATACCAATTTCCCTTTGTCTCACGATAGTTTACTTATCCGAGATTTTGATCGTCGGTATCTCTGCATACCTAGTTCAACCTCGTTACCGATAAGTACTCTTTTCTCGTTCCCGTGGTATGTGATCCGTTGTGAACTAGTCACATGCTTGCAAGCTAATTGGATGACATTCCACCGAGAGGGCCCAGAGTATATCTATCTGTCATATGGATGGACAAATCCCACTCTTGATCCATGTGTCTCAACCCATACTTTCCGAACACTCAATGCCACCTTTATAGCCACCCAGTTACGGTGTGGTGTTTGATGTCATCAAAGCATCCTTCCGGTGATGGTGATAAGCATGATCTCATGGTCGAAGGAATTAGGTTACTATGTATCAGAAAGCTTATAGAAAATGAACTATATTAAATGACTTGATCTTTATGCTACGCTTAACTATAGGAGTATGTCCATCACATCATTCCCCTAATGATATGACCCTGTTGTTAATAACATCTCTATGTTCATGATCAGGAAACCATGATCATATATTAACCAACAAGCTAGTTTAACAAGAGGTTTTACTAGGGACTCTTTTATGTTTACAAATCACACAAGTATTAATGTTTCCGGTTAATACAATTATAGCATGGTATGTAAACATTTATCATAAGTATGAAGATATGATAATAACCACTTTATTATTGCCTCTTGGGCATATCTCCAACAGTCTCCCACTTGCACTAGAGTCAATAATCTAGTTTCAAACCTTTGTGTATTCAACACCTATGGCTTTCCGGTGTTGTATGTACACGATTGCTAGTGGTCAACTGATCTCCGGATCTGACACTTCCAGTTCCGTGTGTAATTGCATGTCTTTGCGTCTCTACGCATCACTCATTCTCTAATGAGATGGCTTTATACAAATTTGGTCCTTTGGTGTGACCTTTAGTTCTTTGGGGTTAAAACATGTTGATAATATTGTCGTACAATATATCTTCATAGTATTATCCCTGCTGTGAACTACACTTAGTTTGATAATCAAACTACTTGACACAAATGCCCTCTTTTGCTGCTATAATAGCAGTTATATACTTAGCCCTTTTGTTGTAGTATCTGTCACAATGTCTTAACCTTGGAACTCATCCAAATCCATTATGGAACTTACTTTCTATCACATTGTGCCACCCTCAGTTTAGATTGAGATAAACTTAATTTGTACTTTATGACAAAACTAGTATCAATGTAATACTTTTACAATGAACTAACCATCTATTTGTCACTTCTACAAAATAATATATTCTTAGTTCTTTTGCAAGATCATAAGAATATCTTTACTATCATCCAATAATCATCTTATGAATCATTCTGGTATATGCTCATAACATTTAGAGCATAGGACATATCTGGATTTGTACATATCACGGTATGATTGATATAAATACTCTTTGTGATTTCATACATCAAGTATCAATCTATACTTGAATCTTTGTTTCACTTACCAAATGTCAATACACTTGTATATATATCATCAATATTGAACTCATTCAATCCTTTCTGTGCGACACGAACCTTTCTTGTAGTTTCTATATTGAACTCATTCAATATATCATCTATGTACTTTTGGCACAACCATATTAGCGTCTATTGATGCCAAATATTTGGGTTTTGCCTAAGTCTTTCATCGTGATGAAATTCTTATCCTGTGTTAATAAAAGATACATTATTTCCAATCAACAATATGCCTTCCACATAATGTATTAGAAACATGTCTTAGCGCTCCCACTTAATTTCTTGCAAATGCGAGCATCTTCATCGTCTCCGATGAAATTAAACTCTTTTAACAGTTTCATCATGGTGAAAATTCCAACTCCGCGATGCTTACTTCAACTATTGAAGTTTGCATATACTTTTAGCATCCTTTGAATTAACAAAACCCTTTGGACCGTGTCATGCACACGTCCTAGGTAACCATTCTATTAGAAGAACTTGTTTTGTTTATTCAACACATAACAAAATTATATGTCGTAGTTGCTACATTAATCCGTCTAGACTAAATATCGCTTAATGAAAGATCAGATCTTGTCATAGTCAACTCTTTGAACATTGTCGTGAACTCTTTCCTGACATGTCGATAATTTCATAGATGTGAAACATCTATGTCTATTTCTTTATAGATCAAATATGACTGTAAGGTCTTGTACCTTTTCAGAGGGTCTTTCAAGTTCAAAGCTTGATCTCTCGTATATGGAACTATCACGGATTTTATGGATTCAAGCCATTTGATGGAGTCAGGGCCTATCATCGCTTCTTTGCATGTAGTCGGATCATTATTGTCAAATAATGATTTAACTCTCAAATATTGGTATTTGATTGTTTACCCGACCTACTTGTTTTAATAGGAACTTAGATCTCCGTAACCACAACCTTTGAGGTACGTGAGCCATGAGCATTGTTGCTGCCTCCGGAACACTTTTCGGCGCTGCGCAACTCTGCACATATAGCTAAGGTTCTTTTAACCTTATCAAAGTTCTATTGTCCTCACACTTAACTTTTCACGAAAAATTCCTTCTTAAAGAAACTTGACGTTCTAAGCAACAAACATTTTTGTCTCCGATGTTATGGAGGAGCGGTTATTCGAAATAACATACAAAGATAGGTTCATCCGACTTTGGTTGTAAACATCTTTCTTATGCATAGCATACCAATGTTTAAGAAAAGACAACTTGGGTTTTATCCCAAACCATAACTTTATATGGTGTCATTTCAACGGATTATGATGGAGCTCTTTTCAGTGGAAAAACGGTAGTCTCTGAAGCTTTTAATCTTTAAAATATAATGACAGTTTTATAAATTACACCTTTGATCTTACCATGTCAAACAAGGTTTAATTACATATCTCGAACACTCCATACTCTTATGGTGTTTCGGAAAATGCAAATCCATGGAACGATTCCTTAAATCTTAGGTATTATGCTAAACTTGTAACTCAAATATCTTCCTTTATGATCTTATCATAAACTATTTATATTCTTGTTACAATGATTTTGCACTTCATCTTGAAAATCTTTGAAATTTTCAAATGTTTCATACTTCATCCTTATTAAGTAAATATTCATATATTCACTCAAATTTCCAGAAAAAGCATATGAAGTTGAAATCCATCGCTCTTGACTACACATAATGGACTTCGTACAACAATATGTACAAATTCCAATAAGCTAGTCATTCGTTCCCTTTTGGCCTATGAACGAAGTTTTAATTATCTCTAGGAAAGTTTCACAAGCGTCATTTGATCAAAAATCAAAAGACTCCAAAATTCCATCCACATGGAGTTTCTTCATGTTTTCTTTCCAATATAATTTAAACGGCGATGTCACTTCCGAAGTGATCTTTCAATCAATTTGTCTTTCGACATTTTTAGCACTAGTTTTATGGATGTGATTTCTCCAACGAGATTTTTGAATCGTCCATCTTTTATGGATTACGGCAATTATTTGAACAACCCTTTTGTTCTCACAATACCCGATAAAACAAATCCCGAAGGCAAGCTTTGATGTTTAACGAGCAACACAATAACCCTTTTATTTGTTCTCGATGAACATCATCACATATTCTTTTGCTAGTTACTTAGGCCATTGTAGTTCATGAATTGTGTTGTTTCGTATGACGATTCACACCAACAAATTCAGTATCAAATACTTAGGAACCACATTGTTTAATAAGCAAAGAATATAGCCATAACATGTATATCATCTATATACTTAAACTAAACAATTCTAGTCTTTTCTTTTCTGCCATATATTTATGAGATTCTCTTTCAGTGTTTCCTGTTCTGTTTGAAAGAATCTATCAACATCAATAGTGGAGCCATATACATGACACATAGTCCAAAGTATGTATAGTAAAATACCAATGTCTTTGGACTTGCACTTTGAAGTAGTTCACCATCATCAAATGTTTGGTGTTCTTTCAAATTCCTTTCTTTAGTAATCTCTTGGTGTAGTAAACATTTTACCTACATCAAATATTCACCCTTATCATGGAATCATCCATGATCAAGCTACTTTTAGCTTATAACGGTGAATCACGAGTATAATGTTGCTTTCCAAAACCTTTTGGAGGATTAGGACAACTAGTGTATCCAACCTTTTGCAAATTCTCATCAAATATGAGAACATGACTTTTGCCATATTATACTCTATCATGTTGTAACCAAAACTTCGTTTCAGATATCACAATATCTTCCACACATCATGGTTTCTGAAACAACTCTTTCAGATCCTAGACAACCTTGATATTAAGATAATCCTTTGAATATCAAGAATCATGGAGACAAACATGATACTCATACACTAACTCTTGGAATTGTCACTCTTGTTTTAATACCAGTTATTAAACTTCATGGAGTAACCAGAACTTACTGAAAGTTTGTCATAGGACTTTTAAACTTTAGATTAACACTTCAAAACAATACGATACCAGTTCGTAAAGTAACTAACCAGAATTCTATAGTTCTTACATCTCAATTATAACTAAGCGCAAGGTGGTAAACGGATGCCAATGACTACAACAACTATGCAAATTCACTTTGATTTAATTTATGATAAATAGTGTTCAACTTTTAATCATATTGCCGTTAAACTCCCACTCAAAACAATATCCCTCACATTGCTTTAGTGATCACACGAACCAAATTCACCACATCAAAACCGATCATCACGAGAGTTGATGTAGCTTCAATGGCGAACAATCAACATGTTCATCATATCTACTATATGACTCATGCTTTACCTTTCGGTGATCTATGTTCCGAGACCATGTCTGTACATGCTAGGCTCGTCAAGATCAAACCTTAGCTTCCGCATGAGCAAATCTGGCTTGCTCAGATTGTATACACTCGCAGAATCTATCACACCCGATCATCACGTGGTGCTTCGAAACAACGAGCTTTAGCAATGGTGCTTACTAAGGATGAACACTTCAAACTTGAAATGTGTGTGCTTGAGGGATCATCTTATAATGCTATCGTCGTTAACTAAGAAATACAAGATGCATAAAAGGATTAACATCACATGCAATTCATAATCTGTGATATGATATGGCCTTTCTTCTTTGTTCTTCCGATCTCCATCTTCAAGCATGAACATGATCTCCATCATCACCGGCATTGCATCAAGGTCAATGACGCCGCTCCATGGTTGTCATCCACCAGCTTCAACTATTACAACTACTTTGAATAGACACGCGGGTCTTAACAGAATTTAAAGACAACCATATGGCTCCTGCCGGTTGCCAACTTACAATAAGGATCATTGCATACATCAAATATAATCACAATCATGGCCATATCACATCACTGCACACCCTTGCAAAACAAAGTTAGACGCTTCTACTTTCTTTGCATGTTTTACGTGGTTTGGGGCTTTCAATAAGTGTCGTTCTAACTTATGAACATGAACCACAACATTGATACTAGTATTGACAATCACCCGTTGTAAATTGAATCTTAACTATGCTGGGAGAAACAGGCACCCGCAAAGCCACTTATGCAATACAAGTTGCATGTCAAGCGTGGAGCAAGTCTCATGAACGATGTCATGTAAGGTTAGCCCGGGCCGCTTCATCCCAACATCCCGCAAGATGCAAAGTACACAAGAAGAAATCGACAATAAAAGCATCAATTCCCACAATGACCATTGTGTTCTACTCGTGCAACATATCTACATATAGACACGGCTCTGATACCACTGTAGGGGTTCGTAGCATGGAAAACAAAAAAATTCTACTGTATGCACACAAACAAGCCAAGATCTATCTACTAGATTATAGCAACGAGTCGATAGAGGAACTTACCCTCGAAGATTCCAAAGCGGTTAACGAGAGCAGATTCTCGTGGGTGATGTAGTCGTACACCTGCCGATCTCAAGATCGCGTAGACGATCCTTCCGGCGCTGCGTTCCGGCAGCGCTCCCGCAGTCGGTCACACGTTCGGTACTCGATGAAGACCTTCCTCTCCCTTGTTCCAGCAGGCAGCGGAGGTTGTAGCACTCTCCTCGCGATTCCGGCAGCACAACGGCGTGGTACCGGAAGTAGAGGGGAGATCTCGCAGGGCTTCGCCTTAAGCCGGAGCGAGTATGGTGGAGTATGAGAGAGGCCTTGGTGATCTACGGTTTAGAGGGCACCAAGGGGAGGACTTGGTCGGCGGCTAGGGTTTGGGGAAACCCTAACTCACCGAGTTAGAGGAGCTCTAGGCGGCGGCGACTTTGGAGGAAGGCCGGCGGCTAGGAGGCTAGGGTTTTGGGGTGTAGGAGGTGTGTCTAGGAGGGGAGCCCCGCCCCTCCTTATATAGGTGGAGGGAGGCACGCCAGGGGAGGGGAGTCCCTCCCCAACTCGGCCAAGGAGGGCCGGCGGTGGGGGGAGGAACTCCTCCCCCAACTCGGTTTCAACCTCCCCTCCACTTCCCAAAATAGCCGTTTGACTTTCAAATTGGCGTTTGACTTTTTCAAACAAGGATTTGAATAAACCCTTTATTTTATTCAGCGATGACACCTAGTACATGATGGAATCATTCAAACTTGATATGACACATTCATGTACCCTTTCCCTCCAGAGTGCCGGACATTCCGGAACCTTCTAGAACATTCCCGATGAAAACACCGGAACCATTCTCCAACCCCGAAACAGGACTTTCCTTATATGAATCTTATTCTCCGGACCATTCCGGATCTCCTCGTGATATCCCGGATTCCATCCGAGACTCCGAACAACATTCGGTCTCTTACTCATCATTCCATAACTACTCAACAACATCGAATCCTTAAGTGTGTCTCCCTACGGTTCGTGAATTATGCGGACATGATCGAGACACTTCTCCGATCAATAACCAATAGAGGAATCTGGAAATTCATATGGCTCCCACATATTTCTACGATTACTTTGCGATCGAATGAACCACTTACATACGATACCAATTTCCCTTTGTCTCACGATAGTTTACCTATCCGAGATTTTGATCGTCGGTATCTCTGCATACCTAGTTCAACCTCGTTACCGATAAGTACTCTTTTCTCGTTCCCGTGGTATGTGATCCCTTGTGAACTAGTCACATGCTTGCAAGCTAATTGGATGACATTCCACCGAGAGGGCCCAGAGTATATCTATCTGTCATATGGATGGACAAATCCCACTCTTGATCCATGTATCTCAACCCATACTTTCCGAACACTCAATGCCACCTTTATAGCCACCCAGTTACGGTGTGGTGTTTGATGTCATCAAAGCATCCTTCCGGTGATGGTGATAAGCATGATCTCATGGTCGAAGGAATTAGGTTACTATGTATCAGAAAGCTTATAGAAAATGAACTATATTAAATGACTTGATCTTTATGCTACGCTTAACTATAGGAGTATGTCCATCACATCATTCCCCTTATGATATGACCCTGTTGTTAATAACATCTCTATGTTCATGATCAGGAAACCATGATCATATATTAACCAACAAGCTAGTTTAACAAGAGGTTTTACTAGGGACTCTTTTATGTTTACAAATCACACAAGTATTAATGTTTCCGGTTAATACAATTATAGCATGGTATGTAAACATTTATCATAAGTATGAAGATATGATAATAACCACTTTATTATTGCCTCTTGGGCATATCTCCAACAGAATGTATAGCTGCAGATGGGGCCCCTAGATATTTTTTGGGATCAGCGTTGGCCGGTCTGCAGGCAGCAGCAACGGGTGCAGTGCATGTCGCCGACAGTGGTGCACGTGCCACGTGCGGCAGCCCTGCGTCGCGGGGATCTGTTGTGGCTGAAGCGGGCGGCGTGGTTGCGTGTGGCTCCTCCTCGGCACAGAAGATTGCGGGGTCTATCGCGTCCGGCCTGGCGACATTCGACGTCCACGTCGACGGATCTCTTGCGGCTGGCGATGCGGTGGTGGATAGCCATGTGCGCGGAGAGCCGCAGAAGATCCAGGCGACCGTCGCGGTTGGGCCGGTCGGCAGCGAGGGCAGCACCGACGTCAGCACGCCTATCATTGGCAATCATTGCCAGGATCCGGGTCTGCATGATTGACCAATGATTGGCACCATGCAGGAAGGATCTTCTGCACAGCACGGATATGTAGCTTCCGATATGGCGCAAGTTGCTAAAATTTTGAACTTTGACTCTTTTGATGTTTTGAATGCAAGTTCTTCTGATTCCGATGCTCATCTTGATAATGCATATTTAAATGATAACAATGCTGCTGGACTTGAGACTAGTTTGTCTCCGAGGAGGGTTGCCTCTACGCCAGGTAAAAGAAATTCAAATTTGGATTTTCATGTGTCCGTTCCTAAATCTTTGTTGAACCCAGATCCTATTGCCATTTGGTCATCGGTTATTGATGATCCATTACCTTCTGTAGGAGGTCTCCAAGATACGAGGTTTGTATGAGAGGAGTCACCTCGCTGTGTGGGCACACCTGTGGCTGGCTATGGAACTGACGTCTTTTTACCTGGTAAGGAGGTTCATTTGCAGACGGCTGATGATTTTCTTGATCCTTATGAACATGTTTCTTTAACCGAGCCCAACACCTTGGCAGCGGGTGAAACCCCTTCTATGGACGAGGTGATCTCTTCTGGTGGTATTCCGTGTCCTGGGGACGTGAGGACCAGCGCGAGGATTGGTGCGCAACCTGAAGCTGACTTGACGCAGATGGAGAGGGCTATGAGGATGGCCCAGATGCGCGATTCAGACCCTTCAGGTATTAAGCTTGCGCCCAATTTATCTATTGCCTCTATGTCCGATTGTGTGATTCAGGATAGAGCTGCTAGGATAGGTGTCTCGCTGGGTAAATCTGTTAACGAGGTCCATTCATCCATTAAGGGGATAAAATTGAGAGAATAGGAAAGATCGCTGATTTATTTACAAAAAAAATGATTCATCAAATAATACTGAGGCTGCTTTAGTGGTCTCCAATGTGTCGCATCTGGGTGAAGATTTTTTAGATGAGAAGGGGGATGGTGCTTTTGATGATCGGCTGGATCCTCCTAAGCCGATTGTTAAGATTAAAAAAACTAGGCAAGCTAAGGTTTATGACACTACTCATGTGCGTAGAAGCACAAGGAAGAAAATCAAAAAACAATTCTCATAATGCAGAGCTTAAAAGGTTTGGAGTGGAATAGTGGGGGTTTTGGGGATACAGCTAAACACCATTATGTTAGAGAGGCTATTCGAGAACATAAATTGGATTTTATTGCCTTGTTGGAGATGGGAAGATCCAATTTCTCGGTACCTTTTTTGAATCAACTTTCGGCTGGGTATAACTTCTCGTGGTTTTGCTTACCACCTCATGGTCGCTCAGGGGGAATCCTAGTGGGGATAAACTCTAACACTTTGAGTGTTCTTAGAGTAAGTACTGGTGACTATTGTGTCAAATTTCATATTAAATGTAAAAATAATGGTTTTGAATGGAGCTTTGTGCCTGTCTATGGGGCTTCCCAAGATGCACACAAGTCGGAGTTCCTAGCCGAACTGGTAAGAATTTGTGAGCATGAAGCATTACCTATGTTGGTAGGTGGTGATTTCAATATTATTCGAAAGCGAGAAGAGAAAAATAATGATAATTTCAAGCCTCATTGGCCCTTTGTTTTTAATGCAATCATTGAACATTTAAACTTGAGAGAGATTGCTCTTTCGGGGCGTCAATTTACTTGGGCCAGTAGGAGGGAGAATCCTACTTATGAGAAACTAGACAGGGTATTGGCGAGTATCTCCTGGGAGCAGAAGTTTCTTCTTGAGGGCTTTGACTCGCTCTGGATCAGATCATACACCTATTCTTATTGATTCGGGTGTGAAAGCGCATCTAGGAAATAATCCTAGGTTTTCTTTCGAGTTGCATTGGTTGCGGCAAGAAGGATTCTATGAGACGATTGAGAAAGAGTGGCTGGCGGCGCCGGCAGGGAATAATCCTATGGACACTTGGCTAAACAAATTGCGTCACATTAGACATTTCCTTAAAGGTTGGGCACAAAATCTAAGCGGAAAATACAAGCAAGAAAAGGAGAGGTTGCTCTCCATCATTGATGATTTAGATATTACAGCTGAAACTATTACGCTGAGTAACTCTGAGAGCATCATTGATGATTTAGATATTATAGCTGAAACTGTTACGCTGAGTAACTCTGAGAGAAGCCTTGAAAAATGTGAATGATAGCATATCTAAGCTCAGGAGAGAGGAGTCTAAATGGGCTCATAGAGCGAAGGTTAAACATATTCAGGAGGGAGGTAATAATGCTAGATATTTCCATCTGATTGCTAATGGGAAACATAGAAGAAAACAAATTTTCCAAATAGAACAAGAGGAAGGGACAATTGTGGGAGAAGATAATCTTAAAGTCTATATCACTGAGTTTTACAAGAGGTTATTTGGGGCCCCGGCTCCTTCAAATGTCTCTCTCGTAGAAGACTTTACTCACGATATTCCGCAGCTATCTCCGGTAGAGAACGAGATCCTTGTTGCCCCTTTTACTGAGAAGGAGGTGCATGACGCGATATTTCAGACGGAACATAATAAAGCACCTGGCCCGGATGGTTTCCCGTCTGAGTTCTATCAGAAGTTCTGGGAAGTAATTAAAGTCGATTTAATGCTGCTTTTTGATCAGTTGAGTTTGGGAGATTTGCCTCTCTTCAAACTGAACTTTGGTGTCATTACGTTGCTTCAAAAGAAGGAAAATGCGGTTCAAATACAACAGTATAGACCTATATGTTTGCTGAATGTGTGTTTCAAATTTTTTACTAAAGTAGGTACTAATCGTATAACGGGGATTGCTCCTAAGGTGATTAAACCTACGTAGTCGGCCTTTATGCCTGGCCGAAATATTCTTGAAGATGTCGTGATCTTGCACGAAACAATTCATGAACTGCATAGTAAGAAATTAGATGGAGTGCTTTTTAAAATAGACTTTGAAAAGGTGTATGATAAGGTTAAATGGTCCTTTTTGCAACAAACTCTCCGCATGAAAGGTTTTGCACCTGGTTGGTGCGATCTAGTTGATAAATTTGTTCGAGGGGGTTGTAGGGTTTCGTAGCATGGAAAACAAAAAATATCTATCGCATACAAACAAACAAGCCAAGATCTATCTACTAGATTGTAGCAACGAGTCGATGGAATAACTCACCCTCGAAGATTCCAAAGTGTTTAACGAGAGCGGATTCTCGTGGGTGATGTAGTCGTACTCTTCCCGATCTCAAGATCGCGTAGATGATCCTTCCGGCGCTGCGTTCCGGCAGCGCTCCCGCAGTCGGTCACACATTCGGTACTCGACGAAGACCTTCCTCTCCCTTGTTCCAGCAGGCAGCGGAGGTTGTAGCACTCTCCTCGCGATTCCAGCAGCACAACGGCGTGGTACCGGAAGTAGAGGGGAGATCTCGCAGGGCTTCGCCTTAAGCCGGAGCGAGTATGGTGGACTATGAGAGAGAGCCTCGATGATCTAGGGTTTAGACACGCCGAGGAGGAGGCTTGGCCGGCGTCTAGGGTTAGCTAGGCGGCGGCGGTTTGCCCTAGGGCGGCGGCGGCAGCAGGAGGTGGCGGCGCCGGCGGCTAGGGTTTGCGGGGTGTGAGAGGTGTGTTTGGAGGGGCAGCCCTGCCCCTCCTTATATAGGTGGAGGGGGCGCGCCAGGGGAGGGGAGTCCCTCCCCAACTCGGCTTCCAAGGTGGGCCGGCGGTGGAGGGGAGGAACTCCTCCCCAACTCGGTTTCCACCTTCCTCTCCACTTCCCAAAATAGCCGTTTGACTTTTCAAATTGGCGTTTGACTTTTCAAACTAGGATTTGATTAAACCCTTTATTTTGTTCAGCGATGACACCTAGTACATGATGCAATCATACCAACTTGATATAACACATTCATGTACCCTTCCCCTCCGGAGTGCCGGACATTCTGGAACCTTCTAGAACATTCCCGATGAAAACACCGGAACCATTCTCCAACCCCGAAACAGGACTTTCCTTATATGAATGAATATTATTCTCCGGACCATTCCGGATCTCCTCGTGATATCCCGGATCCCATCCGAGACTCCGAACAACATTCGGTCTCTTACTCATCATTCCATAACTACTCAAACAACATCGAATCCTTAAGTTTGTCTCCCTACGGTTCGTGAATTATGCGGACATGATCGAGACACTTCTCCGAACAATAACCAATAGAGGAATCTGGAAATTCATATGGTTTCCACATATTTCTACGATTACTTTGCGATCGAATGAACCACTTACATACGATACCAATTTCCCTTTGTCTCACGATAGTTTACTTATCTGAGGTTATGATCGTCGGTATCTCTGCATACCTAGTTCAACCTCGTTACCGATAAGTACTCTTTTCTCGTTCCCGTGATATGTGATCCCTTGTGAGCCAGTCACATGCTTGCAAGCTAATTGGATGACATTCCACCGAGAGGGCCCAGAGTATATCTATCCGTCATATGGATGGACAAATCCCACTCTTGATCCATGTGTCTCAACCAATACTTTCCGAACACTCAATGCCACCTTTATAGCCACCCAGTTACGGTGTGGTGTTTGATGTCATCAAAGCATCCTTCCGGTGAAGGTGATATGCATGATCTCATGGTCGAAGGAATTAGGTTACTATGTATCAGAAAGCATATAGCAATTGAACTATTAAAATGACTTGATCTTTATGCTACGCTTATCTATAGGAGTATGTCCACCATATCATTCTCCTAACGATATGATCTTGTTGTTAATAACATCTCAATGTTCATGATAGGGAAACCACAATCATTTATTAACCAACAAGCTAGTATTATAAAGAGGCTTTACTAGGGACTTTATTTTAGTTTACAAATCACACAAGTATTAATGTTTCCTTGTTAATACTATTATAGCATGAATGTAAACATTTATCATAAACACAAAGATATAATAATAACTATATTTATTATTGCCTCTAGGGCATATCTCCAACAGTCTCCCACTTGCACTAGAGTCATCTAATCTAGATTATATGGTAATATACCGAACACCCATGGCAGTTTGGTGTTGGTCATGTTTTGCCCTCAGGAGAGGTTTAGTCAACAGATCCGCCACATTCAGATCTGTGTGTACTTTGCAAATCTTTATGTCCCCATCTTGGACATGTTCTCGAATAGCGTGAAAACGTAGCTTGATGTGCTTCAGCTTCTTGTGTGACCTTGGTTCTTGCGCATTTGCTATGGCGCCCATGTTATCACAGTAGATAGACATTGGGTCCAGCGCACTAGGAACCACACCGAGCTCTGTAATGAACTCTTTCATCCATATCGCTTCTTGTGAAGCCTCTGAAGTAGCCATGTATTCCGATTCAGTTGAAGATCTCACCACAACGCTTTGCTTTGCACTCCTCCAGCTAACTGCTGCACCATTCAAAGTAAATACGTATCCAGATAGTGATTTAGAATCATCCGGATCGGTGTTCCAACTAGCATCGGTGTAACCATTAATAACGAGCTGTTCATCACCTCCATAAGAAAGAACCATATCCTTAGTTCTTCTCAAGTACTTAAGGATGTTTTTGACCGCTGTCCAATGATCCACTCCTGGATCACTTTGATATCTGCTAGTTAAACTAACAGCATATGCAATGTCGGGTCTAGTACATAGCATGGCATACATTAGAGATCCTATGGCTGAGGCATAGGGAGTCTTACTCATCCTTTCTCTATCTTCTGCCGTTGTCGGACTTTGAGTTTTACTCAACGTCGTATTGGGCAACATGGGCAAGAACCCTTTCTTGTTATCTTCCATTCCAAACCTCTTTAGAACTTTGTCCAAATATGTACTTTGTGACAATGATATTAGGCGTCTTGATCTATCTCTATAAATCTTTATGCCTAATATGTAAGCTGCTTCGCCAAGATCTTTCATTGAAAAACTATTATTCAAATATTCCTTAACACTATTAAGAAGGTATACATCATTCCCAATCAACAATATGTCATCTACATATAGTATTAAGAATGCTACAGAGCTCCCACTCACTTTCTTGTAAATACAAGCTTCTCCATAAGTTTTTATAAAACCAAAACTTTTGATTACCTTATCAAAACGTTGATTCCAACTTCGGGATGCTTGCTTCAATCCATAGATGGACGTTGAAGTTTGCATACCTTGTTAGCATCTTTAGGATCGACAAAACCTTTGGGTTGCATCATATACAACTCTTCATCAATGTCTCCATTGAGGAACGCTGTTTTGACATCCATCTGCCATATTTCATAATCGTAATATGCAGCGATTGCTAACATAATCCTCACAGACTTTAGCTTCGCTACTGGTGAGAAAGTCTCATCGTAGTCAACTCCTTGAATTTGTCGAAACCCTTTTGCGACAAGTCGAGCTTTATAGACAGTAACATTACCATCAGCATCTGTTTTCTTCTTGAAAATCCATTTGTTCTCGACAGCCTTCCGGCCATCCGGTAAGTCCACCAAAGTCCATACTTGGTTTTCGTACATGGATCCAATCTCGGATTTCATGGCTTCTTGCCATTTATTGGAATCTGGGCTCATCATTGCTTCCTCATACGTCGCAGGGTCGTCGGTGTTATCCACCAACATGATACTCATAACGGGATCATACCAATCTGGAGTGGTACGAGTTCTCGTTGACCTACGAGGTTCTGTAGTAACTTCAACCGAAGCTTCATGATCATCATCATTAGCTTCCTCTCTTATTGGTGCAGGCACCACAGGAACTTCTTTCCGGTTCTGCGCTACTCGCAAGTTTGAGAGAAGGTTTGACAACCTCGTCGAGTTCTATTTTCCTTCCAGTCACTTCTTTCGAGAGAAATTCCTTCTCTAGAAAGGATCCATTCTTGGCAACAAAGATTTTGCCCTCGGATCTATGATAGAAGGTATACCCGATAGTTTCCTTCGGGTATCCTATGAAGACGCATTTTTCCGCTTTGGGTTCAAGCTTGTCCGGCTGTAACTTCTTTACATAGGCTTCGCAACCCCAAACTTTAAGGAACGACAATTTAGGTTTCTTCCCAAACCATAATTCATACGGTGTCGTTTCAACGGATTTAGATGGTGCCCTATTTAAAGTGAATGCAGCTGTTTCTAATGCATAACCTCAAAATGATAGCGGTAAATCTGTAAGTGACATCATAGAACGAACCATATCTAAGAGAGTTCGATTACGACGTTCGGACACACCATTACGCTGTGGTGTTCCCGGCGGTGTCAATTGTGAAAGTATTCCGCATTTCTTCAAATACTCGCCAAACTCGTAACTTAGATATTCACCTCCACGATCAGAACGTAGAAATTTAATCTTCTTGTTACGTTGATTCTCAACCTCACTTTGAAATTCCTTAAACTTCTCGAAAGTTTCGGACTTATGTTTCATGAAATAGATATACCCATATCTACTCAAGTCATCCGTGAAGGTAAGAACATAACGATAACCACCGCGCGATGCTACACTCATTGGACCACACACATCGGTATGTATGATTTCCAACAAGTTCGTAGCTCGCTCCATCATACCAGAAAATGGAGTCTTAGTCATTTTACCCATCAGACATGCTTCGCATCTTTCAAGTGATTCGAAATCAAGTGATTCAAGAAGTCCATCGGAATGGAGTTTCTTCATACGCTTCACTCCAATGTGACCAAGACGACAGTGCCACATATAGGTCGAGTTATCGCTCGATTTCAAACGTTTAGCCTCAATGTTATTAATATGTGTATTTCCACTATCGAGATTCAATAAGAATAGACCATCTATCAAAGGTGCATGTGCATAAAACATATTACTCATATAAATCGAACAACCATTATTCTCGGACTTAAACAAGTATCCGTCTTGCAATAAAGAAGATCCCGATATAATGTTCATGCTTAACGCAGGCACCAAATAACAATTATTTAAGTATAAAACTAATCCCGATGGTAGATGAAGGGGTAGCGTGCCAACCGCGATCACATCAACCTTTGATCCGTTTCCCACGCGCATCGTCACCTCGTTCTTCGCTAGCTTCCGTTTATTCTACAGCACCTGTTTCGAGTTACAAATATGAGCAACCGAACCAGTATCAAATACCCAGGCACTACTACGAGTACTAGTGAGATACACATCAATAACATGTATATCGGATATACCTTTCTTCTTGATGTTGTCGTTCTTCAAATCCGCCAAGTACTTTGGGCAATTCCGCTTCCAGTGACCTTCTCCCTTGCAGTAAAAGCACTCAGTATCAGGCTTAGGTCCAGCCTTGGTCTTCTTTGTCGGCGTGGTAACTTTCTTACCACCCTTCTTGAAGTGTCCCTTTTGCTTAGACTTGCCTTTCTTGAATTTGGTGGTCTTATTGACCAACAACACTTGGTGCTCTTTCTTGATCTCCACTTCTGCAGATTTTAACATGGCGAAGAGTTCTGGCAACGTCTTGTTCATGTTTTGCATGTTGTAGTTCATCACAAAGTTCTTGTAACTTGGTGGTAGTGATTGGAGGACACGGTAAATCCCCAAAGCATTAGGAATCACTATACCCAAGCTTTGAAGTTTGTTTGCGTGCCCAGACATCTTAAGCACATGCTCACTGACGGAGCTGCCCTCTTCCATCTTGCAGTTAAAGAACTTTTCAGAAGCCTCATAGCTCTCAATTGCCGCATGAGTCTCAAAGATCAATTTGAGATCACGGACAATATCATGTGGGTCTGAATTCTCAAACCTTTTCTGAAGCTCCGATTCTAAACCATATAAGATAGCACACTGAACTGTGGAGTACCGAGTCTTCCGAGTGAGGTAAACATTCTTTACTTCATCGGTAGCAGTAGCTGCAGGTGGGTCACCTAGTGGTGCATCCAGCACATAGGTCAAATTACCAGCTGTGAGGACAATCCTCAAATTGCGGAACCAATCCGCGAAGTTGCTTCCATTGTTTTTCAACTTTTCTTTCTCTAGGAACGCATTAAAATTGATGGTAGGGGCCGCCATTGATCTACAACATATTTGCAATAGTTTAGACTAAGTTTATGACAAATTGAGTTCTAATTAATAGTTAAATTAATCTAGGTGAACTCCCACTCAAAACAACATCCCTCACATTGTTTTAGTGATCACATGAACCAAATCCACCACATCAAAACCGATCATCATGAGAGTTGATGTAGCTTCAATGGCGAACAATCGTCATGTTCATCATATCTACTATATGATTCATGCTTTACCTTTCGGTGATCCGTGTTCCGAGACCATGTCTGTACATGCTAGGCTCGTCAAGATCAAACCTTAGCTTCCGCATGAGCAAATATGGCTTGCTCACGTTGTATACACTTGCGGAATCTAACACACCCGATCATCACGTGGTGCTTCGAAACAACGAGCTTTAGCAACGGTGCTAACTAAGGGTGAACACATTATGACTTGAAATTTATGTGCATGAGGGATCATCTTATAATGCTACCGTTGTTAACTAAGCAATACAAGATGCAAAAAGGATTAACATCACATGCAATTCATAATATGTGATATGATATGGCCTTTCTTCTTTGTGCTTCCGATCTCCATCTTCAAGCACGAACATGATCTCCATCATCACCGACATTGCATCAAGGTCCATGACGCTGCTCCATGGTTGTCGTCCACCGGCTTCAACTATTACAACTACTTTGAATAGACACGCGGGTCTTAACAGAATTTAAAGACAACCATATGGCTCCTGACGGTTGCCAACTTACAATAAGGAACATTGCATACATCAAATATAATCACAATCATGTCCATATCACAGCACACCCCTACAAAACAAAGTTAGACGCTTCTACTTTCTTTGCATATTTTACGTGGTTTGGGGCTTTCAATAAGTGTCGTTCTAACTTACGAACAAGAACCACAACATTGATACTAGTATTGTCAATCACCCATTGTAAATTGGATCTTAACTATGTTGGGAGAAACAGGCACCCGCAAAGCCACTTATGCAATACAAGTTGCATGTCAAGCGTGGAGCAAGTCTCATGAACGATGTCATGTAAGGTTAGCCCGGGCCGCTTCATCCCACCATCCCGCAAGATGCAAAGTACACAAGAAGCAATCGACAATAAAAGCATCAACGCCCACAATGACCATTGTGTTCTACTCGTGCAACAGATCTACATATAGACACGGCTCTGATACCACTGTAGGGTTTCGTAGCATGGAAAACAAAAAATTTCTATCGCATACAAATAAACAAGCCAAGATCTATCTACTAGATTGTAGCAACGAGTCGATGGAATAACTCACCCTCGAAGATTCCAAAGTGTTTAACGAGAGCAGATTCTCGTGGGTGATGTAGTCGTACTCTTCCCGATCTCAAGATCGCGTAGACGATCCTTCCGGCGCTGTGTTCCGGCAGCGCTCCCACAGTCGGTCACACGTTCGGTACTCGACGAAGACCTTCCTCTTCCTTGTTCCAGCAGGCAGTGGAGGTTGTAGCACTCTCCTCGCGATTCCGGCAGCACAACGGCGTGGTACCGGAAGTAGAGGGGAGATCTCGCAGGGCTTCGCCTTAAGCCGGAGCGAGTATGGTGGACTATGAGAGAGAGCCTCGACGATCTAGGGTTTAGACACGCCGAGGAGGAGGCTTGGCCGGCGGCTAGGGTTAGCTAGGCGACGGCGGTTTGCCCTAGGGCGGCGGCGGCAGGAGGTGGCGGCACCGGCGGCTAGGGTTTGCGGGGTGTGAGAGGTGTGTTTGGAGGGGCAGCCCTGCCCCTCCTTATATAGGTGGAGGGGGCGCGCCAGGGGAGGGGAGTCCCTCCCCAACTCGGCTTCCAAGGTGGGCCGGCGGTGGAGGGGAGGAACTCCTCCCCAACTCGGTTTCCACCTTCCTCTCCACTTCCCAAAATAGCCGTTTGACTTTTCAAATTGGCGTTTGACTTTTCAAACTAGGATTTGATTAAACCCGTTATTTTGTTCAACGATGACACGTAGTACATGATGCAATCATACCAACTTGATATAACACATTCATGTACCCTTCCCCTCCAGAGTGCCGGACATTCCGGAACCTTCTAGAACATTCCCGATGAAAACACCGGAACCATTCTCCAACCCCAAAACAGGACTTTCCTCATATGAATCTTATTCTCCGGACCATTCCGGATCTCCTCGTGATATCCCGGATCCCATCCGAGACTCCGAACAACATTCGGTCTCTTACTCATCATTCCATAACTACTCAAACAACGTCGAATCCTTAAGTGTGTCTCCCTACGGTTCGTGAATTATGCGGACATGATCGAGACACTTCTCCGAACAATAACCAATAGAGGAATCTGGAAATTCATATGGTTCCCACATATTTCTACGATTACTTTGCGATCGAATGAACCACTTACATACGATACTAATTTCCCTTTGTCTCACGATAGTTTACTTATCCGAGGTTATGATCGTCGGTATCTCTGCATACCTAGTTCAACCTCGTTACCGATAAGTACTCTTTTCTCGTTCCCGTGATATGTGATCCCTTGTGAGCCAGTCACATGCTTGCAAGCTAATTGGATGACATTCCACCGAGAGGGCCCAGAGTATATCTATCCGTCATATGGATGGACAAATCCCACTCTTGATCCATGTGTCTCAACCAATACTTTCCGAACACTCAATGACACCTTTATAGCCACCCAGTTACGCTGTGGTGTTTGATGTCATCAAAGCATCCTTCCGGTGAAGGTGATATGCATGATCTCATAGTCGAAGGAATTAGGTTACTATGTACCAGAAAGCATATAGCAATTGAACTATTAAAATGACTTGATCTTTATGCTACGCTTATCTATAGGAGTATGTCCACCATATCATTATCCTAACGATATGATATTATTGTTAATAACATCTCAATGTTCATGATAGGGAAACCACAATCATTTATTAACCAACAAGCTAGTATTATAAAGAGGCTTTACTAGGGACTCTATTTTAGTTTACAAATCACACAAGTATTAATGTTTCCTTGTTAATACTATTATAGCATGAATGTAAACATTTATCGTAAACACAAAGATATAATAATAACTATATTTATTATTGCCTCTAGGGCATATCTCCAACAGGGGTAGCGTTGGAGTTAAAGTGAATGATGACGTTGGTCATTTCTTTTAGACCAGAAAGGGATTGAGACAAGGGGATCCCATGTCCCCTTTGTTGTTTAATATTATTGCAGATATGCTTGCCGTACTTATTGAACGTGCCAAGGAGGATGGACAAGTTGGAGGCCTCATTCCGCATCTTGTTGAGGGAGGGCTTTCGATCTTGCAATACGCTGACGACACGATCCTTTTCTTGGAACATAATTTGCATAAGGCAGTTAATATGAAACTAATTTTATGCATGTTTGAAGAATTATCCGGATTGAAGATCAATTTTCATAAAAGTGAACTATTTTGTTTTGGGAAAGCTAAGGAGGAGGAACAACAGTATAGACAGATCTTTGGATGTGTGGTGCCCTCCCATTTAGGTACTTAGGAATCTCAATTCACTATAGGAAGCTGCGAAATGCTGATTGGTATCCATTGGAAACTCGTTTCGAAGGTAAACTGGGTTGCTGGAAAGGAAAGATGTTGTCATATGGGGACAGATTAATCCTAATCAATTCGGTCCTTACTATTTTGCCGATGTTTATGTTGTCTTTTCTCGAGATTCCCGTTGGGGTTAGAAAACGTCTTGATTTCTATAGGTCTCGATTCTTCTAGCAATCAGATGAGAACAAAAAAAAGTATAGGCTTACTAGATGGAATATTGTATGTAGACCAAAGGATCAAGGGGGTTTGGGTATTGAGGTTCTGGAACCCAAAAACAGATGTTTATTGAGCAAATGGCTCTTTGAACTTTTGAATGAGGAAGGGGTATGGCAGGAGTTGCTACAAAACAAGTACCTAAGCCAGAAAACTCTTAGTGAGGTCCAGGCAAAACCCACTGACTCTCCTTTTTGGAAGGGGATCATGAAGGTTAAAAATGAGTTCTTTAGTAGAGGTTATTTCAAAGTTGGAGATGGCCAATCCACTAGAATTTGGGAGGATACTTGGCTAGGTGACACCTCCTTAGCAGCTCAATATCCATCTTTATATTCCATTGCCAACAACAAACATGTGACAGTTTCCCAAGTCCTAGCACTCACTCCACTTAACATTGGGTTTCGACGGGTGTTAACTGGGGACAAATGGACTGCATGGTTGCATCTTTGTCAAAGACTTATGGAAGTGAACCTTAATGATGATAGAGATCTTTTTATATGGAAGCTGACAACTAATGGGTTGTTTACGGTTAAATCAATGTATGAGGACCTTATGAATGATCATACACCTTATCTACGCAAATATTTGTGGAAAATTAAAATCCCCCTTAAGATAAAAAAATTCATGTGGTTCTTGAGTAATAATGTACTTTTAACTAAAGATAATTTAGCGAAAAGACAATGGCACGGGTGTACCAAATGTGTATTTTGTGGCGATCAAGAAACAATAGAGCACTTGTTTTTATCATGTCCATTTGCTAAATTACTTTGGAGAACGGTTAACTTTACTCATAATCTTCCTCCATCATCTTCTATTACCAATATGTTTGGGAACTGGTTAAATGGTGTAGATAGACAATCAAAGGCTTTAATTCGCATTGGCATTTCAGCCTTATGTTGGTCTATATGGAAGTGCCGTAATGATATTATTTTTAACAACAACAAAAACTTCAATTTTTTGCAGGTTATCTTCAGCATGGTGCACTGGGTGCAGCTATGGTCCCTCATTTCTCCACCGGCGCTGCGGGATGTCATGGCTTCTGGATGCACACGGCTCTAGACGGTCTCTCAGGATATCTTGTGGCGGGCTGGATGGCAGCGTACTAGTAGACTTCATGATGTGTAGTCGCTTCTTTGCTGTTTTCTTTCGCTGGTTGATTTTTGTATCAACTCTTTGCGACCCATGATGTAATAAGTACTGATACTTGAATAATTTTAATAAAAGGTCGTGTGCATCTACGCGATGCAGAAGCCGGGGTACACCCCCATTTCGAAAAAAAAACTCTCCGCGGTGTTCCTCCTCCGGGACGACATCGAGCTTTCCTTTGGCAACAATGACAGTGGTCTAGGAGGATAAGGAATAATAGCCTCCAGCTTCTCACTGTCTCGGGCGTTCGCGTCTAGGTGAGCTCCAGCTTCTCCCTCCGCTTCCGCTCGATTTATGATAGTGGCCGTGCTTATGCGTGGCTTTTTCCTGCTACTTCTGCTTTGTGCTGTTGTTGGTAGTTGCAGCTGTGTTGTGCTACTGCTAGTCTGCTACTATTTGTGTTATGGGCAGCTGTTTTTGTTGCTATTGTACCGCTGCCTGCTTGAAAATCTTTTTGACGGCCTGCTACTTGTGTCTAGTATCTGTACTTCTTTAATTTCAACACGTCCAGAAATTATTTTTGTACCTTGTGCACTGGTCCATGATACCATAAGCTCTAGTTTTTGTACCATTGAGATGTAAAATTTGTGTGTAATATGCATCACTTAATTACATCCTCTCTTCTTTTGTGTGTGTGAATTTATAAATCAAAACATGGATGTAAGTCTCTAAAACAATTAGTGCCACAAGCCACACTTCTGGATCTCGTATATTTGAAGATTTCTATATCATCTAGAAACATCAAGTAGCAAGTACTGCAAAACTAATCACTCTTGGGCGGTACCAGTTCAGATATATAGTGCTAAACCTGAAAAAAAGCAACTTCTTGCAGGTTGGCTCACTTATGATTTCTGGGTTAAAACATGCAAATTTAAAACTGTGGCTTGTGTCACTAGAGTGGAGAGGCTAGTTTGCAAACAGTTGTACAAGCAGTAAAATATGACTAATACCTGAAGTGATTTTTTGTTTGAATTGAGATTAGGGCTTCCAAATGCATGTACTTTACATATCCAGTAGTATTTTCTAGGCGCAACTTCATCTTTGAACACTAAACAAGACACCTTTTGCCCTCTAGTTTTTGTTATTAAAATGTGATGTTCTAAGTTCACTCCACAATGCTTGCTGCATTTCTTCATCTTCAGGATGTCGTTTGATTTTGTGATGACATTAGCGTTTCGGTAACCCGGCGTAGTATGCTCAAGATTTTCCACCGACGAAGTTTGATTACAGTTGTCTCGTTCTACTTCTCTCCATCTCTAATCCAGGTAATTATTCTCACTTTATGTGCATGCACGTGTGGTTAATTGATTGCTTTGATTTGTTCTCTTCTCATAGTTTTTTTTGCTTATAACTTGCACTTGTTTTCCTTTGTAGTTTGCAAGTGGTCACAGTTTGTGTGATACTGTGATTAATATATCGTCATCCATAGGAAGAAGTTAGCAGCGGTGTGGGAGAGCTTCACCGGCACGCGCTCGGCGATTGGAATTTCGCGGATGACGGCGACAGAGGGGCCGGCGAAGGGGTTGGTGCTGCCGAAGCGGGAGGAGTTGAAGGGGTCGGATTTGCCAGAGGAGGAGGCGAACCCGTCCATGGTGAGGAGGCGGCGGAAGCGGAGCCGGCGGCGCCTGAGGGGGAGGCGGCTGCTGGGTGGAGCGCGCGGCGGCGGCGGCGCCGAAGGAATCACAGCTCCAATAGGACCGGCTGTCACGTATGTATATAGACAATTACAAGGTACAATCCAACGGTTACATGAAGATCTATTGTAATACAATTACATCTCAAAATTGGATCCGGCTGCCTTGTTCCAAGCCCCTCGGGGACTCAAGCGTCAAGGCCATCCGTCGAGAGACGGGGATCACGGACGAGAAGGAGCTGGAGACCGTGGCCAGGGGGTTCCGGGGCCTTGTAGACTGCGCGTGACATCCAGAACGACATCACCCGACAGTACCGAGCCAAGGGATACGCCTACATCAGCCAGCACCCCGACGACTACTATATAGAGGTCGTGTGCAATTTGCTTCAAAAGTAACTTTGAGCGACCAGATGGTATTGTGCTTGGACAATCTAGCTTTAGGAAATTAATTAGTGCTAGTTGTTGTGTTGTTTCTTACTTTCTTAGTTCAGAATTGATGACTTGCATATTACATTTTGCCAACCTAAGTATAGTATTTTCTTTTCTACTTTCTAGCTTTTTCATATAACTTTATGTGTGCATTGTTTGTGCCACTGTATCTGTGTATTGCACGCTTAGTGTGATTCTGTTTGTTGCAATGGGAAAATCGAATCAAATGCAATCACAGTTTTTGGTTGTGTCTAGTGATTTGAGGGTTTCCTTCTAACTGTATTTCAGAAGACATTGTATGCTTTGCACTCTTTATTGAGGCATGTTTCTTAGGTCACGTCTGTCTAAAATCGGAGGGTTATGTTTTTTCATAGTTCACATCTGGCTACACTGATGAATTAGTTTACTTACCATTACTTTGTTTTATCTCATTATTTGGTAGAGCAATGGACATGTTTGAGCCCACCTGTTCAATTAATTTTCTTACTATTACTTCAAAATTTAAGAGAAGTGGTGGAAGGTGGCAGCAGCGCTGACCCCTCGCCAGCTACATCAGGCCCACCAAGATCGACAAGGACTCGGCGGCCCAACCCACGCTACACTGGCCCTACGTGGATTGGGCCAAAACGCACATCGACCACCTCTACTTCTTAAGACGCAAGACAGACGGGAAGGGCATCCTACTTCCGTGCCTCCGTCGTCACACACTCTGGATTGAGTCACCGTAGCTCGACCATGTAGGCCTCGCCTGCGGCCTCAGCCTCTAGGCTCTCCCGAGCCTTGTGTTCCTCCGTGCAAGGCGTGTCACACGACTATGGCTGGCGGGTGGAACAACTCCGACACCTTGAAGCCTAAGGGGGAGTTTAGCTCCTCGAGGTCATTGCAATGGAGCCGGCCGTTCTCGACATTGCACGTCCACGCCGCCTGCCACACGGGCTGGAATGTCCCCAGCCAGATCCAGCGGACGGTGTTCCAGACGGTTATCTCCGCCAACCACGTCCCCCATTCCCGCTGCCGCACGCCGTGGTAATGGCCATGTGGTGCGGTGGGAGGTCTGCGGGTGCCCAAGATCGGCCCCTACCCACGCCGCCGTCCCCAAATGGCGCTGCTGATGGGAGGAGGAGAACATCGACGGGACGAGCCGCATCTACAGCGCGGCGAGGAGGGCGGTGGAAGGGTTGGGTGGTGGCGGAGCGAAAGCTGAGCGGTGGGGCGATGGTTGTGATTTTTCACATCGTGGCATCGTGACTGGGCATGAATAGGAGAGTGGGTGGGGATTTTAGGGGGAGCTATCCTATATTTACTCCTCTAAAAAAATACTTCTGTTTTGGTGAGGTTTCGGCCGTTAGAGAACTATATTTGCTCATTTAATTATTGAGGATCGGTTGGAGATGCTCCTTAGACAAGCAAGATAGGAGACATATAGATAGGTGCTCGGTTTGACGGCAACTTTCTCAAGAAGGTTGCAGAGGTATGTACTATTTAACTTTTTTTGGTTCATGGGGATTAGAAGAGCTATTGGTCTGCTATTGATCATAACTATTAACTATATTTTTTTCTAAGTAGGGGTGTTCCAAACTTCACATGCCTAAATAATAGGAGATTTTTTTCCTTGTGAAATCCTGCTTATGCATTAAAACTCGATAGACACAACCAGAAGAGATACTTCCTCTATTTTCATTTAGAAAAGATACTTCCTCTATTCCCTTTTATAAGATGTTTTTAAAAACTTAATTGGCTTGGCAAAACATCTTTTTAAAGGAAAATGAGCGAGTACTAATTAGGTGGGTCGATCTTTATCAAAACATATTTTAAGAATAGTAGAAGATTATTTTATGAATACTATATAGCCATTTCTACTTATATATGTGAATTTTCATGTGTGACATGTGTAACAAAAAAAATTGATGATTCATAGCAACGCACAGGCAATCTATAACAAATAAACTTCTAAACAATCTGCTTTGACCGCTTCCTCTGCATATATGGAACACTCGGTTTAATATATTGTAAATTTAGAATTAGGTTGTGTGATTTTGTTCTCCAAAATAATTTTATTTCTCGATTAGTAGCAACACGCGGACATTTAGCTAGTCTTTGTAATAACCGACCCAACTCGTCGTATCGCACACAACTCCCATCTCGTGTCCATGGCATCTCGTGTCCATGGCGTCCTGCACCTAGTGGAAGTGCATGCATCTTGACTCACCCGACGAGTGGAGGTGGAAGCACGGGTTGCTCAGGTTTAGGTGGCTTTCGCACATCGGCTCACTCGACGCCGCCGACACCTGGAGGAATGAAGCACATTGATAAGAACCTCATTGTAACCAGGATAGATTCAGATGAAGGATTAGAGATGAATTCATTCAGGAGAAAGGATTAGAGGAAGTAGCACTACCTAAGGGATGCGCTTGATTGCTATCATTCCAACCTAATGAAATGAAACTTTCACAGGTCAGGGGAGAATCAGAAGACATTGAGCAACCCCAAGTGACAAACGACCATGCTATCTATATATAAACAGGGGAGATAGCGATAACTTATTGTAGTATGACATCAGTGTGAACATATATATATATATATTCTGACGCTTTTGCAGACAACAGTAGTGGTGCATAAACTTCATAGACACGAGAAACTCTTTATCTTGTGGCAGAAATTAATCAAGCTGATACTGCAGTAATAAAGTGATTGAACGTTGAAAGCACTTTAGAACATTTGTTACAGTCATCCATAGTTAACTTCTTCTTTCTGGTTTTTTTTTTTTTTGTTGTTCTCATGCAAACTCCATGTACTACTTCCTCAAGTAGCATCCACTAATCTGATCTAATTAATGCCCTTTCAAGCAAACACACATACATTTTGGCTGCAATTCTGACAGTGCTCAGTCTGATCCTGTTGTTGCCCTGAAGCTCTCTCTCTATCCGCACAAGCTGGCAATCTACAACTCGCTCCTGTACCCGCGTAGCGTGAAGCACAAACCTGAGAAGCACAAGGAATTCCTTGGCGGTCCAGCATGAATATCCATTACTAGCAGAAAGTCTGTGCACCTGCTGCATCTACGCAAATTCTTCATGTTCTCAACTTTCAAATACGCAGTGAAATCATGAGTCAGTCGGATCCTATTGTTCTTCTTTTGCAGGATCGATGCTGACGCCTTCATAGATCAGCTCCGTAAAAGGATCAGTCCTGCTCGACGTACGGGTACCCCCAACTCACATGTAGCCTGATCTGACATGTGTGTGCAGCTGCTGCTGCTAGACACCCGCGACGGCGGGATTTAGGCGATCAGGTTACGCTTATCTTGTCATGGGGCCTGGATTTGTTCTAGTGTCAATATGGTTGTATTTGTGAAACAACAGCCATCGCTGAGTGGCATGTTCCTAACATTGGTATGCATATGCAGTGGTGGAAGTGTGAGAGTTTCATAACTGTGCATACATTGTTTTGTTCATAATAATTCTTAATAGCCTGTATATTTGTTGTCCTTGGGAAAGTAGGCACTATCTGTGTAACAATTTGAATTTGTCCTTTGGGAAATTCCCCTATCTCCGGCAAGATTTGTTTTTCCCTAGATAATTGGGCGTTTTTCTTTACTCCTGTCATGTTGGACATGACTGCATGAGTGCATACTACATACTTAGCTGAAGAAAACAAAAAAGAGAATAAGAGCCAGCCTGTGAAAAGAGTGACCCAAAAGAGAATGATGATAGATAATAGTGTGCCCCCTCAAAATCCGCTATTTCAGCGCTATATCGTAGCTAAATCATGATATAGTGGGCAATTCTACCGAGATTCCATTTGGTGGTACTATGCTCAATGATAGGATCTCTAGATTTACTTTCATTGAAGAGAGGGGATGACACTAGGAGTTGGGGCAATTTTCTGGTTTTATTTCTCCACAAACTCACACACAAATGCCATGCCAACCACAGAGGTTGGGGATACATATTTATAGGCTGCTAGCCAGCCGAGAATATGCTAAATGCTAGTCCAAGATGCTAGTCTAAGATGCTGCCTAAAAGCAGTCAAGGATGCTTGGTCCTTTGGTGCTCCTAACTGATGCTGCTAAAGCAGTCAAGGATGCTTGATCCTTACTGCTCCTAACTGCCCGTCCTTGCTACAGCCCCACAAGGACCCACAAAGGACACAGCCCCACAAAGACCAACAGTACAGAGGCTTATTCATCATTCTCCCCCTAAGTCTTGTGCGTTGTCTTGTGGGAAGGCTGGACCATCCCAATCCTGGAGCAGAGTCCAAGGAACGTGATCCGCCCAAGAGGCTTGGTGAGTAGGTCTGCAAGCTGATCCTTGGTGTTGATGTAGCTCGCCGTGATGCTTCCTTCATCCAAACAGCGTCGGATGAAGTGGTACCGCACTCGGATGTGCTTGCTCCGTTCGTGGAATACGGGGTTCTTCGCCAGGGCCAGAGCGGACTTGCTGTCCACCATGAGCTGCACTGCGCTGGTGTCTCGACCGAGGAGATCACCAAGCAGTCGAGCAAGCCAGAGGGCCTGAGTGCAGGCAGTGGAGGCCGCTATGTACTCGGCCTCGCAGCTGGACATGGCCACCACCTGCTGCTTGACTGACTGCCAGCTCACGAGGCACTTGTCGAGGAAGAAGAGGATCCCGCTTGTGCTCTTGCTGGTGTCGATGTCGCCGGCGTGGTCGCTGTCGCTGTACCCGACGAAGTGTGCCGCCCCAGGGCACCTAGGGTAGTAGAGGCCGTGGTCGAGAGTCCCCGCAACGTAGCGGACGATCCTCTTCACAGCCTGCTGGTGTTCCGTCGTCGGTCGCTGCATGAACCGACTAACGTAGCCGACGGAGAATGCCAAGTCCGGCCGTGTGTGGGCGAGGTAGCGAAGGCTCCCCACAAGACGCCGGTATTGTGTAGCGTCCACCTCCTCCGCCGTGCTGTCGCGGCTCAGTTTCAGCCTCTCCTCCATCGGGGTGAGAGCTGGGTTGCAATCGGTGAGCCCGGCGAGCTCAACGACGCGCTTGGCGTAGGCGGTCTGTCGAAGCGTGATCCCGGAGTGGTCCTGGTGCACCTCGATCCCCAGGTAGAAGGAGAGGAGCCCCAGATCACTCATCTGGAAGGCGGCCTTCATTTCTTCCTTGAACGCCGCCACCTCTGCATCCTTGGTGCCGGTGATGACCAAGTCGTCGACGTAGACACCTACCAACAGGGCATTTCCTCCATTGCCCCGTCGGTAGACGGCCGCCTTGCGGGCTTTGCCCGAAGCCCATCGTCTTGAGCGTGGAGTCTAGTTTGGCGTTCCATGCCCTTGGTGTCTGCCGCAAACCATAGAGAGCCTTGCGTAGACGAAGTACCTTGCCCTCCTGGCCAGGAATCGCAAATCCCGGCGGCTGTTGCACGTAGACCTCCTCCTTCAAGTCGCCGTTGAGGAAGGCAGACTTGACATCTATGTGATGAACGCGCCAGCCCTCCTGAGCGGCTAGCGCAAGGAGGAGTCGCACGGACTCCATCCGTGCCACAGGAGCGAAGGCGTCGTCGAAGTCGACCCCCTCCTGCTGCAAGAAACCTCGGGCCACCAAGCGAGCCTTGTGCTTGACGATGGCGCCGGATTCATCCCTCTTCAGCTTGAACACCCACTTAAGGGTGATCGCCCGGTGACCTCGAGGGAGGTCAGCGAGCTCCCATGTGCGGTTCATCTCGACCGCATCCATCTCCAACTGCATCGCGGCTCGCCATGCCGCGTCTTGCTCCGCTTCTGCAAAAGACCGAGGCTCACCGTCGTCACATGCAAGTTGCAGTTGCGCCTCCAGGTTGCGTGGCACCGGTCCCGGCACCGGCTGGTCGCCGAGAAGACCCTCCATCGTACGGTACCGCAACGGCTCGCCGTCGTAATACGCGTCGATGCGCTCCTCGTCGTGAGCGAGCGGGGAAGCGAACTCCACCAGGCTGCGCTCGACGCGAGCTGGTGCTGGTGTAGACGCGCCCGGAGGTGTGACTGCTGGTGCCGGAGTGGACGTGCCCGGAGGTGTGACTGCTGGTGCTGGAGCACGTGGCGTCGGTGGCGTCGGCAGCTGTGGTGCCGTCGGTGTGACAGCCACCGAGACAGATGGAGACTTGGTAACTGAGGTGGACGCGCTCGGCGAGGAGCTGCCTGCTCCCCCGGCTCCCTCGAAGTGGACGTACTCGACAATGAAGTCGTCATACGTTGGAGTCGAGCCGTCGTCCACCGCCTTGTCCCACGTCCACCCTCGCCCTTCGTTGAACACAACATCTCGCGCCGTGCGCACACGCTGTGTCTTCGGGTCGAGGATGCGGTAGGCCTTCGAGCCCTCCACGTAGCCGATGAACACTCCCGGAGTGCTCCTGTCGTCGAGCTTGCCGATGTGGCCGAGCTCCTTGGCGAACGCGAGGCAGCCGAAGACCCGTAAGTGGGAGACCGCCGGCTTGCGCCCATGCCAGGCCTCGTACGGCGTCTTGCCGTCAAGTGCCTTCGTAGGTGAGCGGTTGAGGATGTAGACGGCTGTCAGCACCGCCTCCCCCCCAGAAGACAGTCGGCATCCCTCTCTGCTTGAGGAGGGCCCGGGCCATCCCCACAACCGTCTGGTTGCGCCGCTCGACGACGCCGTTCTGCTGCGGGCTGTAAGGGGCGGAGTAGTGGCGCTGAATGCCCTCATCAGCGCAGTACGACGCGAATTCAGTTGCTGTGAATTCGCCGCCGTTGTCGGTGCGCAGCACGCGCAGCTTGCAGCCGCACTCCGCCTCTGTAGCAACCTGCGTACGCCTGATGGCGTCCGCTGCTTCTCCCTTGCTGCTGAGAAGCATCACCCGCATGTAGCGGGAGAAGTCATCGACGGGCAACAGGAAGTAGCGTCGTCCTCCCGGTGTGGCCGGAGTCACCGGTCCACACAAGTCCCCGTGCACGAGCTCGAGCTTCTCCTTAGCTCTGAAGCTCGCCTGCTGGGGGAAGGGGAGTCGCCTCTGCTTCGTCACCATGCAGACGTCGCAGAACTGCTCCACGTGTTCGAGGCACGGCATGCCTCGCACCATCTCCTTGCTGCTGAGCCGCTTCAGCGCCTCGAAGTGAAGGTGCCCGAAGCGCTCGTGCCACTGCCACGCCTCGTCGTCCCGACGGGCGGCGAGGCAGAGGGGTTGTGCCACCTGCATATCAAGGACATAGAGCCGATTTGCGCCTCTAGTTACCTTGGCAAGAAGGCGACGATGGCGATCCCAGATGCGCAGGATCCCGTGCTCGATCAGCACGCGCGAGCCGTTCTCATCCAGCTGTCCCAAGCTGATGATGGAGTTCCTCAGCGCAGGGATGTAGTAGACACCAGTGAGCATCCGGTGCTCTCCGGTCTTGGCGGCGAAGATGACGGAGCCGACACCCTGAATCTCCACGGCGGAGGCATCTCCAAACTTGACGGAGCTTCGCACGTCGGAGTCGAGCTCGGCGAAGAACTCCCGTCGACCAGTCATGTGGTGGGTGGCGCCGGTGTCAAGGCACCACCCGCCAGTCTTGTCGGTGCCGGAGCCATCACCGAGAAGGGCGTGTGCCTTTGGCTCGTCGAGGTGGAGGGGAGCCGATGCAGTCGGTGCCGCAGGGCGTAGCTCGATGCTCGCATGAGCCATGAACAAAGCCGGCTCCTCCTCTCCTGCCTGTGCGACGTGGGCCTGGCCGCGTCGTGGCTGTCGACACTCCTTGGCCCAATGGCCAAGCCGGCCACAGTTGTGGCAAGCGTCATCTTGGGCCAACTTGGGCCTGCCGGCGGCGCCTCCTCGGGCACCTCCGCGGGCGCCACCTTGCACCCTGACCTGGCCGTCTTTGCGCCCCTTGCGCGGTTTGCCGCGCCAGCGGCCACCTGATGCGGAAGAGGACTCCCCCTTCTTCCTGTCACCGTGGCCGGCGTCCCACCGCTCCCGAGTGAGGAGCAGCTTCCCAGCAGTGGTGATGGACCCCGAGGGAAGCTCCGGCTCGTCGAAGTCGACGACCTTGAGGCGACCGATTGCCTCCTCGATCGACATCGTGCTGAGGTCCAGCAGGGATTCGATCGAGCGAGCTATCTGCCTGTACTTCGTGGGGACGCAGCGAAAGAGCTTCTCGACGGCTTTTTCCTCGTTGTAGGTGGCGTCGCCGAACCGCTCCATCTTCTGCAGCAAAGTGTTGAGACGGAGAGCAAAGTCGTCGATGTCCTCACCTGGCTTGAAAGCCAGGTCATCCCACTCCTTGCGGAGTGCCTGCAGAGCGGCCTTGCGAGCACGGTCGCTGCCGATGCGCGACGCAGCGATGGCCTCCCAGGCCTCCTTGGCAGTCCGCTTGTTGGAAAGCGAGAACTGCATCTCGGGCGGGACAGCGGCGAGGAGGGCGTCCAGCGCCCGTCGATCGTCATGGTGGTCGACGTTGGCATCTTGGACTGCCTCCCACATGTGTCGCACCTGGAGCCGGACCTTCATGACCGCGGCCCACTCGACGTAGTTGGTTTTGGTGAGGGTAGGCCACCCAGCACCGGGACCAACGTCCCTGACCACAGCCCGAACCTCGTAGAGGCCACGGTCTTGGTCGTTTCGGCCGCCGCCGCCGTGCGCGCCTCCTCCTGGAGCGCCACCGCCATGCGCGCCTCCTCCTGGAGCGCCACCGCCGTGCGCGCCTCCTCCTGGAGCGCCACCGCCGTGCGCGCCTCCTCCTGGAGCGCCACCGCCGTGCTCACCTCCTCCTGGAGCGCCACCGCCGTGCGCGCCTCCTCCGGGAGCATCACCGCAGTGCTCACCTCCTCCTGGAGCGACACCGCCGTGTGCTTGGGCATGCTCGGCTGCCCACCGCGCCGTCCGCTCGTGGGCTGTGTCGACGCTGCTTCCGCCTGAAATGGAGCCGCTGATGCTGCCGCGCAGAGCCTGGGCCTCTGCCGCTGCTGTACGTGATGCCTCCACCGCTGCTGCCAGCTCTGCCGCTGCCAGCCTTGACGCCCTGGCTGTCGCCACAACGGCTGCTGCTGCCGCCCGCTCACGCTCCTCTGTCGCGGCGAGCTCGGCCTCCTGCCGACGCCGCACGCTCGAGGTAGCCGAGTGCTGAGAGCGACCTTGGGACATGGCTGGCCGCTGGGGGGCTGTTGCGTGGAGGGAGAGCTGCTGCTAACGAGCTGCTGCTCGAATGCGCGGAAGGGGAGAGGCCACCAGGGACAGCTTGAGCTGCTGCACTTGCCCGCTGGGGCTGCTGCACACCCGGTGAAGGGGATGAGCAGGAAACACTCAGCCTACAAGACAACCTCGCTCTGATACCACTTGATAGATCTCTAGATTTACTCTCATTAAAGAGAGGGGATGACACTAGGAGTTGGGGCAATTTTCTGGTTTTATTTCTCCACAAACTCACACACAAATGCCATGCCAACCACAGAGGTTGGGGATACATATTTATAGGCTGCTAGCCAGTTGAGAATATGCTAAATGCTAGTCCAAGATGTTAGTCTAAGATGCTGCCTAAAAGCAGTCAAGGATGCTTGGTCCTTTGCGGCTCCTAACTGATGCTGCTAAAGCAGTCAAGGATGCTTGATCCTTGCTGCTCCTAACTGCCCGTCCTTGCTACAGCCCCACAAGGACCAACAAAGGACACAGCCTCACAAAGACCAACAGTACAGAGGCTTATTCATCACTCAAAACACTAATTTATACACATGACTCCGGCAATTGTTCCTACACCAACGTCATAGTGATCCTAGACCAAGGGCCAGCAGACCTCCAGTTATATTTATGCAAAAAGTCGCGTATAATGTTACTGTAGCTTACTCTTCCATAAGTACATATCACAGCACATGAGATAACATCTTAGCGGTTGCAACCAGTAGCGGGAGAATGGTAACAAATAAAAACGACAAATAGAAGCAGATGCTAATTTATACAAAATGACTCCGGCAATTGTTCTACTCATCAATCAATAATAAGAGGGGGAAAAAAGGGACCGGCGACCAACACGACCATCATGGGCTCTAAAGCCGTGGAGGATGGCAGATCAGCAAAAAGGAAACCAAGTGGGGGTTGGGCGAGGCACTCCACCCGTAACAGTCAGGGAAAAGATTATGGACCGGCTGTTCAAACAAAAGAAAAACACGAATGAAGGAAACTTCGAACAAAATGGACTATTTGAATGACCACGAATGAATAAAATAAAAACAACGATATTTATTGCAAACTTTACCTTTATATTTCTTTGGAGCCGTGAATCCAAATCACACCCTATCGAAACTGCAAATCCTTCCAGCGTACATGAGCAATCTTTGGCCAGCTTTCTCCATCAGGTGCACAGCAGCTCTTTTTCAAGAGTTCACAATTTACAACACTAATGTGCTGGAGGGAGGTTGGCAAATCTGGTAGAGATGATATGTTGTCGCAGGATATGATTTTGAGTTCTGTGAGACTGGAGAGGCACTTCAGATTTGTTGGAAGGGACCTCATTTCGCACGACATAAACTCTAGGTGCACCACGGATGAGAAGTTTGCAGATTCTTCGAATAGAAACGACGTCTCCTCGCAATCGCGAATAATCAGAGTTGGTGGAACTGTAAAGCCTTCAGCCGAGAGCATGTGGTTCAGCACCATGGAGCTGCTAACTTGCAGTGATTTCTGGATTCGCAATTGTGAGATGCACTTAATGGTGAGGTTCGGAACACCTACCAAACTCAACTCACAAAGTTGCAATGAAGTCAATCCTTCGAGCGTGCACAAATCTGGCAAATCAAAAAGTAACAATGTTCTAATGGAGGTTAGGCTACCAAATGTCAAGGACGTGCGGCTTCTGCAACTCGATATTGTTAAATAACTCAGATGTGGCCAGTCACCACAGAAGAACTCAGCTGCAAGCACACATCCCCTTATAATGAGAATACGAAGGGATAATGGCATAAATTCTGCTCCACGCGCCAACTCCAAAGAAGGGCAACAATATAATATGACACATGAAAGAGAGGTAGCAGCTCGTATGCCACCTAATGATCTGAGGCACCAGCAATGTTGGATGAACAAATCGACAAGCTTTGTCAAATGTTGGAACACCATTTGTGACGGAAGTGTAGTTAAAGTCATGATAGCTGATAAGGACAGCCTTCTTAATGAAGTGAGGCCATCAAGGCAAACCGCCAATGCTCTATCCGTAATATTGCATGAAGAAAGAGCAAGTTCACAGAGTCCTGATGGTGGAACCAGAGGCAACCCGACTCTTCCTCCATAAACTAGTCTTATCCTCTGCTGGTGGCAACATATCCATGCTTTGATGATATCCTCTATTACCAGATTTCTTTCTCTGCCAAGAGCACTTCTGATGGTTTGAAGATGTGGCATACCAGCATCAATAAATGGGATCAACTGCTTCAGTGATGAATGTTCTGATGGAAGTGCCATCCTAATCTTCCATGGACACACCTCCCATAGACAAGCAAGTTGTGCTTCCAAGTGATCTGTCCTCGAGATGTTCTCGCTTTGATCATGTTTTTCCTGCTGTTTCAGCTCATCACTGGAAACAAATATAAGCAGTGGGCACTGGTCAACTGCCAACTCTTTGAGGCCTGCTGGAAGACGAGGCAATTCCTTGAGGTTTGGGACATTGTAGAGGACAAGTGAACAGAAATTCCTCAAGAGCTCGGTGTCGGGTGGTAGGCCTTCTAGCATACTGCAATTACGAAGGCTAAAGGATTCCAAATTCTGGAAATACGAATCGTCGGATATCCAACTTGGGTATTTCGCCGATCTATAACCTTCGATTGTAAGGGCCCCAACTTGAGGCGGTGGCTTCAGACCTTCTAAAACCTCCAAATCTAAATGATCCTCTCCAATAACATCATTCCCGCAACACCAGACAAGTTGCAAACTTTCAAGATGACTTTTCTGGTGTAGCTTCGACTCTAATGCTTCATCCTTCCCAGTGACAATCTCAAGATTTCTGACAGCTAAACTACCACCAAGCTCTCTCATGTCCCCCAGCTGTCGTAACTCATATCCCTTCTGCTTTTTCAAGGAAAAATCCCTAAGCTCTTGGAGTGACGATAGCTTGCCTACGTTAGGAATTTCAGGCAGATCGCCAATATTTCCAGGCTTCATATCACCGTACACCTTAAGATGTCGTAACATACTTAAATTGCAGATCATGTCAGGCAAACTCATGACTTTGTCATTGAACTGAAGCAGCTGCAAGTGATAAAGAGTACACAATGATCTCGGCAGTTCAGAAATCAGCGTTCCAATAATGTTCAGATATCGAAGGTGCTTCAGCTCACCAATGGATTCTGGCAACTTGCTACTGCTATAGGATGACAAATATAGTACACGCAACTTCTTCAAATGCTGCAGTATCTGATTAAAAACATCACTCACGTCATCTGTTAGTGGGTCAATGCAGATCACAGTGCGCAAATGACGGAGCTTGCAGATACTTTGCTTATGTTGTTTCATACTCTCAACACGAACTGACAGATACCGAACAGTGTATGGTATTTCTGTCACCTTATCATCTTCCAATCTGAAGCAGACTTCTTTAGCGAGCAACTGTGCCAGATCATGGAGGAGATCATGCATAACATAGGACCTCCAGTTAACTTGCTGAAAGAATGAAGCAGACACCATCTCATTGAAATAATCCCGCCCAACATCTTCCATTCTCTTGTCCACGTTGCATGAATCAACGAACCCCTCTGCAACCCACAGGTGAACCAACTTCTCAATTTCAAACCTGTGGCCTTTTGGAAATAAGCTGCAATAAAGAAAGCACCGTTGCAAACGTGGATCTAACTTCTCATAACTCCACAACAGAGCTCTCCTGGTCTCACTTATGTTGTCAATCTGTATAGTTAGAGCATCTATCCATGCACTGATATTTGTTTTCCCTTTCAATTGGGAGCCCACAACTTTTGCAGCCAAAGGAGATTTTCCAAGCCTTTTAGCAATTTTCTCTGCAATCCCTTCTTGTCTTTCACGCAGCTGTGGATTTCTGATTTCTGGTCCAGAGAAGGCATGGTATTTGAGCAGTGCCAGGAACTGACTATCTTCCATACTTGTCAAACAAAATACTTCACTGCAACAAAGAGCAGCCGGAAATGTATCCCGTCGAGAAGTTACCAAAACTTTGCTTCCCGCCTGCCGAGAAAATAGAGGAGCTAACAGTTGGTCCCAATCCATCTCATTGTTCGAGTCATCAAACCAAATATCATCCAACACCAGCAGGAATTTATCTGATCCTTGCAGTGCGTCTCTTAACTTTCCCTGGAGAGTATCAAGGTTATCAAGACGTGGACATTCCCCCTTTGTGGCGGACTCGATAATCTCTTGTATATGACGACGGACATTAAGCTTGCGAGAGACGCAGACCCACAACCTGACATCAAAATATTCTTCTACCCTCTTGTCATTGTAAACATATTGTGCCAAGGTTGATTTTCCCATACCTCCGGCTCCAACAATGGCCAAACCCGTGTATCTTGCAGAACAAACCTCAGCAGCACTCGTCTTGGTAAGGAGATGTATTATACGATCGCGGTCCTTGTCACGACCAATCACTTGCAGAGGTGGTGTTGATGTAACCTGAGGAACAACAACAGTTGGTACAGCTGGGCCCTCAGTAATACTGCCAGCTGGCAAGCAAAGCAGTTCACGTAAGTCCTTTGCTTTCACCAGGATGGCCTTCAGTTTATTCAGTTCACGAATATGCTTTATGTTCTTGGGGCGCAGATTGGACAGCCTACTCGACACCACATGCAGAGGCATTAGAGCAGTGCTGGTGGAGGAATCATCCTTGCCCTTTGCTTTGCGCTTGAGGATGTTGTACTCATGGTCATCTGACTGGTCCTCAGCGTTGTCCAAGGCTTGTTTAAGGTCATGGAGCCATTTATCCAGAATGGCCCCGTGGTTGACCTTCTCAGCAGCATTAATCATCATCTCGAACTGCGGCATGATGGTGGTCTCCAGTTCATGGAGCTCACGCGCCATGTCTACACCAAGGTATTTCGAACCTTCAGAGAGGAGCACCTTCAAGAGTGGTGATACTGTCAATCGTAAGCCTGCCAAAGCCACCGCCGCCTTGGCCATGGAATTCTAGATCATTGTTGTTGTTTTCCCTTTATTTGGTGAATGCAGAAACCCTAGATCTTGTGTTAAGACAGGAGAAGGTGTGAAATTATGAAGATTAATAAAACAGGCAGAGTGAAAAACAGGTAGAAATACCAACTTCAGACGAAAAGAGAAAATATTATGGTTGTAAAAAAAATTAGTGAAGACAGATCAGGATGAGAAAAAGAATCATACAAGGAGATTTTGATTTGTTCCTTCTTTTCGTGTGATCAAGGTATTCAGATTGCTGACATACTTCTTCGTTTCTTCTTCTGTGTAAATAAAAATATTCAGATTGACGGCATACTTTTAAAGATGAATCAGTTCCTGAAAATCTGAGGGGTGACCTAACAAGTGAAGACAGCAAAGAAAACTTACACTGGTAACAACGTGAAGACGACAGATGCGGCGCTGTTTGAGAGGTGGCGCGGCACCAAAGGCAGATGTGAGGTTGGCACAAGAAGATTGGAACTGGAGCAAGTGTTGGACTGCAAGAGAAACGAGACCGGTCCTCTCCAAAGAGCACAGACAACGAAACAACAGCAGGCAACAAGAGCAATATGAAAATATGATTTTAATCCGCCAAGTTGGCATTCTATAAGTTTTGCTGAGTTGGAGTTGTTGATATACCTATCCAGTAATGTCCAGAGCTCTCTGATTGACAGTTAAAATACATGAAGTAGCCTAGACCATACCAATAAGAACCAAGTGGCGGTTCATACATGTTATGAAACAGCACAACTTTTGGCGCATTACGTTACCTTTGCTTGTCCTTTCCCCCTTTTTTTTCTCCATCACCATCAGTGGCCTTTCATTCATGCTTTCCGAGCACCATCATTTCAAAGCTATCGGTAAAATAAATTGACCCATTGACCCCGGTGGTCTTCATGTCTCCTTGATAATACAAAATTGCAAATGAGTAATATGATTTTCATCAAATTTGGCTTCAAGAACATTTCAATTCCAAATAGGTAAGTACAAATCAACATAACTGAATTAGAAATTTCTAACAATCTGATTGAAATAACTAAATACTATTTGCAGAGAAAAAAAATAACTAAAAGCTAACATCATCCAGGACCAAAGTGATATCAGTAAGCTTTGCGAGTCGTTGAGTTGCCTAAGACGTTAACTTCCCTCGAAGTATGGCGGCCGGCCGGACACGGCGCACGGCACATAGAAGGTCGTGACTCGTGAGGTCGTGCAGCGGAGGGAACCGGGCGATGGCGGCGGGCAGATGGATGCCCCGAGGCGGCGACGCAGTGCAGGTGGTAGATCTGGACGACGCGCCGCCGCCGGCCGGAAAGTTGCCTGAACGGCCGCCGCTGGGCCGGAAACTGAAGCAACCGGAGCGCACTCCAGCTTCTGGGCCGCCTTGACGAGCCGGCTTTTTGGCGTAGAGAAGCGCTTGAAAAAATATTCGGTTTGCTCACGCAACGTCCGGGTCGGTTTCGACCCAGAAGACTGATCATGATCCAAAGTTTCAAAAGCTAAGTGACCCTCTCACTCTCTCAGCCCATTCACGACGCAAAAAAATCGTATTTGTAAGTTTTAAAAACATTCTGATTTTTTTGCGAAATTCCGCCAATCTACTGTTAATCAATCCATAGAACGGCAGTACAAAGAGTTTTAAAAGTAATAAAAAATCCAAAAAATCGTTAAACCACCTAGCGACGACGACAAACACTAGCACGAGCCAAAGGCGCGCCGCCGTACTTGCCCCTTCGTCACCGGAGTCGAACAAATCTTGTCGTAGTAGACAGATGAGAAGTCGTCGTGCTAAGGACCGAAAGAACTCCACGCGAAGAGATTCGCCGAAGATGGCAACCGTAGATCAGAAAAGACTGACCTGAAACCACATGGACGAATACGAAAAACGACTGAATCCAAAGAGATTTGTCGGACACACGACTCCACGCGACCTCCGTCGACGCTGCACCATCGAAACGAGAATAGGGCGGGAAGGACCTTACTCTGACTTCAGGAGGTAGCTGCCTCCTCAACATCCCGAAGAAGACACCAAAAAAAATCTAAATAAAGAATGAAAACCTTTCTACCCGACTAGAGGCAGTGGTCTGACACGCTTCCAAGACCCTAATATCATCGAAGACGGAGCGGACCGGCGACGTCGTCGGTAAGGGAACGAAACCTAGATTGGTTTTAGTCCGTCGCCTCCGTGTCGTGAGGCCTCATGTAGGTAATGTCTCGTCTAACACAAACTTTACATGCGTTTTTATGTTAATGAATTTAAATCATTTTATTGCACATAGACAGCAGATGTAGGTACGATGTACGTGGATGCGAAGTTTATAAAACTTAAACATGTCCATTTGTGTTATGTATAAAAATGACAAACATACATATTCCGCGTACTGATTTTCAAACTTTAGGTTAAGTTAGAAAGTTTGTAACTCAATACGACCAGAAATAAACATATCTAAATTCCTAACTTTTTACTCATATACCTCTTGTTAGCATGCAATTTGTTTCGAATTTTTTGCAACGTACAACGTACCTATTTTGCACCACAAGAAAAACTTGAATTTTCCTATTTTTCCTTGCGGACCCTCCTCCTCTCGCCCTATTGGCTACTGACTGGGGTTCGGATGCGTCCCCCTTACATAAATTCCTTGTCATCTGAGCATATTATGGTGCCTCCCAAACCGTGTCCGGTAGTAGTGCCGAATAAGGTGTTTGGGAGTGCCTGATCACAATGTCGGTCATTTGGGAGGGCTCCCCACACCAGTGGCACCCCAAAATCTCCCCGCAAACAAATTCGGCCCAAATAGTTCAAATTAGTGGCCACCTGGTCAACGCCTCCAACACCATAGACGTTCGGCGATCATAAAAACCAAGTCCGACGATCATACAACGTCATTCAACTACACGACCGCCAAGTCAGGCCCAAGACGCCATCAAAGTCGGGTGATCATCATACAAACCAGCCAACACCAAACGATCAAATGGAGGGTGGCTTGTCCTCGGTCACTATTGTCGCCGCTTTAGGAGCTGACAATGCGCTTGCCATTGTAGAGGCTGCCATTGCAACCTCCTCCAAGATGCAAGTATGGTGATCGCGTACCATGTCCTTGGTCGTCTCATCCATGTTGACGGTGTTGTCCATAAGGATAGCAGCCTCCTGCGTCATGTTGGTGACCACGACCTTCGACGCCGCCACGTTTAGCATGCCTAGCATGGCGGCCTGGGCGGTGACTCTTGTTGTCACAACTTTCTCCTCGTCAAGCTTGATCTTGATTTCTGCCTTCTCCATCATAGACTCCCACCTTGCCCGCGTTTGTTCGGCTCTATCTTCTGCATTTGATGAGCAAGAGACGATCATCCCGTCGATGGTCTCATCCACCTTGTCTGCTGCTCCCGTGTCGGCCCTCTTGTCCTTGGCTTATAGTTTCCAGTTGGCACCCTTGGAAGAGTTGGTGGGCGCATCCAAATCAATGGGCTTACCATCGTTGAGGCTAATTCGAACCTTCTCCCATTTTGGGAAAGTCTCAGTTTTTGTGAAGCAACTCTTTTTGCACATTGCTTTTCTTGTACATCTTCATGGCATCCTTCAACTAGCTAGCAAAACAAACATACATTCAACCATGAGAGGCAAACACATAGTACAACAATGCATGCCAAAATGAACAAAGTTAATGTTCACTTGATCCATCATCTTGGCATTGTCTTTCCTTCTTCCGACCTTCTAAAGATCGCCATGAAACTTGCTGCAAGATTCCTATATCATTCCCAACCGCTATGTGACGATGCACCTTAGTTGTAGATCTTGTGCATCTTTGCGTACTCGCAGTAGTGCCGGAAGGTACACTTTTCCTGGTGAATGATTTTTTTGCAATTCAACGAACTCAACACGTGGTGCATCCATGGTGCAGTACCCATATTGTCTAAATTTGTATATCTACTTAAATATTTAAATTAGATGTATCCTTATCTAGATAAAGTTTAAAAACACTAATATAGATTGAAGGTAGTATTCATAAGTTTTAAAAATATTCTGAAAAATAATCGCACAACAGATGCAGGTACGATGTTCGTGGGTGCGAAGTTTAAAACTTAAACATGTCCATTTATGTTATGTGTAAAAATGACAAACTTATGTATTCCACGTACTAAAATTCAAACTTTAGGTTAAGTTAGAAAGTTTGTAACTCAATACGACCAGAAATAAACATATCTAAATTCCTAACATTTCACTCATATACCTGCTGTTAGCATGCAATTTGTTTAGAATTTTTTGCAACTTACAATGTACCTATTTTGCACCGCAAGAAAAACTTGAATTTTCCTATTTTCCCTTGCGGACCCTCCTCCTCTCGCCCTATTGGCTACCTACTGGGGTTTGGATGCGCACCCCCCCCCCCCTTACATGCATTCCTTGTCATCTGAGCATATTATGGCGCCTCCCAAACCATGTCCGGCAGTAGTGCCGAATAAGGTCTTTGGGGGCACCTCATCACAATGTCGGTCATTTGGGAGGGCTTCCCCACACCGGTGGCACCCCCAAATCGCCCCGCAAACAAATTCGGCCCAAATAGTTCAAATTAGTGGCCACAACACCTCCAACACCATAGATGTTCGGAGATCATAAAAACCAAGTCCGACGATCATACAATGTCATTCAACTACACGACCGCCAAGTCAGGCCCAAGACGCCATCAAAGTCGGGCTTGTCCTCGTTCACTTTAGGAGCCGACAATGCGCTTGCCATTGTAGAGGCTGCCATTGTGGCCTCCTCCAAGTTGGTGTTGTTGCCCACCAGGATGGCAGCCTCATGGGTCATGTTGGTGACCACGATCTTCGACGCCACGTTTAGCATGCCTAGCATGGCGGCCTGGGCGGTGACTCTTGTTGTCGCAACTTTCTCCCCGTCAAGCTTGATCTTGATTTCCGCCTTCTCCATCATAGATTCCCACCTTGCCCGCGTTTGTTCGACTCTATCTTCTGCATTTGATGAGCAAGAGACGATCATCCTGTCGGTGGTCTCATCCACCTTGTCCGCTGCTCCCGTGTCGGCCCTCTTGGCCTTGGCTTATAGTTTCCAGTTGGCACCCTTGGAGGAGTTGGTCGGCGCATCCAAATAAATGGGCTTTCCATCGTTGAGGCTAATTTGAACCTTCTCCCATTTTGGGAAAGTCTCAATTTTTGTGAAGCAACTCTTTTTGCACATTGCTTTTCTTGTACATCTTCATGGCATCCTTCAACTAGCTAGCAAAACAAACATACATTCAACCATGAGAGGCAAACACATAGTACAACAATGCATGCCAAAATGAACAAAGTTAATGTTCACTTGATCCATCATCTTGGCATTGTCTTTCCTTCTTCCGACCTTCTAAAGATCGCCATGAAACTTGCTGCAAGATTCCTATATCATTCCCAACCGCTATGTGACGATGCACCTTAGTTGTAGATCTTGTGCATCTTAGCGTACTCGCAGTAGTGCCGGAAGGTACACTTTTCCTGGTGAATGACTTTTTTGCAATTCAACGGACTCAACACGTGGTGCATCCATGGTGCAGTACCCATATTGTCTAAATTTGTATATCTACTTAAATATTTAAATTAGATGTATCCTTATCTAGATAAAGTTAAAAACACTAATATAGACCGAAGGTAGTATTCATAAGTTTTAAAAATATTCTGAAAAATAATCGCACAACAGATGCAGGTACGATGTTCGTGGGTGCGAAGTTTAAAACTTAAACATGTCCATTTATGTTATGTGTAAAAATGACAAACTTATGTATTCCACGTACTAAAATTTAAACTTTAGGTTAAGTTAGAAAGTTTGTAACTCAATACGACCAGAAATAAACATATCTAAATTCCTAACATTTCACTCATATACCTGCTGTTAGCATGCAATTTGTTTAGAATTTTTTGCAACTTACAATGTACCTATTTTGCACCGCAAGAAAAACTTGAATTTTCCTATTTTCCCTTGTGGACCCTCCTCCTCTCGCCCTATTGTCTACCTACTGGGGTTTGGATGCGCACCCCCCCCTTACATGCATTCCTTGTCATCTGAGCATATTATGGCGCCTCCCAAACCATGTCCGGCAGTAGTGCCGAATAAGGTCTTTGGGGGCACCTCATCACAATGTCGGTCATTTGGGAGGGCTTCCCCACACCGGTGGCACCCCCAAATCGCCCCGCAAACAAATTCGGCCCAAATAGTTCAAATTAGTGGCCACAACACCTCCAACACCATAGATGTTCGGAGATCATAAAAACCAAGTCCGACGATCATACAATGTCATTCAACTACACGACCGCCAAGTCAGGCCCAAGACGCCATCAAAGTCGGGCTTGTCCTCGTTCACTTTAGGAGCCGACAATGCGCTTGCCATTGTAGAGGCTGCCATTGTGGCCTCCTCCAAGTTGGTGTTGTTGCCCACCAGGATGGCAGCCTCCTGGGTCATGTTGGTGACCACGATCTTCGACGCCACGTTTAGCATGCCTAGCATGGCGGCCTGGGCGGTGACTCTTGTTGTCGCAACTTTCTCCCCGTCAAGCTTGATCTTGATTTCCGCCTTCTCCATCATAGGTTCCCACCTTGCCCGCGTTTGTTCGACTCTATCTTCTGCATTTGATGAGCAAGAGACGATCATCCTGTCGGTGGTCTCATCCACCTTGTCCGCTGCTCCCGTGTCGGCTCTCTTGGCCTTGGCTTATAGTTTCCAGTTGGCACCCTTGGAGGAGTTGGTCGGCGCATCCAAATAAATGGGCTTTCCATCGTTGAGGCTAATTTGAACCTTCTCCCATTTTGGGAAAGTCTCAGTTTTTGTGAAGCAACTCTTTTTGCACATTGCTTTTCTTGTACATCTTCATGGCATCCTTCAACTAGCTAGCAAAACAAACATACATTCAACCATGAGAGGTAAACACATAGTACAACAATGCATGCCAAAATGAACAAAGTTAATGTTCACTTGATCCATCATCTTGGCATTGTCTTTCCTTCTTCCGACCTTCTAAAGATCGCCATGAAACTTGCTGCAAGATTCCTATATCATTCCCAACCGCTATGTGACGATGCACCTTAGTTGTAGATCTTGTGCATCTTAGCGTACTCGCAGCAGTGCCGGAAGGTACACTTTTCCTGGTGAATGATTTTTTTGCAATTCAACGGACTCAACACGTGGTGCATCCATGGTGCAGTACCGATATACACGTGTCCAGTAATACATAAGTACTGTAGAAAAAAACTGGAAATACTAGTCCACACTGACGACTGACGGACAACACTGTACACTGTGGAGTGTAGTGTGAGCCGGACTGCACTTCTCGCCTGCCCCCCCCCCCTGAGGCCCTGACGCGACCAGACCAGCTTCGGCGCCGGCGGCCGGCCGACCAGTGCCACCCAACCGATTCCATGGACGGCGGCGGCGAGGGGGCGGCACGCGTGGATGGCGACTGGCTGCATGTCTACGGCCGTGTCGTCGCGATGCTGCCGCGGGTGGATGCACTCGCCGCCGGCCGCGCGCGGCTGGAGGCCGTCAACGCGCTGCAGCACGAGTTCTGGGATGCCCGCGACGCCCTCCTCCAGCACCGCCTCCTCCAGGTGACCCATCCGTCCAATCCCCAGTTCTTTTCCTAGCTAGGGTTTCCCTTTCCTCTCTTTGGCTCCTCACTGACGCTGCCTGCTCTGAACTGTCAATGGCAGGCGGAGGAGGTGGGAGGCGGCCTACATCGACCTGCAGCCCTCCGGGGATGATCCGAAGTTCACCGGTAAGAAAATCAATCCCGCAGCTGCTACTCTCCTCTGCTAGGCGCCGTCACTGTTGTTCTATTCAGGTTTTCGGTTCCTGCTAAAATCTGGAAAAAAAAATTGGTGAATACGAAATGCTCAGTTGTGAAATAATCTTAGATTTTAGCTTTTACTGCTAGCTGTGCAAAATGCTGCATCTTTATGTGCGATGCTCAGTGCTTGGTGTGAAATATCTGCACATTTAGGAACCAGCAATCTTTTATACTCAACGAATTTGTGGGGAGGGGGATTTGGGGCACAAGCTGCTATGTTCTGCTTTCTTCTGATGAGGTGTCTGTTTGAATGTAATTACCCTCCCGTTACTAGCGAGGTTAGGTTGTCTCGTTTTAAGTACTACTACTTTGTTGTTCCTACAGGGGGAATTTTGTGGAGGTTTATATCCTCATGTGACAGTTTTGTTTGAATTAGAACCTAACGAATTGGGTTGTGCTCCTGCATGTTACTTTCTACTTTTTTTCCACTCTGGTTACTTAAATGATCATTTCGTAATTGTGTGATCTTGTTCTTAGTTATTCACTGGCTGCCACAAGATTCTGTGGACCAGGCAGCCAAATGGAACTTGTAACTAGTTAAATCAATATTTTTTTTAACTGACCACCCAGTCTTTATGAAATTTTGTTGCTACTGATATCGTTGTATGCTCCTTTCGATGCAGAGCTTCAAGTGAGTGACTTGGAGGACTTAACAACTTTTGTAGATGTTTTGGCAGCAGAAAACACGGAATTTCAGGTACGTACTGAAACATAAGTTGCATGGCAGGAAAGCATCAAACTCATATTGTGCATCTCGTTAGTTTTATTAATCAGGGTTTTATGAACTTGCTTGCTTCTTATAATGTTAGATAAAAGCGAGGGAAGTTGATGCTGGTGCAGAGCATAGTCAAAATGCTGCAGACCATGACATCATGAGAGATTTGGAAGCAGAGCTACGGAAATTGAAGCAGGCTTATGAAGCCGTTTGCTCAGAGAAGGATAAGGAAGTTTGTGCATTAAAGCAGAATATAGAACAGCTGCAGGTAGCGTCTCAAAAGAAGGATGGTGAGATTCACAGACTGCGAACACGAGCAAAAGCAGCTGAGGCCAAAAGGAGATTGGTTCAGGGTAAGCTACAAAACATGTGCTCTCTGACCAAGGAGATAGGTGGAGTAATTGAAAAGTGCAAAGATCGGCAGCGTGAGACGAGTCAAACGCGCAAGAAAGATATGAGTGAGACGCAGAAAAAAGGTTGCTCTGAAGGTCCTGCTGTAAGGGTGGAAACAAAAAATGATTCTTCTAACCAAATGCTAGCAGAAGGAGGTCAACCTGAGGCTAGCCAGAAACGCAAGTGTCTCGCTTTCTTGTTGGATGTAAGTATTTGATTTCCTCACACTAAACCTTGTTACCATTGTATTATTTACTTATTATTTAGTGACCTTGTCTTGCCATACATGTATGGTCAATGGACAATGTTGTGCCTATTAAGTAAAGCTGCTTGATCAAATTACTATTATCGAAAGTCACAGATTGCATGCTAATTAGTTTATTATGTCATGTTGTTTGATCAATAGCTGTTTTACTAATATGCAGACAATTAGACTGGTTTTTACTTTGTAGAGCAGGAATGTTGTTTTCTCTGTGTGTCATTTGTTTGGTGACGTTGTCTTGCCATACCTATAGCCAATGGACAATGTTGTGTTTATTAAGTAAACCTGCATGATCAATTATAACTTGTAACTTTGTAACATTAATCAAATGTTTTGTTTATCCAAAGACACTTCTTGTAAGTTAGTTGCTTGCCAAGAATCGTGTTTTCATATATGCCACTGTATTTTCTTCTCAAGGTATAAGCATCCAAATTTATGATAGGGTGCACGCATGAGATATGTTGCTGTAAAGTGGAAACACAGTCTTAGAAAGTGAGGAATTTGGTTTGCTTTCTATGATATTTGATATCCCTAGGTCCAGTAGGAATGCGCTCGGGGCAGTGTTCAGTAGAATAGGTTATATTTTTAAAAGGTGATGGTCGAGAGCAGAGGAAGGATATCAATGAGGCACATAAAAAAATCTACGTCTGAAGTGTTTTTATGGAGATCTCCACTTCTCCAGGATTTTCTCACGAAAATTGGGCTGGTCTTGATTTCCCATTTATCTATATTTCTCTCATTCTCATTCTCTGAAAAGCTTCTTTTTTGGATCGCCATTTCATTGGTCTAATAAGGTTTTGGTTTCAGTGGGCTTATCAATTTACTAGTTGCTTTTTGGCTAACAGAATGATGAGCAGAATGGAAATGATTGCCAAACGACCAATCAAGTTGTAGAGCCTCCTAAGAAGAAGAGGGTATCAGGAAGAAATGAAGTGGAGAAAGAGAACAATAAGGAAGTCGCCAGCAGCAAAGTGCACAGTGAAAGCAATCGGTAGGTACTCAACACACGTTGGAACAGTCTATTGTGGAATGGTTTGTGAGTTTGTCTGTCACCATAGTTGGCCACATAAACTTTAGATCTTTGTAGATTTTTTTTCTTTAACACCACATCAGAGTTGAAAATGAATTGTATGCAGCACTGCCTAAAATCTAAAGCACACATGCTCTTAATTACATTCTGCATGAAATAACTTAGCTCTTGGAAACATTTTTCCCTTTAAGATATGCATTAGACTCTTGTAACTATGTTCATTCGTCTTAGATGACGAGCATGGGCGGATAAACAAGCAGGTGCTACTCTTCCCACCATTCTACTCCTTAATTGATATAAATTCGAGATGTATGAAAAGGATAACAAACTATTAGTCCCACAGTTTGGTGTAAATGAGTGAATTTTATTATGACAATATCTGTGGACAAATATGTACACCAGGTAATTTGCATGAAAATTCAAGTACTCCAAGAAAGTAGCACTACCTAGGGATGCACTTGATTCATGTCATCTCAACCTACTGAAATGAAACTCACAAAGGTCAGGGGAGAATGAGACCCACATATACCATTGGCAGCAATATATGTCAATCAACAAAAATAGCAAGCTTAAGTGACAACAACCATGGTATATAAACAGGGGAGATAGAGGATAATTTATTGTGAGACATCAATGTGTGCATATATTCTGATAATTTTGCAGAAAAGTAGTGCATAAGCGCTTCCTGATGGATCGTATCGGTACTTCGTAGAGATGAGAAACTCTTGTTATATGGTAGAAATTAAGAAAGTTGCCACAGTTGAGTGATTGGGAATGTGGTGAATACAAAAAAGACCTTTAGAACATTTGTTACAGTCAGAGTTAACTTATTATTTCTGGCTTTTTTTTCTGATTTTCTAACGCAAACATGTACTTCCTAAAGCAGCATCGCTAATCTAATCTAATGTCGTTACAAGAAGACTGATATGTTTTGGCTGCGATTCTTAGTTTTAGCCTAGTCTTGTATTCTGATGGTGTTCTGTTTGATCTATTTGCCCTGCAGCTCACCACACAAGCTGGCAATCTACAATGCCCTGGTGTATCTCCGCAGCGTGAAGGACAGTTTCAAGAACAAACCTGAGAAGCACAGGGAGTTCCAGGCGGCCCAGAGTGGATTCCTTAGCAGGAAGTCTGTGATGCACGAGCACCTGCATCTACGCAAATTCTGCATGTTTGGAACCTTTGCATGGTGAAAACTTCAGTCGGGTCCCTCTTTTTTTTTGCAGGATCGATGCTGACACCTTTATCAGCGCTGTAATGGTCCTGCTCGACGGGCACCCCGAACTCATCCTTGGGTTAAAGAGTTGTTTTACTTGTACTCCGACACAAGCATTAGGGAGCACCGACACCAAGTGTTAGGGAGTACATTGACTTCAAGGGTAAAACCACAACAGAGGAAAATTAATGGTTTACTTGTTTCAGTACACATAATATTCTGATACAGTGCACTTAGACATGAAGTAATTACTTTAATTAGCTTTAGCACACGTCTCTGCTATAGCTGGTTGTTTTTCCATGACAAGTACTTCTTCCTGTTCTTTATTATACAAAGCTCTATAAAAAATGAGAAAGTACATGTGTGTGATCTGTCTCTAAATTAGGAATCACTCCTAATGTCATAGATCCTGGCTTGCTCGGAGCACATGATCTGATACTTTGATTCCAGTCTGATTATCTATAGGAGATAAATTGCCTGTTTGATGATCTTTAGTCATTGGTCCTGTCTTGCTTGTGCTTGGAGCAAATGAGTTGCTGCCGCCTTTTTAGAAGTCGAAGAATTAACATATACGATTATATATTGAGATTATGCCTGTTTTTAACTGCATTGATGACAAAACTTCAGGCTGCTTTTGATGTGTTGGTGGCTGGGCACCGGCGCACTGCCGCACTGCAGGAGGACCCCAAAAATGAGGAGCTCGCAGATAGATAGACATGGCAGGGCAACCGATGGTTTGGTTTGAGGCATTGCACATCGTATGTGGTCCATTTTTGTCAGTGAATCAGAAATTCACATGTGCCAGCCAAACTGTTCCTCCACGTCACTGGAAAAATGGACATAAGTTTGACCATGTATGTAAAAAACCTTAAAGAACTGTACATTTTCCTCGATAATGTGGATTCTTCGTTAGGATTCAGCAAGTATCTATAGCTTCTCAGTTAGTGTATGGAGTTTTCAAGCTTTGTAGGTTGGCTTTAGATTTAAATGCTCGCTAAGAAAGTAAGCCTGGAAATTGACTTGAGAGTAGAGGATGAGCATCCCTCCACGAGGCCCATCTATTGCGCAGTATCTAATCGGGCTCTTTAAACTGCTATCCTAAGCAAAATTAGCCCTTTGATGATGCGAAGTTTCCTTCTACTTACAAAAAAGCATCGTGTTCATGGAATTGCATTACATAGAAAATGGTCGAAATGACAGGCTATCTTGCTGTTCATATACATGCATTACAGATTGGTGGCCAAATTAACATACATGTACGCGTTGTGACTTTGCCATATAGATTGGTGGCCATATATAATTAAGCAGTTGCACTCTCTCTTCTCATTTTGTAGCAAGCTTACGGAAGGCCATGGCTGCACCATCCACCGGCTTTGGGTGCGGAAGGTAATCAATCTCCGCGTTAGGATTCAACAAGTCCCATCTGAAATTCATAATCAATGAAGGCCAAATTAATTAATTGCAAAGAAACAATACTATCTAGTAGCAAAAAAGAAATCTGCTACATATATATGTTCTAATGTTCAAAACATATTGGTGATTATAACTATGTATCTGAATTAGTAATATCTAGTTAGCACTCACTCAGAATTAATTAGTAATCTCTAGCTAGTACTCACTCGTAGCCGATGGAGAGGTGATGGAGCATGATTGTGAGCTGCAGCTTGGCGAGCATATTGCCAGGGCAGATCCTGTACCCACCTCCGAACACTTGGTATGTTCCTGGCTTGGCCGCTTCCTGCGTTATTTATTGCGAATTCTTAGTCAATCTTCATCATTCATATCAAACTTCAACAATTAGATAGAAAAGAGCATTAAGAAACCATATTTATTCTACTTACATTCCATCTATCGGGGTTGAAGGTAAGTGGATCCGCGTAATAGTTCGGGTCGGTGTGGAGTGACCTCACCATCACCAGCACTCGCCACCCCTCCGGTATGGTGTACCCTCCGTACTCCACATCCCTCTTTGCCACACGGGGCATCATTGATGCTATGTTGGCCATCCGGATCGTCTCCTCCACCACCTTTGCAGTGTACTTCATCTTCGGGATGTCGTCATGCGTGATAAAATACGAGCCACCTTTGATTTCATTCATTGCCACATTCTCCTCCTACCAACATGAAATTTTACTTAGCTTGGGATGCCTCGTTTATATTATAGTATCTTAAAAACATCTATGGTTGCAAAGGTATTGAAAATATTGCATAGAAAAAATTTAGCACGAAAAATGGTTGATACCTTCCAGGGTAATTAATTACAAAGGAAATGGTTTTAAGCTCATCTTTGTTAGATCATGCCTTAGTAATGTTCCTTTATGTATGATATTGTCTATGCCTGAAGGAGGTATTGATAAGAAAGTTTTTTTAGAAGAAGTTTTGGCAGGAGGAGCAACTGGGGTTTTTATCGGATGGAGGGGTAGTAAGAACAATTTAATCTAGGATGCCGATGCCATCCCACAGGATGTTTCACTATTTTGGTTCGAGACAAGGACACCGAAGCCACTCTATGCTATAGATAAATGACTGTGAAGGGTGGAGGGGGTATTTATGTCATAGCAAAGTTTTAGGACAAGAGAGAGGAGAAGAGGAAGGGTCAGGGCGGAAGAGGAGATGAGAGTGCAAGAGTGGTAACTATAGAGGAGTGGACCCAAACGAAGTGTCCGACTAGGGTTAGATCATGGGCACATCATCTCAAATACCATAGCCACATTATATATGAACATGTTAAGGAGGTGGCCATCACCGATTTATTTTCTGTGTCATGTTATTATATTGAACTCTTGATATTAATATATATATACTCCTTTAAAAAAATGTTATTATATTGAAAACTTGTCACAAGAAAACAAACTACCATTGGTTGGATGGTTTAAATTAAAGAGTGGTTATATCTACATTCCAAAATATCAAACTCCAGATTTGATGTATGTATGCCTCATTAAAGTTGAATACTCCACATTATTTTAGTATGAAAAGACATTCTTAGCGATTTCAAAATGTATGTGGTGGCTCCCAATCTTGAAATCCCGTGACTTTAGTTTTTAGTAGTCGATGTATGTCCGTGTGGTGATGTACATGCCTTTGGTCATCTAACTTGTTCATGTAGTTTGTAGAAAAGAATTATGCCAAGTTGCTTTGTGAACATTATTAGTAGCTAGACCACTATATGGCATACTAACTCCATACCGGTTTATTGGGCTAACATGAAGTTTAAGAAAAAAGTTTGACTATAAAATTTATCAATAAAACATGAGTTATATGTCATAAAAATGATATCATTGGATTGATATTTAAAAGATCTTTCCAATAATATATTTTTTGTTAAACATATTTCTTGAGCTCCGTGTTAGCATAATACTCCCTCCGTCCGCAAATAAGTGTACTTCTAGTCTTGTCCTAAGTCAAACTTTACTATGTTTGACTAACTTTTTAAGACAACGTACCAACATTTATAACACTAAATTGTTACCATTAGATTTATTTTTAAATCTAGTTTCATAATATGTCAATTTGATGTAATATATGTTCCTATATTTCTCTATAAAATTGGTCAAATTTAGTTATGTTTGACTTAGGCAAAAGCTAGATATACACTTAGACTTACTCGGAGCTTGGCAAGGGCGGTTGGGGATTTGGAAAGGTGGTACATGGCCCACATGATTGCGGTGGCGGTGGACTCGTAGCCAGCGACGACGGCAGAGATGATGTTGTCCACCACCTCGTCATCACTCAACTTCTTCCCTTGCTCGTCCTCCATTTCCATGAACCCGCTCATCACATCGTCGTACTTCTTGCTAGTAGTAGTATGTTTCCTCGCCTCTAGCTCCTCCCGGAACACCGCGGTCAGCTTCCGGCGGCACTTGAGAGCGCCATGGACCGCCGTCCCTGGAAGATCCAACGGCAATGCCCTGAGCCCCGCGACCAAGCCGGTGAACCACTGCTCGATCTTCACCGTCAGAGGCGACGGCTCCATGCTCACAAACATCTTGCAGATGTTCTTGAACATCACCTGGACGCATGCACCTTAAATAATTTAATTGATTGACCAAGAATAACTAATTCTAGGAAATAATGTATACTCCAGTTCTTTAGCTTACTTTCTTAGTCTCGTCAGAGGCGACGATGGTGCCCACGTCGGCCCAAGAGCTGAGCGCCGCCAGGATACCCGGCTGCACCACGGCAGCGATGGTCCGGAGCGAGCTAGGCCGGTTGATGGCGCCGAGGATGACTCCTCTCAGCCTGGTGTGGTTGCCGCCCTCCACGATCCCGATGGCGTTCAGCCCCACCAGCTCCGGCACCGGCCAGCGGACGCCGAAGGTGTCGCTGCCGGCCTGGAACACGAACTTGTTGGCCGCCGGCGCGCAGACGACCACGGTGGGGGACCCGAACAGGTGCGTCCGGTACATGCCCACCTTCTCGCCGCCGTACGCGCGCCTCTTGGCGCCAATGAACTCGTCGGGACGGCGCGCGCGCTTGAAGTACCAGAGCAAGGAGATCGTCTCGCCGAGGAACGGCAGGCCCATGTGGCCCGGCGGGAGGCGGCGGCGGACACCGCTGCTGTCCTTCTTGCCGCCGTGCTTGAGGAAGAAGGCGGCGCGGTACCACGCGTCCGCCGCGTGCCACAAGGCCAGGCAGAGCAGCGGGACGGCGCCCAGCAGGTATGCCCACGACCACGAGACTACCATTGCCACCATCGATAGATGATCTTGACTGATTATCTCTGAAGAAGATATATAATCTTGACTGATTCTCTCGGAATTAATCTCTGGAGAAGATGATGATGGGGCTAACTGGTGTCTGCGGGAGTGTTTATAGAAACGAGTGTGGATTCCGAGTGGCTGATCCGTTGGTGTCTGCGGCCAGATGGGAACAAATATAAAGCTGGCGACTACTCCAGTAAATAAATTAGCTATAGCAGACACCCGAAACCCACAGATGGCACCTGCCAAAAAGAAAACTATATAGCCCACGACAGTGATGCTACATTAATCCTGCCAAAACAATGTGATGTCAAGTGTTATTATATGGTGCGTAACTATCGTGTCTCGACTTTGGGAACACCGCCCCGCTATGAATTGGTACTATTAGCTTAAGGTTGTAAGTGTCAAACAGTTGTCTTCTATATTTAATTATTTGTATAATCTCAATATAAATTATTATACAAGATCCATTTGTTATTAAGCAATTAATCTAGTTTTACTTGTTAGATACCATCTTATAAAAAGAAAGTACATAGCTAATCAGTAAGCTATAAGAATAGATACCATATTCAGCACCTAGGGTGCAGAAAAATTATTTTGCATCCAACTTATTTTTACATGGTTATATTCGGAAAATTATTTTTTAAATAAAAATATATTCCTATTGAATGACAGCAATAAACCTCGACATAAAAAACTCTTTGTATAAGTCATTACAGTGTAAAAACATAAAAAACACGTATTTTATGTCATATAAACAAAAAAATTACATCATGTAAATATTGATTCATGTTCTCCTTGACTTTCTTGGTAATACAAAATTTACGTGACGTAAAAATTATATACGTGGAAAAGATACAAGGTGGGTGTAGAAGAACTATTCTTCACTTTGGGGTCAAATAGCGCCACCCACTATAAAAATAAAATATACTAGTATATTTTTTCTTAGTTTTTTTAGATCTATATTTTTTCTTAGTTGGATGAGGGAAGGGAAAGGCTCTTGGCTAAGAGTTGGCTGCCCCATGCTCTCCTAGTCACTTTGTAAATATGTGAGGTGAGCCATTTACTAATAAAGTACTATTTATCCTACAATAAATGACTTTAATTTGTCTAGATTCACATGTATCTATAACTAAAACACGGACAAAGGGAGTAGTAAGTCTTTATAGATAATTATTGTACATGTTGACTATAAGCTAGCTATACTCCCTTATACCCAGTTTATTAGACCAACACATAGTTCAAGAAAAGATTGATCATAAATTTGGTCAATAAAATATGAATTATATGTCATTAAAAACATCTTTTTACTATGAACCCAATGGTATGATTTTTTTGTGACATATGATTCATATTTTTGGCTAAATTTATGATCATTTTTTTCTTAAACTACATGTTAGCCTAATAAACTGTTGTGGAAGGAGTATATGACATGACAAAGTTGAAAGTGCATGTTGGTCCCCATGTATGGTTTTGGTAATTAATGACAATCTCTATGGACTAATATTTGTACCAAGTTGCACTTGTAGGAATTGTCCATTGGCATCGCTTAGAGCATGTGTTGGCTTCAAGGTAAAAGAAATGAAGAAGAAGAATAAAGAAAGGAAGATCAAGGGTGTCTTGAAGAAGAAGATAGAGTTCCTCAAGTGTATCTTCAAGACATCATCCAAATGGAATTAGAAGAAATGTTGTAGCTAAAGATGCGCCATATCTAGAAGATCTCATGCTTAAAGCTTGTCGTCCTCGTGATCATGGATCGATGAAGACAAGGACAAAGAAGAGGTTTCCCCATGGTATATGGGGGAGCAAGGTGCATGTCTTCATCAAGCAAGCGCAAGGAAGAGCAATCAAAAAAGGTGTTCCATCTTGAGGAGGACAAGATCATCATCATCAAGATCAAGTGGAATATGCGCAAGGGCAAAGGTATGATCTTGATATGGTTTCCTTTTTACCGATCTTGTGGTGTTTGTTGAGGAGACCAGTTTATAGGATAGATAATTGTACTATCAAGAGGGGCTCTCAAGTGAGTAACTCGATCATATATGCGGTGACCCAGCATACCATTGCATGATGTAGTACACTATAGTCGTTGACATAACACCAATGAAACACCGTTCACTAGTATTACATCCCTCAGAGTAGACAACAGAAACACAACAGGTCCAAGACATGACTATAGATTACAACTCAACTCTTTACACAAGATCCAGAGAACGCTCTAGGTTAAAGAGAGAGAAAGAATCTTCTTACAAAGAAGAATCAGAAATAAACAACTCAAAACTATCTTACTATAAGGACTAGTATTTTAACTAAAGGTCTGGTACTGGTGCTATTGCAATACACTAAAGAAATAGGTTCTTTGGCAAGAGATTATATTCTTATCTAATCTGTAACTTCGTCTTCACTTGAGTTGATGTATATGCTGACTTTCTTGACTTCATTGAAGAGCTTGAGCTTTTGATGATGATTCCTGGAGCATAACTTGATGTAGACTTCATCTGTACTGGCCTTAGGACCTAGCAAGGGTTAATAAGATACGTTGAGTACGAGTGTACTCAGCAAGTTCACTAGAAAAGGAGTTTTTGATGCACTATATCTATAGCCACGGACCATAGGACATAGTGACGAGGTTTAATCTCGTCAATGCCCATTGTTATGGACTTGGGTTTTGGAGAAGATGGGGATGCTGGAGATCGTGGCACGGTTAACAGACAAGCAACCAGGGGACACGAGATTTACCCAGGTTCAGGCCCCCGGAGGGAAAACCCTACTCCTGCTTGTCTGCTCTTTTATTGTGGCGGAACCGAAGGTTACAGGGTGCACAGATTCGATCTGGCGTGGAGGTGTGTATGTCGTAATCGCAGGGTGTAATCGTTGTTGGGTGCCCTCCTCGTTGGACCCTCCTAGCCTTTATATATGGGGAGGCTAGGTCTCAGGTACCGACACGAGTAGGTTACAAGTTGTATTCGAACTCTAGTCTTGCTCTCCAAGGATCCGAAGGCATCATGGGCCTTGGCCACCCAAAAATCTTCATGGGCCAGCGTATGTCTGCTGTGGGCCTTCCTTGGGCTGGACCAGGTATGCTGAAGTTATGTACCCGTCGGGTATAACCATGTCAGTAGCCCCCGAGTGTTCAGTCGAATCGTAGATTCGGCTGAGGACTCTTCATTCTTTCGGGCGCAGCTCTGTCTTTCAAGAGAATGTGTAGAGATTATTGATGCGTGTGCCTGACTCACCCGACAGATCAGGGTCAGTTAATCGTCGTAGGACAAAACAACACGATCTTCTTCAGGTGCGAGTCCCTCGACTCGAACCCGGAACATATGCTGGCGTAATTCGACTCAGGCCGCGGAGGACTTACAGGAGTGGAATTCCAGTGTTTTTAAATGATGTACCCAACGCGTCCGTCAGGATTTTTCATCGTACCTACTGGTACGGATTCATACTAGCAGAGCGCAGTCAGGTGCGTTGCCAGGCCATCAGATGATATTTGTAGGTCTTATCTTTGCGTCGCAGACGCAGCATCCGAATGTTTATCACCGCGGAGGTGTTTCGGGTGGCCAAGGAGGATGTTACTCACTTAGCATTAATTGGGGCAGAGTTGCCGAAAAGTTTTTGCATGCGGATCCGGAAGATCGCAGTCAAAGATTTCATAGGGTGCGCGGCCAGCGCTCCCTATGGGAGTAGCCCCCGAGTGTCTGTTCGAGTCGTAGACTCGAGCGGAGACTTTTAGTGCAAGCATTGCTCAGCTGTTTAGTCCGTAGGACTCGAAAATTGTCGGATGCTTGAATCCTTCATCCCTATGGGAGTAGCCCCCGAGTCCGTAGTGGGGTCGTGGACTCGACGTAGGACTCGAAGCTCTTGTGTGTGAACGGCCATCGCTCCAGTTTGGAGTAGCCCCCGAGTGTCTGGCGGAGTCGTAGACTCGGGCAGAGACTCGAGTCTTGTATCATGCAACGGTAGTAGGAAAATCTCGTGGGCGTACCGCTGACCCGGAAGTACATCGGGTGCGCGACCAGCGCTCCTGATAGGAGTAGCCCCCAAGTATTTAGTCGAATCGTAGATTCGAGTGAGTACTTTTAGCTGTGGAGCCGAAGTTGTTGCTAGTATAGCTGTTGATGACGTCAGTGCTGACGATCAATGACCTCAAGCGTCTGCTGCGCCAGAGATGACTTGACTGGACGAAGCGTGGGTCCCACTTCCTGACTTTGAATTGACCGGTCACGCGCGGTGTGGAGATGATTACGGCGTTTCCTCGATTTCTGCGCGTAGTGGACGTCGTGGGAACGACGGTTCGTTTTGGTGCTGACACGTGTACGGCCAGATCTGCCGTTGGCATTAGGTCTTCTTGATGGACGGCCAGCGTGCGTCGTCTTTGCTGTTATAATCCATGGTGAAATCGTGGTTTGTTTTCACCGCACCAGTCTTTGCGTTTTACTGCCTCCTTGCGCTCGAGCGATTCTTGCTGCGTGCTGAGAGTTCCTTTCGCATTTCCTTTGTCTTCGTCGTTGGCAATGCCACCACCGCCGTAGCGCCATGGGGAAGCCATAGAAGTCTTCGCCTGCAGTGGGGACCAGCGCCGCCGGAGGCAAGAAGGGCGCCGCCGCTGCTCGTGTCACCGATGGTGGCTGGCGGCGATCAGAGACGCGGGAGAGCGATCTCCGCAAGCTGCGCGAGCGGAGCCTGATTCCGCAGGACACGACGGCCGTGAGACTCCCTGGTAGTGAGGTAATCCCCCGTCCCCCATCTGGGTATCGGGTTATGTTTGTCGCCTTCGTTTTGCGTGGGTTTGCGTATCCAGTCCATGACTTCCTTCGTGGACTGCTCTTTTTCTATGGGGTTCAACTCCATCATCTGTCTCCCAACTCCCTTCTCCACATTGCGTGTTTTATCACGCTTTGCGAGTGTTGGCTTGGCATTGAGACGCACTTTGGCCTCTTCCGGAAGCTGTATTCCGTGAGGAGGCAGTCTGGTTCGGATGGTGTGTATCCCATTGGGGGTTTCATCATCTCTCTTAGTCCCGATGTCCAATTCTTTTCCTTCTCCATGTCCGAATCTGTCCAGTACTGGCGGAGGAAATGGTTCTACATCCGTGACTCCGTGTTGCCTGGGCAAGATTTTGGTCTCGTTCCTTTTGGCCCCTCCCAGTTAATTGTGAAGAAAAGGTCCTAGAAAAATCAGATCTTAGACGGTGAGGTGGCGGAGATAGAGGCCTTGTACCGTCGGGTGGAGGAGCTCCAATTGATTCCTGAGAAGGAGGTGAACGGTGTCGACATCATCCGGGTGTTTCTTGAGCGTCGGGTGCAGCCGCTCCAGGTGAGAGCGCACCCGATGTTCCTGTACTCTGGGCGCCGTGATCCGACGAGGGTTTCGAGTGAGAAGATCTCCGAGGTGGACCTTGACAAGGATCTTCGCGTGCTGTTGAAGTTCAAGGCCGACGAAAAAATCCCGGGGAACTCCTCCCTTTTCGTCGACGTTGGCCGTGCCAAAGGTGTAATTTGCGCACGTAGTGCTTCCCTTATGTTTTTGTCAGTTGTGTACTTGTGTCCTTTGTTTGCTAACAAAGTTTCTTCTCATCTTGTAGAGCTTCAAAGTGCCAGGCATGGCACCACCATGGCCTGAGAGGTATCCGAATGCCCCGGATAATGAAGTGGTGGATTCCGTGTCCGAGCTTCCTTCGGCGCGATCTCCGGCGGAGGATGCCGACGAATCGAGTGAAGACCATTCGAGTAAGCGATCACGGAGCTCGAGCGAGTCTTCGGATGCCTCGACTCCTCCGACTCCCAGGAATCCTCGGGGTCTTGAGCGTCATGATGATGTTCAGGGGGGTTCGTCTTCTCCTATTCCTGCCGTTCCTGTGCGAGCTGTTGCTCCGCACCCGCCAGCAAAGCGGAAGAAGGAAGAGAAGAAGGAGGAGAAGAAGGAGGAGAAGAGGGCCCGGAGGGCTTCTCCTATCTTTGACCTGAGCGCGTTGGGATCGTAAGTGTTCTTGTTGCCACTGTTGTCTTTTGCTCACTTGTTATTTTTGCGCCTGTGTTGATTGATTCGTATGTAGGCAATCCTCCGATGGCTCTAGTGATGGAGCGCGCGAGATGATGGGGGAGTCGAACATTGCGTCGCCTCCTCCGCAGACGGTGGCGACTTCGGGTGGTGCTGCACCAGTTCCTCTTGTGCAGGAGAGGTTGGTGGTTGCGCCTCAGAATTTCGCAGGCGGGCCTGCGGGTTCGCCTTCGGAGCACGTAAGTTTTTCTGCTTCATGTCACGGGGGAGCCCCCGGGCGTCTTCGTGTGCTGATGTTGTGTTTTCTTCTTTGTTTTGGGCAGAGCCCCCAAGTCATGCTCTTACTGCTATTGCTTTTTCCTGCAGCCTTGGGTCCGAGAGGCCAAGCGGCTGGTGGAGGAGCACCTGACGCTGGAGGTGAAACTGCAGTAGCTGCAAGGTATTCGTCTGCCTTGTAGTACTTTTTTTTGTTTATCCTTGTCCTGTTTGTTGACACTGGCTTGTTGTGAATGCAGAGGAGCATAATGACTCTCTCCGTGAGGTTGATGCTCTGAAGAAGAGCCTTGGCCAATTGGAGCAGAAGGCCGAAGCTGCCGCTGAGGCGAAAGAGCGCCTTGAGCTGGAGCTGTCAAAGGCAGCCGAAGTGAAAGAGCGTCTGCAGCAGGAAACCGAAAGGCCCTTGCGAGCATCGTTGGATGATACCTCGCAGCTCGCTTTTCTTCGGGATCGTGTGCGCAGCTTGGAGAGGGATTTGCTTGGGCTACGCGGTCGTGCTGACGTTTGGAAGTCCAAGGCAGACCGTAGTGCATCCAGAGAGGAATACTTGATGGCGGAGCTGGGTCGGCTGTCCGAGCAGCTGCAGTGTAAGTTGATCCTTCTTTCGGGCCGTAGCTTAGTTCTTCGGGTGAGCCTGCTGGCCTTACTCTTGTTCTGTGCTGTTGTCGCAGGTGCGAATCTCGCTCCGAGGGAAGAAAGGGAGCGCATTGCTGTTCGAGTCAATTGCTTGACTCAACAGGACATGGAAGCCGGTGGCCTCTTTTGGATGGATCGCGATCGTGCCATGGTTCTGGCGACGGTGCAGGATCGCGTCTTCCAGGTTTCGCGGGTGCTCCGCCAGGTGCAGACATCGCTGTCCTCGGTGTTGCACGTCATGTTTCCGTTGGATGGCGTGCCGACGACCCTTGCAGGTCTTCTGGCAAAGTTTCGGAGTCCCAGCAATGTCAAGGAGCTGGTGCGGCAGCAGCAGCTTGTCGCAGGGGTGAAGGCTGTCTTGTCTCTTGTGAGGGTGCATCGCCCTGATGTAGATTTGGCTGCTGTGGCGACTGGGCCACCTCCTCGGCCAGATGGTGGCGAGTGGAATATGCGTCCGTATTACGCGGCTGTAAGGCAGTATGCCGAACAGATTGTAAATTTTTTTGAGCAGCGTGCTCAGGCTATTCTTCAAAATAGGTAGGACCTGAAAATAAACAGATAGATGTAAAAAAATTATATTGCGGCTGGGCGTGTATGTGCCCTTTGTTGTAAAGGTTTGCTTGTTAGCGAGCACGCAGTGCTTTGATTTAGTACGTGCCCTTTTCGTTAGCCTGACGTGGTCAGCTACTCAGGTGTACACGTGTTGTCCTCAGTCGATGAAATCGTGAGGTGGGGGGAGCCCCCGAGTGCTTTGATGTGGTACGTGCCCTTTTCGTTAGCCTGACGTGGTCAGCTACTCAGGTGTACACGTTTTGTCCTCAGTCGATGAAATCGTGAGGTGGGGGGAGCCCCCGAGTGCGTATGAAGCATGTAGTAAAGTTGCAGAGTAATAATCAACCGAAGGTTGGGGACGAGGCACTTAGCTTTATTTGTATTGTGACGGAGGAGGTACATGGTTCGGCTGAGTAGCCTTGGCTGTAAGCCTTATTGAGAGTAAAAGGGGGTATATGGCCCATTGCTATGGGTAGAATCGTCGCAGGTGCGAGATGTTCCATGGGTTGGAGTATGTGACTCCAGACTCCACGTGCTTGAGGCGATAGGCGCCACCTGGAATGACTTCGGTGATGACATAGGGTCCTTCCCATGGCGAATCGAGTTTGTTCGGTCGCTTTTGCTTGAGTCGCAAGACGAGGTCTCCTTCGACGAAGGACCTGGGGCGCAGCCGGCGGCTGTGATAGTTGCGGAGACTTTGCTGATACACCGCGGATCTAGCTGCTGCTATATCCCATGCTTCGTCGAGTGTGTCGACGGCATCTTCGAGTGCAGCCGTGGATTCGGCTTCGCTGTAAGCGACGACTCGTGGAGCCTGGTGACGTACTTCGGCTGGTAGCACAGCCTCAGCTCCGTGTACCATTAAGAATGGTGTGTAGCCGGTGGAGCTGTTTGGCGTAGTTCGTAAGCTCCACAGGACAGACGGTAGCTCTTTCGTCCAGTTGCCAGCTTTGTGCTCGAGTGAGCTCGTGAGGCGTTTCTTGATGCCAGCGCCGATTAGGCCGTTGGCCTTTTCCACTTGCCCGTTTGTTTGCGGGTGCGCCACTGAGGCGTACGTGATATTGATCCCGAGGCCTTCGCAGAAGTCCTGGAATTCTTCGGAGATGAAGTTTGATCCGTTGTCGGTGATGATGCTGTGTGGTACGCCAAATCTGTAGACAATGGATTCGAAGAATTTGACGGCGGTTTTGCCCTTCTGGTTGGTGGCTGGCATGGCTTCGATCCACTTGGTGAATTTGTCGACTGCGACCAAGAGGAAGACGTGTCCTCTCTTCGAGAATTTTGGCAGTTTGCCGATCATGTCAAGGCCCCATTGAGCAAAAGGCCAAGCTATGGGGATGGGTCGAAGTTCGGACCCAGGTGCGTGCGGTTTGTCGGCGGACCGTTGGCACCCGTTGCATCTTCGGACGATGTCCTTTGCGTCGCTCATGGCCGTTGGCCAATAGAATCCTGCTCGTAGAGCTTTGGCGACAAGGGAGCGGCTGCCTGCGTGGTGGCCGCAGATGCCCTCGTGGATATCTTGGAGTATGGTCTTGCCATCGTTGATGGTGACGCACCGTTGTAGGACGCCTGTAATGCTGCGTTTGTACAGTTCGCCGTTGATGATGGTGAAGGCTTTTGACCGACGAGATATGCGCCGGGCATCTGTCGGGTTGTCTGGCAATTTTTCGTTTAGCAGGAACTGGAGGTATGGACGTGTCCAAGTTTCTTCGACTGCCATGACCTGCATCAGGTTGACCATGGCGACCTCGGTATCCAACTTTTCGGGTCCTTCCTGACCTTCGGGTAGCGTAGCCCCCGAGTGTTTTGCTTCTTCTGGTGATCCCTTGGGGAATTTCCGCTTGATGGATGGCACGCAGATCTGTTCGAGGAACACACCTGGTGGTACTTTTGCACAAGTGGAGCCGATGTTGGCGAGTCTATCGGCCTCCTCATTGCTCTCTCTTCCGACGTGCCGAAGTTCGCAGCCGTCGAATTCTCCTTCGAGTGCGTTGTATAGTGCGCGGTACGCGATCATGTTTTCGGCGTGTGCGTCGCACTCATTCATCGTCTGCTGGACGACAAGGTTGGAGTCACCGTAGATGACCAGGCGCGTTGCGCCGCATATTTTTGCCATCCGCATGCCATGGATGAGGGCCTCGTATTCGGCCTCGTTGTTGGAGGCTCTGAATTTCATCCGAAGGACGTACTTCATCTTGTCACCTTGCGGGGAGGTCGGTATGACTCCTGCCCCTGCTCCGGCTTCGCGTTTGGAGCCGTCAAAATGCATTGTCCAGGACTGCGACATGTCTGGGGTGTCAGGCAGCTGCAGCTCCATCCAGTGCACCAGGAAGTCCGGAAGGACTTGAGATTTGATTGCGTGTCGCTTCTCGTAGATGATGTCCAGTGGTGATAGTTCGATGCCCCACAGGGCCATGCGTCCTGTGGCCTCTGGATTGTTCAGGATGCTGTTTAGGGGTGCCTCGTTGACGACCATCACCTGATGTTCCTGGAAGTAGTGGCTCAGTCGTCGAGCCGTCATGAACACGCCGTAGGCCAGCTTCTGGTAGTGCGGGTACCGCTGTTTTGTTGGAGTGAGAACCTCGCTGAGGTAGTAAATTGGGCGTTGTACCCCATGGGTCTTGCCTTCTTCGGGTCGTTCGACCACAAGTACTGTGCTGACCACCTGGTGTGTGGCTGCTATGTACAGCAACAGGGGCTCGCGCTCTTTTGGCGTGACCAAAACGGGTGAGGTGGAGAGAAGCCGCTTGAGGTTTTCGAATGCGTCGTTGGCTTCTGGTGTCCACTCGAACTTGTCTGCTTTGCGCAGCAGTTGGTAAAATGGTAGGGCCTTCTCGCCCATGCGGCTGATGAACCTGCTTAGTGCCGCTACTCGCCCTGCGAGCTGCTGAACGCCCTTGAGGTTTTTCGGCTTCTCCATTGTCATGATAGCTTTGATTTTCTTCGGGTTTGCTTCGATCCCTCGTTGAGAGATGAAGTATCCGAGCAGCTGACCTGAGAGGACGCCGAAGGCGCACGTTTCTGGATTGAGCTTGATCCTGTAGCGATCAAGGTTGTCGAACGTCTCGCGGAGATCGTCGATAAGTATTCTTGCCTCCTTGGTTTTGATGACTATGTCGTCGACATAGACTTGGACGTTGCGATCGATCTGGTCCTTGAGGCAGGCCTGCATGCATCGCTGGTACGTGGCACCCGCGTTCTTTAGCCCGAAGGGCATTGTGTTGTAGCAGTATACTCCGAACGGTGTGATGAACGCCGTTTTCTCTTGATCTTCGACCTTGAGTCGAATCTGGTTATAGCCTGAGTAGGCGTCGAGGAAGGAGAGTTTCTCACAACCTGCAGTCGAATCGATGATCTGGTCGATCTGAGGGAGAGGAAAGTGGTCCTTAGGGCAGTGTTTGTTCAGTGACGTGAAGTCTACGCACATCCGCAGGATGTCCGTGTCCTTCTTCGGGACCATCACTGTGTTTGCCATCCACTCGCTTTTCTTGATTTCCCGGATGAAGTCTGCTGCGAGTAATCTGTTGATCTCTTTGCCGAAAGCTTCGGCTCGTGGCTCCGACAGTCTTCGGATGGACTGTTTGACTGGCTTGGTGTCTGGGAAGACATTGAGTGCGTGCTCGGCGAATTCCCTGGGAACTCCTGGCATGTCCGCAGGACACCAGGCGAAGATTTCCCAGCGCTCACAGAGGAATTCGACGAGCGCGCTTTCCTATGCGGTGTTGAGGTCGTTGGTGATCAGCGCCGTCTTGGAGGCATCAGTTGGATGGACCTGTACTTTTTTGGTGTTGATGGTGGAGTCGAAAGACATATCAGGTGTGTTCTGCTTGGTGACTGGGGGTAGCCCATTGTCTGCCGCTTCGCGGAGCCTTACAAGCTCGTCTTGCATGCCGAAGGACTGGGAGATTTTGTTGAAATCCCTGTCACATTGGTCCGATCGGGTGAAGCTCCCGTGGACTGTGATGACGCCCCTTGGTCCTGGCATCTTGAGTAGTAGGTATGCGTAGTGTGGGACGGCCAGGAACCTTGCGAATGCTACGCGTCCTAGGATGGCGTGGTATTGCGACGGCCAGTCCACCACTTCAAATTCTAGGCGCTCCTGCCAAAAGTTGTCCGGTGTCCCGAAGATGATGTCGAGCCCTATTTTGCCCAGGGGGAAGATGCCCTTCCCTGGCACAATGCCATGGAACGTTGTGTCTGATTGTTCCAGGCTGCATTGCGGGATCCGCATAGCTGCTAGAGTGCTTGCGAATATTAGGTTGATGCCGCTGCCGCCGTCCATGAAGACGCGACTCATCTCGAAGCCTCCGATTTGCGCCTCCAGCACTAGGGCAGCATGACCTGGGCGAGGGATCTGGCAAGGGTGATCCGCGCGGGTGAATGTGATGCAGGACTCCGATCCGCTGAGGTACTCAGGGATTGCAGGCGGAGTTGTCACGGCCATGTTGATTTGTCGGGTGATTTTCTTCTGCACCCTGTTTGTGGGACGTCCCTTCTGTATCATATTAAGTGCTCCTTTTGGTGGGGGGTAAGCGACCCCGGCGTTGTTTTGCGCTGGTGCGACTGGTTGATGTGGGCCTCCAATAGGCGGCGGTGGAGGAGCTCCATGTGCTATTTCGCCTGGCGCAAGTGCGTTTCCGAACGCAGGAATTGGAGCTTGTTGCCTCATCTGTACCATGCTTTCGCTGAGTTTCTGGAACTCGCGGCAGTCCTTGAGCATGTGGCTAGCTTTCTTTTTGCCATCTTGTTTGTCGATGTAGAAGTGGATGGTGCATGGACCCGAAAGTTTGTCGAGTGCTGAAGGTCCGTTGTCGCGGTCGCGGCGTTGCCACGACTGCGTTGGTCGTCCGTTGTCGCGGAAGTTTCCGCTACGATATCCTTCGCTGCTGCGGCTGTTGTCGTTACGGTGGTCGGCGTAGCCGGCTACGACCATGTCGGGTCCGTCGCGGTCCTCATAGACGCGCGGTCTCCTCTTGCTGCGGCGTTCGCGTCTTCGGCCGTAGTCGTCTTCTTCATCTGATTGCGCCCGCTGGATGCAATCTTCGCCATCTGCCCAACTGTTGGCGATTTCCATGAGCTGGTCGAGTGTCTTGGGCTTTACGCGTCCAAGTTTCTCCTTGAAGTCTGGGCGTTTGACGCCGTCCCTGAAGGCGTCGATGGCCCGCTCTTCGGAGATGTGTGCTGCGGAGTTCTTGGTCGTAGACCAGCGTAGTATGTACGAGCGAATAGATTCACCCGTTCTCTGAGTGCAGGCTCGCAGCTCTTCGATTGAGGCGGGCCTTTTGCTGGTGCCTTTGAAGTTTCGGATGAAGCTATAAGCGAGCTCCTCCCAGCTTCAGATGGATCCTGATGATAGGCTGCTGAGTCAGACCCGCGCCGCGCCTGTCAGCTGCAGCTGAAGGCATTGCATGGCGGTTTCTTTGTTGCCTCCGTGAAGCTTGACAGATGACAGATGGTCGCTGAGCCAGGACTTTGGATCTTGCGTGCCGTTGAACTTCGGAGTATCCGAAGGAAGCTTGAAGTTGCGTGGCATCTGTGTTCGCCGGACGGATCTGCTGAAGCATCGAGCCCCGCAGAGTTCTCCTTCATCTTCATCCATCTCATATTCGGATGAGCATGCGCGTTTGGCGCGTGCTTTGTCGATCTTGCGCTGTGTAAGCTTGTCTCTGGCGTCGTAGTCGTGTTTGTGGCGGTGCGAGCTCTTCTTCCTTCGAGGAAGGTCGTGTTCTTCTTCATCTTCGGATGAGGGAGTGGGGCTCCGGTCGCGCCTGGCCGGAGCTTTCTTCTTTGGCTCCGTAGGAGCATCTTCGTGGAGCGCAGCTCCGATTAGTCCTAGTCCGGTGAGTGCGGACCTATGCATGGCCCTTTTCGGGTCCCCCTCCGGAGGTGGGTGAGCCGCAAGATACGCAGTGGCTGCCATGATCGCGGCTTGTGGCGTCTTCGGGGTGATGTTGCCGTCGGCGTCCATATCCATGAACGATGTGTGGAGGGTTCGGGTCACGTCACGCCGCTCCTTCGGGTCCATGTTTTCCACCCGAGAGTGGTGCTTGTTTCCCTGATTTTCGTTTGTGCTGGAGCCGGGTCCCATGGCGGAGAGCGCAGCTCGTCGCGCACTGGACTCAGAGGTTGCTTTCTTGCGTTTATCTAGCGTCTCCTGCATCTTGACTTGCTTCTTGTGCTCCTCGATGAGGAGGTAGTGGTATGCCATCAGCAGATCACGTGGGGAGTCCAGAGGTAGGACTATTTCGCCTGCGACGGCGCGGCGTGCTTCGGCCCATCCTTCTTTGCTAAGTTGGATGAGGTGGCCCCTGTTTTCCCCGTTTTCGCCGTTTCCGCCCTGCGGGTTGGGGTTGGGCGGCGGGTTAGGCGTTTCCTCGTCGGTTTGGATGATTGCGGCGCACAGATAGCGCCTGCAGATTGGTTGGCCGCTGCCGCAGCTTTCGGATTCGGAACCGTAGGTCCCTTCATCCGAAGGTGGATCTCACAGATTGGAGTTGCAGCTGCTGCTGCTGTAGAACTCATCTGTTGATGGTGACGTGCGTAGCACGGGGTGTGGAGCCCACGAAGCGGGCCTGATCGGCGGCACGGGCATCCGCTCGGGGAGGCGGAGGGTGCCAGTTTGTCCCAGCTGGAAGCAGAAGCTCCCGAACAGAATTTCGAGTCCGTCGCCTACGGGCTCGAAATCCTTCATGGTGGCCGGCGAGTGGGCGGTGAAGTCGAAAGCGCCAAAGAGGAGGTGATTCTCCGTCGCCGAGGAGTTGTAGATCGATCGGGTCGGAACCGTCACGACCGCACAATCAGCAGCCCCAGTTCCCACAGACGGCGCCAATTAACGAGGTTTAATCTCGTCAATGCCCATTGTTATGGACTTGGGTTTTGGAGAATATGGGGATGCTGGAGATCGTGGCACGGTTAACAGACAAGTAACCAGGGGACACGAGATTTACCCAGGTTCAGGCCCCCGGAGGGAAAACCCTACTCCTGCTTGTCTGCTCTTTTATTGCGGCGGAACCGAAGGTTACAGGGTGCGCAGATTCGATCTGGCGTGGAGGTGTGTATGTCGTAATCGCAGGGTGTAATCGTTGTTGGGTGCCCTCCTCGTTGGACCCTCCTAGCCTTTATATATGGGGAGGCTAGGTCTCAGGTACCGACACGAGTAGGTTACAAGTTGTATTCGAACTCTAGTCTTGCTCTCCAAGGATCTGAAGGCGTCATGGGCCTTAGCCACCCGAAAATCTTCATGGGCCAGCGTATGTCTGCTGTGGGCCTTCCTTGGGCTGGACCAGGTATGCTGAAGTTATGTACCCGTCGGGTATAACCATGTCACATAGGCAATGCAATTTTTCGTAAACATTTCTTCAAAGGTTGCTTTTATTCTTAAAAACTATGTCCATTAGCCTTCACGGGTTTACCAGAACTTTCATGGAGTTCCTTTCCCGCCGCGTTCGTAGCTCCTTCCCGGAATAGGGAGTAACAAGTTATAGTTCTTACACTCTGCAGAGGTGCGTCACTTTACCCATGAGAGACCTTAGGTTTTGTTGCACGGCCGGGAGTATGTCCCCGTTCAAACTTCCTTGGTTTGAGGCCTAACCTAAGATCCAAGCCAATCACCGCCTTCTCCGTGACCCCGCATGTCTCCTTGGTGTACACCATGCCCACCTTTTGAATTACGACAATGGTTTGTACAGACCGTTCAGATGCTGGAACTATCGTGGGACGTTGAGGGCTCCCACCCATATGCTGCATATCCTCTATGAATTACCAATTAATATGCATACTATGAGTGATAACAACCACGACTCGCACATCCGGCTCCATGCGAGAGGGAAAAGATACAGCTGACTTCTCCGTCCCATTCCAAATCTCATGGTCAACGCGTGATATACGGCGCAAGAATCACTGACGACATTGGTTGTTAAGTCCTAGATAATATGTTCCTTTACCACCGGAACTCTTATAGTAGGTTATTACCTCATGGTAAATAACCTATAATCACATTATTATGAAAATAGTATTTTCTGTCCTTTTTCAAATGCAGGTGATGTCAACACTGGATTTGCAAAATACTTTACATAAAATAATCAAAGGACATGAGCAAGTGTGAACTTGCCTTTTGTGATTGCAAGATTATGCACTCACGGTCTTCAAGACAATATAAAAGATCCAATATCTGAAATCAACATCATTGGTCCGGTAAGGACTAATGTTTAAAGAATCAAGATGCTATTATGCATAAGTAATGTAATGCAATTTCATAAACTCGAATCCCGAGGATAACGTTGTTCTAGGGTTTGGATACTAGAAAGGGTTTCCTTGGAATGTTGCCATTTTAGATTAAGTTTCACACATGTGCTTCTCATTAAGGCTTGTGAGTGTGTGTGAAACAATATGTAATTATAATATCATAAAACAATGAGATACACAATTGTGGAATGCTACTCAAAGACTACTTATATAAGAATGGCCTTATCTTCAAATTTTACCTTACAAGTAATGGCATTTATAAAGAACTTAAGTGTTAACAATCCTAAGTATATAAGTAAATCTTAATGTAATGTGATTATTATTGATTGTCACTTGATGTTTGAAGTGGCAAAAAGAATAACATTTGAAGAAAAGATTTCTTTTCTAAGGTCTAAACAACCCTTGTGATTAGTTGAGTCTGGTTGATATTATTTGTGCTTGCTTGAATAGTTTGGGCTTGAGATGCTTTATGACCTAACTATACCAGACCAAAGTTAACTATAAAACACATAACAAGGTTTTAGTATTATATTGAAAGTCTTGTAGACTAAGGTTAACTTTAAAATATAGATGGACTTTAGGTGTAATGATTATTATACTTATACCTTCTTTACTTCATAATATTTTCTTATAGTTACTTAAGAAGGGTATTACTTTTACTTGGTAGTGGTTTCTTTACATTAGAAATGTATAAAGGGATTTACCTCCCTATAAGGGTGTGGTTAAGATTTTTGAATAAGTAAACAATATTATTTACTACTTATGAACTCACTTATAGTGTTTTGATTTTTTTTATAAACTTGTGGTTAATATAAAGGAATGGGTTTTATCTTGTTATAATTATTTTTGTAGATTTTAGATTGGATAAGGATTCTTTTATAAAATAATCTACATTAATGGTTGAGAGATAATTTAATAAAATTGTATTTAAAGTGTGTTAATTCATTTTGAATGCACACTACCAATATTTAGGACTAAGGAAAATAGTCTGCTACCCAGGGGATAGCTGCCCCCCGACAGATGTCGTCTAACATGCGTCGTTGAGATGCGTGCTAAAACAGCTTAAGAATGATAGTTGATTAACACATCTATAATAAAGCTGACACATGACAGCAACCAGATGATAAAGAGCTTCGAGGCGGTAGCATGGGACCATACCTCTCTGCCAACACATGATATCCTCTATGTGCGTGCTTTTTGTCTCAATTTCTAGGGAGTGCATGCGCTAGATGATTCCAACGCAGTCTGACTTTTACATGTGTCTCTGAGCACCGAGGTGTGGTGATATTGTTACTGTTTATTTAGAGATATGGACAAATGGCTAACTTTGAGATCCATAGCTGCTCTAAACAAGCATAGGAAAGCCCACATACAAGCAAAACAAAATACGCAACTCCCTCTCTGTTTTGCATAGCCCAACACAAGTTACTTCTGATTTCAGCAGAGTATTACATGAAAATATATGTTTTCCACCCATATAGTATAAAAAGATTCACCGAGGGTGTTTTCATTCCATGAAGTTAAACCAACTAAGGGGCATGAACAAACCCTCTCTAAGAGGGATCACACAAACACACAACTGCCAGGTCACGTTGGTAAGTACCATACAGTTTGTATGCGACAGCTCAGGCTAAAAAGGTTAGCTTTGTCTTATAGTTTTCGGATAAATGCAGATCAAATTATTGGAAAAGTTATAACTGGAGGATACCACCGAGAATCATGCGCATGTACAACTTTTTCCTAATATTTCGTTGTATTTCTTTCTTCAACCATATACCAAACCGGGGAACGCAAACAAAATAAAGGATTGTAAAAAAAATATCGCTTTCGTTAACTACTGTAAATCCCTCACATACCCGCGAGTCTGTAGCGACACATGCGGCATGGAGGTGGCGGTAGGCTACTTAGCCATGTGATACGGCGGTGCAGCAAGTGCTCCAAGTATTGTCCACAAATAGTAGCAACCTAAGGTCCGACCAGGTTGTGAACAAAATGAGCCCACGTGATTGACTTGTCACACTCAAGCACGCGTCTCAACCTAATGTCTCTGATATGATCGCACCTTTTCGCGCAGGTACAATAGTGACGAGCGTTGAATCCAACGCCTTTGCACGCACGCCATGGAATCACGTTGGTCCTATCCCCTTTTGACCCCAGACAAAATTAAATCTGACAGCTCTATCGGGCATCCGCGTGAAGGCTGAGACGATGCATGCAGACTACTGACAAAGCACAATAGTCCAAACAAATTCTAATTACTAATTAGTGTCATGTGCCGGCAACACAGCAAATGCCATCCAGATGCTTGTTCATATCTCAACACGAATCCTACGGTGTACGCTAGGGGGGCAGCTATCCCCCGTGGCAGGAAATCCATACTCTTAGGACTAATACTCTTTATTAGACTTAATTGACTCATTTTTAGAATTATTAACAAATTTTATTTACCTTTATATGAATTATTAATTAAGGAAATAGGTTTAAATTCAAGTTAAGAAAGTGTTTAACTTTTTATTTAACTAAAAAGTGGAATATCACATTTTTAACATGTAGGTTTTATTTTTGTGATCATTTTGGTATATTACATTTATTTTTGTGATTTATAAATAATAAGATATGATTATAATAAGGTTTATTACTTTATAAACACTTAATAAACAATAAATATTTAATTAAGTGAAGTAAGAATGTATGGTTATAGTTTTAAAGTATTGTTTTTGTTTTTCTAAGATTTTTGGTATTTTTTTATATTTTTAACATTTACCATTATTAAAATATGAATTATTAAAGTATTATTACTTATAGAATTTTTATTAAATAATATTTATTTAAATAATCATCATAATAATATTTGATAATAGTTTTAAGTTGTACATTTTATTTTTCTAAAAAAATTCATATATTAAACATGTTTTTCTGAATTACAAAACAAAAGTTATTGATTTTATAAGATTGAATCATTTTATGAATTTTTTAATTAAATAACTAAATGTGTTTATTAGGTAATGCTGATGTCAGCATGAAATTAAGGGTTTTTCTCACCAGAGCCTATCCTACCCCAGTCACTGTCTGGTGGGACCTTTGCCATGTCATATCTCAGGTTTTTATTTATTACAGAAATGAATAACTCTATTTAGGAAATAATAAAATGATATATGACATCAGCGTGATGTCACGCTGTAATCACCCCAAGGATGATCCTCAGATCGTGGTTTGATCTTCGGATTGAAGGCATGCGGGCATGCGAGGATGGTCCTATTCGACTCAGCGAGATGCGGGGAGTCGAATAGTGGTGGCACGGCTGGTTTTTGGTCGCCGGAGCACCAACTCCGACGGTGGCAAGCTCTGACCTTTGTGGGCAAGACGGTAGAGATGGATAAGAGCGAATTGAAGGGGATAGAGAGATGCACAAGCTCACCAGGAACACGAATAAGGTGATGGGAAAGCGAATCGTGACCGGAGTTGATGGCGAGAGCGGTGGCCGGACTTCGGGAAGATGAGATCGTGGAGCTCGATTAAGAGGATGCGTGGTCGATTCCTTCCATGAGCTGAACCAGGACAGCACAACGGTTCCAACGATGGGCTCGATAGGGCTAGAGAGGCTCCAGAGCGATGGCGACGAGCTTCTCCGGCGAACTAGGGTTTTGGTACAAGGGGAATTTTGAGAGAGAGAGAGAGATGTGGCGTGTGGGGCTTCTCCACGGCAGCAGGAGTACATCTTATATGCCCAGAAGAGCGGCGGCACGAATCTGGACGGAGGCGGACGCCATGGCGTGGCGACGGACGGCGGCGATGCCGACAGACAACTGCTTGTGACGTTGCTAGGAAGACGACGATGGATATTTCGCAGAAAACCCCCTGGCAAAAAGTCAAACTCAACCCGCGGTCCTTATCGGTGTCCCACCTGTCAGCCCCTGTGGTGACGAGCTGGGTTCATTGTTGGGCCGAAATTGGGCTACTGCGGGGTGCCCATAGATGGTAGATAGGCAAGTGAGGAAATGGGCTGCGGCCAGAAGTTATTTTTTTTCTTTCGGTTTGTTTTCCTTTTTTGTTTTATTTTTCATTTTTTGTATTTTTCCTTTGTTTTAGGAATCTTTCTTTATAAAGGTTCTTTGCTGAATACAAGCATCAATATTAAGTTATTTTGAACTATTTGTGAACTTTTATTGTATAAAGTTATCACTTCTTTATTTTCTTATACATATGTATATATTTTTCTTTTTGTATTTGTAGGGTCTTTTGATATGAATTTAATTTATCTAATAGCCATAAACTTATTAAAGAATGAATTACTATTAATCCATGAGTTTTGATTCTTATTGTTTTATAATATTAAAGAAAATTTTATATATGTTGATCCTTCATTATTATTTGATAGATAAAGTTTTGAGTGCTTAATAGGGTAAATATTATTCTCATAATTTAGGGGATAGTAATGTATACATTTTATTATTACTAACATAAGAGTTAAAGTTTGAATTGAAAATACTTACCATAAGTTCTTTAAAGATTTAATATTCTCATATTTATTTTATTGATGTGAATAAGGGTTAATGGCTAAACATATTATCTTTATGTTTATGATCTTTATTAATATCACCCTTTAAAATAAATAGTTATTATTTGAAATGAATTATGAGAGATAATTGATAACTATAGTTTCTAGGCATATATGACTGAAATTAAAGTTTGGGTTTTAAATTGAAATAGTTTACCATGGGTTTTAGGAGTTTTAATATTCTTGTTCATCCTTTTATTTATATGAATAAAGATTATTGGTTAAGACAGATTGTTCTTATGTTGGTGTTCAAGAATGACTTCATCTTTTATAAAAGAAAGTGATTTCCTCGAAGGTCTTATGGAAAATAATTGATAAGGATAACTCCTAAGTACATATAATTATGATAGTTAGGAATGACAAAGATGTGCTTCTGTGATTTGCTATAGGGAACTATTCCTATAAAGTTGTATGGAGATTAAGATGATAGATCAATAATATGAAATGAATATTATGTTTAGTTTAAGATTTAAAGTTGAGTGTTTACCAAGAATTCCTATATTCTATAATTCACAATCCTGGAATTTTAATTAAGAAATTCCTTTCCCAGATATACTACTCCTTCATATCCATCATCATGTGTTAACATGATGAGCTTTACTTCACAAAAATATTCTTATCCACCTTTTATTCTTCTAAACCCATTGATAAATCCAATGAGCTTGATACTAAAGCTTTTTATAATCTACACTTATCCAGACTTGGTTATATCACCTACTCTACTACTGATGATCTCCAATACAATAAGTAGTTACTTCTAACTCCAATCATACCCTTTCATAATCATCCTTCTCTAATATTACTTCAATACATGTATACATCAAACTACTCTCCTCAAAAGCTTACTATTCTTTAAGAGGAATAACACTACTTCAATAAATCCATACTACACTAGCTTTAGCTTAATCATACTATCTTATATTTACTTTACTCTAGTAACCCATACTCCCAACCTCACATTATATTAATGTTACTTGTAATGGCTATCCTAGGATAATATATCTAGACTAGGGCTTACTCATGTTCTACCCACCAATGTTGTTGGAGATATGCCCTAGAGGCAATAATAAATGTAGTTATTATTATATCTTTGTGTTTATGATAAATGTTTACATTCATGCTATAACAGTATTAACCAGGAAACATTAATACTTGTGTGATTTGCAAACTAAATTAGAGTCCCTAGTAAAGCCTCTTCATAATACTAGCTTGTTGGTTAATAGATGATTGTGGTTTCCCTATCATGAACATTGAGATGTTATTAACAACAAGATCATATCATTAGGAGAATGGTATGATGGACATACTCCTATAGATAAGCGTAGCATAAAGATCAAGTCATTTTAATAGTTCAATTGCTATATGCTTTCTGATACATAGTAACCTAATTCCTTCGACCATGAGATCATGCTTATCACCATCACCGGAAGGATGCTTTGATGACATCAAACACCACACCATAACTGGGTGGCTATAAAGGTGGCATTGAGTGTTCGAAAAGTATGAGTTGAGACACATGAATCAAGAGTGGGATTTGTCCATCCATATGAAGGATAGATATACTCTGGGCCCTCTCGGTGGAATGTCATCCTATTAGCTTGCAAGCATGTGACTGGCTCACAGGGGATCACATACCACGGGAACGAGAAAAGAGTACTTATCGGTAACGAGGTTGAACTAGGTATGCAGAGATACCGACGATCAAAACCTCGGATAAGTAAACTATCGTGAGACAAAGGGAAATTGGTATCGTATGTAAGTGGTTCATTCGATCGCAAAGTAATCGTAGAAATATGTGGGAGCCATATGAATTTCCAGATTCCTCTATTGGTTATTGTTCGGAGAAGTGTCTCGATCATGTCCGCATAATTCACGAACCGTAGGGAGACACACTTAAGGATTCGATGTTGTTGAGTAGTTATGGAATGATGAGAAAGAGACCGAATGTTGTTCAGAGTCTCGGATGGGATCCGGGATATCACGAGGAGATCCGGAATGGTCCGGAGAATAAGATTCATATAAGGAAAGTCCTGTTTCGGAGTTGGAGAATGATTCCGGTGTTTTCATCGGGAATGTTCTAGAAGGGTCCGGAAGGTCCGGCACTCCGGAGGGGAAGGGTACATGAATGTGTCATAACAATGTAGAATGATTGCATCATGTACTAGGTATCATGGCTGAGCAAAATAAAGGGATAAATCAAATCCTAGTTTGAAAAAGTCAAACGCCAATTTGAAAAAGCCAAACGGCAAGTTTGCTTGGTGGAGGGAGAGTAGGAAACCTACTTGGGAAGGAGTTCCTCTCCCTCCACCCACCGGCCAAGGAGGCCGACTTGGGGGAGGACTCTCCTCCCCTGGCCGGCGCCCTCCCACCTATAAAAGAAGGGGCAGGGGTGCCCCCTCTAACACACACCTCTCTCCTCTAAACCCTAGCCCTAGCCGCCGGCCTCTACCAAGTCGTCGCCGCCCCTAGGGTTTTCCTAGCCGTCGAGTTGGGGCCCTCCCCTTGCCCTAGACGCCGGCCTAGCCTCCTCCCTTGGTGCTTCTAAACCCTATATCGCCAAGGCCTCTCTCATAGTCCACCATACTCGCTCCGGCTTAAGGCGAAGCCCTGCGAGATCTTCCCTCTACTTCCGGTACCACGCCGTCGTGCTGCCGGAATCACAAGGAGAGTGCTACTACCTCCGTTGCCTGCTGTAACAAGGGAGAGGAAGGTCTTCATCGAGTACCGAACGTGTGACCGACTGCGGGAGCGCTGCCGGAACGCGGCGCCGGAAGGATCATCTACACGATCTTGAGATCAGAAAGAGTACGACTACATCACCCACGAGAATCCGCTCTCGTTAACCGCTTTGGAATCTTTGAGGGTGAGTTCCTCTATCGACTTGTTGCTACAATATAGTAGATAGATCTTGGCTTGTTTGTTTGCATGCGGTAGAATTTTTTGTTTTCCATGCTATGAACCCCTACAGTGGTATCAGAGCCGTGTCTATATGTAGATCTGTTACACGAGTAGAACACAATGGCCATTATGGGCGGTGGTGCTTTTATTATCAATTGCTTCTTGTGTACTTTGCATCTTGCGGTATGATGGGATGAAGCGGCCCGGGCTAACCTTACATGACATCGTTCATGAGACTTGCTCCACGCTGAACATGCAACTTGTATTGCATAAGTGGCTTTGCGGGTGTCTGTCTCTCCCATTATAGTATAGATCCAATTTACAACGGGCACTTGATAGTTCAAGCATCAACGTTGTGGTTCTTTTTCGTAAGTTAGAGCGACACTTATTGAAAGCCCCAAACCACGTAAAATATGCAAAGAAAATTAGAGGCGTCTAACTTTGTTTTGCAGGGGTGTGTTGTGATGTGATATGGCCATGATTGTGATTATATTTGATGTATGCAATGTTCCTTATTGTAAGTTGGCAACCGGCAGGAGCCATATGGTTGTCTTTAAATTCTGTTAAGACCCGTGTGTCTATTCAAAGTAGTTGTAATAGTTGAAGCTGGTGGACGACAACCATGGAACGGCGTCATTGACCTTGATGCAATGCCGGTGATGATGGAGATCATGTTCGTGCTTGAAGATGGAGATCGGAAGCACAAAGAAGAAAGGCCATATCATATCACATATTATGAATTGCATGTGATGTTAATCCTTTATGCATCTTGTATTGCTTAGTTAACGACGGTAGCATTATAAGATGATCCCTCAAGCACACAAATTTCAAGTTTTAAAGTGTCCATCCTTAGTTAGAACAGTTGCTAAAGCTTGTTGTTTCGAAGCACCACGTGATGATCGGGTGTGTTAGATTCTGCAAGTGTATACGACGTGAGCAAGCCAGATTTGCTCATGCAGAAACTAAGGTTTGATCTTGACGAGCCTAGCATGTACAAACATGGTCTCGGAACACGGATCACCGAAAGGTAAAGCATGAGTCATATAGTAGATATGATGAACATGTTGATTGTTCGCCATTGAAGCTACATCAACTCTCGTGATGATCGGTTTTGATGTGGTGGATTTGGTTCGTGTGATCACTAAAACAATGTGAGGGATTTGGTTCGTGTGATCACTACATCAACGCCCGCAACAACCATGTTGCGTTCTACTCGTGAATCACATCTACGCATAGATCTAGCTCTGATACCACTGAAGGGTTTCGCAGCATAGTAAATCAAAATTTTCTACAGAAGCGAACAGAGGGAAAGCCAAGATCTAATCTAGGAGATGCAAACAACGAGAGAGATTGGATTAGATCTTCATACCCTTGAAGATTCGCACAGCGGAACGTTCGTCGGAACGTGGGTGATGTAGTCGTACTCGCTTCTCCTCCTCGCGATCCGATCCGATCTAGCACCACAAGTGGCGGTGCCTCCGTGAGATGCACACGTGCAGCACCTCGACGTCTCCTCCTTCCTCGGACCAGCAAGTATGGTGGAGAGATGGATTGGATCTACAACACGACGGCGTGGTGTATATGGTGGAGAATTTCTGCAGCAGGGCTTCGCCTACAAACAGTCGGGAGGGAGAGAGGAAGGCAGCAGGGCTACTAGGGCTTGGAGGGGAAGGTGTGTCTTGGGAGGGGGCGCACCAGCCCTCTATATATAGAGGGGGGGTGCGGCCAGCCCTTGCCCATCCTCCAAGCCTATCTCTAGTTTAAACGATTTAAACTTTCCCTTATCTAGAAACCCTATCTCTAGTTTAAACGAGTTTAAACTTATCTAGGATCGGCTGGGCCCTATGGGGCCTTGTGCCCCTGGCCCAATGCGGCCAGGACACTCCCTCATAGGCCCATGCCCCCTCCCGGAAGGTGGGACCACGTTGGCCCCCTTCCGGAAGGTTCTAGAAGCTTCCGGTACAATACCGATTAATCCGGAACAATTCCGAACTCCAAAAACTGCACTGCCTTATATGAATCTTATTCTCCGGACCATTCCGGAACCTCTTGTGATATCCCGGATCCCATCCGAGACTCCAAACAAAAATTCATAAACCAATTATCCAATCTATCCTAGCGTCGAGACACGTTAAGTGTGTGACCCTGCGGGTTCGAGAATATGCAGACATGATCTTCTATCAATAATCAACAGCGGGGTCTGGGCACCCATATTGACTCCCACACATTCATCGATGATCATATCGGATGAACCACGATGCCAGGATTCAATCAATCCCATATATATATTCCCTTCGTCTCGCGATATTTTACCTGCCCGAGATTCGATCGTCGGTATCGTCATACCTAGTTCAATCTCGTTCACAGCAAGTACTTTACTCGTTCCGTAATCCAATATCACTTTGTGATCAACTCCTTAACCACATGCTTGCAAGCGGTGTTGATATCGATTACCGAGTGGGCCCGAAGTATATCTCTCCGACTTGGGAGGGACAAATCCCATCTCGATACATACAACCCAACAGATACTTTCCGATCACCTGAGAGACACCTTTATGATCACCCTCTCATAGGATGACGTTTGATGACCTCAAAGCTTTCTTCCGATACCAGGGAGTTGTTTTATCTCATGGTCCAAGGAATACAATATTTGACATAGGAAAAGCTTCGCAAAGATGAACACAATGATACGATCTAATTGCTTCGCTTAGTTTGGGTCTGTCCACCATATCATTCTCCCAATGATATGATCTCATTATCAATCGACAACTCATGTCTATGGTTAGGAAACCTTAACCATCATTGATCAATGAGCTAGTCCATAGAGGCGTACTAGGGACATGGTGTTGTTCACAAACCACACAAGTATTAATGTTTCCGCTTAATACAATTCTAGCATGGAATATAAACTTTATCATGAACAAGAATTATAATAATAACATCTTTATTATTGCCTCTAGGGCATAATTCCAACAGTCTCCCACTTGCACTAGAGTCAATAATCTAGTTTACATTTGGCAACAATCTCACACCCATGGCACTGAGGTGCTGATCATGTTTTACACGTGGAAGAGGTTTAGTCAATGGATCTGCGATATTCAGATCTGTATGTACTTTGCTAATCTTCAGATCTCCATCTGCTATATAATCTCGGATTATATGAAACTTGCGGTTGATATGCTTGGTCTTTGGATGATATCTTGGTTCCTTAGCGAGTGCTATGGCGCCAGTGTTGTCACACAATATCTCCAGTGGGTCCAATGCACTTGGAACCACGCCAAGCTCAGTGATGAAGTTCCTGATCCAAACTCCTTCACTTGACGCTTCTGCAGCATCCATGTATTCCGCTTCTACTGTAGATCCCACGATCATGCTTTGCTTGCAGCTTCTCCAGCTCACAGCTCCTCCATTCAAAATATACACGTATCCTGTCTGAGATTTACAATCATCCTTGTCGGTGTCGAAACTAGCATCGACGTAACCTTTTACGACGAGCTGTTCATCACCCCCATAGACTAAGAACATTTCTTTATTCCTATTTAGGTACCTTAGGATGTTCTTCACGGCTGTCCAGTGTTCCACTCCTAGATCACTTTGATATCTGCTCGTCAAACTGAGAGCATTGGACACATCCGGTCTAGTACACAGCATGGCATACATGATGGAACCTATGGCCGAGGCATAAGGCACTTTGCTCATAGCTTCCCTATCATTTACCGTAGCTGGACACTGAGCCTTGCTCAATATCTTACCTGACAACATAGGCACTGAACCTTTCAATGCCTTATCCATTCTGAACCTTTTCAGAACTTTGTCTAGGTATGTACTCTGGCTTAAAGCTATCAGGCGTCTTTGTCTATCTCTATAGATTTTGATGCCCAATATATAAGCAGCTTCACCTAGGTCTTTCATTGAAAAACACTTGTTCAAATAACTCTTCACATCGTTAAGCATGTCGATGTCATTTCCAATAATCAATATGTCATCCACATATAGTACCAGAAACGTCACCGAGCTCCCACTCACTTTCTTGTAGATGCAAGCTTCGTAGCAATTTTGGAACAAATCCAAAGCTCTTGATCACTTGATCAAAACGAAGGTTCCAACTCCGAGACGCTTGCTTCAGTCCATAAATGGAACGCTGAAGTTTGCATACTTTATCAGCATCCTTAGGATCGACAAAACCTTCGGGTTGCATCATATACAACTCTTCATCAATGTTGCCATTGAGGAAAGCAGTCTTGACATCCATTTGCCATATTTCATAATCATGAAACGCAGAAATTGCTAATAAAATCCGAATGGACTTAAACATCGCTACGGGAGAGAAAGTCTCATCGTAGTCAACACCTTGAACTTGTCGAAAACCTTTCCCAACAAGCCGTGCTTTATAGACAGTAACATTACCATCCGCGTCCGTTTTCTTCTTGAAGATCCATTTGCACTCAACGGCCTTTCGGTCGCTAGGAGGGTCCACCAAAGTCCATACTTGGTTTTCGCTCATGGATCCCAATTCGGATTTCATGGCTTCTAGCCATTTCTCAGAGTCTGGGCTCATCATCGCTTCCTCATAGTTCGTAGGTTCACTGTCTTCTACTAACAAGACAGTCAAGACAGGGTTGACGTACCACTCAGGAGGGGCACGCGACCTTGTCGACCTACGACGTTCAGTAGCAGCATCGTCCGAAGCTTCATGATCCTTGTCATTAGTTTCCTCTATCGTTGGTGCAGGCGGCACTGGAACAATTTTAGGTGCTGCGCTACTCTCCAATTCAAGAGAAGGTTCAATAACCTCGTCTAGCTCTACTTTCCTCCCACTCACTTCTTTCGAGAGAAACTCCTTCTCAAGAAAGGAACCGTTCTTTGTGACAAACACTTTGCCTTCGGTTCTGTGATAGAAGGTATACCCAATAGTTTCCTTAGGGTATCCTATGAAGACGCATTTCTCCGCTTTGGGTTCGAGCTTGTCCGGCATCAACTTCTTGACGTAAGCTTCGCATCCCCAAACTTTAAGAAACGACAACTTAGGTTTAGCACCAAACCATAGTTCATACGGTGTCGTCTCAACGGATTTAGATGGAGCCCTATTTAAAGTGAATGCAGCGGTTTCTAATGCATAACCCCAAAATGATAACGGCAAATCAGTAAGAGACATCATCGATCGGACCATATCTAATAGGGTTCGATTCCGGTGTTCAGACACACCATTGCGCTGTGGTGTTCCGGGTGGCGTGAGTTGCGAAACGATTCCACTTGCTTTGAGATGCGTGAGAAAATCATAACTCAAATATTCGCCCCCACGATCAGATCGTAGAAACTTAATCTTTCGGTTACGATGGTTCTCCACTTCATTCTGAAATTCTTTGAACTTTTCAAACGTTTCAGATTTATGTTTTATTAAATAGATATACCCATATCTACTTAAGTCATCGGTAAAAGTGAGAAAATAGCGATATCCACCGCGCGTCGAAACACTCATCGGTCCGCATACATCGGTGTGTATGATTTCCAACAAGTCCGTTGCTCGCTCCATCATACCGGAGAACGGGGTTTTGATCATCTTGCCCATGAGGCATGGTTCGCATGTGTCAAATGATTCAAAATCAAGAGACTCCAAAAGTCCATCAGAATGGAGTTTCTTCATGCGCTTTACACCAATATGACCTAGACGACAGTGCCACAAATAAGTAGTATTATCACTATCTACTTTGCATCTCTTAGCCTCAATGTTATGGATGTGTGTTTCATCCCTTTCGAGATTTAGAAGAAATAAACCATTCACAAGAGGTGCATGACCATAAAAGATGTTACTCATATAAATAGAACAACCATTATTCTCCGATTTAAATGAATAACCGTCTTGCAATAAACACGATACAGAAATAATGTTCATGCTCAACGCAGGCACATAATAACATTTATTAAGGTTTAAAACTAATCCCGAAGGTAAAACTAAGGAGAGCGTGCCGGCGGCCATCACATCAACTCTTGATCCGTTGCCAACGCGCATCGTCAACTCATCCCTCGCAAGCCGCCGTCTATTCCGTAGCTCCTGTTTCGAGTTACAAATATTAGCAACTGAACCAGTATCAAATACCCAGGCACTACAACGAGGGCTAGTGAGGAAAACATCAATAACATGTATATCAAATATACCTTTGATGGTGCCAGCCTTCTTGTCCGCTAAGTACTTCGGACAGTTGCGCTTCTAGTGACCCTTGTCCTTGCAATAGAAGCACTCAGTGTCCGGCTTGGGACCAGACTTGAGCTTCTTCTCAGCAGGGGCAACGCGCTTGCCGCCGCCTTTCTTGAAGGGCTTCTTTGCACCTTTACCTTTCTTGAAGGAGGGCTTGTTGACCATCAACACATGATTATCCTTCTTGATGTCCACCTCCGCAGCCTTCAGCTTTGCGAAGAGCTCGGTGATCGTATCAGTGGAACCAATCTGATTATGAGTCACTACAAAACTTTTGTAGCTGGGAGAGAGTGATTGCAGAACCCTGTCAATCTTGAGCTCCTCTAGAATCTTGCAGTCCAGTTGCTCAAGGCGTTGAGTGTAGCCCGACATCTTAATGGCGTGCTCACTAACGGAACTCCCTTCCTCCATCTTGCAGTTAAAGAACTTCTCAGAGATCTCATATCTCTCAGAACGGGCCTGAGTCTGAAACATGGTTTTCAGCTCCTCGAGAATCTCAAAGGGCCCGGGATAGTTTTCAAAACGATTTTGAAGTTCCGGTTCCATAGCAAACAACATGGTGCTCTTAATCACACCATAATCATCTTTGCGCGACTGATAGACAGCTTTCTCATCAGCTGGCACAGTTGCAGCAGGGGGGTTACCTAACGCTTTCTCAAGGACATAGTCCTTTTGTCCGCCAGACAGAATGATTCTTAGATTGCGGAACCAGTTGGTGAAGTTAGACCCATTGTTTCTAAGCTTTTCTTTCTCAGCAAAAACGTTGAAGTTGAAGTTGGACTTGGCCATGTGATCTACAGTATTTGCAAGTACAATTTAGACTATGTTCATGATAAATAGTTCAACTTAATCAAATTACTAGATGAACTCCCACTAAATTCAACATCCCTCAAGTTGTTTAGTGAACACGATCCAAATTCACCATACCTAATCCGATCTTCACGAGAAGAGATGTGGTTTCAATGGTGGACAACGAAGTGTCGATCATATCATTCATATGACTCATGCTTAACCTTTCGGTTCATGTGTTCCGAGGCCATGTCTGTACATGCTAGGCTCGTCAAGTTAGACCCAAGTATTTCCGCGTGTGCAAAACTGGCTTGCACCCGTTGTATGTGAGCGTAGAGTCTATAGCACCCGATCATCATGTGATGCTTGGACACGACGAACTTTCGCAACGGTGCATACTTGGGGAGAACACAGTTTTTATCTTGATCTTTAAGTGAGGAATCATCTTATAATGCTACCGTCGCGATCTAAGCATAATAAGATACATAAAAGGATAAACATCACATGCATATAACTTTATGTGACATGGTATAGCCAATCTTCGCGCAATGATCTCCATCTTGTGCGTTCCGGCATGATCTCCATCACTTCACCATGATTGCCTCCACCACGAATAGCAACTACAACTATTGCTAACTACTTAGCGATAAAGTAAAGCTATTACATGGCGTATAAGAAGTTGACTCGCAGGTCATACACAATTATAAAGACAACCATATGGCTCCTGCCGGTTGTGAACTCATCGACATGCAAGTCGTGAAACATTACAAAACATGATCATCGCATACATTATACACATCACATCTTGGGCCATACCATATCACAGAAAACACTCCCTGCAAAAACAAGTTAGACGCCTCTACTTTGTTGTTGCATGTTTTACGTGGCTCATGGGAGTAGATGCTAAGAACGATTCTTACCTACGGAAAGCCACAACGGTGATATTATGGTTGCCAAACTCCGGTGTTAATCCCATGACAACTATAGTGAGAGAAACTGACATCCACCAGCCGCATGTGTGGTACAAGCCACACGTCAAGTGCGGAGCCGGTCTCGCGAACGACGTCGCGTAAGGTTGGCCTGGACCGCTTCAATCTCACTATCCCGCGTCATAAGAAGAACACAAACAAGAGGCTTGCAACAGAAAACATCAACGCCCGCAACAACCATGTTGCGTTCTACTCGTGAATCACATCTACGCATAGATCTAGCTCTGATACCACTGAAGGGTTTCGCAGCATAGTAAATCAAAATTTTCTACAGAAGCGAACAGAGGGAAAGCCAAGATCTAATCTAGGAGATGCAAACAACGAGAGAGATTGGATTAGATCTTCATACCCTTGAAGATTCGCACAGCGGAACGTTCGTCGGAACGTGGGTGATGTAGTCGTACTCGCTTCTCCTCCTCGCGATCCGATCCGATCTAGCACCACAAGTGGCGGTGCCTCCGTGAGATGCACACGTGCAGCACCTCGACGTCTCCTCCTTCCTCGGACCAGCAAGTATGGTGGAGAGATGGATTGGATCTACAACACGACGGCGTGGTGTATATGGTGGAGAATTTCTGCAGCAGGGCTTCGCCTACAAACAGTCGGGAGGGAGAGAGGAAGGCAGCAGGGCTACTAGGGCTTGGAGGGGAAGGTGTGTCTTGGGAGGGGGCGCACCAGCCCTCTATATATAGAGGGGGGGTGCGGCCAGCCCTTGCCCATCCTCCAAGCCTATCTCTAGTTTAAACGATTTAAACTTTCCCTTATCTAGAAACCCTATCTCTAGTTTAAACGAGTTTAAACTTATCTAGGATCGGCTGGGCCCTATGGGGCCTTGTGCCCTTGGCCCAATGCGGCCAGGACACTCCCTCATAGGCCCATGCCCCCTCCCGGAAGGTGGGACCACGTTGGCCCCCTTCCGGAAGGTTCTAGAAGCTTCCGGTACAATACCGATTAATCCGGAACAATTCCGAACTCCAAAAACTGCACTGCCTTATATGAATCTTATTCTCCGGACCATTCCGGAACCTCTTGTGATATCCCGGATCCCATCCGAGACTCCAAACAAAAATTCATAAACCAATTATCCAATCTATCCTAGCGTCGAGACACGTTAAGTGTGTGACCCTGCGGGTTCGAGAATATGCAGACATGATCTTCTATCAATAATCAACAGCGGGGTCTGGGCACCCATATTGACTCCCACACATTCATCGATGATCATATCGGATGAACCACGATGCCAGGATTCAATCAATCCCATATATATATTCCCTTCGTCTCGCGATATTTTACCTGCCCGAGATTCGATCGTCGGTATCGTCATACCTAGTTCAATCTCGTTCACAGCAAGTACTTTACTCGTTCCGTAATCCAATATCACTTTGTGATCAACTCCTTAACCACATGCTTGCAAGCGGTGTTGATATCGATTACCGAGTGGGCCCGAAGTATATCTCTCCGACTTGGGAGGGACAAATCCCATCTCGATACATACAACCCAACAGATACTTTCCGATCACCTGAGAGACACCTTTATGATCACCCTCTCATAGGATGACGTTTGATGACCTCAAAGCTTTCTTCCGATACCAGGGAGTTGTTTTATCTCATGGTCCAAGGAATACAATATTTGACATAGGAAAAGCTTCGCAAAGATGAACACAATGATACGATCTAATTGCTTCGCTTAGTTTGGGTCTGTCCACCATATCATTCTCCCAATGATATGATCTCATTATCAATCGACAACTCATGTCTATGGTTAGGAAACCTTAACCATCATTGATCAATGAGCTAGTCCATAGAGGCGTACTAGGGACATGGTGTTGTTCACAAACCACACAAGTATTAATGTTTCCGCTTAATACAATTCTATCATGGAATATAAACTTTATCATGAACAAGAATTATAATAATAACATCTTTATTATTGCCTCTAGGGCATAATTCCAACATCACGCGACAGTTGAGAGTTATGAGGCTTCTGAAAAATTCTTTAACTACAAGATGGAAGAGGGCAACTCCGTTAGTGAGCATGTGCTTAAGATGTCTGGGCACGCAAACAAACTCCAAAGTTTGGGTATAGTGATTCCTAATTCTTTGGGGATACATCGTGTCCTCCAATCACTACCACCAAGTTACAAGAACTTTGTGATGAACTACAATATGCAAAACATGGACAAGACGTTGCCAGAACTCTTCTCCATGTTGAAATCTGCAGAAGTGGAGATCAAGAAAGAGCACCAAGTGTTATTGGTCAATAAGACCACCAAATTCAAGAAAGGCAAGTCTAAGCAAAAGGGAAACTTCAAGAAGGGCGGTAAGAAAGTTGCCGCACCGGCGAAGAAGACCAGGGCTGGACCTAAGCCTGATACTGAGTGCTTTTACTGCAAGCAAGAGGGTCACTAGAAGCGGAATTGCCCAAAGTACTTGGCGGATTTGAAGAACGACAACATCAAGAAGAAAGGTATATCTGATATACATGTTATTGATGTGTATCTCACTAGTACTCGTAGTAGTGCCTGGGTATTTGATACTAGTTCGGTTGCTCATATTTGTAACTCGAAACATGTGCTGCAGAATAAACGGAAGCTAGAGAAGAACGAGGTGACGATGCGCGTTGGAAATGGATCAAAGGTTGATGTGATCGCGGTCGGCACGCTACCTCTTCATCTACCATCGGGATTAGTTTTATACTTAAATAATTGTTATTTGGTGCCTGCGTTGAGCATGAACATTATATCGGGATCTTGTTTATTGCGAGACGGTTACTTGTTTAAGTCCAAGAATAATGGTTGTTCGATTTATATGAGTAATATGTTTTATGCACATGCACCTTTGATAGATGATCTATTCTTATTGAATCTCGATTGTAGTAATACACACATAAATAACATTGAGGCTAAACGTTTGAAATTGAGCGATAACTCGACCTATATGTGGCACTGTCGTCTTGGTCATATCGGAGTGAAGCGTATGAAGAAACTCCATTCCGATGGACTTCTTGAATCACTTGATTTCGAATCACTTGAAAGATGCGAAGCATGTCTAATGGGTAAAATGACTAAGACTCCATTTTCTGGTATGATGGAGCGAGCTACGGACTTGTTGGAAATCATACATACCGATGTGTGTGGTCCAATGAGTGTAGCATCGCGTGGTGGTTATCGTTATGTTCTTACCTTCATGGATGACTTGAGTAGATATGGGTATATCTATTTCATGAAACATAAGTCCAAAACTTTCGAGAAGTTTAAGGAATTTCAAAGTAAGGTAGAGAATCATCGTAACAAGAAGATTAAATTTCTACATTCTGATCGTGGAGGTGAATATCTAAGTTACGAGTTTGGCGAGCATTTGAAGAAATGCGAAATACTTTCACAATTGACACCGCCGGGAACACCACAGCGTAATGGTGTGTCCGAACATCGTAATCGAACTCTCTTAGATATGGTTCATTCTATGATGTCACTTACAAATTTACCGCTATCATTTTGGGGATATGCATTAGAAACAGCCGCATTCACTTTAAATAGGGCACCATCTAAATCTGTTGAAACGACACCGTATGAATTATGGTTTGGGAAGAAACCTAAATTGTCGTTCCTTAAAGTTTGGGGTTGCGAAGCCTATGTAAAGAAGTTATAGCCGGACAAGCTTGAACCCAAAGCGGAAAAATGCGTCTTCATAGGATACCCAAAGGAAACTATTGGGTATACCTTCTATCATAGATCCGAGGGCAAAATCTTCGTTTCCAAGAATGGATCCTTTCTAGAGAAAGAATTTCTCTTGAAAGAAGTGACTGGAAGGAAAGTAGAACTCGACGAGGTTGTTGAACCTTCTCTCGAACTTGCGAGTAGCACAACACCGGAAGTAGTTCATGTGGCGCCTACACCAATAAGAGAGGAAGCTAATGATGATGATCATGAAACTTCGGTTGAAGTTACTACAGAGCCTCGCAGATCAACGATAAATCGTACCACTCCTGATTTGTTTGATCCCGTTATGAGTGTCATGTTGGTGGACAACACCGATGACCCTGAGACATATGAGGAAGCAATGATGAGCCCAGATTCTAATAAATGGCAAGAAGCCATGACATCCGAGATTGGATCCATAAACGAAAACCAAGTATGGACTTTGGTGGACTTACCGGATGGACGAAAGCCTATCGAGAACAAATGGATTTTCAAGAAGAAAACATATGCTGATGGTAATGTTACTGTCTATAAAGCTCGACTTGTCGCAAAAGGGTTTCGACAAATTCAAGGAGTTGACTACGATGAGACTTTCTCACCAGTAGCGAAGCTAAAGTCTGTGAGGATTATGTTAGCAATCGCTGCATATTACGATTATGAAATATGGCAGATGGATGTCAAAACAGCGTTCCTCAATGGAGACATTGATGAAGAGTTGTATATGATGCAACCCAAAGGTTTTGTCGATCCTAAAGATGCTAACAAGGTATGCAAACTTCAACGGTCCATATATGGATTGAAGCAAGCATCCCGAAGTTGGAATCAACGTTCTGATAAGGTAATCAAAAGCTTTGGTTTTATACAAACTTATGGAGAAGCTTGTATTTACAAGAAAGTGAGTGGGAGCTCTGTAGCATTCTTAATACTGTATGTAGATGACATATTGTTGATTGGGAATGATGTAGACCTTCTTAATAGTGTCAAGGAATATTTGAACAATAGTTTTTCAATGAAAGATCTTGGTGAAGCAGCTTACATATTAGGCATAAAGATTTATAGAGATAGATTGAGACGCCTAATATCATTGTCACAAAGTACATATTTGGACAAAGTTCTAAAGAGGTTTGGAATGGAAGATAGCAAGAAAGGGTTCTTGCCCATGTTGCCCAATACGACCTTGGGTAAAACTCAAAGTCCAGCAACGGCAGAAGATGGAGAAAGGATGAGTAAGACTCCCTATGCCTCAGCCATAGGATCTCTAATGTATGCCATGCTATGTAATAGACCCGACATTGCATATGTTGTTAGTTTAACTAGCAGATATCAAAGTGATCCAGGAGTGGATCATTGGACAGCGGTCAAAAACATCCTTAAGTACTTGAGAAGAACTAAGGATATGGTTCTTTCTTATGGAGGTGATGAACAGCTCGTTGTTAATGGTTACACCGATGCTAGTTGGAACACCGATCCAGACGATTCTAAATCTTAATATGGATACGTATTTATTTTAAATGGTGCAGCAGTTAGCTGGAGGAGTGCAAAGCAAAGCGTTGTGGCGAGATCTTCAACTGAATCGGAATACATAGCTACTTCGGAGGCTTCACAAGAAGCGATATGGATGAAGGAGTTCATTACAGAGCTCGGTGTGGTTCCAAGTGCTCTGGACCCAATGTCTATCTACTATGATAACATGGGCGCCATAGCCAATGCGCAAGAATCAAGGTCACACAAGAAGCTGAAGCACATCAAGCTACGTTTTCACGCTATTCGAGAACATGTCCAAGAAGGTGACATAAAGATTTGCAAAGTACACGCAGATCTGAATATGGCGGATCCGTTGACTAAACCTCTCCCGAGGGCAAAACATGACCAACACCAAACTGCCATGGGTGTTCGGTATATTACCATGTAATCTAGATTAGTTGACTCTAGTGCAAGTGGGAGACTGTTGGAGATATGCCCTAGAGGGAATAATAAATGTAGTTATTATTATATCTTTGTGTTTATGATAAATGTTTACATTTATGCTATAACAATATTAACCAGGAAACATTAATACTTGTGTGTTGTAAACTAAATTAGAGTCCCTAGTAAAGCCTCTTCATAATACTAGCTTGTTGGTTAATAGATGATTGTGGTTTCCCTATCATGAACATTGAGATGTTATTAACAACAAGATCATATCATTAGGAGAATGGTATGATGGACATACTCCTATAGATAAGCGTAGCATAAAGATCAAGTCATTTTAATAGTTCAATTGCTATATGCTTTCTGATACATAGTAACCTAATTCCTTCGACCATGAGATCATGCTTATCACCATCACCGGAAGGATGCTTTGATGACATCAAACACCACACCGTAACTGGGTGGCTATAAAGGTGGCCATTGAGTGTTCGGAAAGTATGGGTTGAGACACATGAATCAAGATTGGGATTTGTCCATCCATATGAAGGATAGATATACTCTGGGCCCTCTCGGTGGAATGTCATCCTATTAGCTTGCAAGCATGTGACTGGCTCACAGGGGATCACATACCACGGGAACGAGAAAAGAGTACTTATCGGTAACGAGGTTGAACTAGGTATGCAGAGATACCGACGATCAAAACCTCGGATAAGTAAACTATCGTGAGACAAAGGGAAATTGGTATCGTATGTAAGTGGTTCATTCGATCGCAAAGTAATCGTAGAAATATGTGGGAGCCATATGAATTTCCAGATTCCTCTATTGGTTATTGTTCGGAGAAGTGTCTCGATCATGTCCGCATAATTCACAAACCGTAGGGAGACACACTTAAGGATTCGATGTTGTTGAGTAGTTATGGAATGATGATAAAGAGACCGAATGTTGTTCAGAGTCTCGGATGGGATCCGGGATATCACGAGGAGATCCAGAATGGTCCGGAGAATAAGATTCATATAAGGAAAGTCCTGTTTCGGAGTTGGAGAATGATTCCGGTGTTTTCATCGGGAATGTTCTAGAAGGGTCCGGAAGGTCCGGCACTCCGGAGGGGAAGGGTACATGAATGTGTCATAACAATGTAGAATGATTGCATCATGTACTAGGTATCATGGCTGAGCAAAATAAAGGGATAAATCAAATCCTAGTTTGAAAAAGTCAAACGCCAATTTGAAAAAGCCAAACGGCAAGTTTGCTTGGTGGAGGGAGAGTAGGAAACCTACTTGGGAAGGAGTTCCTCTCCCTCCACCCACCGGCCAAGGAGGCCGACTTGGGGGAGGACTCTCCTCCCCTGGCCGGCGCCCTCCCACCTATAAAAGAAGGGGCAGGGGTGCCCCCTCTAACACACACCTCTCTCCTCTAAACCCTAGCCCTAGCCGCCGGCCTCTACCAAGTCGTCGCCGCCCCTAGGGTTTTCCTAGCCGTCGAGTTGGGGCCCTCCCCTTGCCCTAGCCGTCGGCCTAGCCTCCTCCCTTGGTGCCTCTAAACCCTAGATCACTAAGGCCTCTCTCATAGTCCACCATACTCGCTCCGGCTTAAGGCGAAGCCCTGCGAGATCTTCCCTCTACTTCCGGTACCACGCCGTCGTGCTGCCGGAATCACGAGGAGAGTGCTACTACCTCTGCTGCCTGCTGGAACAAGGGAGAGGAAGGTCTTCATCGAGTACCGAAGGTGTGACCGACTGCGGGAGCGCTGCCGGAACGCGGCGCCGAAAGGATCGTCTACACGATCTTGAGATCGGAAAGAGTACGACTACATCACCCACGAGAATCCGCTCTCGTTAACCGCTTTGGAATCTTCGAGGGTGAGTTCCTCTATCGACTCGTTGCTACAATCTAGTAGATAGATCTTGGCTTGTTTGTTTGCATGCGGTAGAAATTTTTTGTTTTCCATGCTACGAACCCCTACAAATGTCACTTATACTGGATATAAGCATATAATCTTGGTGAATAGGGCATGATCATTATAATCCGTTGATCATTTATGGCTTAGGTTTCCAGTTGACTAATCAAGGCTTCCATCCATACAACATTACAATTGTCTTATAATCATCTTCTATTTAGCTCTATTGGATTAAGAGATATAATTCATTGACTATACCTACTCGATCCAATAGGACTACTCATGGTAACTATCTTCAGAATTCATCCTTGTAATCTTCTTTGTTACCATATTGATTTGATTTCCTCCAATCACTCCCATCCTATAGATGATATCTAAAACTAGCATTACTATTTACTTCTTCTTACTTCTTATCTAAAGGACTGAAGTAAATGCTATGATAAGTACACGAGTTGATAGGTCAAGAATTGGTGAATCAATAGTTGATTACTCAACATTGATGAACAACAGATACTAAGATATGGTTCATTAGAGATGATAAAGTTTGATATGGAAAGAAAGATATATAGTGAATGATCTTGACTTGGTTTCTTTCCTACTCAAACTTACTAAAGAGTTAAGGTTAAGTGTTACCATGATACTCATGGTATAAATGGTTGAGATTTAAGATTTAGTTGTTACATTCCTATTACTTAAGTTATATTTATAACTTGGTACTCATGATTGATTATAATGAATACAATGATATGATCACCTAAGGATCAAATATAAATCATTAAGTAATGCATTAGGGTTTAACTTTATTACATTTGATCTACCCTTAGATCAAATCATGTTTACCCCAAATAAGGTTTTAGCAAAGGTCATATTGAAACTTATCACAGTCAACTTGATGATCTACTTCAATTCCATCAAGTTGAGAGAAGCTTCAATCACTTTGACAAGTTTTGTTCAAAAGCGCGAAAATTATTCGGATTTTCTATGCATGAATGAAATGCACACTTATGTGTTCAACTTATTTCTAAGCTCTAATGCTGGGATGTTATAATATCTTTCATAGAGAGCTCAAACCTTTGCATACTTAGCATCATCCTTCTTGGTTGTTATTTGGATCTTATCCATGTGAGGTTCTAGAGCTTGTGGTAATATTCATAACAAGCTCTAGTTCATCAAAAATGGATTTCCCCTTTATATCTTATTGCATTTTTTATCTTGGAGGTTTTCCGGATTCTCACCAAGAGAGGTATCTCACTTTAAAATACATGAAGTATTCTCACTTGGTGATATCCAATATTTCCAACAAAATTGGTTTTGGGTCAATCGGAGTTTCCAAACTCTAGATATCGCTATTTGAAGTTTGCCTCTTATTTGGTTTTATCCTCCCTGGCTAAAACAAAAGGTTGATGGATTATCCATACCGGAATCTCTAGTGTGCGAACACCGGAGTCTTCGGTGTGGACCGGAGTTTCGCCTCATACTTCTGGTGTGGATCCAAGTTGAAGCCCAGGGTCGTTCTGTATAAGGGTCCGGAGACAGATCAGAAACTGGATGGAAACTCCAGTGTATTCTGGCAGACCAGAATCTCCAGAGTGAAAAGCCTGGAGTCTCCGGTGTGCTTAGGTCCGGAGTTCCTGCCAAGTCTCCGGAGGGAGTATCAAGACCTGGCCCAGGACATTCTGTATGGGAGTCCGGAGATGGGCCGGAGACAGTCCAGAATCTTCGGTGTGAGACAAACATAGACCAGAGTCTCCGATGTGGGAATTCCCCAACGGGCAGAAAACGTTCTGAAGTGAGTGGGCCTATAAAAAGGGGCCCTTCTTCCCTAATGAGTGATTTCGAGTTCTACAAGTCTGCCCCTCCATTATTGACCTTCTTGAGCTTTCTTCCCCTCAATCACTCCTATGATTCTTGCATATACTTGAGGGTTTTGAAAGAGAAGATCTAGATCCACAACCCCACCAATCAATCTCTTATTCCCCCACAAGTTTTTATCCTTTGTTCTTCCTCTCTTATTCCCCCACAAGTTTTTGTAGCTTTGGTGGAATTTGGGAGAGAAGTACTTGAGCACTTATTGTGTTCTTTCCATTGCATTTGGTGCATCAGTTTGAGTGTTCGGTGAGGATTCGATTGGGTGAAAGTTGAGAAGATTTTTACTCTTGGGTTCTTGGAACCCTAAACGGTTTAGTTGTTTTGCATGTTTGAGGATTACTTGGGGTCTCCAATTAAGTTGTGGAGATTTACCCAAGCTTGTTTGTTGGGAGCCTCCAATTGAGTTGTGGATAAGTGCCCCAACCTTGTGAGAGGTTCCGGATTACCACTGACAAGTGCACCGATAGTGGAAGTGTGGATCGATCCCATTGGGGTGAGATTCACAGGAGAAAAAGGGAGGCCTCTTGTGGTGTTGGTGGTTTGATACCACCCCCTCTCCAAACGAGACGTACTCCATGTTGGGAGGAACTCGGTAAAACATAGTCGTATCCGTGTGTCTCGGTTATCTCTATATCCGAGCTCTTACTTATGCACCTTACTTTGTGATATCCTTCATGTTTGAAGTATATATCTTTCTATCACATAGTTGCTTGTCTTGCTTAGCATAAGTTGTTGGTGCACATAGGTGAACCCTAGTTGTTCTAGGTTTCGTGCTTGATAAAGTAAACACTAGTTTAATTCTGCATTTGATGAGCCACTCTCGAAAAAGTTTTAAACCGCCTATTCACCCCCTCTAGGCGGCATCTGTATCCTTTCAGAAGTGTTATAGCCAGGAGCTGCTTGCTCTACTATTAAACTCCAATATGATACTACAATGACTCCAATATGGCACGTTAGCCTTTTTCCAACTTAGCAATGCATACTACTACCAATAATAATACAAATACCATAACACCTTAGAATAGTTGCTTACATGCCACTTTTATCTACACGGAGAAGAAAAATTAATACTAACAAATATATAGGATGACTGAGCTCTCGTGTAAAGAGCCAACATCTAGACGTGGTAGTGGGTAAAAATATTAAATGAGAGAAAACAGAAAGTGAAAACAAAGTACTAAATTATTGTTGCCAAACTTATAGTATATGAATTTAATGACATACGGATTTTACATAACATGTTGCTGGCTTTACTACTCTCTCCATCTTGAATTAGACATTGTAATTATTTCTAGATTTGTATATATTTATACACTAAAATGCGTCTAGGTATATCCAAATCTAGACAAATATGTGATATCTAATTTAAGATATCCCCACAAAGTCTTATAGACACATCGCATAACATTGTTTATATATCGCCGCGTAGTGAAGACCGCTAACCTGAACTTTCACTAAACTTCATGCTACACTAACAAACGACTTGAACAGTGGACTATGTCTTGACAGAAGTTTTTTGCATGCCAGTTTCACAAAAAGTCTAAACCAACATGGGATACCACAAGTCTTCCAGAGATTTGAAGCTTATATGTCATATTCCAGCCGTTCATGAGTTTATTAGAGAACATCCAACTGTCATAGACTGTGAGACTATTCAAGAGATGTTCTATATGATAACATCTCTACTTAGATAAGTCACTCAAAACACAAAGAGATAAATATCAATATGTCATGCGGATTAGGAGAGTATTGCATCTTTATTGGGTTAGCTCTTCTACTCTCTTCGTCTCCCCTCCGTATTGACCTTTAGATCTTGTACTCCCCATCTCCATCCTATGATTTTTGCATCTTTCTAATAGATTTGAGAGAAGAGATCTAGATCTACAACCTTACCAAACCAAATTCCTTCTTTGTGAAGAAAATTTTAGGATCAAGATCTAGGTCTTTCCATTGCACTAATTGCATCGGTTTGAACGATTCAACAAGTAGGCATCAAAGTATAAACATACAACCATGCTATGGTTTGTCTCTAGGATGCGAGGAGAGACCGAAACAACGAAACCATGACTGTGCATAGCGTCGAACCATGTTCGTCATTATCATGGACTTGATCATCTTTGATCCGACATCGAGGGGCACGTGGGGGCGAGACTGATGGCAGGAGCTGGTTGCTGACAGTGGTCCTAGCTACCTCCGACGTAGGGGCCGCTCCAAGCGCGATTGAAAGGCCGACGCGTTCTCGCCTTCCCCAGAACAATTTCGGCGCCAGTAGTGCCATGGCGTGAGGGGGAGGGGAGGGGAAGGCTACAGCGACGGTCTCACCGTAGTCGCTGTTGCCATCAATGTCGATACCGTAGGATGACGCCACATATGAAGAAGCCTATGAGTCACCCTCGGCGTTTGTAGCGTTGTCGGGCCATCGATCCCCCGATTGACTGGGTGGAGGAGTCCCCTTGGATACCTGAAACGTGTGAGGAGCCCAAGTAGTAGTTACAGCAAACCATGGTCAACATTGAGGTCATGGCGAATCAAAAGCGAAAGTGGTATCAATTCCACTCCAAGGCCCTGGTACATAATTTCTCCTATTATGTTCGGGCTGCAATTGGATGCAATTTGTCGTCAATCGGGTAAAGGCTTTGGGAATAACAAACGCGTGAAACACTGCACATGTTCCTCCATGTCAAAGTTTCAGACTCGATATTTCTAGATATGATGCGTCCTAGTCTGCAGCTATTTGTGATTAAGCGGACCATAAAGTGACCCATAAAAAATCGGTGTGGATGGAAGCAAGGCACCCGTATAGAACTCAATTCGCAAATGTATATCTCCTTTTTTAATTTTGGGACTGTTTAACATGGTTGCCGCCTGGTGTTTCGTGATCTACTTCTCATTGTGAGCATTCTTCTGATGGTATAAAATTCTCATAAACTAAAACTCAATTTGTTTGTATTATTATGCACATGAGGTAAATGATGTCCAAGGGAAATATGCAAGAAGCTAGAAATTAATCTATTGATTTTTAGTTTATAATCAACTGATTGTGTTTAGATGAAAATTTGATGATGGTAAAAATTCTTAATTCTTTTAGAACAATATGTTAACATATTCTACCATAACGAAAAGCATAGGCATAGGAGTAAAATAATACCAAGTGAATTTGATTCCCCCGATGCAACACACGCACGCTTTTGCTAGTTTTCTATAAAGTGTGAAATTAAAAGAGCGAGAAATTAGCTGACACCAACTCTAAAAAAATAGAAGCAGAAGAGAGAAGGTAGGCCACCATTTTTTGTTGGTGTTTACTAACTTAGAAAATTAGACTAAATGCACGGCCGAGAGAAGATCATATTGATCGCGTTTACTACCTCCGTTAGAGAACAAAACATATAAATCTATTGAGAACTATATAATATTATATAGATATAGTATAAAAGTGTTTGTCATGATATATCCAATGATATTGATTTGATATGGTAGATGCTCATGGTTTTTTCTAGAAATTTAGTCAAAACTTCTTTTGAAAAAAATTGTATGCCTTAACGAAGGTTGTAGTATAAGCCAACGGTCGTTTCCTCCTCTGTCTCTCTCTCTCTCTATCCAATATTCCAATCCAACCCCCGGAGCGGAGCGTCACGAATTCACTCGCCGCTCCTGCACCCAAACGGTCACCTCCATCCCGCTCCCCGTCGTCGCTGCTCCCCGACCCCATGTCCGCCGCCGCCGTCGCCTCGCCGGCGCGGGAGGACGGTGGCCGGGCCGAGTGGCTGCGGGTGTACGACCGGATGGTGGCCATCCTCCGCAAGAACCACCGGCACGTCGAGGCGCTGCTCGCCGACCGGTCCCGCCTCGAGGCGCTCCTCAGGGTCCAGCACGACTTCTGGGTCGCCCGCGACGGCCTCCTCCGGGACCGCCTCCACGAGGTGATGGCTCGCCCGGATTTCCCCCTTCTCTACAACTTCTTCTTTCTCCTCGCTCGGCCTGCGGCTCATACTGCCTAGGGTTTTGGTTGGAGGTCGGTCGCAGACGCGGAGGGCGGAGGCGTGCGTGCGTAGGTGCGACGAGGCGAAGCTGGAGCTGCTCCTCGGGGACAAGGACCGGAAGCTGTGCCGCTACCAGATCTACGCCGGTAAGAACAAATCCTCCCCACCCCCTCGTTTCTTCTCCCTGCTAGTGCTAATCCTCTCCTCTTCTTCTTGTGGGGGATCTTTGGTCGATTTGGTCAAAGAATTCGACGGTTGAGTGGTCTTTTGGGGGGCTTAGGTGCAAAGTTGGCATCTTTACTAGTAGCACCAAGAACAGGGGTTGTTTCTGGAGGTTTTATGTTGCTACTGCCTACTGATATATCATTGCCTTCTGTTTAGAACACCAAGATGATGACTTGGAAGACTTCAAAACGTGTGCAGAAGCTTTGGCTGCAGAAAACACTAAGCTGAAGGTACTTGCCTATTTGCATCACTCAGTCCTCACAAGCTTGAAGTACAACTTGTCCATCTCATTAACTATTGTTCTGCATCTGCTCATTTTTTTCTTAATTTTTAGTTAAAACTGAAGCAAGTTGAGAGTTCTGCTGAGCTTAGCGAGAGAACCACGGAACATGATGAACAGAGTTGGAGAGCTGAGATACGGGAATTGAAGAAAGCCTATAAGAACCTGAGCTCGAAGAAGGATAAAGAAGTTTCTGCATTAGTTGCACAAAAGGATTTTGTGTGGAACCAGTTCAAGACCATGGAAAAAGACTATGAGTCACTCCTTAAGAAGAAGAAAATGGAGGCAGCACAGGCTACTGAAACAGCACAAAAGCTGCAGCAGAAGGTGGAGGAGCTAGAAGTGGCGGCCCAAAAGAAGGATGATGATATTAGCAGATTACAAGCAGAAGCTAATGGTGCTAAACAGCTGATACTGGCTCTCGAGGATAAGCTACAAAAAGCACACTCCCTGGCCAGTGAGGAAGAGGACGAAATCCAAAAAGTCAAGGGTGGGCACCTTCAGGATAGACAAAAGCGAAAGCAGGACACAAGTGGAATACATAGAAAATCTAGGTCTGAAGGTCATTCTCAACGGGGGAAATCCAAAAATAATCCTAGGAGGCAAATGGTAGAAGATCAACCTGAGACCAGCCAGAAGCGTCAGTGTGCCTCTTCTTTATCAAATGTAAGTATTCCATTACTAGGTATATCATTCATGTATTGACACAGTGTACCAATAACCTTGACTGTATGTTTCCATGATAGAAATAGTAAAGTCTACTTTCCTATGACTGCGCTACGTCATTTGATTGTAATGACTAATTCTTGGCAAGCTACATGAGTTGTTCATTGCTGTAAATATGGACAAAGAGTAATGTTAATGATGTAACTCAGTTGAGTATTATTCGAGTTTTTGGTGCTCATTATGGACCATCATGCATACATTCTTAGAGACAAGTAATAACTGAGCAAATTCTTTTTCTGACATTGTTCTGCTTCTTTGTTCATCTGTATGCATAAGAAAGCCTGGTCCGCAAAGAGGAAAATACTATCATTTCTTCACTCCCCTTTCTGTGAGGACAATATTATGTATCTATGGCATTTCAACTATTTTTCTCATCAGTGACAATGCCTTATTGTTTGTATGCTGCATGAGTTGCGATCAATTTTTGTCTGTATAGTAAATAGTTCTTTTCTTACAATAGCGTAACAAAGTGTTGATCAATACTTGTAATGTCTAACTGTTTAGGAACCCACAGTAGTTTTTTCTTGCTGTACTAACTAATAAATATGGACAAAGAGTAAGTTTGATGGATTTTAGGTGAGCATTATGTGAGCAGTAGGTGCCATGAAGGACCATTACACATGCATTCAAGGAGACTAAGAAGTCGCCAAATATGTTCCTTCACTACCATCTATAACCTTGTACTGCTGGTTTGTTCATCTAATATGCAAAAACAACACTTACCCTGCAAAGAGTAGAACAGCAAACCATTACTCTTCTTATGGCACTAAACTTCTGCTCATCTATGTCCTAATTCTTGGTAGGCCACATGAGTTGCGTCCTGCCGTAAATATGGACAAAGAGTTTACTTGATGGAATTTAGGTGAGCATCATGTGAGTCGTAGATGCTCATAAAGGACCATCACAGATACACTTGGGAGACTAATTGTAGGACATATCACTTTAACAACTTCGCTCATCTATGTCCTAATTCTTGGTAGGCCGCATGAGTAGCGTCCTCCTGTAAATATGGACAAAGAATTTGGTTGATGGAATTTAGGTGAGCATCATATGAGTTGTAGATGCTCATAAAGGACCATCACAAATACACTTGGGAGACTAATAGTAGGGCATGTCATGGTAATACTTTTTGCTCATCTATGTCCTAATTCTTGGTAGGCAGCATGAGTTGCATCCTGCTGTAAATATGGACAAAGAATAAGGTTGATGGAATTTAGGTGAACATCATGTGAGTTGTAGAGGACCATCACATATACACTTTGGAGACAAATAGTAGGATATGTCATTGTAACCCTTTTTGCTCATCTGTGTCTAATAATTCTTGGTAGGCTGCATGAGCTGCATTCTGCTGTTAATATGGACAAAGAATAATGTTGACGGAATTTAGATGAGCATGATGTGAGATACTCATATAGGACCATCACAGATACACTTGGTATGCCAGTAGTAGGATGGCAACTTGTCGTTTTCATTACCTTAGGTGGTTAGTTGTTGGTCTGCATGCATAGCCCAAAATTGCACAATAGTGAGAAAGTATAACATCTTTGCGTGTGTTGCTTCGAACTTTCTTCCTTGCCTATGCTGATGTCCTAATTCTTGGCGGGTTGCATGAGTTGCATCTTGCTGTAAATATGGACGAATAGTAAATTGATGGATAGTTGGAAACTAGGCGAATGTTCTTTAAGTTTTGAATGCTCGCTGTCACATAGTTTTCTTGAGACTATCGATACACCTTTGGTTTCTGAACATCTGGGCAATCACAATCAAAGTTTTAACTATATTATAGATAAGTGTGATCTTTCATATATAGTTCTGTTGAAACCCTTATGGTACGTTTAAACCTAATGTGCTTGGTTTTGATTGCTAGAAACTTCTGTTTTTGATATTACGAGTTGCAGCCTGCTACTAAATGTTTTTGAGCAAGGATTGTAGTATGGCATAGGAAAACAATAATACATTCTTGAAGTACTGAGGGTCTGAAGCACACCATCTTAATGATGTACTAGCAACTATTATAATACTAGTGTAAGACCAAGTTTGTTTATATCTGCTGGCTCTTCCTTCTGGTGATATCTGAACAACCATTTGAGCCTCTGCTGTCCTTGGGTTTGCAGTAATTTTGGAGGTGTCCTCTTGATCGATTGAGTAGCATAACTTATTTCTGAAGTGTCTTTATTGTTCGCTGTTTTGAATGATATTTAGGGAACTGTCATTCTGTTGTTGTAAATGATCTCTCCTATTTTATTTCCACATCTTGTAAGGTTGCTGTTCTGAAGGCCAATAATTTAAACCTGTCCACTGCACATTTTTGGTAGTTACAGGAAATCTTAATGGCTGCCAATGTCTTTTTGGTACCTTGTCTTGTTATTGTCATGAATCATTTCTTAGTTCCTGCATATCATTTGCTCTGTTAGATGAAACCTGAGTAGTCTGCCCTAATAGATTAGGTTTCAGAAAGCAATGCTCTTGCACATATACTAGTTAACATGGATTGCAAGGATCATATGGTTACATACCATAGCACTGAAGCGGCAGCATTCTGTTTTTAATTTTGTATATGGAAGTTAAACATGTGCTGAACAATGCCAATTCTGCATGTAGGGTCTGGCTCTCCGGCGTTGCTCCTCCTCGAGGATGCACCTGAAACCTGGGACGTCGTCACCTGCGCCTCAGCAGGTACTCTTCCACTCCAGTTTCAAGGTCCCCAAGCTGAAGACCCCAAATCTTGCCCCTCCTCCTCCCCTGTAGCCTGATCTGATGGTGTCCTGACTGACATGTGTGTGCAGCTTCTGTTAGACAACAACCGTGACGACGGTGTAATTTAGGTGATCAGGTTTGAGCTTTTGCCCTCTGCTTCGAATCCTCCCACTCAGAAGCGGCGGTTGTGTCTGTTTGTAACTTATTTGCGCCCTTGTGTTGGAAGTCTCTTTTGTAACATATTTTGTGGGGGCTGTGCTAACTGGTTAGTCCACTGACCATTGTGTGTATATTGTTTAGCGATGTAATGATGCCCTTGGGCCAGAATCTATGCTAGTGTCAGCCTGTTGTGTTTGTGAAACAATCTTTGTTGGGGAAGTAACTGTGCATGCATTATTTTGTTGGTACTTAGAGAACGTGTCCATTCTTTTTTGGGAAACTGGACACTATTTCTGTAGCTATATTTGATCTGTCCATTGACAAATTCGTCTTATCATTTTCCACGGTGAAGCTATGTTCTTTTCCGCAAAATTGGGTGATATTTTTTTGCTTAGAAGAATGCTGATGAATCGATTAGCTATGAACTGAAACAAACATATGGTGCAGATACTGAACATTTTGCATCGGCTGGTAGAAGAATTCCTTCTTGTGCCACAAGAAGAATCTTTTTTTTTTTTGAGAGAGAGAAGAAGGATCTCTCTTTCTCCTTCCCGGCTGGATGACACGCGGGCCCCAGCCCCTCAAGTTTCTGCTATCCTCACGACTCCACGGGCCAATATTAAGCCCGGCCCGACCCACCTATGCGCGTGCGTGTGTTCCTCTTTCTTGCGCTACAAGAAGGAAACCCTTCCCCGGTCACTGACACGCGGGGCCACCTGCAGCTCTCCGACCTCCGCACGCCTTGCCGCAGTCCATTATAAGGCCCGACGGCCCGGCCCACCCGGTCGCCTTCCTCTGCATCAATTGGAGTCCCCCGTCCCCTCGTCTCCGTCCTCACCGAGCCCTCTTCCTCCTCCTCCTCTTCCCGGATCCCGCCGCGCCGCCGACACCGCCGCCATGCCGTTCGTCCCTGGACCCTACTCCGGCGTCAGCACCCTCGCCCTCGTAAGCGTCCACTCATCCCGGCCGACTCTCTCGATTCGTCCGTGCGCGGCCTAGGCAGATCGGATCTGATGAATTCGTCTGCGATGTTGATTGCAGGTGGCTAGGGTGTCGGCCCTCGGCGTCGGCGTCGTCTACGGATCCGTCAAGCTCGGCATCCTCAAGGTAACGGGCCCAACCTCCCAATCCACCACGCCTTCGCCTTGATTTTGTGTCGTTCGATCGATTGACTGTGGTAGCGTCAGCGACGGTCTGTGTGTGTGTTTGTCTGTCGGTGTTACCATGTTGCCGTGTCGATATCCTAGGATTTACTATGATTTAGGAGGCTATGGATGGACGCGGTTCTAGGGCTGGATTGATTGGAAATTGGGCCTAGGGTTTGGTTAAGAGACTTGCTTGAGGATGTGGGTGGTTTATTTCCTGTTTGTCTGGGCGAGGCCGGACCTCCTGTTGAGCAACATGATCCTTGTGCAATTTTGCTGCATGATCGTTACTGGTTCGCCTGTACTAGATTGGCTTGCTCAGTTGATATTTTTTCCTGGATATGATTATTGAGCACGAACTAGTAGTTCTGAACCTGTTCTTAATAGTATTACAGTGGTTGATGTGTTCTGTTGTTGTGTTGTCGTTATGTCTAGAGCTAGATTCATTTGAACACTGCTTATTTCGTTGGGGATGCGTTCTTATGGTCTGGACTTTAGTTTGTGTGTAGTGGCAGTTAATCGGAAGGTGGTCTTTTTAACCTGGGATAGGTCTTGTATTGGTCAGGCATGCATGTGCCCTTGCTGGGAGTAGATTTCTGTATTTTGTTTCTATGCAGAGTCATGAAGATTTGATTGGAAACGCTTGGTGTAAATCTATTTATTTTATGCACTGCTTGGAATTATGTCTAATTTAAGGAACCCAAACTAGTATGTTTTATAAATATAAGAATAATCTGTTATCAACGTGCATATACTTGGCTCCATAATGCTGAATCTTAAGATTCTAGTTTTCAGTAATTCTTACTTTAACAATTAATATTAGACCAGTACTATTTTGTGCACGGCTTGGAAGTATTGTCTTATTCAAGGAATACAAACTAGTACTCTGTTTTGTAAATCTGGGATGATCTGTTATGAATGTATACTTATGCTTAGCTCAATATCGCTGAATCGTAAGATTATAGTTATCAGTAAATCTTATTTTGACGTTTCATATTAGACCAGTATTTTATATCACCTAGAGCATGCAGTTACTTTGGTTTATATGTAACCAAGACAAACTCAGTTGTCTGAAAATTGTCTGTCTGAAGTGCTTTTATTACTCTGTAAAGTTACTGAATTGGATGTCGTTCTACAATCTTTCATGGTTGAATAGACCTAGCAAAGCATCAACTTCTGATTTGAGCATCTAATACTTTTCGTGTCTCTTTTTTGTGAATCACTTTTCATGCCAGCTTGATTATTGTTACCATAACATGTATGTCTGAGTAAACCTAATTGGTCATTAATTTAATTACCTTGTTCATACTTCTGTGATCCATCCAGCCTCTTACTGTTGTTTCATATCTGCTTGCTCTCCAGGCGACCAAACCCAAGGAGGAAGCAGCTGCTCACCACTGAGGGCAAGGGATGCGTCGGAAGTACGCCGTAGATTTCGCAATGTACCTGCTCCTACATACGCGCATGCAGTTTATGATTTGTGGACCTCTTGTCTCTGACCCAAACCTACTTGGGAGTTAAAATCTTCGTAGTTTCTCTTTTGTGGAAATAATGATATCCTCGGCTGAATGACTTGAAATCAGGAAGAGAGATTTGAATCGTTTTTGTGGAGGTGGATGGAAATTGGAATTCTGTTGTGATTGTGTGACAGTAGATGATTTTATTCTGTGGGTTTACCTTTTGCCTGCGATTGGTTGGGCCTGTCTTGATTTTATCTGAAATTGTCCAGCTTATACGTATGTTCAGTCTTGAAAGCTGAATCACATCTGCTGGTCTGGCTATTGAACATGAGCAAAACACCGGCAGTATGATACTTTGTCCAGTTGTTTAAGCCTAGCCAACTCATGCAAAGAAGTGATCTTGTCGTTGGTGAATTTGGAAAGCATTCCCGTGTAGACTACCACTGCGTTAAAGGCACCTTGCACTCATGCTCTTGGTTTAAGAACAATCTCCTCCCAGTTGAGCCTACCCAGCCTGTTGACATGCTCTTCAAAACTAGGAGTGCTCGCAGCGAATATTACAGGCCATCAATTGTGAGATACTACTGGTGATGCCCTAGCCATTTCCTCTGTCGAAGTTGTTGCCGTAGGGCACCGATGCCTGAAAAACGATTTGGGCACCGAAAAAGCATACGCTGTGGATTTCCTGGTAGTCTTGGGGAGGCCATACTTCCTCTTAGAGAGAGTTACTTGATCCTTCTGCAGTTGTGTTGTCACACCACTTTTGGGCGAACTGTTTCCCCCGCATGATCGTTCTTTGTTCTCCTGTAACTAGATATGATTTTTTGAGCATGGCCAGTAGTTCTGAACCTGTGTGGTGCTGTACTTAATAGTATTACAGTGGTTGATTTGTCCCTTTTTTTTTACGTGCCCGTGCGTTGCACCGGGAAAAAAAGAAATGACACTTTTGGAGAAAAAAGGATGGTGCAACCCAAAATTTCATAATGGTTGTGTGTTGGTTTCATTAAGTTTTTTCTTGCATGGTAGATATAGTACACATGGCAATTCAGTGAAAATAGCAACATAATTTTTGATAAAAGATAAGGATAATTAACCTCTGCCAGGCGTTCATTTGTTTCCTCAAAAATTGTTTTATCATCTAGGGTTAATTAGAGCTAACACTGATATGAACACAACATTTCTAAATCCATGAATCTAGAAAGTTGATCAATCTAGGGAAGTAGGAAAGGAACTTCAGTGCGATTAGTAGAGTAGTCTACAATAAAAGAATAGTACCTGTAGCGTCATTAGCTAAAGGTAGTGTATTTATAACATCATGTCTGATATTTGCTGCCCATTGACGATCATGCCTAGCCCGTGCTTCTGTCGCGCCAAGCACGACAGGCAAAGCCCCTTGGTCTGCATCCCCAGCTTTTGCCTCATCATTGTGAGTGTTTGAATGCATGTCATCTTTTCTTGCGGTGGACCATCTGTCGTACAAAAGCATGAACTATTTCCAACAGCCAATACATAAAATGAAATTGACACTAAATAAAGTTGTAGAAGCAAACTTGTCCTAGTGCATATTCTTGGAGAAACTCCACCAGAAATGATACATATATCATATATGTAGTTTTTATAAAACAATTCTAACCTGGAATCAAAGCCTAGTAAAGGACCAGTCCGCTGATCTCTCAACCTGAAAATATCTGAATTAGGGTGTTTACACATATGAAAGAGAAAGTATACAAAAGTCCAAGTATTAACTGAATGAAATATATGTACACATCCAAATTTTAATCCTTGAATATTGTGTCAAGCTATAACTCCATAGCAAATAATAGACCTAAAAATTATTAGATCTAACATGCATTAGCGCAAGTATGATCTCTGATATAACGTAGGATTCTGATTGGCCATCAATCTGAAAAGTTTAAACATGAATATTTGGGGGCGAAATATGGGCAAACCTTGTTGGCATTCTGGAACTTCTACGGAAGGAAAGCAGCAATAACAAACATGGATTATTACACGGTCTCAAAGTGGACGAGAAAAACATGGATTATTTCATAGAGTTGAAGAAGAATTTTACCACTGTATACTATCTCTCCTTTGAACATGTGTGTGTGTACAGTTTGTTGAGAAACACACATTCAGTTTTTGACTTTTTTATACGTGCATGTCAAATTTAACTCCTTCGAATGTACTCCCTTTGAAACGAAATTAAAAAATCTTAAACCACGGGAGAGAATAAATTAATCTTTGTACAAGAAATTCATGTTAGCAGAGGTAGCTTTGCACAAAGATCTGTGCAAAGATTTACCTCTAAACAAATGAAATAAAGACAGAGTATAAGAAAGTAATTTTTGATGAAGCTCTTCGGTTTCTTTTAGAGTTTCCATCAATTCTTATCTATCATACCGTATGGTATTCCACAAATTCACCATGGCCTGACAGTTAGATTCAAAGCCCACCTTCCGCCAGCCTTCTGAAATTGCAGGATGCATGCCATCCCGGATGGCAAACGCTTCCGCAATCAGAGGATGAAGAACATACTCATTCTACATTAGCTGGTTCCATGCCTGCTCAAATTAGGATGTGAGTCTGGGAGGACTTTCCACGTGTTCTTCAGGTCAATTACTGGCGGCTTCACCTACAGTAGCAGACAATGTTGGTGTCGTAGTGCAGAAGGCCACATGAATTAGGTCCCTGTGCTCCTTGAAACCCGCAGGGCACGCAAGCCTTGCGCCCTCAAAGGTCTGGCCGTGTATGCGCCCGGCAACCGCCAATTCTTCGTGCTCTGTAGCCATGTCCGTGTAGAGGGAGAACCGAGATCTGCGCGAGAGAGAGAGAGAAGAGACGGCAGGGACTCACCTACTTTGACCAGCCAAAAATCATTAGATCCCCACACAAAACCCTCGAGGAGCAGTCTGTGGCCATCCCAGGAGTGGGCATCGAAGATGGACGCCACCCTGCGCCTTACGACGCCGTCGAGCTTCGTTGTGGAAGAGGACAGTTCGGGGGGTTACGCAGACGACTGAAGGGGAGCTGGGCGGAGGATTAGGGCAGCCATACCGCCAGCCGAGAGCGGCCGCTTGCACGCCGCACAGAGCAGCATGTCTTCCGAGCCATGGAATCAAGAGCTCTTTTGTCATCTTTTGTCAGATCGTTCAAAAAAATATAGAGCTTCTACGTCAGATTCCCTCTGCTGATCTTGCTGACCAGTGGCCAGGCCTGTAGGCGGTCGTTGGAGCAGGGCTAGCAGCCCCCCGGAGGGCTGCGCGGTGGAGGAGGACCTCCGCGCGGAGCGTGCGGCCACTCCATCCCGGTCGTGTACAGTGTACCTGGCTTGGGAGCAGGTCCCCGGAGGTCTGGGCGATGGAGGGGGGCCGACCTCCATGCCGAGCCTGCGGCTGTAGCTCGTGCCACCATCCCGGACTTGAGTAGACGACAAGGCCAAGCGGCGGCCGGGAGGGAGGAGGAGGGGATTGGGATTGGGTAGGGAGAAAACGGTCAACGAAACTGTTAAGTCTAATTAGGTATAGATTAGTGGTGGCATGCTCTGTAATTGCTCCAACTTCAGAGATAAAATCGTCCAAAAAAGTATAGGTACTACAAGAAACGCTCCTTCCTTTATTATTAGGTATAGATATGGTTATGTATAGAGCCTGATTCATTGGAATACTGCTCAAGTCGTTTGGGATGCATGCTTATGGCCTGGTTTTTTTTCGAGAGTACGCCAATGACGTACCATTTTTTATAGAATTCTTGCTGCGATTAGATTTGTGTATTTTGTTTCATTCTCTAGTCTGGGACATGGGAAAATAAATTGAATTACTCTATTCAATAACATGTGAAGATTGATTGGAAACAGTTGAATTTCTAGTCTCTGGTCAAGAGCACACGAAGATTGATTGCAAACGCTTGGTGGAAAACAATTTATTGCGTGCACTGCTTGGAACTATTTCTAATTTAAGGAATCAAAACTAGTACTACTCTGATTTATAAATTTGAGATGATCTGTTATGAATGTACTACATATACTTAGCTCCATATTGCTGAATCATTTAATTCCAGCTTTTAGTAATTCTTACCGTGGCATTTTATATTAGACCAGCATGTAATTACTTTGATTTATATGTTACTAAAACAAACCCACTTGTCTGAAAATTGTCTGTCTGAAATGCTTTTATTACTCTGTAAAGTTACTGAGTTGGTTGTGGTTCTGTAATCATTCATGGTGGAATGGACTGTGGTTATAGTAAAGCATCGGCTTCTGATTTGAGCGTCTAATTACTTTCCCTTTTTTCTTCTGTGAATCACTTTTCATGTCTGCCTGATTATTTATACTATCATAACCTGCATTGCTGAGTACACCTAGTGGTCATTAATTTAATTACCTTGTTCATAGTTCTGTAATCCATCCAGTTTCTTACTATCGTTTCATGTTTGCTTGCTCTCCAGGCGACCAAACCCCACAAGGAGGAAGCGGGCAGGGGATGCGTTGGAAGTACGCCGTAGATTTCACAATGTACCTGCTTCTGCATATGCTCATGCAGTTTTTGATTTGTGGACCTCTTGGCTCTAACCCAAACCGATTTGGGAGATAAATATCTTTAGTTTTGCTTCGTGGAAATAATAATATGCTCGGCTGAATGACTTGAAAGCGTTTTGTCAAGGTGTTGGAATCCAGACCCAGTTTTGATGTTGCATTGTGTGTTGTATCTATGATTTTTTTCTTTGCCTATTTCTTCCAACGATAAAGGCCACCTGATAGGTACGTGAGAGGTTATATGTCTTAAGTTTATGATGAACATGGTGTGTTTTCTAGGACAAAGTAAGTTTAAGACATATAACCTCCTTGCGTATCAACTTAATATCGTGCTTCTACAACAATCTGATAATAGATTACCTGTATCAAGTTTTTATAGTAGTTTAATAACACCACTATAAGTTGAAACAATAAAGCAAAGTTTAACATGGCCATCGATTGTCGTGTGTGTTGCATGCGTCCCTAGCAAAATCTATCCAGTTACTCTGCGCTCACATCCGATAAGTTTGGCAGTGTTGCGCCATGCTCCAGTACTTCCATTGCTTCTTTCATGGATGGTCGCCCTGTATCATCAAGCAATGAACACCAGAGTCCCAGGACAGCCACAAGCTGCATCTGAGCCACGTCAAAGTCACCATTTAACCTTGCATCTGCCGCATCAAACATGTTTTCTGGGTTGCGTTTGTACACATCCCAGACTTCCGCCCTGGATTTTCCTGTACATGCAATCTCTAGTAAGACAATTCCAAAGCTGTAGACATCAGAGCAAAGGTTGACGCTGGTTATCCCATGTTTCATGCACTTTGGGTCCATGTATCCTCGCGTCCCGATAGGATACGTCAGCACTTCTGCATTGGCATTGCCAGCACCTTCCAACTTCTTGCTAGCAGTTATCTGCACTACTTCAATCTTTTGGTGGGCAATCCTCGACAGCCCGAAGTCAGCAAGCTTTGCATTGAATTGTTCATCCAAGAGTATGTTGCCTGGCTTGATGTCTCTGTGTAATATACATTGATTGCATTCGTAATGGAGATAACGAAGAGCTGACCCTATGCCCTTCACTATATTATACCTGTTAAATAAATCAAAAGTCTCACCGTTAAATGTTGAGACTTCATTCGCATTCATGCATGTTTTTCTTTTTGGCCCTATGTTCTATAGTTGAAAACGCATATTCACATGTCAAGGTGCACTTAAACATCTGAGATGTTGTCACATAAGCAAGGTGTTGTGCTATTTAGGCCATTCTGAACTCTTGCTATGCTAAATACATGTAAAAGAAACTCTTACTATATATGCCGCTAACTGCACTTCTTTTTACCTTTGAACAAGAATAATTAAAATAGTGACATGCATATTGATTGAAACTATTGTAAGTTGTTCTCAGATAGGTGAGTATCTATGCATAGCTGTGGGAGTACTTTTATGTACTAACAAATTACCTGTACATTCTCTAATTTTTTTTTACCTATACACGGAAATAGTACTGCACTTTCAGAATCACCAATTGATCCACAAGTACCTAGTTACTTATAGTGTGTATTATTTCACCAGTGTACCACCAGATTGAACAAACTGATAGTTAAAATGTGGATCTGACCTAGGGATATCCTACCAAGCTAATAGATTATAATAACTTTAATTTCCTCCCAAAAAAGGAAATAAGGGCATCTTACCCGCAAAAAAGAGAGGAAATAAGGGCATCTAACTAGTGTAACATTATGGTAGAATTTTGCACAACTATTGTAAGTCCACACACATACATATATATATTATATAATATATATAGTCCCTCTATTTTCTAATGTCGTGCGTTTCTAAACACCTAAGAATTTCTAAATAAAACTAGTAATGAAGTTCAATAACTTCGATCAACTCTATGAAGAAATTGCTTAAACTAAAACAGTAAGTTTCACAATTGCCCTTAGTGCAAAAGGCAATTAATTATATTATTTGACCAATTATTTATTAGCTAACTATGAGACTTTAGTTTTTCTATATGGTGTAAAGCTTTTTTGACCATTGCGTGTGTATCAGTCAATGCACATGACGGGAACCTGCCTCCTGCATAGGCATTGCCATCACAACACTTCTCCGGCTATGGTATAGCCCAATATGTGAATACAAATTTCAAAACAACATTTCATAAAGGTTTTTATGATTTTAGAAGTTCAACATTTTTTGCTCCACTATTAGACTACTCACAATAGATGTAACATAAGTAGTATCATGCATTTCATTGTGTACAAGCAGTCTTACAATGTATTTTGTCTTGAGAAATATGTTACCATCACATCACATTTTCTAGTACAAAATGAGACAGCAACACCAGAAAATAATAAATATAATATGTTACCATCACATCACACTTTCTAGTATCACATGCATGTTTTTAGTCTATGTTACTCTCGACTATGATTAGTCTTACATGATACAAATGCATTGTAGATATAATATCATGTGAATCTATGATGGTGACCAGTCATGTTTGTTGCATGCCAATATGTTTTGGGTTAAATAAATCCCATTGTTGAATCTATATTTGATACTATCATTATTTTGCTCAAGACCAATTAATTTGCATGCAAATGCAATACATACGTACGTAACTCTTTGCCCATGTTAGAACCTCTTCATTCTTGTTCAAGTGCACATCGAGGTTTCCGTTAGGGACCAATTCATACACGAGGAAGAGTTCAACGCTCTGCTTCTGCATCCACCAACACATGAAATCGATGAAGCTGCTACTGCTTCGGCAACACCAACCCTTGAGCCTGACTAAATTTTTGTGCCTCGTTTCACTAATGGTCTTGAGTTCTGCATGGAAGTCCTTAATTTCTCCATTAGTTTTCTTGATTTTTTTCACTGCTACTTGATGTTTCTGGCCGTCATGCTCCGTCAACTCCCCCTCATATACAATGCCAAAAGCACCCTGTCCAAGTTCTCTGCTATTGGAAAATTCATCTGTCGCGGCAGCCAACTCACGATACTCAAATCGTTTAGCCAAATCCCCTACTCCTTTCACAAAGGAATCGTCTCGGTGTTTGTGCTTATAACATGCCACACTAAATAAAATCACTACTACCAAAATAACTAGTAGCACACTGGGTCCGCCAATCAATGCTGCAAATAAGACACGATTTCTAGTACCTGTTCAGGGAAGGGGAATGCAGATGAATTTAGTACTATAGAGAAACAGAGGGATTTGTACTTTGCTCAAGAAAAAAAAGTTGAATTGCCTTCATAGATATATTGCATTTTGTATTTCCTAAGTTTATATAGCAATGACATTTTTTAGTGTGATTAGGAATTAGTGATCCTTGAATTTCCTAAGGTATCAGCAACATTGAAAGAAAGAACAACAAAGCCTCAATGACTTACAAAGGCTTGTTTTTATCATCCATTCAGTGTAAGTTTTGCAAAAAACAAAAAATGCCATCAAGATTAAGGCCGGTCTCGGATACTAGTAGTAAAGTACTATGAATAAATGATACTATGTTTTTTTTGGAAGGAATGCGGTAGGGATAATGATTTTGTTTTTCAAATAATAAAAATCCAAATCTGCGCACATGGGGACTTGAACCTAAGTGGTTGGGCTGTATATCCACTTCCCTAACCAAGTAAGTTTGGATCACTTCTATAAATGATACTATGTCACAATTCCTTAATGTAGGCACACGAGGCAAAAAGATAAAAGCCCCCGCATCCCCCCCTCCGCCCTAGCAACACAGGAGAAACTCTAGCCACCGCCGACTCTCCACCTCTCCTCCCTTTCCCTGCCTCTCGCCCCGTTGCCGGCCGGGTTGCCAAAAGGTTATAGACTCTTGTGCCTGCATTAAGGTTTATTTAAAGACGTCCCTCATTGGAAACATCAGCCAGAAGGTTTATTTTCGTTTGGCTATTTCTGGTGTGGATATATAGAAGCAAACAAATATATATCCATCTCTGATGTGTCCAGATATATTGTCCCGTAGCTCTCAGAAAAAAACCTAATCCTCAGTCTTCCCATGTTCATGGTCGCTAAAGCAGTACAGGCCGGCTACACGGGCCTGATTCTATTACCCGTGTGCATTGGCGGGACAATGTTGGGTAAATATTCCATGACATAATTACCGTCAGCAGTGACAAAAATGCTTTTAAGAGAGTGAATAAATATATCGGACTTCATAATATTCCCATACAAAAACTGTTAAAGTGTTTATAACTATAAGAAAAAAAATAACGTATCTAGAAGCACAATGGTTAGGAAAGTGGATATACAGCCCAACTAGTAACATGCATATGGAACTTATAGTGAAGAGTAACATATGTGTGATGTCATGTAAAGTATCATTTAATAGGTTATAGACTCATTTTGCTTTGGTATGTACTCCCTCCGTTTGGGATTATAAGTCCCGCGCGGATAACTAGGTTGCCAATTTGGACAACAAAACATAAATAGTATAGCATAAAAATTATACCATTAGAAACTTTAGAGGTTATATTTTCTAATGGTATAATTTTTGTGATATATAAGTTGTGTTTTGTTAGTAAAATTAACAACCTAGGTATGCGCGTAGGACCTATAATCCCGAACAGAGGAAGTATGATGCTACACTAATTAAATATGTTACCCTATCTTCCTCTCTCTTCATTAACTTAGTGTCACAAGCAAATTTTCTGAGTTTGACCTTTATTTACTACCGAAGTTAGTTGCACTATGACTAGGCTAACCTCAAATTCGAGCCCTACATCACATTAACGCTCTCTAGGCAATATAGGTTAATCTTCTGCGAGTTACTGACCGTAGTCACAGTGGACAAATGTTTTGGAAGATTAGAAAAATATTCAAGCTTCAAACTAACCTTTTTGTAATTTTATTTTTTTACCCCTTTCATCCAATCATTGGCTTGTACAGTTTTTTCTTCCATCGGACTACGATGTATAGTGTTTACCAAAAAATAAAGCAGAGCTCCTGCCGTTCAGGCTCAGAAACTACCATATAAATGTTTTGGAAGAGCTCAAAAAGCTCTATCTCCGCGCTTACGCCACCTAAGCTCAAAGTTTAATAGAAAAGGAATTACAAATCTAAGCAGTATAGAAGTGGTATATTAAAAAAACTAAGGGTTCCAATGAATTTTTGTCCATATGGCTGGTATTGGGGTATCTTAGAATAAATAATGAGGTATATTGAAAATGATAAGTTGTTATAATACCCTTGTATATGAATATATGAGGTATATTGAATATACGAACAGGTACATCTAGATAGATAGATAGATAGATAGATAGATAAGATATTACCTTTGCGAGCAAGCGTTGAGTTGAATGACCAGGACATAATCTGATGGAGCTCGACGTTTAGGCCGGTGGCCGCAGAAAACCCCACCGCCACCTCCGACGGGAGCAAGTCCGTGACGGGGGGATATGTCAACTCCTTACTGACCTCATAGGAGCCTCGCGTAGAATTGCCATCAAAGTGGAGAGAGGCCACCAGCATACGTGTGGTGCTGTTGAACGTGATGGACGCCGTCATGGCGCCGATCATGGAGCCGTTGACGCTTGTTGCGCTAACGGATTTCCTGACAGTGTTGATGTCGATGCCAATGTGCTCGAACATGGAGTCGTATGTGTTTTTGTATGTGTCGAACTCGACGGCAAGGAACCGGTTTATGCCCTGGGCGTTCAGTCCGTCGCCGCTATGGAGGCCAAGGTTGCCCCCGCCAGAGTTGGGAGGTAACATGGATGGATAGCTGGAGAGGAAGAAAGCCATGCCGTCGCCGGCGTATTGTCCGGGGAGCTTGATGCTGAAGTTGAACCGCGTGGAAAAGCTCGCGACCTCGCCGGTGGTGGTGTCATAGAAGGGCACCGGGTGATTGTAGGTTCCGCCCCAGGCAGTTGAAGAGGGGCTGCGCCCTCGAGCTACAGGTGAGGTCGACCAGCTCGGCCTGCGAGGACGCACTGCCCTCGAATTTGAGGTCGTCCTGGCGGTAGCTGGATCTGTTGGAGAAGTCGAAGTTGAAGGAGAAGGGTGACAAGGCATCATCATCAGCAGCGGCAGCATAGAAGGAGAGGAGGAAGCAGCAGCTGCCGCAAAGGCGGAAGAAGAGGAGCTGCTTGTTGTAACTTGCGTGCATGACCATCATCAGCAATGCTATTAATTGCTAGAGCTGCTTGGAACTTGTTGCAAGGGATAACCAACATATACTAAACCACCATGAATATATACAGTATAATACTACTAGAGGCGGCTAAGTCCTTATACAGTACTACATCGAAATGATTCAATACTGCTAATGATCCTTCCCACTGCCTTTACAAAGGCGAGGCTGCTAATTAAGAATCACTGTGCATGTGGCCGGTAGAGAAGAAAGAACCTGGACACTGCGAAAGTCGTATCAGCAGCTGGTTGAGCTGCTCATGGCGTCGCTACTGACGGGAGTACGTCTTTACGCTTCCACAAAACAAAACAAAACAAAACAAAAAGAAAAGCAAGTGCCTCGTCCGTCCTGGAAGAAATATTCTTCTACGGGAAGGCAACAGGAACCCATCAAGAGGATTAAGTAATACTAGATGTCTACATAACCTTTTTGCACAATGTGACCGACACGGTAGACTTATGATAAATCTACAAAGTTAGCTTCTGTTGGTTTGTGTGCAGGGAGAGGTGTGAGAAGACCCACGGTGTGAGCAGTTGAGAGATCATGTGTGTTAGCCTTTTCTAGATCACCAATGTGATTGACCTAGTGAACATAACATAAAGAAATATCAAAAAACCATCACACAGCAAAAACAACACATTCCATGTCTATGATATCCGAAAGTTGAGTACCTTTTCTTACACCATAGAGACAATAATGGTTCAATATTAGGTCATACATACAAGCAGCACCACCCTTATTTTGAAATCAAATGGCCAGGAATTAAAATTAAATATTCACGTAAGCACCCACGTCCGCAACCTCCCTCTGCAAGGCCGAGGCAGGGCGACCCTTGGCTTCGATGCCCTTTGCTCTAGCCCGGGATGTCGACAGCGTAGCTTTTGGGAAACCTCTCTCGATGTGAAAGCGAAACTGATAGGGAAGATAGATAATATTCAAGAGTTAGACACAAGGGCCCACGTGCCAGATGCAAAGAACGGCAGATGGCCTCAGAGAGCCTGCATGTGACCAGCCTTAAGTAGGGCAATGCGAACCCGATACCCGCTAACTGGATGGGGACCCGCTCTAAATGAGGAGGGTCTAGTAAAGAATTAAACCCACGGGACTTCTTAGTGATAAAAAGTTAGACCCGTCGGGTCTAGCGGGTGCGGGTCTAGGGATGGCAAACCCGTACCCGCAGGCCCGCTAAAACTTGAGGACTGGCCCACATGTCGGTGTATTGAGTCAAACCCTAAGAGCCCCATCTGCCCACGATCCCAGCCGCCACGCATCCCACGATCCCAGCGGCCACGCACGCACCCCACCCCTAGTTTTTCCCCACGACCACGAACCCATTCCACATCCTGTGGCCGCTCTCTGCCTCCCTCACTGCTAGAAGTCTTGCACAGAGCACCGCCACCGCCTGCCGCACGCCCCATCGCCACTCATCCTTGTGCAGAGCGTCGTCACCGCCCACCGTAGTGCCGACCGCTGCTCCATCCCCATTGCAGTGTCCTCGTCCCCGCCATCGACGACAACCGTCGACAACATCCTCGTCATCGTCCCTACCGTCGGCACATGACAGCTCGACCGGCGCCCTGCTCAAAGGCTGCGCCACGGCCAGGGGGGCTCTGCATCGCATCTTGGCGGGTCCCTGTTGAGTCCCCATACCCGGCCGGGTCGCGGGTCTGGTGGATTTCCAGACCCGACAGCATAATCGGGGCAGGTCGCGAGGCGAGAAAATGGGACGAAGGCGGGTATGGGAGACCTTGATCCGGACCCGAAACCGGCGGGTGCCATCCCTAGCCTTAAGTCTATACTACCTCTGTCCAAAGGCTTAAGGCATATAACTTTTTTCAAAAGTCAAACTATCTAAAGTTTGACCAAGTTTTTAGAGAAAAATACTAGTACTCCACTATAACCAATACTAGTATACTACTTCCTCCGTTTCAAAATATAAGATGTTTAGCTTTGTGAAGTAAAGACTACTTTTAGTATGTAGGTTCACTCATGTTTGGAGTAAATCTACACACTTAAACAAGTCTAGATACATTTTCTTCACAAATCTAAAACATCTTATATTTTAAAACAGAGGAAGTACTATATGTTTGGTCAAAGTACGAAGAGACGACCCTTTTTTAAATTGCGTACGGGGAAATCGGGATTAGATAATAGAGTGGTTACAATCCACCAGTTGGTATATTTGATGGGTGTCTTTAACGCGTACGTAGTGACGTCAACATGTTTATTTCCGTTAGGCTAGCTGGCCCATGTTAGCTGCGTCAACTGGTTCAGTCTCGAACGGCCGCAGCATATCCATTACATCAACTCTGTATGGCAGGTTCGTGTGCTGTTCGTTGTGCTACTAGCTAATTCTTTTTTGTGAATGATGCCGCTAGCTAACTTTGTCCGCAGTTTGCTATCTTGGCCGTATGCCTACCAGTATTTTATTTGCATGTGGCCGACTGCTCATTTTCTTGTAAATTTCATGTACTTCACAAAAGAAATACTCTGTTTCTCTGTACTTTTCCTAAAGTAGTATTATGGTGCATGCAAGTGAGTTGTGGGAAAAAGAGCTACTACGATGACATATAAGCTGAGTGTAGTTGTCATGTATAAACAGAATACAAATCACGATTTAAAAAGGAGGAGAAAAGAATCATCCAACATAAAAAAAATTAGTTTAAATGGAACAAATAATTGTTGAGAAAGGTTTTGTACTATGTGGGAAAAAAAAGCATCTGGCACGTTGTAGGTCAAGTTGCAACAAATATAAAGAAAAGATTCCAATTGCAAGTCAAGTTAGAGATCACAAGAAAAAGCATGGATCCAGATTCAGAAATTCACTAGTCAAATTGATAGTCAATTGTTGTTGTTTGAATCTGAGTCACATGCCAAGTTGTAACTACTTCCTTCATCCAGAAATAAGTGACTTGTCTTTTTCTAGATTTTTACGTATCTATATACTAAAATGTGTCTAGATACAAGCTAATTTAGACAATTCCAAATCGTTTATTTCTAAACGGAGGGAGTAATATAAAAAGATCCAAATTGCAAGTTCAGTTGCAACTCACATGAAAAACTACATATTGCAATTCATAAAAATTCCTGGTCAAAATTGCAAGTCCAGTTGCATGTCTGACGAGGTTTTGACTCGTCAATGCCCATTGTTATGAGCTTGGGTTTTGGAGAAGATGGGGGTGCTGGAGATCGCGGAATGGTTAGCAGACAAGCAACTAGGGGACACGAGATTTACCCAGGTTCAGGCCCCCGGAGGGAAAACCCTACTCCTTGTCTGCTCTTGATTATGGCGGAACCGAAGGTTACAGGAGTGCACAGATGCAATCTGGCGTGGAGGTGTGTATGCGGTGGAAAAGATTGGTTCTCCTCGTCGTGCCCTCCTAGCCTTTATATAGAGTTAGGCAGGTCTTGGGCACAGATTGAGTCGGTTACAAGCTTAGGTTTTTTTTCCCTTTTGAATATTCTATCTGTTCTAGTCTTGTTCTCCAAGGATCCGAAGATGTCATGGGCTTGGGCCACCCGAAAATCTTCACGGTCCGCGTATATTCTTGTGGGCCTTCCTTGGGATAGACCAGGTATGCTAATATCGTGTACCCGCAGGGTATAACCATGTCAGTAGCCCCCGAGTGTTCAGTCGAATCGTAGATTCGGCTGAGGACTCTTCAATCTTTCGGGTGCAGCTGTTTCTGTTCATCAGGAAAAGAACGATTTTAGTGTGTAGGGATTGTTGATGCGTGCGCCTAATTCTCCTGACGGATCAGGGTCAGTTAACTCGAACCCGGAACAAATGCTTGCGTAATTCGACTCAGGTCGTTGAAGTCTTACAGGAGTCGAATCCCAGTAGTTTTCGAATGATGTACCCAACACGTCCGTCGGGATTTTCATCGCGCCTGTTGGCACGGATTTTTACTAGCAGAGCGCAGTCGGGTGCGTTACCAGGCCATCAGATGGTATATGTAGATCTTATCTTTGCGTCGCAGACACAACATCGGAAATTTTATCACCGCGGAGGTGTTTCGGGTGTCCAAGGAGGATGTTACTCACTTAGCGTTGGTTGGGGCAAAGTTGCCAAAAAGTTTTTACATTTTGATCCGAAGGATTGCAGTCGAATAATTCATAGGGTGCGCGACCAGCGCTCCCTATGGGAGTAGCCCCCGAGTGTCTGTTCGAGTCGTAGACTCGAGCAGAGACTTTAATTCAGCCATTGTTAGCTTCAAGTCCGTAGGACATATTTTTTTTCTTTCGGATGCTTGAATCAATCCTCCCTATGGGAGTAGCCCCCAAGTCCCTAGTGGAGTCGTAGACTCGACGTAGGACTCGAATAATCAATGTTGGTGTAGTACCTTAATCATGCCTCAGGTGCGCGGCCAGCACTCCTGATAGGAGTAGCCCCCGAGTAGTTGCTTGAATCGTAGATTCGAGTGAGTACTTTTAGCTGTTAGCCGAAGATTTCTAACCGTTGCTAGTGTGGTTTGATGACGTCAGTGTCGACGATCGGTGACCTCAACCGTCTGTGGAGCCAGAGGTGACGTGACCAGACGAACATGTGTCCCACTTTCTGACTTGGAGTTGATGGTTCATGCGCGACGTGGCGAGAATTATGGCGTCTCCTCGGTTTCCATGCGTAGTGGACGGCGTGTGAGCGACGGTACGCTACTGTGTTGACACGTGGACGATAGAATCTGATCCTGGCGTTAGGGCTTCCAGATGAACGGTCCCTATTCATCGTCTTCATGCTTATAACTGTGGGGAAAACTGTAGTTTGTTTTCACCATAGCCATTTGCTTTCTACTGCCTCCATTTTCTTGAGCTTTTCCCTTTGCGCGCTGGACGCTCTCTGATCGTTCCCTTCCTCGTTCTTGCGCGCACACTGCCGCCGTCGACGCGCCGCGGTGGGGAAATCGAAGAAGGCCTCCATCGAGGCAGGCACCAGTGCTGCTGCCGGCGGCAAGAAGGGCACCGCCGCCGCTCGTGTCACCGAAGGTGGGTGGCGGCGTTCGAAGACGCGCGAGGGCGACCTGCACAAGTTGCGTAAGGCGGGTTTGATCCCGCGGGACAAGGACGCCGTCAGGGTCCCCGACGATGAGGTAACTCCCCATCCACCCGTAGGGTTTCGGGTGATGTTTGTTGCTTTTGTACTTCGCAGCCTCTTGCTCCCAGTCCACGATTTTCTTCGTGGATTGTTGTTCTTCTATGGCATCCAACTCCACCATATTTCGCCCAATTCTCTTCTCCACATCGCCTGCTTCATTGCTTTTTGCGAGTGATGGCTCGGTATCGAGCCGTACTTTGGCCTCTTCCGTAAGCTGTATTCCGTGAAGAGGCAGTCCGGCTCCGACGGAGTTTATCCGATCGGCGGCTGCATCATTTCTCTTCGATCTACTGTTCTTTTCTTCTCTTTCTCTATGTCTGAGTCTATCCAATACTGGAGGAGGAAGTGGTTTTATATCCTCGACTCTACAGTGGACGGGCAAAACTTCAGCCTTGCCCCTTTCGACTCCACCTAAGAGATCTTGAAGAAGAGATCCTGGAAGAATCATATCCTGGAGGGCAAGGTGGAGGAGATAGAGGAGCTCTACCGTCGGGTGGAGGCCCTCCAGGTGGTTCCGGAGAAGGAGGTGAACCGTGTGGATATCATCCGCACCTTCCTCAAACGTCGGGTGCAGCCACTTCAGGCTAGGGCGCATCCGATGTTCCTTTACTCTGGCCGCCACGACCCGACGAGAGTTTCGGCTGAGGAGCGCTCCAGGGGGGACCTCGACAGAGTTCTTCGGCCACTGCTGAAGTACAAGTCCGATGAGGACCTTCCGGGGAAGTCGCTGACGCCCCCGTTCAGTGCCGCGAGACCAGTGCCGCAGGTGTAGATTTATGACGTGCGCGTAGCGCCTTTTTTTGAGTGCTTTTCCTTGTGATTACTTGTTCTAAAAGTTTATGTCTTCATTGTGCAGGACCTCAAGCTGGCTGGCATGGTGCCTCCACTACCCGAAAGGTTTCCAGATGTGTCCGACAACGAAGTTGTGGACTCTGAGTCCGAGCTTCCACCGACGCAATCGCCGACTGAGGAAGCCCCTGAGGCGAGCGAAGGGCAGACCCAAAAGCAGGCACAGAGCTCGAGCGAATCTTCGGATGCCTCGACTCCGCCGACGCCTAGGGACCCGCCGTTCCTTGTCCGCCACAGTGGAGGTGACGGTGCTTCTTCCTCGCCTATCCCGACCGTGCCTGCGCGGGCTGTAGCGCCGCAGCCGCCGGCCAAGAGGAAGAAGGAAGAGAAGAGAGGGAAGAGGGCGCTACCTGTTTTTGACTTGAGTGACATGGACTCGTAAGTATCTTCGGATGCGATTCGTTACTTTCTTGTCTTCTTGTCTTCTTGCTTTTGATTGGTATGTTCCTTGCAACCACTCGTCTGAGGGCTCTTTTAGTGAGGCCACTCCGGAGGCAGTAGGGGAGTCGAAATTGAAGCCTTCTCCCTCTCAGACGGTGGCCACTGAAAGAACACGTGTGCCCCATGTGTGGTTTTGGTAATTAATGGCATTGTTTTATGGACTTATGTTTGCATTGAGTTTTACTTGTAGGATTTATCCATAGACAATGCTTGAACCATTTGGTGGCTTCAAGGATTTGTCCATAAACAATGCTTGAACCATTTGGTGGCTTCAAGGTTGGAAAAAGAATAAAGTGAAGAAGATCAAGTGTTGATCAAGGTTTCAAGGAATGATCTGGAGATTGGTCAAGTAGAAGTTGAGCCTATGCTAGTGCAATCAAGAAAGGTGCTCCATCTTGAGGTGTGGAATATACAAGGCAAAGGTTTGATCTTGATAGGGTTTCTTTCTTACCGGTCTCATGGTGTTAGTTGGGGAGACCAGTTTATAGGATAGATAACCGTACTATCAAGAGGGGCTCTTGAGTGAGTAACTTGATCATATCCCTCGGTGAGAGCTCAAACCTTTGCATACTTGGCATCCTCTTTATTGGTTCTTATTTGGTTTTTATCCATGAGAGGATTTAGATCTTGTGTCAATCTCTATAACAAGCTCAAGTTCATCGAAAACAGATTTCATATGCATTCTTTATTGTGTTTTCGATATTGGAGGTTTTACCGATTTGTCTTTTATAGATAGGTTAAACTTTTCATCATTTGGTTCTATACTTCCTTGTTGGACTATGATGGTTTCCTGCATGATCTTGTAGAGCTCGTTACTATCTTCGAAACGAGCCCAAGATCATCAAAATTGGAGTCCGAATGCAAAAGTTATGATGGTTTCAATTTTGTTGTACCTGCCAGTTTTCAGGGGGACGAATTATCCGGCCATGGGGGCGGATTATTCGACCCAATTTTTGGAAAACGGATAAGGACTTTGAGGCGTGTCTCCCAGTAATGGGGGCGGATTATCTTCCCCAAATATCCGCCCCTATAATGAGATACGCGCCGCGAAATCCTTAGCCATTTTTTGGCCCGGGGAACCCAGAATATCCGGGGGAGGGGCGGATTATCCGGCCTGGAAGGTCCCAAGCGGTCATATTTCGTTGTGGAGGGGTATAAATGAAGGGTTTTGCAGCATAGTAAATCAAAATTTTCTACGGAAGCGAACAGAGGGAAAGCCAAGATCTAATCTAGGAGATGCAAACAACGAGAGAGATTGGATTAGATCTTCATACCCTTGAAGATTCGCACAGCGGAACGTTCGTCGGAACGTGGGTGATGTAGTCGTACTCGCTTCTCCTCCTCGCGATCCGATCCGATCTAGCACCACAAGTGGCAGTGCCTCCGTGAGATGCACACGTGCAGCACCTCGACGTCTCCTCCTTCCTTGGACCAGCAAGTAGGGTGGAGAGATAGATTGGATCTACAACACGACGGCGTGGTGTATATGATGGAGAATTTCTGCAGCAGGGCTTCGCCTACAAACAGTCAGGAGGGAGAGAGGAGGGCAACAGGGCAACTAGGGTTTGGAGGAAGGTGTGTGTGGAGGAGGGGCGCCCTAGCCCTCTATATATAGAGGGGGAAGGGGCGGCCAGCCCTAGCCCCTCCTACAAGCCTTGGGCCGGCGGCCAAGGGATAAGGAGGAGTGGGGGGATAGGGTTCTATCTCCAGTTTAAACGATTTAAACTTTCCCTTATCTAGAAATTCTATCTCTAGATTTAAACGAGTTAAATCTATCTAGAATCGGTTGGGCCCTATGGGGCCTTGTGCCCCTGGCCCAATGCGGCCAGGACACTCCCTCATAGGCCCATGCCCCCTCCCGGAAGGTGGGACCACGTTGGCCCCCTTCCGGAAGGTTCTAGAAGCTTCCGGTACAATACCGATTAATCCGGAACAATTCCGAACTCCAAAAACTACACTGCCTTATATGAATCTTATTCTCCGGACCATTCCGGAACCTCTCGTGATATCCCGGATCCCATCCGAGACTCCGAACAAAAATTCATAAACCAATTATCCAATCTATCCTAGCGTCGAGACACGTTAAGTGTGTGACCCTGCGGGTTCGAGAATATGCAGACATGATCTTCTATCAATAATCAACAGCGGGGTCTGGGCACCCATATTGACTCCCACACATTCATCGATGATCATATCGGATGAACCACGATGCCAGGATTCAATCAATCCCATATATATATTCCCTTCGTCTCGCGATATTTTACTTGCCCGAGATTCGATCGTCGGTATCGTCATACCTAGTTCAATCTCGTTCATAGCAAGTACTTTACTCGTTCCGTAATCCGATATCACTTTGTGATTAACTCCTTAACCACATGCTTGCAAGCGGTGTTGATATCGATTACCGAGTGGGCCCGAAGTATATCTCTCCGACTTGGGAGGGACAAATCCCATCTCGATACATACAACCCAACAGATACTTTCCGATCACCTGAGAGACACCTTTATGATCACCCTCTCATAGGATGACGTTTGATGGCCTCAAAGCTTTCTTCCGATACCAGGGAGTTGTATTATCTCATGGTCTAAGGAATACAATATTTGACATAGGAAAAGCTTCGCAAAGACGAACACGATGAAACGATCTAATAGCTTTGCTTAGTTTGGGTCTGTCCACCATATCATTCTCCTAATGATATGGTCTCATTATCAATTGACAACTCATGTCTATGGTTAGGAAACCTTAACCATCATTGATCAATGAGCTAGTCCATAGAGGCGTACTAGGGACACGGTGTTGTTCACAAACCACACAAGTATTAATGTTTCCGCTTAATACAATTCTAGCATGGAATATAAACTTTATCATGAACAAGAATTATAATAATAACATCTTTATTATTGCCTCTAGGGCATAATTCCAACAGTCTCCCACTTGCACTAGAGTCAATAATCTAGTTTACATTTGGCAACAATCTCACACCCATGGCACTGAGGTGCTGATCATGTTTTACACGTGGAAGAGGTTTAGTCAATGGATCTACGACATTCAGATCTGTATGTACTTTGCTGATCTTCAGATCTCCATCTGCTATATAATCTCGGATTATATGAAACTTGCGGTTGATATGCTTGGTCTTTGGATGATATCTTGGTTCCTTAGCGAGTGCTATGGCGCCAGTGTTGTCACACAATATCTCCAGTGGGTCCAATGCACTTGGAACCACGCCAAGCTCAGTGATGAAGTTTCTGATCCAAACTCCTTCACTTGACGCTTCTGCAGTAGCCATGTATTCCGCTTCTACTATAGATCCCGCGATCACGCTTTGTTTGCAGCTTCTCCAGCTCACAGCTCCTCCATTCAAAATATACACGTATCCTGTCTGAGATTTAGAATCATCCTTGTCGGTGTCGAAACTAGCATCGACGTAACCTTTTACGACGAGCTGTTCATCACCCCCATAGACTAAGAACATTTCTTTAGTCCTATTTAGGTATCTTAGGATGTTCTTTACGGCTGTCCAGTGTTCCACTCCTGGATCACTTTGATATCTGCTCGTCAAACTAAGAGCATTGGACACATCCGGTCTAGTACACAGCATGGCATACATGATGGAACCTATGGCCGAGGCATAAGGCACTTTGCTCATAGCTTCCCTATCATTTACCGTAGCTGGACACTGAGCCTTGCTCAATATCTTACCTGACAACATAGGCACTGAACCTTTCAATGCCTTATCCATTCTGAACCTTTTCAGAACTTTGTCTAGGTATGTACTCTGGCTTAAAGCTATCAGGCGTCTTTGTCTATCTCTATAGATTTTGATGCCCAATATATAAGCAGCTTCACCTAGGTCTTTCATTGAAAAACACTTGTTCAAATAACTCTTCACATCGTTAAGCATGTTGATGTCACTTCCAATAATCAATATGTCATGCTCTGCTACTACCTGCATAGTAGCTAATCCTCCAAGAACCTATGTTCTGATGAATTGAAGTTCTAATCTTTCCAAGTCCATTTGTAACTCTTTTGGTAGCTCCCTATTGCTAGGCTGAGTATCTGCACTTTTTCTGCTTAAAGCATCTGCCACAACATTTGTTTCCCTGGAGTGTAGTTGATTGTTAAATCATAATCCTTGATTAGTTCCAACCAACGCTTCTATATCATATTCAATTCCTTTTGAGTGAAGAAATATTTGAGACTTTTATGGTCAGTGTATAACTCACATCTGGCTCCATAAAGAAAATGCCTCCATCCTTTCAGTGCAAAAACAACTGCTGCTAACTCTAAATCATGAGTTGGATAGTTGACTTCATGTGGTTTCAATTGTCTTGAACCATAAGCAATCACTTTCTGATCTTGCATTAATACACAACCCAAACCTTCTTTAGACGCATCACAGTAAATGGTGAAATCCTTCCCTGTTTCAGGAACTGCTAAGATTGGAGCTGTGGTTAATCTAGTCTTCAACTCTTGGAAACTTGATTCACATTTCTCATCCCACTTGAATGGTGTATTCTTCCTTAATAAGTTGGTCATTGGTCCGGCTATTTTGGAGAAACCTTCAATGAATCTCCGATAATAACCAGCCATTCCTAAGAAACCTCGAATTTGCTTCACATTGGTCAGTGCAGTCCACTCTAGTACTGACTAAACTTTAGATGGATTCACAGCAATTCCATCCTTACTGATCACATGACCGAGGAATTCTACCTCATCAAGCCAAAATTCACATTTACTGAACTTAGCATAAAGCTTGTGTTCTCTTAAAGTCTGCAAAGCTATCCTCAAATGATCAGCATGCTCTTCCTTATCCTTGGAATATATCAGAATATCATCAATAGAGACTATGACGAACTTGTCCAAATATGGCATGAAGATCTTGTTCATCAGATTCGTGAATATTGCCGGTGCATTGGTCAAACCAAATGGTACAACCAGATACTCATGGTGTCCATATCTTGAGGCAAATGCTGTTTTTGGAACATCTTCCGGCTTGATTTTTATTTGATGGTATCCAGATCTTAAATCGATCTTTGAAAATACTCCAGCTCCTTTCACTTGATCAAACAAATCTTGAATTCTTGGTAAAGGATACTTGTTCTTGATAGTAACGTTGTTTAGGTTTCTATAATCACCACACATCCGTCTTCCACCATCCCTCTTATCCACAAAGATTACTGGTGTTCCCCATGGAGATACACTTTCCTGAATAAATCCTTTTCTAGCTAACTCATCAATTTTCTCTTTGAGTTCTTTCAACTCTTTGGGTCCCATCTTATATGGTGCTTGAGCTATTGGTGATGTACCAGATATTAGGTCAATGGTGAACTCTATCTCCCGGTCTAGTGGCATTCCCGGTAACTCTGTTGGAAAAACATCTTGGAATTCATTAACTATAGGAATCTCTTCCAATTTAACCTCTTTCATTGAATTCAACTGCAGATCCACAATGATATGACTGTGTTTATATGCTTGGTAAACTATCCTTGCTCCACTTGGAGTTTTGATTGAGACAGTTTTGTCCTCACAATTTATCTGAGCTCCGTATTCCATCATCCAATCCATCCCCAGCACTACTACAATTCCCTTCAAAGGAATCACATAAAGGTCTGTGAAATATGTACAACCACAGATCGGGATAACCTGATCTTGTTTTATGTGGCGTACAATCACATTCCCTCCTGCCGTAACTATGGTCATAGGACTTTCTAACGTTGCCCTTCTAATCCCGAACTTATCACAAAATTCTTCAGAAATGAATGAAGTAGTTGCACCAGTATCAAATAGAACTTCGCCGGGATTGGTAAGGATATTGAGCGTACCTATCACTGCATGCTCCGAATTATCCACCTCCTCGAGGGTTGCACAGTTCAGTTTTCCAGTAGGTCCGTTCCTCTTGCCATTGTTGTTCTTGCCATTATTTCCTCCTTTATTGGGTTGTACATTTCCTCCACTGGCTTGTCCTCCTCCCTTGGTAGGCCATCCTCCAGGTGGTTTGCTCGGACAATCTGGCTTAATATGCCCCTTCTAACCACAATCGTAACAAATCACTACAGGCCTTTTGCATTCCCTCTGGAAATGCCCCATAATTCCACAATTGTTACAAATAACATTCCTTCTCGGATTGGATTGATTTCCACTAATGCCCTTGTTATTGTTATTGTTGTTGCCATAATTCCTATTCCGAGGTTTGAACTCCATGTTAGGTTTAGGTTTGCTTGCCTGAATCCTCTTGGTTTCCTTCTTGGCTCTCTTCCTCCGGTCCTCTTGGACATTCTTGTAGTCATCTTCAAAAGTAATTGCTGCATCCAACAACTGCTGATATGTTTACTTATTGGCTAACCTTAGTTGCATCTTCACAAATGGATTTAATCCACGCAGGAAACACTTCTTCCGCTTCTCTTTAGTGTTGACATCCTCCTCAGCATAGCGATATAGTTGACTAAACTCCCGGATGTACTTCATGACACTAGTATATCCTTGCTGAAGCTCCTCAAATTCTCTCCGCTTCAACTCCATAACACTTTCTGGAACATGATATTCACGGAATCTCTGCTTAAACTCTTCCCAGGTAAACTCCCTTCCTGGTTTTTGCATGGCTAACTGATTTGCCCACCATGATGCTGCAGGTCCAGTCAAAAGATGAGTTGCATACCTCAATTTTTCCTCATCATTGCAACCTACAGTATTCAACTTACTTTCAGTATCTGCTAGCCAGTCCTCTGCATCCATTGGTTCAGGAGCTGATGCAAAAGGTAACAGTCTTGCATTCTGGAAATCAGATAAACTCACTCCTCCACCTTCAGGTGCCCTCTGATTTGCTCGTCCCAGCAGCTCTTCCATGAACTTATTATGGGTTTCTTGCATCATTTGCATGCATTGCATAAAATTCTGTTCCATTAACGGCATCATTGGTGGTGGTGGTAATGCTTGTTGGTTTGCTGCATCAGCATCGGCCTTCTCCTTGGCCTCTCGCTCCATCTGCTGCTGCTCAGTTTTCATTCCTACACCTGTATCCATGACCCTCTAGTCCTGCAACATAAAGTGAATACTCATATTTACATCATGCACATGTGTTCTGAGCTCGACTTTACGCACAGAACTAGTCACCCAATGAAGATCCAAAGAAAATCCAAATATGCATTACACATATTTTATATAATATCATAATGATACAAAGTCATTACAACATATACCATATAGGTATAATTACAAAACTACCTTAGTACTTGGGGTACAATACACAGTACTTGATACTACTAGCTAATTGTCTCCTTCTAAAAGTATCTATGCTCATCGTACATGCCTGATGTCCAACCATGATAACGTGTTGTTCGTCGCATAGTTTGTGGATCATATGGCCTTCCAGAAGGAACATACTCTGTATCTGAAGTGTCAGAACTTGAGTCATTACTCAACCTGAGCGCATTGACTCCCTCCAGCTCAGCTAAAAAGTCTTCAGAAACATATTTAACATTATCTCCAGCTTGCATCTCCTGAGCTTCATTTCTTGAGTTGTCAACAGGATACGCAGATCCTGCTGCTTCCTAGGTGCTCTCGTGGGCAAGATAGTTAAACACTGGATAATGTATATTCCCTGGGTTTTGAGAAGATGTTGATGATTCAAACACTCTCTCCTTAGGATCTTCTTCTTCATCCTGATCATCTATTGACATGGTATTTCTACTACTATTATTAGGGTTCATTCTTGCACCTATCCAACTAGATTGTCCAACATTCCTGTCAGAACCATCTGTGGACATCTGGTATTCATGAGATTCATTATATGATCCCATTCTTCAACCATCCGAATTCTCAATAGGAAGTTCTGAGTCAGAACCATCCTCTGATCCCTGTGGTACTACATACCGCATATCCATAGTAGGATCATGTATAGGTTCAGGTCTTGGTGAATAAGGATATGGTATAAAAGATTCAGGATCTATAGGTATATCCTTAAAGATAGGTGTTTCACTACTACTTGCTTCATTCTCTAGCTGGAATGCTAACTTCTTCCTTCTTTCCGGATCCGTTAGATCCTCTAACATGTCATTTTTGTCTTCAACAATCACTTGATGTGTCTTATAAAAAGACGCAACGAGTGTTCGATATCTATCCATAAACTTGGAAGCTAACTTAGGATGCTTCTTAACCAAAGTAAGATGATTCGGTATAGGCTCCGAGTTTATAGAATCATGAGGTATCACAGAGAATGTGCTACCTTCTAGCTCCTTGGTTTTCTGCTCCTGGATATTGGATATCGCCTCCACAATAGCAACATGATATGCTGCTAAATGACTCCTACCTTCTCCTATAGGTAGATCGTGATATAATCCAAGCTTCTCTGGAAGTTGGATACTCACACGATACTTGGATAACATTCGACCATCAAGGTAAGTGATAGTGTTCACTGGAATTCTAGTTGGACAACTAAAGAGCTTTAAAAGTTGACAAAGTTGGTCTGTGAATGATCCTTGATAATCATCAAGAGTCTCCTCTTTCCTGACCAAATTCTGTTTTGGAAACTTTGGTGCCATATCTCTGTATATCAGAAAAATAATTTTGATTAGTATCCAATGATATCTTGCATCATAACAAAGAATTATCGCACTAAAATATATAACGGAATATTCTCATTTGAATACCCATTATATTAATTTTAGAAAATTCTTTATTGTTGCTAAATTTTCCTATAGGTATCACCCTTTACTAGGTTTCCAACATAAGGTCAAAGCAATTTGCTCTGATACCAACTGCGATGACCCATCATACCACTGCATGTGTAGTACACTATAGTCATTGACATGACATCCTCAGAACATTGTTTTGTAAATATCACATCCCTCAGAGTGGTACAACAGAAACATTGCGGGTCCATATTACAAAATTACACACATTATTATTATTACAATACCAGAAGTTCAAAACTTCCAAAAGATCCAACTTACAACCCAAAATATAAAGTGTTCATCGGAATTTAAAAGTAGCAACTCCGACTAGGAGTTGAGCTTAGCAGCTTATTCTATAGAGTTCATGCTGCTCGGCTCCGTTAGTTACTACTAACTAGGTACTTAGTTGGACTCGTTCTCATCGACACCATAGCATATCTCGTAATCCACTCCTTTAACTCCTCCGGACAGATCAGGTTCCTCGTAGAACACATCTTCTTGGCATTCGGCTGCATACATTGGCACGTCTTCGGGATCCTTAGAGTCTAAGCAAAGGATCAAAGGAAAGAATGAGTAACAGCGTTACCCAACAAGTTCATTATATGCAAGGTGGGAAGTTTGATGCTCTAACTACCACCTCGGATTATAAATCCTTGGCACTATGCAGATTTTGTAAATCTTTCTTCAAAGATTGATTTTATTCTGAAAAAAAATATGACAATCAGCCTTCACAGGTTGACCAGAACTTTCATGGAGTTCCTTTCCTGCCGTGTTCGTAGCTCCTTCTCGGAACAGGGAGTAACAAGTTACAATTCTTACACTCTACAGAGGTGCATTACTTTACCCATGAGAGATCAACTCCTTGTTGCACAACCGGGCGTACTTTCCCGTCCACAATTCCATGATGTCAGAACTATCGTGGGACGATGAGGGTTCCTACCCATATGCTGCATACCCTCTACGAATTACCAATTAATATGCACGCTACGAGGATAACAACCACGACCTCCACATCCGGCTTCATGCGAGAGGAAGAAGATACAGCTGACTTCTCTGTCCCATTCCAAATCTCATGGCTAACGCATAATATACGGCGATAGAATCACTGGTGTCAGGGGTTATTAAGTCCCTACTTGATCATCATTGTTGCAATTAGAACTCTACGTTCTATTGCTCCATTAAATCATCACTTAGGATGATATCTATGATTTTCTTTATTTGTGAAAATAATATTTTCTTTCTTTTATAGCATATATGATAACACACAATTTGCAAATACTTTGATAAAGACTCTTCAAAGGACATGTGCAAGTGATGAACTTGCCTTGTGATGACAAGGTAGTGAAGTCTGATGCTTGCACTAGACCTTGTGCTTCTAGTTCTACAAAAACATCATTATTGCTCGGTAAGTACAATATTTAAAGAAGCAAAATGATTATGCAATAATGTAATGCATTATTTAATTATATATGCATTTATCCAAATAGTTCCTTTTTAGTACAAAGGATTTATAAATATTACTTTTAATATTTATAACATATTTTGAATTTTATTTTATTTCATTTACCTTTTATTTGATTTTATTGATTTAATAATTATTTTAGGAATTATCAATTATACATTAAAAATGGTGATTAAATATTTATTTAGTATTTTTTTATAAAATACTACAATATTAATAAATAATGAAAGTGAATTTTAATTAATTTTATCACCTTTCAATAATTTTGTAAAATCCCATAAGGTATATATAATTTACAAAATTCCTAATGAAATTTAAATGTCTAAAATTTTATATTTTAATTTATTTGGGCAATTTGGATTTTGTGAATCCAAAAATATTTTATTTATATTTTTTGGACTTTTATTTTATTTTCTAGAATTTTATTAAGTCTAGGGGTATTTTGGTCTTTTTCTTTTTATTAAAATAGGCCTGGAAATGTTTCTGGGCTGGTTATTCTTATTGGGCCCTAGTGGCCCATTAGTCCTAGACAAAAGAGCCACCCCGAAGGGTCTGGCCCAGCTCGGCCCACTCCTCACTGCCTCTCTCTCTCTCTCTCTCTCTCTCTCTCTCTCTCTCTCGAGTTCATCTTCTCCTCCTCTGACCCCGACCCTGTGGCCGGCGATGCCGCCACCGGCGATTCCCGCCGTCGTCGGCCGTTCTGGTCGCCGCCGTGGTGTAACAGGGGGGTTGTCGATGACGCTCGTTCGTTCTATCCAATTAGATTCGAGCCTAGGGCTCTCTTACGATGGATCGATGTCGTCCCGAACCCAAGGGTTTGGGGGATTGGCATGGACTCAGGTGTTGTCGTGGTCATCGTGCGTCGAGGTGATGCTCTGCACCTCCAGGCGTGATCAGGGTCGTTGTCGTGGCGCCGTGCGGGTTGCAGCGCCCCCTCTGGGGTGCTTCCTGTGCCGCCATGGTCGCCGGCCCCTCTGCTTCCTCTTCTATTCTTCAGCGAGGACCTACGGTGACTTTGATTCCCCTCCCCTAGTTCTCTATGTGCTTGCTAGTTCGATGCTAGACTCTGGCAGTGTCCTCTCTGGCTAGTGTCTGATTCAGATTGGAATTATTATCCAGTTAGGGTTCTTGTTATGTGCTTGATCATGTACTGGACGAATTGATTCATGTTTGGATGGTCTGTACACATGCTAAATGATTATTAGTCTGAGTCTTATTGCTTAAGATGATATATATACTATTTCTGGTGGCTTCTTATATGATTTGATGCATGGATTGCATCAGACCAAAATGATATAATTGCTTGAGAATCATGCTTGATTAAGTTAGTAAGTTTTCACTGTCATTTGATTTATGATCATGATTATGACATGAGGAAATCATTGTCCTGGTGTTGTTGGCTTAGAGCTAGTGTATGGTTTGAGATCATCATGACCTCAAACAGTGAAGTGTATCATAGGAATATCCTAGTTCTAATTCATGTGCTAACAGGAAAATGATTAGTTAGTTGGTTGTCTGAATCTATGATGATTTACTGTCTTTCCTGATTCATATTGGATTGTTCTTGTGACACCATCATGTATGGCACACAAGTTTAATTCTAAACCATGGATTTGGTTAATTTATGCTTAATACAATCTTGGCTTTGAAAGATAAATAGAAATGCTCTTATCTGAATTCCCTAAGACCAATGATGTTGGTTTGAGGCTTAGGGATTCAAATCTTATTAGTTGGTTCATCTAGATAGTCCTCGTAGTGGTACCGGCTATTCTTTGTTGAATCAAAGCTTGGAAAAATGATAGTGAGCTTGCTCAATCTATGGATCCTAAAGATTTGTTTCTAAGGTGCTACCCTTCCTTTAGGTATGTGCCTAGGATAAATCATAGGTATATGTATGATTGAATTGGAGAATATAGTTTGACAACTAGAGCAAGGATGTTGCTCTAAGCTCTGGTTGGATCCTGGTACTTTGTGGTTTGCCTTTAGAGTTTCAGAAATCCCTATGATGGATTCACCCCACTTGGGTGCTTTCTGAGGGTTTGTTTTATAAAACAACACATGCTTCTCTCTGAATAAGATGATTAGATCATGTGAAGGTTTTATGAAACTCACCACAGAATCTTGCTGTGTGTGGAATAAGTTGGTGATGATCTTGATCTGCTGGATTCCTGTGCTTGCTCTTGAGCTAGTCTGCTCCTCCTAGCTCCTGGGCTTGGCCTTGCTGTCCACCTGATCCATTCCCCTCCTTATGTCACCATCCTGGTGATGTTTGGTTGATCTGGGGTGGTTTGGTTTGGTTGTTGTTCTTGGTTTAGATGTTGTCTACACTGGTTGTTCTTGTGTGCTGTGTAGTGGAGAGATGCACTAGTGTGCTCCTCCACGGCTGTGCTGCTGGTTTTGTGAAGTTGGGTTGTTCTGTGAGGTCGACAACACACCACATGCATGTTGGTGTGTGTCCTGCCTATGTGCTTGCTATGCACTTATGGATATGTTCAGAATTTTGAACTTACTCTTACCAGGTTATTTTCACCTGGCTGGTGAATTTGTCCCTCTTGGCTGTCATTTGATTTCTGGCTTTGAATTTATGAAAGATGGATTCTTTCATATTGGTGAAACTTGCCCCTTTTATATAAATTTCTCAATGATGAATTTGTCAAGTGCATTTCACTGACATATCTGAGAGAAATAATACTTACACTAACCCTCTTTTATTTTTATTTTAGTCTTTGTTTTGCAGGTACATATATATGGATGAAGATTTAGTTTAGGTTTAGTTATAGGATAGTTATAGAATGTTCCAATGTAATTTTGTTATTCTTTTGTAATTTTTCATTTTATTATTTTTTAATTTTCATTTTCTTCAATTGTAATAAAGATTATATTATTGGTAATAAAGAATATTCTTATTCTTTATTCTTTTGTAAATTGTGAAGTTTGAAAATAGTTTTAGTAAGTTACATTCTTTGTAACTTGTTTATATATTGATAATATGAAATAAGTTTCATATTCATTATTGTTTTTCTTTGGATAGAATTTAAGTGGTAATATTTATCTCTTAATTAAATTAAGATTCAAACTTATATCTAATTCCTTTGAATTATAATTCAAACTCATTTCAAAACACACATAATTCCTTAAAGATCATATCAAAGTTTATAACAATCCTCCTTTAAGACTAAACCTAATCTCAAAGTAAGAAAGAAACATTGATCACTCAAGGTTTTATTTGGCAAAAAAAATCCCACATTTCCACAAATGAATGCATGCAACATTCCATAATCCTAAATCTACCCTTCGTTATTTCCTAAATGCTGGGATGTTACACGAAGCTCTGTTGTTTGTTCCCACCAAGTGCCATTCTTAGAGCCATGGTGAAGTCAGATGCGAAGAATGTCAGGAAAGCGAAAATATGAGGGTAGCGATGATGATTTTTGTTCTTGTGGCGACGGGGAACTGACTGCATGATCTAGGACTCGTTGCAACGACTGTTGGTGCGGGAAGACAACACAGGGGGAGTTCCCAGTCTTATCTTGCAGGGTGAAAATCCACGGTCTGGCCTTACCTGGTTGTGCCTGGCAAAGGTCTTGTTGAAGACATTGTTTTGTGAGCAAGGACTTTCTCCAGTATGAAAACCTATGATCTTTGATCGGGCAACGACGATGCTTGGGCACTGTTTCCTTCTTAAAGGCGTTGTTATTGGAGTGGAGGACTACTGGTGTTGGTCTGATGGTGTCAGTATCGTTACTTTAAGGATTAGTTCTCTGTAGCGGGACTTTTCTTTTTTATAATTGTTTTTCTGAGCTGTGTGCATCCGTAGAGCCGCTAGGGCATGCGTTGGCATGCGTTGTTGCAGAGGCTGGGTGTAATTGGTATCCCTGTGATATTAATATATACTCTTTTTCAAAAAAGTGATGTCTCGAATTTTTTAAAATTTAGATAAATCTAGACAATATTTAGATATAGGTTCATCTAAATTTTAAAAAATCTAAGACATCTACTTTGAGACAGAGGGAGTATGTGCTTTTTTTTCCACAGGAACCAACTTCTCCCGCAGCGCCTGAGGCTGGGGCGCTGCAAACCACAAACTGGCGCCGCACAACTTACCATGGTGGCTGAGTGGGACCGCACGGGCCTAGGTTGTGGCGACTGCAACGCCTCCCACAATGGTGGACCTTCATGGAGACCAAACTGGGCCATGGCCCCCCAACATTGTTGCAAATTCTCTAATTACTATTGTTGTTAAGACTAAATTAATGAGAATTAGGAATAGTTATTGCTATTAAATGCATGGTCTAATCAGCATCTCCCCCCCTAATTTCTCTCCAATGTTCGCCACTGACCCGCAGGACGCTACACGCACGCCTACAATTCTGACCTAGCGCTGCACATGTAAATCGGTAACCCCACCCGACCTGGCCATCCCTAGCGTGCCCTAACCCTCAATGTCATCCCGAGCGGCTGGGCAGTACATAGAGGTGGTGGCGGCGGCTATTTTTTCTCCCTCCTCTAATCTATCTCCAACATAACAAAGATCTAAAGCAAATGTTAGGATATTTCTTCCCCAATCTCTTGCCCCAGGTACTCTCCCCCTAACCCCTCAACTTCATCCGAATATTTCAACTCATTTGTCCCTTGTTTGCAAATTTCGGTCCAACCCTAAATTCCATTGGATTTGGAAATTGTGACGGAAGAATGGCATGTTTGGTTGATCTTTAGGTTTAGGATTGGCTAGTAATCATTCATACCTATTAGGAATATGTGTGTAACTAAGTTAATTTGTGTTCATATTAGGAACTATGGGAAATTTGCTCACATAGAGATGCTCTTGTTCATCTTAGTAATATGTGTAGATTTGCTCACATATGGGAAATTTGCTTACATAGAGATGCTCACATAAAAATAATTGTTTGTAATATTTATTCATCTTAGGAATTTTTGTTCATATTAGGAAGTATGAGAAATTTTCTCACATTAGGATTTTTTCATATTATTAGGTGGTTCATAATATGCTCAAATATTAGTATTTATTTTGTTTCACATATGCTCACATAGAGATGCTCACATATAAATTTTTGTTTGTAATATTTGCTCACATGGAAATATTTGTTTGTAATATTTTTTCATCTGTTGTTTCACATATGCACCTCTTACTACTAGAAAAAGGCATACCACCGGCGTGCCAAAATAGCCAACCGTCGGCGCACAGGCATGAGCCGACGATAGTTACACCGGCAGTAATGGCTTAGTGTCGGCGTGCAGCCCTCCATGCCGGGGTAGTTCAAATACCACCGGCGCACACCATCTTGGCGCGTCGGTGGTAAGTGACTAGTTTTTTCCCAACTTCAAAATATTTGAATTGTTTGACTGGTTAATCGCATAGGGGTCATCTTTATCTCTAAACACACTTAATCTCAGATCAAATTGCTGAATTATAGTCACACTTTCCGGTTAGTCACCCATCCACAGACTACTTTTGTCCTATCACGTCTAATTTCTTTGTTCCTTCCCTATGAGTTTCCGAGAAAGAAGTTATACTTTTCGAGAAAAATGAGATGAATTCAAATATGACATCCATATCATGTTTTGAATCATGCATCATACCTTTTTAATAGTGTACTGCAATGTTTTCCAAATAAAAATCATTTAAAAGTGTCCAAATCTTCAAAAAAATCATATAAAAAAATCCCTTTTGAATTTGAGAATCTAAAAAATGGTAAACTCCCGTAGGAACTTGAAATCAGATATAAATTTTCATGTAGTTCAATTTTCATATAAAAACTTTCTGATCCGAGGTTGTATGCAAAAGTTATGATCGTTTTAACGATACATTATAGTCTGTTTAAAAGTCAAAATTCATGGTTGTTAATTTTTCTACAAAATATACCACATTACCTACCTACATGTTAAAGGATTTTAAAATTTGAAGTGTTTTATATATTTTTTAATTTTTTCTAAGACCGAAGAAGGCGATCCAGGCGTGCGGGTGTAGCGAGGCTTTGAACCGGCGGACCAAAAATATTGCACGGCGGCGGTATATTTTTTTCTATAGGTCTTTTCCTAGTAGTGTCTATGTATTGTTATGTGTAAACTACCGAATTTACGAATTAAAACTGACAAAACTGTCATCTTTCTCTAAGTCGTGATTTGGATGTGCCGTGCTGCGGCACAACAAACATCATACTGGGAGAGGAACATGCGACCTAGACAGCGGACGACCGAAGTTCTCCGTGCTCGGACTGGCCGCCCTATCATGCCTGACATGCCCTTTGTACTGGAGTCACCATGAAGCTTATGTGACTGGCCCGGTGTTGAGCTGCCGCCGATGCCCCGGTGCTGCTCGTCCTGGCACGGGCTAGCAGGGTGTCGTGGTATTGCCGACGAGTACGCCATGGAGGGGTCCTCACAGTGCGTGTTTAGAGACATGGGAGAAGGCGGGCGGTTGGCGGGTACGAGGTAACACAGCTTACCCAGGTTCAGATCCCACGACGGTGGCAGAATCCTACTCCTGCTATAAATCACTATAATGGCAACACACCGAGTTACAGGGATTGGTTCGCTATGCGAGGTTATGTGTAGTTGTGCCCTAAAGGCTCCCATAGGCCCGACTTATATAGTCGCCATGTCCTAGGGTCACAGGGAAAAGTCCTAGCCGGACATGTTACAGAGTCCTACACTGACTATAACTAGTCTAGCTTGTCCTGTACTCCAAGGCTCCGGGTACGCTGGTGACTCCACCATAGCCTTCCTTTATCCGGCATGGGCCTCCCTTCTGGATCCATCTAACTGGGCCGCCCAGCAAACCATGGTCCATGCTACCAACTGTGGGCCACCCGGGTTATCCGGATAGAGGACATGCTATGAGGATACCCATATAGCATATCTCCAACAGTAGCCCTCGGAGAACTCCGAGATCTTGCGCCGTCTTGCCTCTTCACGTTGAATGCTCCGTCTAAATGGATGTCGGCAAATCGTCAAGCAATATCTTGTAGTCCTCCCAAAGAACCCTGCAAGGTTTTCTCCGTCTTCAATTTGTAAGTCAGAGAATTGCTGAATCTTCTATCGTACTCTTCTGTAGCCGGATTGATCCGTCTATGCCGGAATCTTCCGATGTGATGGCTCATCTGCCTATGACAACTAGGATGACATAGACATATGTAAGCGACGCCTCGTAACTCACACATGCAGAGAACGCAATCATGTCCACTTTTCCCGCGCGAGCGATACGAACCGTTGGCGGGGACGGTTGGTAAGTGGCGAAATTTCCGCGCACGTCCCCGCACACGTCGTCTACACGGCAACCATTCGATCGAGATGCACGAATATTGATGCCAGAGACCATAAATAGTAACTGCGGTGGAAAATTTACTTTTTCACCTCATTCTCCTCTCCATCTTCTTCTTCCTGAGGCAAGCGTCTCCTCGAGCTCTCCGCGCCTCGCACGAAAAACCCTAACTCCCAATCTCACCAGTCACCTCCGAACACACCCAATGGCCAGTAGCAGCTCCTCCCCTTCCATGGCAGCGTCGGGCGAAGCCGTGGTGAAGCCGGCGAGCTTCATCGTCATGCCCTCAGAGGGCCTGGTCATCCCCAGGTATCCGGTGGTCGAGGCCACCGGCGGTGACCATAATCCAGCGGCGCTGGAACTGATGGAGGAGGAGTACGACTCCCACAAAGGCGACTGGCGCGGTTCGGACATCACGGACCACGACATCAAAGAGCTGATCAACAAGGGTTACCTCCCCGCGACGGACGGGCTCGCCTGGCGGGCGGCGCCGGCCGGCAAGGTCACACCTTCTCCCCAAGCCAGAGAAAAGGTGTACCTCAAAGCACAGTTGGTACGCGGCGTCTCCCTGCCCATCTCTAATTTCTTCCTCGCTGTCTTGAATCATTACCGAGTATAGCCACAGAACCTTTCTCCCAATAGTATCCTAGCTCTTAGCAATTACGCGGCGCTTTGCGAGGATTACTTAGGGATTAAGCCTAGGCTAGATATTTTCATATATTTCTTCATCGTCAAGCGTGAAGCCGGAGCTAGCAAGGACGAACTTAGAAATTGTGGCACCATTAGCTTCAAGATCCGGCCTGGCCGGCGTTTCCCCGACATCGTCGGCCACAAGTCCTGCAAGAACTGGAAGCGTACTTACTTCTATGGCCCAGATATCCCTCTGGCCGGCCGAGAAGTAACGTACCCAGACTTTGTCGATGGAGCAGCCGCCGAAACTTCGACATGGAGATCCCAGGCCTCCCTTCCCTCCGACATCGATGCTTCCCGCGCTATAAGGCGGATAGAGTGGTTCGTAGAGACGGGTTTGACCGTACTGGACCTAGCCATGTGTTGGTTCATCAGGCGGATCTAGCCTCTGCAGCACCGCTCAAAGCTGATGCACGAGTATTCCAACGATAGAAGATATAGCCTCCGCATCTCCGTGGACAACTTCTCGAGCGACTCCGTCAAGCTTCGCCTCAAGGACATCGTCAAGGTGAAGGACAAGAAGCGTGGATTCGCCATCACCTACGGCATGTTCGTAGAGAGCAAGTGCCCAAAGGTAACTGTTTATTTTCCGTGTATGACATATACTCTAGTTCTTTTGTCTAGCCATCACCATCTCATCTAACACGGTGGTTTCTTCACTTTAACAGCTTAGCGACATAGACGAGGATAACATGGCAACTCAAATCTATGATCCAAAGATGAAGTAAGTAACTGTCGTGTCCGACGACGATGCTCCGTTGGCGCGAAAGTGGAAGAACTCCACCTCTGACGCTGCCGACGGAGGCAAGAAGAAGAAGACGGAGGGTGGAGCCTCCAAGAAGACTACCACCGCCCTGGAGGAGGATAAAAGAAAGGTTACTGGGATCCCTTTTGCTAAAGCACCCCCTCTTGTGTAAGATTATTTCCCTCTGGCATTGTCCATTTGTCTGTCTTATTCCTGTACTTATGCATTTTGCACGTTTCAAAAAGAAAGCCACGACCAGCTTGAAGAAGACCTCCAAAACTTCGGGGGCTTATAGAACCATCAAGGATATGATGCATCACGACATATCTCCCGCCATCGCCCCTGCCACTCCCATCATCCAACCCTCGTCCGCCCCGACAAGCTCACAAGCTAAAGAAGCATCTGGCCCTTTTGCCATGGAAGTGGACTCAAGCGCCTCTATAGAGCTCGTTGTTGTCGGCGATGCAGGAGAGTACCGCACACCAAATGGCTAAAGCTCTGGCTAAGGATGCCATCGGTAGCAGTAAGGCGGTGGTGGAAGGTGGTACTTCTGCCGAAGGCGGCGCCCTCGCCCCGAGGAAGACCATAGAGTTCCCGAAGATAGTCTACCCGACACTTACGCCTAGCACCTCTCTAGTTCCTGGTGCGACGCCGACATCTCCAACGTGCGGTCTCGAGGAGCTTCTCCGGCAAGCAGAAATCCTGCAAGGAAACAGTGTATCCTTCGGCAAGCTGCTGGCTGAGAGTGCTACCAACCTCAAGATCATCGTACTTGTAAGTTATTTTTGCTTTTTTTGCATTTCATATGAATATCCCATTGTAGCCCCCGAGGATTTAGATGGAAAACCATAGGTCTTTGCGTCTAAATGCTCTAAGAGTGACTAAGCTAGAAACTTCTCACTGTAGCCCCCAAGCATATAGGTGGAATGAATTATTCCGACTAGATGCTTTAAGAGTAGCATACGCAGTGTTTATAAATTTCGATACTGTAGCCCCCAAGCTTCTAGTTGTAACTGAATTAGTTCCGACTAGATGCTTAAAGAGAATCTAAGCATACATCCGAGTTAAAAACTTTATACTGTAGCCCCCAAGCTTCTAATCGAAAACTGAATTAGTTCCGACTAGATGCTTAAAGAAAGACTAAGCATATTGCTAAGTTAAAAAACTCTCGTTGTAGCCCCCGAGCGTCTAGGTGGAATTTTTTCGGCTAGATGCTCCAAGTAAGCCAAACAACGTTTAACTTTCTTTTTTCCATAGAATGAGAATGCTCGGAGGGGCATGGACAACGACAAGTACTAGAAGATGCGCGCAGACTTGGAAGCTGAAAAGGATAAAACTGCCTTCTTGAAGGAACAGATCATCAAGAGCAAGCGTTTGTTTTTTCCTTTATTTTTCCGTACTCTGGCTTGGTCTTGTGCATTCTCCAAATACTCACTATGTACTGTCTTTTCTCCGACTTGCAGAAACCATTTCCAAGGTTAAGGATATTGTCGAGCAATCCAAGCACATTAAGCATCTGGATAGAGAGAACAAGATCCTCAAGCAGGAGAGGAAGGACATGCTGAAGATGCATGATGAATCAATGAAAGTCCTACAGGACTCCGCCACCGAGGAGATGAACCGCTTGAAGGAGGAAATCGCTATCCTGAAAGAGCAGAAGAAAGATGCTAATGAGCAAAATCAACGCCATCATGAAGCGTACAAGCTCCTCCAACAAGAACGGGACTCCATGGCGGAGACTCTCTGGCAGGCTGAGGCCAGCATCTTTAGTAAGCGATTCTCCGTCTTGGATTTTTGTAGTCTAGGTACTTTGAATTTTTGAACTCATACGCTCCTTTGTCGGGAATTCACAGCTCCTATGGGTTTAACCCGGTCACCTCCTCTGCCAAAGGAATGCGTGGTCCTTGCCGGCAACTTTATCAACACCGCCATCGCGCAAGCCAAAGAGATTGCCAAGCCTCTCCAGATCAATATCAAGGCATCAGACTCTATGGCGAAGTTCTCGACGATCCTGCGTCGAGCCCCCGAGTGTATCGCAAGCTGGAAGGCTTCATGTGCACGGTCCGGTGCAAGGATGGCGTTGTCCATGGTCAAGGCACATTACGAGAATGCCGACATCGACACGGTAACCTCTGGTATCCCCGACGTAGATGATGAAGGCCAAAAGATAAACCACGAATCTATCTTGGCATCACTTGCGGGTTATGACACCAGAGTTGCCGAGTTGGTCGACGTTAACGTCTTCGTGCCAATGAAAACCATTGATGGCGGCAATCAAAGCTCCTCCGAGTCCCTCAACACTGCCGACTTCGAGGGTGACTCTCATGTTGCCGTTGATGTTGCTTCCAAGTCGCCTGCGCCAGAGGACTAAAAAACAATTTGTAATATTTGTTTCCTCTATAACTTGTTATGCGGAAAAAACTATGTGTTAACTTAAGGTGGAAAACAGTGGTGTATATCCTGCTACTTAAGAACTATTTCCAGCATGTATATATTTTTAAGCAAGTGCTGGCTTATCCATTACTTTGGTTTTTATGCTTGACTTTTTGTGAGTCGGAAGACTCGTTGTCGGAACCATGCGCTCAGGTGTTGATGCCTAATGGTGTTGGAGATATGCCCTAGAGGCAATAATAAATGTAGTTGTTATTACATCTTTGTGTTTATGATAAATGTTTACATTCATGCTATAATAGTATTAACCAGGAAACATTAATACTTGTGTGATTTGTAAACTAAATTAGAGTCCCTAGTAAAGCCGCTTCATAATACTAGCTTGTTGGTTAATAGATGATTGTCGTTTCCCTATCATGAACATAGAGATGTTGTTAACAACAAGATCATATCATTAGGAGAATGGTATGGTGGACATACTCCTATAGATAAGCGTAGCATAAAGATCAAGTCATTTTAAATAGTTAAATTGCTATAAGCTTTCTGATACATAGTAACCTAATTCCTTCGACCATGATATCATGCTTATCACCATCACCGGAAGGATGCTTTGATGACATCAAACACCACACCGTAACTGGGTGGCTATAAAGGTGGCATTGAGTGTTCGGAAAGTATGGGTTGAGACACATGGATCAACAGTGGGATTTGTCCATCCATATGACGGATAGATATACTCTGGGCCCTCTTGGTGGAATGTCATCCAATTAGCTTGCAAGCATGTGACTGGCTCACAAGGGATCACATACCACGGGAACGAGAAAATAGTACTTATTGGTAACGAGGTTGAACTAGGTATGCAGAGATACCGACGATCAAAACCCCGGATAAGTAAACTATCGTGAGACAAAGGGAAATTGGTATCGTATGTAAGTGGTTCATTTGATTGCAAAGTAATCGTAGAAATATGTGGGAGCCATATGAATTTCCATATTCCTCTATTGGTTATTGATTGGAGAAGTGTCTCGATCATGTCCACATAATTCACGAACCGTAGGGAGACACACTTAAGGATTCGATGTTGTTGAGTGGTTATGGAATGATGAGTAAGAGACCGAATATTGTTCGGAGTCTCGGATGGGATCCAGGATATCACTAAGATATCCGGAATGGTCCAGAGAATATGATTCATATAAGGAAAGTCCTGTTTCGGAGTTGGGGAATGATTCCGGTGTTTTCACCGGGAATGTTCTAGAAGGGTCCGGAAGGTCCGGCACTCCGGAGGGGAAGGGTACATGAATGTGTCATGACAATGTGGAATGGTTGCATCATGTACTAGGTAACATGGCTGGGCAAAATAAAGGGAGAAATCAAATCCTAGTTTGAAAGTCAAACGCCAATTTGAAAAAGTCAAACGGCGAGTTTGCTTGGTGGAGGGAGAGTAGGAAACCTACTTGGGGAGGAGTTCCTCTCCCTCCACCCGCAGGCCAAGGAGGCCGAGTTGGGGGAGGACTCCCTCCTCCCAATCGGCGCCCTCCCACCTATATAAGGAGGGGCAGGGCTGCCCCTCTAGCCTACACCCAACACACCCCAAACCCTAACCCTAAGCCGCCGGCGCCACCACCCCTGCTGCTGCCGCCGCCTAGGGCACCACCAACTCGCCGAGTTGGGGTGATCCCAAACCCTAGCCACCGGTTACACTCTCCCCTTGGTGCTTTCTAAACCCTAGATCTCCAAGGCCTCTCTCATAGTCCACCATACTCGCTCCGGCTTAAGGCGAAGCCCTGCGAGATCTCCCCTCTACTTCCGGTACCACGCCGTCATGCTGCCGGAATCACGAGGAGAGTGCTACAACCTCCGCTGCCTGGTGGAACAAGGGAGAGGAAGGTCTTCATCGAGTACCGAACATGTGACCGACTGTGGAAGTGCTGCCGGAACGCAGCGCCGGAAGGATCGTCTACGCGATCTCGAGATCGGCAAGAGTACAACTACATCACCCATGAGAATCTGCTCTCGTTAACCGCTTTGGAATCTTCGAGGGTGAGTTCCTCTATCGAATCGTTGCTACAATCTAGTAGATAGATCTTGGCTTGTTTGTTTGCATGCGGTAGAATTTTTTTTGTTTTCCATGCTACGAACCACTGCAGTGGTATCAGAGCCATGTCTATATATAGATCTGTTGCACGAGTAGAACACAATGGTCATTGTGGGCGGTGGTGCTTTTATTATCAATTGCTTCTTGTGTACTTTGCATCTTGCGGTATGATGGGATGAAGCGGCCCGGGCTAACCTTACATGACATCGTTCATGAGACTTGCTCCACGCTCAACATGCAACTTGTATTGCATAAGTGGCTTTGCGGGTGTCTGTCTCTCCCATCATAGTATAGATCCAATTTACAACGGGCACTTGATAGTTCAAGCATCAACGTTGTGGTTCTTGTTCGTAAGTTAGAGCGACACTTATTGAAAGCCCCAAGCCACGTAAAATATGCAAAGAAAATTAGAGGCGTCTAACTTTGTTTTGCAGGGGTGTGCTGTGATGTGATATGGCCATGATTGTGATTATATTTGATGTATGCAATTTTCCTTATTGTAAGTTGGCAACCGGCAGGAGCCATATGGTTGTCTTTAAATTCTGTTAAGACCCGCGTGTCTATTCAAAGTAGTTGTAATAGTTGAAGCTGGTGGACGACAACCATGGAACGGCGCCATTGACCTTGACGCAATACCGGTGATGATGGAGATCATGTTCGTGCTTGAATATGGAGATCGGAAGCACAAGAAGAAAGGCCATATCATATCACATATTATGAATTGCATGTGATGTTAATCCTTTATGCATCTTGTACTGCTTAGTTAACGACGGTAGCATTATAAGATGATCCCTCATGCACACAAATTTCAAGTTCCAAAGTGTTCATCCTTAGTAAGCACCGTTGCTAAAGCTTGTTGTTTCGAAGCACCACGTGATGATTGGGTGTGTTAGATTCTACGGGTGTATACAACGTGAGCAAGCCAGATTTGCTCATGCGGAATCTAAGGTTTAATCTTGACGAGCCTAGCATGTACAGACATGGTCTCGGAACACGGATCACCGAAAGGTAAAGCATGAGTCATATAGTAGATATGATGAACATGTTGATTGTTCGCCATTGAAGCTACATCAACTCTCGTGATGATCGGTTTTGATGTGGTGGATTTGGTTCATGTGATCACTAAAACAATGTAAGGGATATTGTTTTGAGTGGGAGTTCATCTAGATTAATTTAACTATTAATTAGAACTCAATTTGTCATAAACTTAGTCTAAACTATTGCAAATATGTTGTAGATCTATGGCGGCCCCTACCATCAATTTTAATGCGTTCCTAGAGAAATAAAAGTTGAAAAACAATGGAAGCAACTTCGCGGATTGGTTCCGCAATTTGAGGATTGTCCTCAATGCTGGTAATTTGACCTATGTGCTGGATGCACCGCTGGGTGACCCGCCTGCAGCTACTGCTACCAATGAAGTAAAGAATGTTTACCTCACTCGGAAGAATCAGTACTCCACAGTTCATTGTGTTATCTTGTATGGTTTGGAATCGGAACTTCAGAAAAGTTTTGAGAACCATGACCCACATGATATTGTAAGTGAACTCAAAATGATATTTGAGGCTCACGCGGCAGTTGAGAGTTATGAGGCTTCTGAAAAGTTCTTTAACTGTAAGATGGAAGAGGGCAGCTCCGTTAGTGAGCATGTGCTTAAGATGTCTGGGCATGCAAACAAAATCCAAAGTTTGGGTATAGTGATTCCTAATTCTTTGGGGATTCACCGTGTCCTCCAATCACTACAACCAAGTTACAAGAACTTTGTGATGAACTACAATATGCAAAACATGGACAAGACATTGCCAGAACTCTTCTCCATGTTGAAATCTGCAGAAGTGGAGATCAAGAAAGAGCACCAAGTGTTGTTGGTCAATAAGACCACCAAATTCAAGAAAGGCAAGTCTAAGCAAAAGGGAAACTTCAAGAAGGGCGGTAAGAAAGTTGCCGCACCGGCGAAGAAGACCAGGGCTGGACCTAAGCCTGATACTGAGTGCTTTTACTGCAAGGGAGAAGGTCACTGGAAGCGGAATTGCCTAAAGTACTTGGCGGATTTGAAGAACGGCAACATCAAGAAGAAAGGTATATCCGATATACATGTTATTGATGTGTATATCACTAGTACTCGTAGTAGTGCCTGGGTATTTGATACTGGTTCGGTTGCTCATATTTGTAACTCGAAACAGGTGCTGCAGAATAAACGGAAGCTAGCGAAGAACGAGGTGACAATGCGTGTTGGAAATGGATCAAAGGTTGATGTGATCGCGGTCGGCACGCTACCTCTTCATCTACCATCGGGATTAGTTTTATACTTAAATAATTGTTATTTGGTGCCTGCGTTGAGCATGAACATTATATCGGGATCTTGTTTATTGCGAGACGGTTACTTGTTTAAGTCCGAGAATAATGGCTGTTCGATTTATATGAGTAATATGTTTTATGCACATGCACCTTTGATAGATGGTCTATTCTTATTGAATCTCAATTGTAGTAATACACACATAAATAACATTGAGGCTAAACGTTTGAAATTGAGCGATAACTCGACCTATATGTGGCACTGTCGTCTTGGTCATATCGGAGTGAAGCGTATGAAGAAACTCCATTCTGATGGACTTCTTGAATCACTTTATTTCGAATCACTTGAAAGATGCGAAGCATGTCTAATGGGTAAAATGACTAAGACTCCATTTTCTGGTATGATGGAGCGAGCTACGGACTTATTGGAAATCATACATACCGATGTGTGTGGACCAATGAGTGTAGCATCGCGCGGTGGTTATCGTTATGTTCTTACCTTCACGGATGACTTGAGTAGATATGGGTATATCTATTTCATGAAACATAAGTCCAAAACTTTCGAGAAGTTTAAGGAATTTCAAAGTGAAGTAGAGAATCAACGTAACAAGAAGATTAAATTTCTACGATCTGATCGTGGAGGTGAATATCTAAGTTATGAGTTTGGCGAGCATTTGAAGAAATGCGGAATACTTTCACAATTGACACCGCCGGGAACACCACAACGTAATGGTGTGTCCGAATGTTGTAATTGAACTCTCTTAGATATGGTTCGTTCTATGATGTCACTTACAGATTTACCGCTATCGTTTTGGGGTTATGCATTAGAAACAGACGCATTCACTTTAAATAGGGCACCATCTAAATCCGTTGAAACGACACCGTATGAATTATGGTTTGGGAAGAAACCTAAATTGTCGTTCCTTAAAGTTTGGGGTTGCGAAGCCTATGTAAAGAAGTTACAGCCGGACAAGCTTGAACCCAAAGCGGAAAAATGCGTCTTCATAGGATACCCGAAGGAAACTATTGGGTATACCTTCTATCATAGATCCGAAGGCAAAATCTTCGTTGCTAAGAATGGATCCTTTCTAGAGAAGGAATTTCTCTCGAAAGAAGTGACTGGAAGGAAAGTAGAACTCGACGAGGTTGTTGAACCTTCTCTCGAACTTGCGAGTAGCGCAGCACCGGAAGTAGTTCCTGTGGCACCTACACCAATAAGAGAGGAAGCTAATGATAATGATCATGAAACTTCGGTTGAAGTTGCTACAGAGCCTCGCAGGTCAACGAGAACTCGTACCACTCCTAATTGGTATGATCCCGTTATGAGTGTCATGTTGGTGGACAACACCGATGACCCTGCGACATATGAGGAAGCAATGATGAGCCCAGATTCCAATAAATGGCAAGATGACATGAAATCCGAGATTGGATCCATGTACAAAAACCAAGTATGGACTTTGGTGGACTTACTGGATGGCCGGAAGGCTGTCGAGAACAAATGGATTTTCAAGAAGAAAACAGATGCTGATGGCAATGTTACTGTCTATAAAGCTCGACTTGTCGCAAAAGGGTTTTGAAAAATTCAAGGAGTTGACTACGATGAGACTTTCTCACCAGTAGCGAAGCTAAAGTCTGTGAGGATTATGTTAGCAATCGCTGCATATTACGATTATGAGATATGGCAGATTGATGTCAAAACGGCGTTCCTCGATGGAGACATTGATGAAGAGTTGTATATGATGCAACCCAAAGGTTTTGTCAATCCTAAAGATGCTAACAAGGTATGCAAACTTCAACGGTCCATATATGGATTGAAGCAAGCATCCCGAAGTTGGAATCAATGTTTTGATAAGGTAATCAAAAGTTTTGGCTTTATACAAACTTACGGAGAAGCTTGTATTTACAAGAAAGTGAGTGGGAGCTCTGTACCATTCTTAATACTATATGTAGATGACATATTGTTGATTAGGAATGATGTAGACCTTCTTAATAGTGTCAAAGAATATTTGAATAATAGTTTTTCAATGAAAGATCTTGGCGAAGCAACTTACATATTATGCATAAAGATTTATAGAGATAGATCGAGACACCTAATATCATTGTCACAAAGTACATATTTGGACAAAGTTCTAAAGAGGTTTGGAATGGAAGATAGCAAGAAAGGGTTCTTGCCCATGTTGCCCAATACGACCTTGAGTAAAACTCAAAGTCCAGCAACGGCAGAAGATAGAGAAAGGATGAGTAAGACTCCCTATGCCTCAGCCATAGGATCTCTAATGTATGCCATGCTATGTACTAGACCCGACATTGCATATGCTGTTAGTTTGACTAGCAGATATCAAAGTGATCCAGGAGTGGATCATTCGACAACAGTCAAAAACATCCTTAAGTACTTGAGAAGAACTAAGGATATGGTTCTTTCTTATGGAGGTGATGAACAGCTCGTTGTTAATGGTTACACCGATGCTAGTTGGAACACCGATCCGGATGATTCTAAATCTCAATCTAGATACGTATTTACTTTGAATGGTGCAGCAGTTAGCTGGAGGAGTGCAAAGCAAAGCGTTGTGGCGAGATCTTCAACTGAATCGGAATATATAGCTGCTTCGGAGGCTTCACAAGAAGCAATATGGATGAAGGAGTTCATTACAGAGCTCGGTGTGGTTCCAAGTGCGCTGGACCCAATGTCTATCTACTGTGATAACATGGGCGCCATAGCCAATGCGCAACAACCAAGGTCACACAAGAAGCTGAAGCACATCAAGCTACATTTTCACGCTATTCGAGAACATGTCCAAGATGGTGACATAAAGATTTGCAAAGTACACACAGATCTGAATGTGGCGGATCCATTGACTAAACCTCTCCCGAGGGCAAAACATGACCAACACCAAACTGCCATGGGTGTTCGGTATATTACCATGTAATCTAGATTAGTTGACTCTAGTGCAAGTGGGAGACTGTTGGAGATATGCCCTAGAGGCAATAATAAATGTAGCTATTATTATATCTTTGTGTTTATGATAAATGTTTACATTCATGCTATAATAGTATTAACCAGGAAACATTAATACTTGTGTGATTTGTAAACTAAATTAGAGTCCCTAGTAAAGCCTCTTCATAATACTAGCTTGTTGGTTAATAGATGATTGTGGTTTCCCTATCATGAACATTGAGATGTTGTTAACAACAAGATCATATCATTAGGATAATGGTATGGTGGACATACTCCTATAGATAAGCGTAGCATAAAGATCAAGTCATTTTAAATAGTTCAATTGCTATAAGCTTTCTGATACATAGTAACCTAATTCCTTCGGCCATGAGATCATGCTTATCACCATCACCGGAAGGATGCTTTGATGACATCAAACACCACACCGTAACTGGGTGGCTATAAAGGTGGCATTGAGTGTTCGGAAAGTATGGGTTGAGACACATGGATCAACAGTGGGATTTGTCCATCCATATGACGGATAGATATACTCTGGGCCCTCTCGGTGGAATGTCATCCAATTAGCTTGCAAGCATGTGACTGGCTCACAAGGGATCACATACCACAGGAACGAGAAAAGAGTACTTATCGGTAACGAGGTTGAACTAGGTATGCAGAGATACCGACGATCAAAACCTCGGATAAGTAAACTATCGTGAGACAAAGGGAAATTGGTATCATATGTAAGTGGTTCATTCGATCGCAAAGTAATCGTAGAAATATGTGGGAGCCATATGAATTTCCAGATTCCTCTATTGGTTATTAATCGGAGAAGTGTCTCGATCATGTCCACATAATTCACGGACCATAGGGAGACACACTTAAGGATTCGATGTTGTTGAGTGGTTATGGAATAATGAGTAAGAGACCGAATGTTGTTCGGAGTCTCGGATGGGATCCGGGATATCACGAGGAGATCCGTAATGGTCTGGAGAATAAGATTCATATAAGGAAATTCCTGTTTCGGAGTTGGGGAATGATTCCGGTGTTTTCACCGGGAATGTTCTAGAAGGGTCCGGAAGGTCCGGCACTCCGGAGGGGAAGGGTACATGAATGTGTCATGACAATGTGGAATGGTTGCATCATGTACTAGGTAACATGGCTGGGCAAAATAAAGGGAGAAATCAAATCCTAGTTTGAAAGTCAAACGCCAATTTGAAAAAGTCAAACGGCGAGTTTGCTTGGTGGAGGGAGAGTAGGAAACCTACTTGGGGAGGAGTTCCTCTCCCTCCACCCGCCGGCCAAGGAGGCCGAGTTAGGGGAGGACTCCTTCCTCCCAACCGGCGCCCTCCCACCTATATAAGGAGGGGCAGGGCTGCCCCTCTAGCCTACACCCAACACACCCCAAACCCTAACCCTAAGCCGCCGGCGCCACCACCCCTGCTGCTGCCGCCACCTAGGGCACCACCAACTCGCCGAGTTGGGATGATCCCAAACCCTAGCCGCCGGCTACACTCTCCCCTTGGTGCTTTCTAAACCCTAGATCGCCAAGGCCTCTCTCATAGTCCACCATACTCGCTCCGGTTTAAGGCGAAGCCCTGCGAGATCTCCCCTCTACTTCCGGTACCACGCCGTCGTGCTGCCGGAATCACGAGGAGAGTGCTACAACCTCTGTTGCCTGCTGGAACAAGGGAGAGGAAGGTCTTCATCGAGTACCGAACGTGTGACCGACTGCGGAAGCGCTGCCGGAACGCAGCACCGGAAGGATCGTCTACGCGATCTCGAGATCGGCAAGAGTACGACTACATCACCCACGAGAATCTGCTCTCGTTAACCGCTTTGGAATCTTCGAGGGTGAGTTCCTCTATCGACTCGTTGCTATAATCTAGTAGATAGATCTTGGCTTGTTTGTTTGCATGCGGTAGAATTTTTTGTTTTCCATGCTATGAACCCCTACAAATGGCACCGTCAATAACCTAAGCACAAAATCGCTAACAATATGTGCCGAAAGTCACTACTCCAGAATCCACATAAAACGACAAAGAACGTGTAGACCAGAAAACTTAAGCTAACGCTCGTAGGCGGAATTTTCACAAGTGCAATTGCAAAGCTTGTGCATAAAGGTTTTATATGATCCAAAAATGAACACTAAAGGAGGTAAAAGACTCAGAAATATGAGTGAACCAAAGAGCTTTATTTCATTGATCATATAAGAGGTACACAATTAGATAAAAAATGCCAAGTGTAGAAAGGACGTAGCTGTGATATGTTCCATGGCCGATCAAGCTCCGGGTAGTCATCATCCGGGTCACGTTGCTTATGCTTATGATCCTCGTTGGGTTTATCCTTCAGTTCACGATTATCAACGAGGTAGTAAGACCCATTGAGTAGCACCTTGCTTATGATGAACGGTCCTTCCCATGGCGGGGATAATTTGTGTGACTTATTATGTTTAAGTCGGAGCACTAAATCCCTCTCTTTAAACGAGCGATGCCTAACGCAGCGACCATGGTAGTTGCGTAGCTTCTGCTGGTAGATGACGGACCTTTGGCATGCCAAAACGCGCTCCTCGAGAAGGTCCACATCTAGGCGTCTGGATTCTTCAGCGTCATCTTTGTCCTAGGCGGCAACTCTTGGTGCATCGTGAAGGATGTCGGAAGGTAGGATGGCTTCTGCTCCATATACCATGAAGTAAGGGGTGTAGCCGGTGGATCTGTTGGGTGTAGTTCGTAAACTCCACAACACAGATGGCAATTCTTCCACCCAGGCTCCAGCTGCTCTATGTAGCGGCGCCTCAAGACGTGGCTTGATTCCCTGCAGAATTAATCCATTGGCTCGCTCAACCGGACCATTGGGCTGTGGGTGTGCCACAGATGCAAGATCAAGTCGGATGCCCTTCTCCCAACAATAAGCTTCCACTTCTCCGTGTGACAAGTTGCTACCGTTGTCGGTGATAATGCTACGTGGGAGACCAAATCTCACCACTAGATCTCGGACAAACCTAAGGGCGGTTGCCCCATCAAGCTTTCTAATGGGTTTAGCTTCTATCCATTTAGTGAATTTATCAACTGCTATTAGCAGATGTGTAAACCCACATGGTGCCGTCTGTAATGGTTCCACCATGTCTAGCCCCCAGACTGCAAACGGCCAAGTTATTGGTATTGTTCGCAATTCTTCAGCAGGAACATGTGGTTGTCGGGCATAATACTGGCATACCATGCATGTCTCAACCAGCTTGTCAACGTCCGCCTTCGCGGTCAGCCAGTAGAATCCTTGCCGTAAGGCTTTCGCGACCAACGATCGAGGAGCGGCGTGATGCCCGCAATATCCGTGAGGCGATGGCGACCGGAGGTGGTGGTGGCGGTGGCTGAATCGGAGGGGCTCCATCAATAAGCGCAAGCGCTGTCTGAGCTGCCGCTTCGGCCTCCGCATAGTTGTTGACGGTGTTTACCATGCCTTCGAAGTTAAGGCGTCCCGAAGCCTGCTGCCGCCTTAGAGAATGCCGGAGAAGCATGTCGTGGTCCAGTCCTACCACAAAGTGATACATGACATCATCATTGGGGTAGTGGGCCAGATCGGCTCGTATACGGAGCCACCTGGCAAGATAATCGCGAGGGTTTTCGCCCTCTATCTGAATGCAACTCGCCAGATCGAAGATGGTAACCATGCCGACGAACTTGGATCTCTCCTGTCCAGACGCACGGATGAAGCCGGCGGACTTGCAGTGATCTTCCACCGTTATATCCTGCACAGGGGCGGTTTGGGTGGGCCTTGAATTTTTCCGACCTTTGCCGGCAAACTCCGAGGAGAGATCCGACATCGATCCTTCCGCGAACGTATCATGCCCGTAGGCGGTCTGTGCGGGTCTTGATGCTCCTCCGACTCCCAGGAAACTAGTGCCCGAGTCAGTTTCGCCAATGAAGAGGTGGATGTCTCCGATAGGAACGATCGAACACCGCGTATGGTTCGTCTTCGTTGGGATCCAGTGTTGGAATTATGCCCTAGAGGCAATAATAAAGATGTTATTATTATAATTCTTGTTCATGATAATGTTTATATTCCATGCTAGAATTGTATTAAGCGGAAACTTTAATACTTGTGTGGTTTGTGAACAACACCGTGTCCTAGTACGCCTCTATGGACTAGCTCATTGATCAATGATGGTTAAGGTTTCCTAACCATAGACATGAGTTGTCAATTGATAATGAGATCATATCATTGGGAGAATGATATGGTGGACAGACCCAAACTAAGCGAAGCAATTAGATCGTGTCATCGTGTTCGTCTTTGCGAAGCTTTTCTTATGTCAAATATTGTATTCCTTAAACCATGAGATAATACAACTCCCTGGTATCGGAAGAAAGCTTTGAGGTCATCAAACGTCATCCTATGAGAGGGTGATCATAAAGGTGTCTCTCAGGTGATCGGAAAGTATCTGTTGGGTTGTATGTATCGAGATGGGATTTGTCCCTCCCAAGTCGGAGAGATATACTTCGGGCCCACTCGGTAATCGATATCAACACCGCTTGCAAGCATGTGGTTGAGGAGTTAATCACAAAGTGATATCGGATTACGGAACGAGTAAAATACTTGCTGTGAACGAGATTGAACTAGGTATGACGGTACCGACGATCAAATCTCGGGCAAGTAAAAATATCGCGAGACGAAGGGAATATATATGGGATTGATTGAATCCTGGCATCGTGGTTCATCTGATATGATCATCGATGAATGTGTGGGAGTCAATATGGGTTTCCAGACCCCGCTGTTGATTATTGATAGAAGATCATGTCTGCATATTCTCGAACCCGCAGGGTCACACACTTAACGTGTCTCGACGCTAGGATAGATTGGATAATTGGTTTATGAGTTTTTGTTCGGAGTCTCGGATGGGATCCGGGATATCACGAGAGGTTCCGGAATGGTCCGGAGAATAAGATTCATATAAGGCAGTGCAGTTTTTGGAGTTCGGAATTGTTCCGGATTAATCGGTATTGTACCGGAAGCTTCTAGAACCTTCCGGAAGGGGGCCAACGTGGTCCCACCTTCCGTGAGGGGGCATGGGCCTATGAGGGAGTGTCCTGGCCGCATTGGGCCAGGGGCACAAGGCCCCATAGGGCCCAGCCGATTCTAGATAGATTTAACTCGTTTAAATCTAGAGATAGAATTTCTAGATAAGGGAAAGTTTAAATCGTTTAAACTGAAGATAGAACCCTATCCCCCTACTCCTCCTTATCCCTTGGCCGCCGGCCCAAGGCTTGGAGGAGGGGCTAGGGCTGGCCGCCCCCTCCACCTCTATATATAGAGGGCTAGGGCGCCCCTCCTCCACACACACCTTCCTCCAAACCCTAGTTGCCCTGTTGCCCTCCTCTCTCCCTCCCGACTGTTTGTAGGCGAAGCCCTGCTGCAGAAATTCTCCACCATATACACCACGCCGTCGTGTTGTAGATCCAATCTATCTCTCCACCCTACTTGCTGGTCCGAGGAAGGAGGAGACGTCGAGGTGCTGCACGTGTGCATCTCACGGAGGCACCGCCACTTGTGGTGCTAGATCGGATCGGATCGCGAGGAGGAGAAGCGAGTACGACTACATCACCCATGTTCCGACGAACGTTCCGCTGTGCGAATCTTCAAGGGTATGAAGATCTAATCCAATCTCTCTCGTTGTTTGCATCTCCTAGATTAGATCTTGGCTTTCCCTCTGTTCGCTTCCGTAGAAAATTTTGATTTACTATGCTGCGAAACCCTTCAGTGGTATCAGAGCTAGATCTATGCGTAGATGTGTTTCACGAGTAGAACGCAACATGGTTGTTGTGGGCGTTGATGTTTTCTGTCGCAAGCCTCTTGTTTGTGTTCTTCTTATGGCGCGGGATAGTGAGATTGAAGCGGTCCAGGCCAACCTTACGCGACGTCGTTCGCGAGACCGGCTCCGCACTTGACGTGTGGCTTGTACCATACATGCGGCTGGTGGATGTCAGTTTCTCTCACTATAGTTGTCATGGGATTAACACCGGAGTTTGGCAACCATAATATCACCGTTGTGGCTTTCCGTAGGTAAGAATCGTTCTTAGCATCTACTCCCATAAGCCACGTAAAACATGCAACAACAAAGTAGAGGCGTCTAACTTGTTTTTGCAGGGAGTGTTTTCTGTGATATGGTATGGCCCAAGATGTGATGTGTATATTGTATGCGATGATCATGTTTTGTAATGTTTCACGACTTGCATGTCGATGAGTACACAACCGGCAGGAGCCATATGGTTGTCTTTATAATTGTGTATGACCTACGAGTCAACTTCTTATACGCCATGTAATAGCTTTACTTTATCGCTAAGTAGTTAGCAATAGTTGTAGTTGCTATTCGTGGTGGAGGCAATCATGGTGGAGTGATGGATATCATGCCGGAACGCACAAGATGGAGATCATTGCGCGAAGATTGGCTATACCATGTCACATTAAAGTTATATGCATGTGATGTTTATCCTTTTATGTATCTTATTATGCTTAGATCGCGACGGTAGCATTATAAGATGATTCCTCACTTAAAGATCAAGATAAAAGCTGTGTTCTCCCCGAGTATGCACCGTTGCGAAAGTTCGTCGTGTCCAAGCATCACGTGATGATCGGGTGCTATAGACTCTACGCTCACATACAACGGGTGCAAGCCAGTTTTGCACACGCGGAAATACTTGGGTCTAACTTGACGAGCCTAGCATGTACAGACATGGCCTCGGAACACAAGAACCGAAAGGTTAAGCATGAGTCATATGAATGATATGATCGACACTTCATTGTCCACCATTGAAACCACATCTCTTCTCGTGATGATCGGATTAGGTGTGGTGAATTTGGATCGTGTTCACTAAACAACTTGAGGGATGTTGAATTTAGTGGGAGTTCATCTAGTAATTTGATTAAAAGTTGAACTAGTTATCATGAACATAGTCTAAATTGTACTTGCCAATATTGTAGATCACATGGCCAAGTCCAACTTCAACTTCAACGTTTTTGCTGAGAAGGAAAAGCTTAGAAACAATGGGTCTAACTTCACCAATTGGTTCCGCAATCTAAGAATCATTCTCTCTGGCGGTCAAAAGGACTATGTCCTTGGGAAAGCGTTAGGTGACCCCCCTGCTGCAACTGCGCCGGCTGATGAGAAAACTGTCTATCAGTCGCGCAAATATGATTATGGTGTGATTAAGAGCACCATGTTGTTTGCTATGGAACCGGAACTTCAAAATCATTTTTAAGACTATCCCGGGCCCTTTGAGATTCTCGAAGAGCTGAAAACCATGTTTCAGACTCAGGCCCGTTCTGAGAGATATGAGATCTCTGAGAAGTTCTTTAACTGCAAGATGGAGGAAGGGAGTTCCGTTAGTGAGCACGCCATTAAGATGACGGGCTACACTCAATGCCTTGAGCAACTGGAACGCACGATTCTAGAGGAGCTCAAGATTGACAGGGTTCTGCAATCACTCCCTCCCAGCTACAAAAGTTTTGTAGTGACTCATAATCAGATTGGTTCCACTGATACGATCACCGAGCTCTTCGCAAAGCTGAAGGCCGCGGAAGTGGACATCAAGAAGGATAATCATGTGTTGATGGTCAACAAGCCCTCCTTTAAGAAAGGTAAGGGTGGAAAGAAGCCCTTCAAGAAAGGCGGCGGCAAGTGCGTTGCCCCTGCTGAGAAGAAGCTCAAGTCTGGTCCTAAACCAGACACTGAGTGCTTCTATTGCAAGGACAAGGGTCACTGGAAGCACAACTGTCCGAAGTACTTAGCGGACAAGAAGGCTGGCACCATCAAAGGTATATTTGATATACATGTTATTGATGTTTTCCTTACTAGCCCTCGTTGTAGTGCCTGGGTATTTGATACCGGTTCAGTTGCTAATATTTGTAACTCGAAACAGGAGCTACGGAATAGACGGCGGCTTGAGAGGGATGATGTGACGATGCGCGTTGGCAACGGATCAAGAGTTGATGTGATGGCCGTCGGCACGCTCTCCTTAGTTTTACCTTCGGGATTAGTTTTAAACCTTAATAAATGTTATTATGTGCCTGCGTTGAGCATGAACATTGTTTCTGGATCGTGTTTATTGCAAGACAGTTATTCATTTAAATCGGAGAATAATGGTTGTTCTATTTATATGAGTAACATCTTTTATGGTCATGCACCCCTTGTGAATGGTTTATTTCTTCTAAATCTCGAAAGGGATGAAACACACATCCATAACATCGAGGCTAAGAGATGCAAAGTAGATAGTGATAATACTACTTATTTGTGGCACTGTCGTCTAGGTCATATTGGTGTAAAGCGCATGAAGAAACTCCATTCTGATGGACTTTTGGAGTCTCTTGATTTTGAATCATTTGACACATGCGAACCATGCCTCATGGGCAAGATGATCAAAACCCCGTTCTCCGGTATGATGGAGCGAGCAACGGACTTGTTGGAAATCATACACACCGATGTATGCGGACCGATGAGTGTTTCGACGCGCGGTGGATATCGCTATTTTCTCACTTTTACCGATGACTTAAGTAGATATGGGTATATCTATTTAATGAAACATAAATCTGAAACGTTTGAAAAGTTCAAAGAATTTCAGAATGAAGTGGAGAACCATCGTAACAGAAAGATTAAGTTTCTACGATCCGATCGTGGGGGCGAATATTTGAGTTATGATTTTCTCACGCACCTCAAAGCAAGTGGAATCGTTTCACAACTCACGCCACCCGGAACACCACAGCGCAATGGTGTGTCTGAACGCCGGAATCGAACCCTATTAGATATGGTCCGATCGATGATGTCTCTTACTGATTTGCCGTTATCATTTTGGGGTTATGCATTAGAAACCGCTGCATTCACTTTAAATAGGGCTCCATCTAAATCCGTTGAGATGACACCGTATGAACTGTGGTTTGGTGCTAAACCTAAGTTGTCGTTTCTTAAAGTTTGGGGATGCGAAGCTTACGTCAAGAAGTTGATGCCGGACAAGCTCGAACCCAAAGCGGAGAAATGCGTCTTCATAGGATACCCTAAGGAAACTATTGGGTATACCTTCTATCACAGAACCGAAGGCAAAGTATTTGTCGCAAAGAACGGTTCCTTTCTTGAGAAGGAGTTTCTCTCGAAAGAAGTGAGTGGGAGGAAAGTAGAGCTAGACGAGGTTATTGAACCTTCTCTTGAATTGGAGAGTAGCGCAGCACCTGAAATTGTTCCAGTGCCGCCTGCACCAACGATAGAGGAAGCTAATGACAAGGATCATGAAGCTTCGGACGATGCTGCTACTGAACGTCGCAGGTCGACAAGGTCGCGTGCCCCTCCTGAGTGGTACGGCAACCCTGTGTTGACTGTCTTGTTAGTAGAAGACAGTGAACCTACGAACTATGAGGAAGCGATGATGAGCCCAGACTCTGAGAAATGGCTAGAAGCCATGAAATCCGAATTGGGATCCATGAGCGAAAACCAAGTATGGACTTTGGTGGACCCTCCTAGCGACCGAAAGGCCGTTGAGTGCAAATGGATCTTCAAGGAGAAAATGGACGCGGATGGTAATGTTACCGTCTATAAAGCACGGCTTGTTGCGAAAGGTTTTCGACAAGTTCAAGGTGTTGACTATGATGAGACTTTCTCTCCCGTAGCGATGTTTAAGTCCATTTGGATTTTATTAGCAATTGCTGCGTTTCATGATTATGAAATATGGCAAATGGATGTCAAGACTGCTTTCCTCAATGGCAACATTGATGAAGAGTTGTATATGATGCAACCCGAAGGTTTTGTCGATCCTAAGGATGCTGATAAAGTATGCAAACTTCAGCGTTCCATTTATGGACTGAAGCAAGCATCTCGGAGTTGGAACCTTCGTTTTGATCAAGTGATCAAGAGCTTTGGATTTGTTCCAAATTGCTACGAAGCTTGCATCTACAAGAAAGTGAGTGGGAGCTCGGTGACGTTTCTGGTACTATATGTGGATGACATATTGATTATTGGAAGTGACATCAACATGCTTAACGATGTGAAGAGTTATTTGAACAAGTGTTTTTCAATGAAAGACCTAGGTGAAGCTGCTTATATATTGGGCATCAAAATCTATAGAGATAGACAAAGACGCCTGATAGCTTTAAGCCAGAGTACATACCTAGACAAAGTTCTGAAAAGGTTCAGAATGGATAAGGCATTGAAAGGTTCAGTGGCTATGTTGTCAGGTAAGATATTGAGCAAGGCTCAGTGTCCAGCTACGGTAAATGATAGGGAAGCTATGAGCAAAGTGCCTTATGCCTCGGCCATAGGTTCCATCATGTATGCCATGCTGTGTACTAGACCGGATGTGTCCAATGCTCTTAGTTTGACGAGCAGATATCAAAGTGATCCAGGAGTGGAACACTGGACAGCCGTAAAGAACATCCTAAGATACCTAAATAGGACTAAAGAAATGTTCTTAGTCTATGGGGGTGATGAACAGCTCGTCGTAAAAGGTTACGTCGATGCTAGTTTCGACACCGACAAGGATGATTCTAAATCTCAGACAGGATACATGTATATTTTGAATGGAGGAGCTGTGAGCTGGAGAAGCTGCAAACAAAGCGTGATCGCGGGATCTATAGTAGAAGCGGAATACATGGCTGCTGCAGAAGCGTCAAGTGAAGGAGTTTGGATCAGAAACTTCATCACTGAGCTTGGCGTGGTTCCAAGTGCATTGGACCCACTGGAGATATTGTGTGACAACACTGGCGCCATAGCACTCGCTAAGGAACCAAGATATCATCCAAAGACCAAGCATATCAACCGCAAGTTTCATATAATCCGAGATTATATAGCAGATGGAGATCTGAAGATCAGCAAAGTACATACAGATCTGAATGTCGTAGATCCATTGACTAAACCTCTTCCACGTGTAAAACATGATCAGCACCTCAGTGCCATGGGTGTGAGATTGTTGCCAAATGTAAACTAGATTATTGACTCTAGTGCAAGTGGGAGACTGTTGGAATTATGCCCTAGAGGCAATAATAAAGATGTTATTATTATAATTCTTGTTCATGATAAAGTTTATATTCCATGCTAGAATTGTATTAAGCGGAAACATTAATACTTGTGTGGTTTGTGAACAACACCGTGTCCCTAGTACGCCTCTATGGACTAGCTCATTGATCAATGATGGTTAAGGTTTCCTAACCATAGACATGAGTTGTCAATTGATAATGAGACCATATCATTAGGAGAATGATATGGTGGACAGACCCAAACTAAGCAAAGCTATTAGATCGTTTCATCGTGTTCGTCTTTGCGAAGCTTTTCCTATGTCAAATATTGTATTCCTTAGACCATGAGATAATACAACTCCCTGGTATCGGAAGAAAGCTTTGAGGCCATCAAACGTCATCCTATGAGAGGGTGATCATAAAGGTGTCTCTCAGGTGATCGGAAAGTATCTGTTGGGTTGTATGTATCGAGATGGGATTTGTCCCTCCCAAGTCGGAGAGATATACTTCGGGCCCACTCGGTAATCGATATCAACACCGCTTGCAAGCATGTGGTTAAGGAGTTAATCACAAAGTGATATCGGATTACGGAACGAGTAAAGTACTTGCTATGAACGAGATTGAACTAGGTATGACGATACCGACGATCGAATCTCGGGCAAGTAAAATATCGCGAGACGAAGGGAATATATATATGGGATTGATTGAATCCTGGCATCGTGGTTCATCCGATATGATCATCGATGAATGTGTGGGAGTCAATATGGGTGCCCAGACCCCGCTGTTGATTATTGATAGAAGATCATGTCTGCATATTCTCGAACCCGCAGGGTCACACACTTAACGTGTCTCGACGCTAGGATAGATTGGATAATTGGTTTATGAGTTTTTGTTCGGAGTCTCGGATGGGATCCGGGATATCACGAGAGGTTCCGGAATGGTCCGGAGAATAAGATTCATATAAGGCAGTGCAGTTTTTGGAGTTCGGAATTGTTCCGGATTAATCGGTATTGTACCGGAAGCTTCTAGAACCTTCCGGAAGGGGGCCAACGTGGTCCCACCTTCCGTGAGGGGGCATGGGCCTATGAGGGAGTGTCCTGGCCGCATTGGGCCAGGGGCACAAGGCCCCATAGGGCCCAGCCGATTCTAGATAGATTTAACTCGTTTAAATCTAGAGATAGAATTTCTAGATAAGGGAAAGTTTAAATCGTTTAAACTGAAGATAGAACCCTATCCCCCTACTCCTCCTTATCCCTTGGCCGCCGGCCCAAGGCTTGGAGGAGGGGCTAGGGCTGGCCGCCCCCTCCACCTCTATATATAGAGGGCTAGGGCGCCCCTCCTCCACACACACCTTCCTCCAAACCCTAGTTGCCCTGTTGCCCTCCTCTCTCCCTCCCGACTGTTTGTAGGCGAAGCCCTGCTGCAGAAATTCTCCACCATATACACCACGCCGTCGTGTTGTAGATCCAATCTATCTCTCCACCCTACTTGCTGGTCCGAGGAAGGAGGAGACGTCGAGGTGCTGCACGTGTGCATCTCACGGAGGCACCGCCACTTGTGGTGCTAGATCGGATCGGATCGCGAGGAGGAGAAGCGAGTACGACTACATCACCCATGTTCCGACGAACGTTCCGCTGTGCGAATCTTCAAGGGTATGAAGATCTAATCCAATCTCTCTCGTTGTTTGCATCTCCTAGATTAGATCTTGGCTTTCCCTCTGTTCGCTTCCGTAGAAAATTTTGATTTACTATGCTGCGAAACCCTTCAGTGGTATCAGAGCTAGATCTATGCGTAGATGTGTTTCACGAGTAGAACGCAACATGGTTGTTGTGGGCGTTGATGTTTTCTGTCGCAAGCCTCTTGTTTGTGTTCTTCTTATGGCGCGGGATAGTGAGATTGAAGCGGTCCAGGCCAACCTTACGCGACGTCGTTCGCGAGACCGGCTCCGCACTTGACGTGTGGCTTGTACCATACATGCGGCTGGTGGATGTCAGTTTCTCTCACTATAGTTGTCATGGGATTAACACCGGAGTTTGGCAACCATAATATCACCGTTGTGGCTTTCCGTAGGTAAGAATCGTTCTTAGCATCTACTCCCATAAGCCACGTAAAACATGCAACAACAAAGTAGAGGCGTCTAACTTGTTTTTGCAGGGAGTGTTTTCTGTGATATGGTATGGCCCAAGATGTGATGTGTATATTGTATGCGATGATCATGTTTTGTAATGTTTCACGACTTGCATGTCGATGAGTACACAACCGGCAGGAGCCATATGGTTGTCTTTATAATTGTGTATGACCTGCGAGTCAACTTCTTATACGCCATGTAATAGCTTTACTTTATCGCTAAGTAGTTAGCAATAGTTGTAGTTGCTATTCGTGGTGGAGGCAATCATGGTGGAGTGATGGAGATCATGCCGGAACGCACAAGATGGAGATCATTGCGCAAAGATTGGCTATACCATGTCACATAAAGTTATATGCATGTGATGTTTATCCTTTTATGTATCTTATTATGCTTAGATCGCGACGGTAGAATTATAAGATGATTCCTCACTTAAAGATCAAGATAAAAGCTGTGTTCTCCCCAAGTATGCACCGTTGCGAAAGTTCGTCGTGTCCAAGCATCACGTGATGATCGGGTGCTATAGACTCTACGTTCACATACAACGGGTGCAAGCCAGTTTTGCACACGCGGAAATACTTGGGTCTAACTTGACGAGCCTAGCATGTACAGACATGGCCTCGGAACACAAGAACCGAAAGGTTAAGCATGAGTCATATGAATGATATGATCGACACTTCGTTGTCCACCATTGAAACCACATCTCTTCTCGTGAAGATCGGATTAGGTGTGGTGAATTTGGATCGTGTTCACTAAACAACTTGAGGGATGTTGAATTTAGTGGGAGTTCATCTAGTAATTTGATTAAGTTGAACTATTTATCATGAACATAGTCTAAATTGTACTTGCAAATACTGTAGATCACATGGCCAAGTCCAACTTCAACTTCAACGTTTTTGCTGAGAAAGAAAAGCTTAGAAACAATGGGTCTAACTTCACCAACTGGTTCCGCAATCTAAGAATCATTCTGTCTGGCGGACAAAAGGACTATGTCCTTGAGAAAGCGTTAGGTAACCCCCCTGCTGCAACTGCGCCGGCTGATGAGAAAGTTGTCTATCAGTCGCGCAAAGATGATTATGGTGTGATTAAGAGCACCATGTTGTTTGCTATGGAACCGGAACTTCAAAATCGTTTTGAAAACTATCCCGGGCCCTTTGAGATTCTCGAGGAGCTGAAAACCATGTTTCAGACTCAGGCCCGTTCTGAGAGATATGAGATCTCTGAGAAGTTCTTTAACTGCAAGATGGAGGAAGGGAGTTCCGTTAGTGAGCACGCCATTAAGATGTCGGGCTACACTCAACGCCTTGAGCAACTGGACTGCAAGATTCCAGAGGAGCTCAAGATTGACAGGGTTCTGCAATCACTCCCTCCCAGCTACAAAAGTTTTGTAGTGACTCATAATCAGATTGGTTCCACTGATACGATCACCGAGCTCTTCGTAAAGCTGAAGGCTGCGGAGGTGGACATCAAGAAGGATAATCATGTGTTGATGGTCAACAAGACCTCCTTCAAGAAAGGTAAAGGTGCAAAGAAGCCCTTCAAGAAAGGCGGCGGCAAGCGCGTTGCCCCTGCTGAGAAGAAGCTCAAGTCTGGTCCCAAGCCGGACACTGAGTGCTTCTATTGCAAGGACAAGGGTCACTGGAAGTGCAACTGTCCGAAGTACTTATCGGACAAGAAGGCTGGCACCATCAAAGGTATATTTGATATACATGTTATTGATGTTTTCCTTACTAGCCCTCGTTGTAGTGCCTGGGTATTTGATACCGGTTCAGTTGCTAATATTTGTAACTCGAAACAGGAGCTACGGAATAGACGGCGGCTTGCGAGGGATGAGGTGACGATGCGCGTTGGCAACGGATCAAGAGTTGATGTGATGGCCGTCGGCACGCTCTCCTTAGTTTTACCTTCGGGATTAGTTTTAAACCTTAATAAGTGTTATCATGTGCCTACGTTGAGCATGAACATTATTTCTGGATCTTGTTTATTGCAAGACGGTTATTCATTTAAATCGGAGAATAATGGTTGTTCTATTTATATGAGTAACATCTTTTATGGTCATGCACCTATTGTGAATGGTTTATTTCTTCTAAATATCGAAAGGGATGAAACACACATCCATAACATTGAGGCTAAGAGATGCAAAGTAGATAGTGATAATACTACTTATTTGTGGCACTGTCGTCTAGGTCATATTGGTGTAAAGCGCATGAAGAAACTCCATTCTGATGGACTTTTGGAGTCTCTTGATTTTGAATCATTTGACACATGCAAACCATGCCTCATGGGCAAGATGATCAAAACCCCGTTCTCCGGTATGATGGAGCGAGCAACGGACTTGTTGGAAATCATACATACCGATGTATGCGGACCGATGAGTGTTTCGACGCGCGGTGGATATCGCTATTTTCTCACTTTTACCGATGACTTAAGTAGATATGGGTATATCTATTTAATGAAACATAAATCTGAAACATTTGAAAAGTTCAAGGAATTTCAGAATGAAGTGGAGAACCATCGTAACAGAAAGATTAAGTTTCTACGATCCGACCGTGGGGGCGAATATTTGAGTTATGATTTTCTCACGCATCTTAAAGCAAGCAGAATTGTTTCGCAACTCACGCCACCCGGAACACCACAGCGCAATGGTGTGTCTGAACGCCGGAATCGAACCCTATTAGATATGGTCCGATCAATGATGTCTCTTACTGATTTGCCGTTATCATTTTGGGGTTATGCATTAGAAACCGCTGCATTCACTTTAAATAGGGCACCATCTAAATCCGTTGAGACAACACCGTATGAACTGTGGTTTGGTGCTAAACCTAAGTTGTCGTTTCTTAAAGTTTGGGGATGCGAAGCTTACGTCAAGAAGTTGATGCCGGACAAGCTCGAACCCAAAGCGGAGAAATGCGTCTTCATAGGATACCCTAAGGAAACTATTGGGTATACCTTCTATCACAGAACCGAAGGCAAAGTGTTTGTTGCAAAGAACGGTTCCTTTCTTGAGAAGGAGTTTCTTTCGAAAGAAGTGAGTGGGAGGAAAGTAGAGCTAGACGAGGTTATTGAACCTTCTCTTGAATTGGAGAGTAGCGCAGCACTTGAAATTGTTCCAGTGCCGCCTGCACCAACAATAGAGGAAGCTAATGACAAGGATCATGAAGCTTCGGACGATGCTGCTACTGAACGTCGCAGGTCGACAAGGTCGCGTGCCCCTCCTGAGTGGTACGGCAACCCTGTCTTAACTGTCTTGTTAGTAGATGACAGTGAGCCTTCGAACTATGAGGAAGCGATGATGAGCCCAGACTCTGAGAAATGGCTAGAGGCCATGAAATCCGAATTGGGATCCATGAGCGAAAACCAAGTATGGACTCTGGTGGACCCTCCTAGCGACCGAAAGGCCGTTGAGTGCAAATGGATCTTCAAGAAGAAAACGGACGCGGATGGTAATGTTACCGTCTATAAAGCACGGCTTGTCGCGGGACGCGGATGGTAATGTTACCGTCTATAAAGCACGGCTTGTCGCGAAAGGTTTTCGACAAGTTCAAGGTGTTGACTACGATGAGACTTTCTCTCCCGTAGCGATGTTTAAGTCCATTCGGATTTTATTAGCAATTGCTGGGTTTCATGATTATGAAATATGGCAGATGGATGTCAAGACTGCGTTCCTCAATGGCAACATTGATGAAGAGTTGTATATGATGCAACCCGAAGGTTTTGTCGATCCTAAGGATGCTGATAAAGTATGCAAGCTTGAGCGTTCCATTTATGGACTAAAGCAAGCATCTCGGAGTTGGAACCTTCGTTTTGATCAAGTGATAAAGAGCTTTGGATTTGTTCCAAATTGCTACGAAGCTTGTATCTACAAGAAAGTGAGTGGGAGCTCGGTGACATTTCTGGTACTATATGTGGATGACATATTGATTATTGGAAATGACATTAACATTCTTAACGATGTGAAGAGTTATTTGAACAAGTGTTTTTCAATGAAAGACCTAGGTGAAGCTGCTTATATATTGGGTATCAAGATCTATAGAGATAGACAAAGACGCCTGATAGCTTTAAGCCAGAGTACATACCTAGACAAAGTTCTGAAAAGGTTCAGAATGGATAAGGCAAAGAAAGGTTCAGTGCCTATGTTGTCAGGTAAGATATTGAGCAAGGCTCAGTGTCCAGCTACGGTAAATGATAGGGAAGCTATGAGCAAAGTGCCTTATGCCTCGGCCATAGGTTCTATCATGTATGCCATGCTGTGTACTAGACCGGATGTGTCCAATGCTCTTAGTTTGACGAGCAGATATCAAAGTGATCCAGGAGTGGAACACTGGACAGCCGTGAAGAACATCCTAAAGTACCTAAATAGGACTAAAGAAATGTTCTTAGTCCCTGGGGGTGATGAACAGCTCGTCGTAAAAGGTTACGTCGACGCTAGTTTCGACACCGACAAGGATGATTCTAAATCTCAGACAGGATACGTGTATATTTTGAATGGAGGAGCTGTGAGCTGGAGAAGCTGCAAGCAAAGCGTGATCGCGGGATCTACAGTAGAAGCGGAATACATGGCTGCTGCAGAAGCGTCAAGTGAAGGAGTTTGGATCAGAAACTTCATCACTGAGCTTGGAGTGGTTCCAAGTGCATTGGACCCACTGGAGATATTGTGTGACAACACTGGTGCCATAGCACTCGCTAAGGAATCAAGATATCATCCAAAGACCAAGCATATCAACCGCAAGTTTCATATAATCCGAGATTATATATCAGATGGAGATCTAAAGATTAGCAAAGTACATACAGATCTGAATGTCGCAGATCCATTGACTAAACCTCTTCCACGTGTAAAACATGATCAGCACCTCAGTGCCATGGGTGTGAGATTGTTGCCAAATGTAAACTAGATTATTGACTCTAGTGCAAGTGGGAGACTGTTGGAATTATGCCCTAGAGGCAATAATAAAGATGTTATTATTATAATTCTTGTTCATGATAATGTTTATATTCCATGCTAGAATTGTATTAAGCGGAAACTTTAATACTTGTGTGGTTTGTGAACAACACCGTGTCCTAGTACGCCTCTATGGACTAGCTCATTGATCAATGATGGTTAAGGTTTCCTAACCATAGACATGAGTTGTCAATTGATAATGAGATCATATCATTGGGAGAATGATATGGTGGACAGACCCAAACTAAGCGAAGCAATTAGATCGTGTCATCGTGTTCGTCTTTGCGAAGCTTTTCTTATGTCAAATATTGTATTCCTTAGACCATGAGATAATACAACTCCCTGGTATCGAAAGAAAGCTTTGAGGTCATCAAACGTCATCCTATGAGAGGGTGATCATAAAGGTGTCTCTCAGGTGATCGGAAAGTATCTGTTGGGTTGTATGTATCGAGATGGGATTTGTCCCTCCCAAGTCGGAGAGATATACTTCGGGCCCACTCGGTAATCGATATCAACACCGCTTGCAAGCATGTGGTTAAGGAGTTAATCACAAAGTGATATCGGATTACGGAACGAGTAAAGTACTTGCTGTGAACGAGATTGAACTAGGTATGACGGTACCGACGATCAAATCTCGGGCAAGTAAAAATATCGCGAGACGAAGGGAATATATATATGGTATTGATTGAATCCTGGCATCGTGGTTCATCCGATATGATCATCGATTAATGTGTGGGAGTCAATATGGGTTTCCAGACCCCGCTGTTGATTATTGATAGAAGATCATGTCTGCATATTCTCGAACCCGCAGGGTCACACACTTAACGTGTCTCGACGCTAGGATAGATTGGATAATTGGTTTATGAGTTTTTATTCGGAGTCTCGGATGGGATCCGGGACATCACGAGAGGTTCCGGAGTGGTCCGGAGAATAAGATTCATATAAGGCAGTGCAGTTTTTGGAGTTCGGAATTGTTCCGGGTTAATCGGTATTGTACCGGAAGCTTCTAAAACCTTCCGGAAGGGGACCAACGTGGCCCCACCTTCCGGGAGGGGGCATGGGCCTATGAGGGAGTGCCCTGGCCGCATTGGGCCAGGGGCACAAGGCCCCATAGGGCCTAGCCGGCCAAGAGAGGTTTAAACTTTAGATAGAGCTTCTAGAAGGGGGGGTTCCTTGCCCCCACTCCTTCTCCTTGGGGCCGCCGGTTTGGCTTGGGGGAGGGGCTAGGGCTGCGCCCACCCCTCTATATATAGAGGGCTGGGGGCGCACCAACCCCCCACACCTTCCCCTCCAACCCTATCCGCCCTGCTGCCCTCCTCTCTCCCTCCCGACTGCTTGTAGGCGAAGCCCTGCTGCAGAAATTCTCCACCAATTGCACCGCGCCGTCGCGTTGTAGATCCAACCCATCTCTCCACCATACTTGCTGGACCAAGGAAGGAGGAGACGTCCAGGTGCCGCACGTGTGCATCTCACGGAGGCATTGCCACTTGTGGTGCTAGATCGGATCGGATCGCGAGGAGGAGAAGCGAGTACGACTACATCACCCACGTTCCGACGAACATTCCGCTGTGCGAATATTCAAGGGTATGAAGATCTAATCCAATCTCTCTCGTTGTTTGCATCTCCTAGATTAGATCTTGGCTTTCCCTCTGTTCGCATCCGTAGAAAATTTTGATTTACTATGCTGCGAAACCCTTCATCCAGAAATCGTCGGGAGGGACGATCGGAACGTTTCCGGAGAAGAGAACGCGACCGATGGCTACGGTTTCGCCGATTTCCGCGAAGATCTTGGTCCTTGCCCGCTGAAGAGCCTGAAGCGCATCTTGCCCCACGGTGGGCGCCAACTGTCGTGGTATTGCCGACGAGTACGCCATGGAGGGGTCCTCACAGTGCGTGTTTAGAGACATTGGGGAAGGCGGACGGTTGACGGGTACGAGGTAACACAGCTTATCCAGGTTCAGATCCCACGACGCTGGCGAAATCCTACTCCTGCTATAAATCACTATAATGGCAACACGCCGAGTTACAGGGATTGATTCGCTATGCGAGGTTATGTGTAGTTGTGCCCTAAAGGCTCCCATAAACCCGACTTATATAATCGCCATGTCCTAGGGTTACAGGGAAAAGTCCTAGCCGGACAGGTTACAGAGTCCTACACTGACTATAACTAGTCTAGATTGTCCTGTACTCCAAGGCTCCGGGTACGCTGGTGACTCCACCGTAGCCTTCCTTTATCCGGCATGGGCCTCCCTTCTGGATCCATCTAACTGGGCCGTCCAGCAGGCCATGGGCCATGCTACCAACTGTGGGCCACCCGGGTTATCCGGATAGAGGACATGCTATGAGAATACCCATATAGCATATCCCCAACACAGGGTGACCAGAGAGGGAGAGGAGGACGGACGGAAGGATGTGGGCGACGGTGTTGGGAAGGAGACGAAGAGATCAGATGAGAAGAGATTGGGGGCAAAGTGACTGCTTGGTTCGCGGCCTGAAACTACTCTTCATCATGGAACATGAGCACCGCTTTGACCACAAGGACCCACACGGGCTGGCTCAGGCACGTAACTGCGGAACTCGAGGATCGCTCACAACACGCCCTCACCGCCACGGTTAAGCTATAGAAGAATATGAGAACGACAAAAAAGAATATTCTCTTTTAAGATTCACATAGCTACAAGGGATCTGTTTTGGCTGGCTCTTTGGAAGAGGGAAACCACATAATTCTTACCCTTAGGGCATGTATAACGCAGAGCGCTTAGGCAGGCTCATAAGCGAGCAGAAATAATTACGGGAAATCCTTTTATCAGCTAAACACCTTGTCTTACACCGCGAAGCGCTTAAACGGTCGCTAAAAGAGTTAAAAAGATCAACGATAGCGCCCCCACTCTCTAATGCGGGACGCTTGCAGGCTGTCTTCTCCGTCCTCACTTTCCCTCAGCCCGCTCTGTCGTTGACTGGCGGTGACAGGCCCTTCCATGGCTCCATCTACTGCCGGCGGCCGCCCAAATCATCCATGAGGTAACCAATAACCCATCCTTCTTTTATTAACACTAAAAGCTGGCTTCCAACCTCACTCGTCTGTTCTACAGGTTAGCTTATTAATCCTGTCGAGGAAGCTTTGGTGGCCAATTCAACGAGCTTCCTATAATTCATGTGTAGCACGAAACGCTATAAATTATTTTGTTCTGACTAGAAAATATGCCCGTGCGTTGCAACGGGGAAAAAATATTTTTTATTGAGCCATCAAAACTATTGTGGTCTAATACATATTTTAGACACTTTTTGCCTAATTCGGTTATCAATGCATGCTTTTCAAAGCATTTTTTCGTTGATTTTTTTCTACCATCTATTCTCATATCCTATTGCATGCGTTTATGTGAGAGTGACCCGAGAATAAACCATGCAGATGTGGTAGAGATAAATGAACTTCCAGAGTTCCTCGAATAATTCTCATATGTCAATTGAAGTTTTGTTCTCAAATTTAACTATCAATTTAAGAATATTGTTCTCGAAATTTAACTCTTATTATCAAATTTAAATCTTACTCCCTCCGTTCCTTGATATAAGGTGTATAGTTTTCTGTAAAAAATTCCAAAATATAAGGTATATGGTGGGATCATGGGATTTTTTTAACATAATTTAGGAGTTAAACTGATTTGGAGAGATGAGATACCGAGATTTCCCTATTTTTCTCTATTCTCGCATAGATCACCTGCATGTATTAACATCTAAGAGTATCGAATTTTTTCATTTTAGCCTATGCGTTAATATTCGTGCAAGAAAACTATACACCTTATATCAAGGAATGGATGAAGTATTATCTAACTTATGAAGTCAATAAAAATATAACATGTTTAATCAGAGTGTTCTTATCTACCATTTTGGTTTCTTCTCAGTTATCTTTAGTACATCTTCAAGCTTAGTTAATGTTCAACACATAGCAGCCTCCTCTGTTCCTATTAACCCTTTGTTTTTTATGTTTTATCTCCAAATACGAGCAAGTATTGGAATATGGTTGGAGCACCGAAGAGCCCCATCAGCAATAGATTTACAATGACTACCATCATACAAAAAAAAATATGATGGAACACTGCCGAGGGTCTTAAAAATTACCAATCGAATTATGATCTATGTGTCTTATGCTCATGACTTCAAATACACAGATTAGAAACAACAATAATCTAAAAATAGATTAAAGAGTACAAAATAAGGTGCTCCGGTAAAACCTAAGTTGTGACATCACTACCTACATCCTCTAATATGCTCTAAGCATAAACATTTTTTGTTGCTGCAGCTTGTTTCATGCTTTTCCCAAACATGGGAAAATGACATATTAACCAGAGTGCAAAAGAGTCAAAGTGTTACTCCCTCCGTTTCAAAATATAAGATGTTTTAGATTTGTGAAAAAAATGAATCTAGACTTCTTTTAGTGTGTAGGTTCACTTTAAATCTGAGTGAACCTATATACCAAAACAAGTCTAGATACATTTGCTTCACAAAGCTAAAACATCTTATATTTTGAAACGGTGGGAGTAGCATATATAAACTTAGTAAGTCATGTGCAAGAAAGACAAATTGTTCAATCCAATCTAGCGGTTGTTATCTACATGTTTATTCCTTACACCCTGCCGCCTCCACTTCAACATATTAAGGCACATGTTTATTCCTCTATCAATACATATATACAGGGTCAAGGCTCAAGGCTTAATATGAAAAATATTGGGGCCCCAAAGCAGCGGAGGAACTCCTCCGGCAATGTACTACTTCCAATTCATAGAAGCGTGCAATAAGAAAATATTGGGGCCCCAAAGCAGCGGAGGAAATCCTCGGACAATGTAGATATTGGGACGGCGATGCTTCATGACACGGCAGTCCACGCATGGAGCGCAACGGCAACGTCCAGGCCCTTGAGACCCAAAGCGCCAAAACAAATCCCATTAAACTTCAATAATACAGAGATCATAACGTAATACTATCTCCCATATATCACTCAAGGTCTCGTTTTCTTCAGTGAATCTGCACGTGCGTCCTCAAGAGATTTAGAACCTTCCCAAGATCAATCTGAAAGTAAAAAAGCAGCTTACTCAACTCGCAAGATATTGCTGAAGTACATATCAAATGACACAAAATATATGCCGGCTAATAATTTACATGCCTAGCTGTATACAATCAAAAGCTCACTTAAAGAAATTATGAATGATAAACTGTGGCCAGTGCAAATTCGCAAGCTGAAGAAAACAATAAACATTAGTGTTCATTTATTCAGGGCTTTGAACCAACTTAACATGCGGTCATCATGTAGAAAAGTAAGTCCCATGTTTAAATCTGGAGAGTAGTATATGTGAATAGGTACAACCTTAACAACAATCCTGACTTGGCTTCAGTCAAAGAATAACTCAGGTTCTATGCTTATGCCGGACCTTGCAAAATCACCATGAACTCTGTAATAGCTATCACAGATTTTCAAACACAGTTAACTCTATCTGAACCAATAGCAGAATAAATCTGTGTGAAATCGGTCACTACTGTTGACCACTGATTGGTTTATCCAAGTACATTATTTAGTATAAGAGAGTTATAGATAGACATCCTAAAATGAGCAAAGTCGGCACTGAACCCGAGAGCCCCATCAAAGGACTCCGATCCGCTTGACGCCCTTGCTCACTCTTCACGATATACTGCACCCAGAAACAATTCGTCAAAAACCAGAGCACAATGGCCAGGACCTACTCCCAGCACCTACATCTAGCAGCAACAACAGCTAGAGGAAGTTATCATGAGCAATACAGCAAGCAACATCACATGCCAATGAGAACAAAAGGTATAATTTTGGATCAAAAACTGGCAGCACCCAAATTTTACTTGCTTTGATTTTGGAAAAGAAAAGTTATACTGAAAAAGTGCTGCAAATATGTTTCAATGGTGGGATTTTGAGCTAGGAACCCTATGAAAATACAGTGGTTGTTCCAATGTGGTGATCCAATTTCTGCATTCACAAGCAAAAATAAAAATTATGTACTAAATTTCCACTTAGTATCCTACTGACAACACATAGTGTGCTTCTTAGAAAATCCAGTGTGTGCGCACAACTGGCCTGCTAAGTCCGTTGAAAAAATAAAATAACCCAAAAATTATGTGAAAAAGAAGGCAAGGAAGTCAGCTGAAAGCGTAGTTTAGATCCGCAATAGGTACTGTATGTCATCATTTGTCACCTCATCTCAAAGAATATGGCATGTGTTGCTGAATTGCTTCAAACTCACATGATCACGTAGTATACTATCCAAGCAGTGTGGTTAGCAAGTTAGTCCACTCCCAACAAAATTCACACATGATACATTACCTTTTGTCGCCTACTTCGCAAAGATATTGCAGAATAGGTTCGCTTGTTCTCACCAGCTCAGCTTTTGTTTCTAATTATGTTGGCATTGCAGCACCCGCAAAATACATAACATAAATTAACTACTGAAAATCCCCACTGTCTGACATCAGATTTCACCAAATTAATTATAGATATAATGTACAAACCAAGCCTTTGTTTCACGAGTAACCATATTTTCAAGGAAAGTAAATAAGAGAAGAGATCAAAATTGCCACATCATGAACAACTATTTGTGCAGCCAAAATTCAGAATAAAAAGAAGAGTAGGTGACCGGATGTAGACAGGTCAACACGACAAAAGAGATAAATTTCAGAAACAATATGCAATAAGATGGTAGTACTAAGCAGACTTCGGTTAATTGGCCATCATTAAGGTAGGTACAGGGACCATAAAAAAATTGTGAAGAAGGTACCCTAGAGATTGGTAGCAATGCAAAGAGCATGTATAAAACATATGATGAATTAGCAAACTGAAGTTGAGAGACTGGGATCTCTCCACGTACCAACAGGTATCAATGAAGATGTCAGATCAACCTCAAATTGAAAAATAGTCCATTCAATCTTTCCAAATTCCCAAACAGAACTCTTCCAGATCTCATGGAATTCTCACGCTAGGGAGCAATTTATCCAAAATCCGTTGCACATGAGACAAGATGAGCCTAAAAGAAATTCGATGCCGCAAAATCATGCATCCATGTGAGTACAAGTCGAGCATAGGAAGATGGTTGCTACTTACCTCACATGACATCACCTCTCCCACTCCGGGGATGCCGGCCAGCAACTTGCGGCTTCAGGACGAAGAGTCGACCAATTAGACGAAGTGATGCCAGGGGATCCCGATCTGGTCCGCTGGTGGTACTGCAATAGTACCGCTAGGAATCTCCTATATTGGCTGCATAGACGTGGTAAAATAGTATTGCTTAAGCAGTCTTGACTATAGAGTCCAGTCTGTATTCAACCACGATGCGCTCCCAACCTCGCTCGTTCCACTCAGATTGATCTAGGAAACATGCCAAATACAAAAGAAAAAAACTACACGACCTGCTTCTCAACCTGATTGGGAAGAGAAGATAATATTGCTTAACTACCCATATTAAAGTCTGGACTGCTAGGCCTGCATAGAACAGGGCACCCACACAATAGTTCGGCAGATGAACCTTGGCTTCGCGGACGCCGACCTCGTCTGTGTCGTGGCCACCGCCCCTAAATTTCTCGACTGGGATGGCGTCGGACTCCCGAACAAGATGGACACCCGCTTTCTCTGCTAGGGAGTCGTCCAGGACAAGAGCTCGACTATGAAACAACCCAGATCTTGGGGGCGAGGTGATTGGCAACGGGCAGTTCCGTTAGTCCCGCTCGACGAGGTAGGCGGTGTCAGTCGTGGGAGGTCAACTGGGGGATTTGTCAGGCCATCGGGGATTTTGACGAAGCTTTTATCGCCGGAGGCGCAGTCTGCGGGACAGATGAAGCGACGGGTGGGTGAGTTGGACAAAGGACGAAGCCAAACGACGTACCTCATTGTGCGCATGGCAGCACCATCCATGGCGCGCTTGCCCTCGACGCGACGCGTAGAACTTCAGCGCGGCGGCGATGGGCGCTGGTGTAGGCAGCGGCGCGCAGTCCTCCAGTGCGGCGATGGTGGGCGCTAGGGTAGGAGGCGGCGTGCAGCCCTCGAGCGCGGCGGCGGGCGCTGTGCTAGGTGGCGACGCGCAGTCCTCCAGCGTGGCGTCGGCGTGCGCTGGGCTAGGCGGCGACGTGTAGCCCTACAGCGCGGCGGTGGAGAGCGCTGAGCTCGGTGGCGATGTGGACGGAATTGGGGAGGTCATGCGTTGATGCTTGTGGTGCGCTGTATCCGGAGAGCAGTTATATTTCCAACTTTAGGAAGGACGAGCGAAATTTTCGTGTGCGGGACCGTACGGTGAATGTCGACGAAGGATGCGACGTAGTGGACGTTGGCAGAAAACGGAACCACTTCCTCTTTTTTAGATAGTATATAGAGATAGAGATAAAGATTTTGTTGATGGATTCAGTTGGTTAAGTTTACTACTTTCTTCTATCCATATTAATTGACTCAAAAAAATTCTAGATTTAAATGAGTCTAAGCGTCCGCGTAGTACTTGCACGGTAAAAAATGTACTACTCCCTTGTGGCAGAAAAATACACTACTAGCAATGTTCAAACAGTACTGTAGTAAGAACTGTAGAAAAGGGGGAAAATATTGTAGCGTGCAGGACGTGTGGTGTAGCTTTTATGGCCCGCTGTTCCCCCCGCAGACTCGCTCGTACATGCGCAGTTTCCGAATCCCCATGATTCAAAAATATATTTTACTGGGTGGGATGAACCCGCTAGGTGTATTATGGGCAAATTTTCTCGACAGTATAATCGATTATCATCAGTAATAAAGTTGCTTTTGTAGTATTTCGCTATAAAAGCGTGCCTCTTACACTTGGAGGAGTATAAATCCATAGAAGGAACCTCCTGAAAGAGAGGGGGGGGGGGGCAATGGTGAGGTGATCTCAGTGATGGAAAGCAATTGAATACCACGCACCAGTTTAAAACGCCCACTAGGACATAAACTGGAAACATGTTTAAATAGAGTCCACAATCTGATTGTGGAAGGAGGAGGAACTTGGAATGAAGAGAAGCTCAGAGTGCCTTTCCATGATCCGGATGTGGTTGATATCTTGAAAATCCCAATTGGGAAGGTTGGGTCTGATGATTTTCACGCATGGAATTTTACGAAAAGTGAAGTTTTCTCAGTGAAGTCGGCATATCATCTGGCGATTCAGAGAAAGAACGCAAGCAGGGGGCGAGCTGAATCGTCGAAATCTTGTGATGGTCACAAAGGCTGGCTGGAGTTGTGGGCGGCCCAAGTACCAAATGAATTCAAAGTCCATTTCTGGAGATTGATTGAGAATGGTCTCGTGGCGGGTGCAGAGTTGCACCGAAGAAAGATAAAAGGTGGCGTAGTCTGTCTCGCGTGCGGCAAAGACGAAAGCCCGATCCACCGTTTCTGGGACTGTCCTCACTCTGCTCTGGCGTGGATGCATTTGATGCAGCTAGCAGGAACATATCTTGAGAGGCCCCCAATGCACTTGAGAAACCATGCTGAATTAAGAGGTTGGCTGTTGGACTGGATTGGAAAAACCAATGCAGCCAACCGTTCTTGGATGATCTCCATGGTGTATAATATATGACAGAAGAGGAATGATGCTCGAGAAACTAATTTTTTTGGTGACCCAAAATCTGTGGCAATGAGAACCATCGTTGGTGTCGAAGAATGGCAGAACCTACAGAGGCCGGTGATAGGTGCAGCCATAAAACCGCAGGAGCACTGGCTTCCTCCCGAATTCCAATGGCACAAAGCAAATGCAGATGGAGCCTTTCATGCAGGCTCAGGTCTGAGCGGGGGAGGGGTGGTAATTCGAAATCATGATGGTAGCTTTGTGGCGGGAGCTATCCATTTCTTCTCCAACATCCTGGACGCCGAAGGGGCCGAGCTGCTGCCTTGCCATCGAGCTTTACTCTCAAAAGAAGTTGGGATTCAGAAGGTAATCTTAGAGATTGACAGTGTCGGGATAGCGACAAAGTTGACGAACGAGGGATTGGACCGGTCTTTGCACGGTCAACTGGTTGGTGAAATAAAATCCCTCCTTGGAGACTTTGATGATTTCTCGGTGCGAGCAGTGCGGAGGTCAGCAAATGATGCTGCACATCGACTAGCTAAAGAGGATTGCGATAATAAGCTGTGTAAAACTCGGCTTGGTGTTCCACCGGTTGTATTGTAAACAGACTTGCTCTGGATGCTTCCGTAAATTAATATAATATAATCGCAGCGTTTGTTCTAAAAAATAAATAATAAAGTTGCCATGGTAACAGTTTGTAAAAAAAATTACGGGTAAAAGTGTGGCTGATCAGCACAAGGAGAGTAGGTTTTTTTAATTTTTACCCGAGACAAGGAAGGACACGCGTGACGAAGGGGACGCGCCTTGTTGCCGTCCGTCTCGTCGCCTCGGCTCGCCCCCCACCCCCAAAACCAAAAGGAGGTGGAGCTCTGCTTCCTCCGGCACCGCCGCCGCCTCCTCCTCGAGCCTTTCCTCCGGCGGCGCGGCTCCCTTCTCCCTACGCATCCCCCCTCTCGCCGCTGGGGAGCACGAGCGGCGGCGGCGGCGGCGGCCGTGGGCGGGAGCGGGAGCCCGCGACAGCGGTCCAGCGAGACCTTCCAGGTTCGTTACTACCAACTCCCCTCCTCATCAGGTTTGTAACACTCGGTGGGGCTGCGGAAACCGCAATGCGTGGCTGCTAATTCCTGCCACGGCTGTCGAATTGCTAGGAGCCCAGGAGGACAGATGCCATCGCCGAGTAATTCTCAATTACTGCTGGTACCAAATAGATCAGTAGATGTACCTAGCAATTAGAGTAGAATCTCTGTACCACAAGTGTATAAAACGCAGCTAACAATGTTTCTAGTACTAAACCAGTAGATCAGATGTATCTAGCAAGCAGGAGCTTTGTGGCACGCAAGCAATACATATGATGTTGCCCTGCTTCTTCCACAGGCTTGAACTGCTCAGATAGGACTCTCATTTCGAAATCCAGCCAAACCCCGTTAGTTAGTACTAGTAGTACACTAGCCGTTGGATGGTAATAATTTCTTCCCAAATCCTGCCATGCTTGCTTGTCGCAAAGATTCAAGAATCAGGGGAAGACTGCTGACAAAGGGTGGGATGTATGTACGCTAGCTGAACCTCTCTACCGAGTGTATATATATCCTGATGGCCCTTTCATTGCAGGCACTAGTAACGCCCCTTTGTCGCGCAAAGCTAGTCAACTTGATGTTCATCTTTAGCAAGTAGGTGCTCTGTATTTTGAGCAAACGCAGATTGCAGATTCCAATGTAGAGGAGGACGAGGTTTGCCTGCTTCACTGACACACGTGCTCAGTTAGGCAACATTTTTACCAGTTAGCAGACTAGCCGTTGGACGATAGTAATTTCTTCCTCAGTCCTGTGGCCAACTTCTTACGCCTATTTGTCTGCCATGCAAAGAACAACTAAGGGTAGGCATGTATGTATGTAGCAAGCATTGAACCAGATGGCCATCCTTAATTGCATGGGTCACACTTTTCTCATACATGGAAGCCAAGGAACTAACTAGTAATTTCTGAGTGCAGAGCATCTGTAGACTGTCAACAGGAATCTTGAAGTAGATCCTGTAGGCTGTCAACAGAAATGTTGCGTCTTTATTCAGGAATTAGTGTCTTGGATGAAATGATGAAACACAAAACTTTAACTGTACCTCATGACTGCGTGGATATCCTGAAGGGCTTAGCCCTTGACCCTTGTATTGCAGAGCTCCTCTGTTGCACTGAGCCAGCATGTAGTTTATTGCTTCTCGCCACCTTATCCCTTTCTCCCCACACTCCCACAGATGATATACTTACATTTCATCTTCGGATTTGTCATAGAATCATACTTCTGATAGGAATGAGCTACTAGCTGCCATGTAACACCTGCATGGTTTTAAAGGCGTCGCCTAGGCGTCTAGGCGCCCCTCCTCCGCTTTGAAAAAGTGGCCTCTTTAGGCGCCTAGGCGTCAGAGCTCCCCTAGATCTCCTTTAGGTCGCCTTAACGCCTTAAAAACCATGAACACCTGCCATCCAAACATGCTGCCATCTACCTCCATGGGTCTAGGTTATGTACAAGCAACCGAATGCTTTTGCAAAGAATGTTAGCTTCGAGATGGTTTTTGGAGATGCAAGGTTTTATGCTGTGGTCTCACAACCTAACAGGGGGGCAGCGACCACTATGTATCAAAAACTGTTTTTGCGCTTTTCATAGCATAGCTCCACTTGACCCACAAACTAGCAGATCTCACATTATAGACCAAGCTTGCTGGTGACGAGCTCGGGCTCGAATAGCTTGACAAGGATTGAATGGATCCATACCCCTATAATTTCTACAGCCTACACTCACATAGCCTAGTTTAAGCATCTACTCCTGCTTTGTCAAGCCCATATACGTGGTTCAACATGTCCTAGCCCATCTTGCGCCAGACAAGGCCATATCATGTTGCCAAAATATTGGCTGGCATTTGAACATATGTATGTATGGTAACAATAATCTGAATTATCAAACAGGAAATTGCAAACAATATGTAGTAATAAACAAGTAAAAATAACTCTTGATTCATTTTAAAACTATCCATATGACAATGCACCCCTTCCCTGGATTGACGTGTGTGAGAACGCGGATACGCGGCAGCAGTACATTCACATCCAGTACAGCTGGCAGCACTCCAAATTGAGCATATCCCTGTTTACATACTGGCACTTTTATTTAGATTGTTGTTTCCTCATTAGATGGCTGAAAAATAAATGCAGCCCTGCTGGATCCACATCCCTTTCCCCTCTGGGGCTCTGCTGCCTTCTCCATTTTGGCCGGACAGAGTGTAGGAAACAAGCTAAAAGTCGGGCCCCAAAGCTTCCGATATCCCAACGACTTCGCCGTCGCCGCTCTTCCATCGGAGCCGGCAAAAGAGACATTGATCTCCCCTGACTGCTACCAGAGATCTAGCCGTTGTAACACTTCTTTTCTTGGTAAGTCTTTGATTTGACTAATTGCAACTTGATCTTATTTCTTGCCGCGAGCAGTCAGATCTACTGGCAAGATCCAATCCAGTTCAGGCCCCGTTCGGTTGCTTGAGATTGAATCCCTGTCTGGAATAGATCCAAGTCGGGATTTGGTGGATCCATGTGCTCCACCCGATCCAATATTGGGTAATCTCACGCATGGATTGAATCCCTTGCATCTGCAAAATACGTTCGTTTATGCCTTGTTGACAGCAGGGATTAATTTATGCCTCGTTCGGTTGCTTCGCTTGCTCTGTGTTGTGGAATTGTTCCATGGGTCTGGTGACGATAAATTTTGCCGGGCTGGATAACCAGAATCGGGCCCCAATCCAGGCCAATCCCAGCCTCTATTGGATTAAACGAACAAGGCCTCAGGGATACTTAGTTGGAATCTTTTGTGCCATTTTACTGATGTGCATAGGATTCTTTGTGCAGACACTTGGTGTATGTTCTTGTGCGTGCTGATTTTGGTGGTTTGCTGTGACCACGTGGGAATCGAAGAGCTTGACAGTGAGGATGCCTGGTCTAGCTTTACCTAATCATGATGCAGCGTAATCTTCTACCCGCTATTGTTATGTTTTGTCTTAAATGTTTTTCTTTCTTTGAGAATCTCTGTATAGCTTTTCACAAACTGCAAGGGTCTGTCAGTGTCTGGTAGATAGGTTTGGGATCCAAATCACACAATCTTTTGCGACTGTAAAGGTACACTGTTAATAAACCATTAGATGATTTTACAGAATATTAGAATAACTGTGTGTTGCACTGTGTAGTATGCTAGGTCTGATGTCTTTAGGTTCATGTATGGTTCCATGTGTGTTTTGATGGTAAATGGCTATCTTTGGCAGTTAATGATTACTCACTGGAAATATATGTGGTATCTTGGCTACTAATGGGAACTTGTCAAGCCTTTCTGTATGTATAGTGGATGGGTTCCTTGTTCTTGATGTTACATGGATTCTTCTTTTTATTTGATGCAACTTTTTAATGTGTAGGAATAATGGACGTGGATTCAGTTGCCCCAGGCCTGCAGACCAGACGTGCGGTCAGCAGTCAAGAACTCAGTTATCTCGAGATGAGGAACTTACCCCTGAGGAGTGTTTGGCATTATACATTGAACCAATTGAGCTGTACAATATTATTCGACTAAGAGCCATTGAAAAGGTAAAGATCTATTCCATATTCTAACATGGACTGTCTTGACTCTATTTTTAGACACAAGTGACTCAGTTGAATTTTGCAGCCTCCTTCGCTTCAAAGATGTCTTTCTTATAAGATAGACGCAAAACGGAAAAAGAGGTACATACATTAAATAATTCAAAACTGAAGTATTTCTTACTCTATGGATGCATTATTTCATATATTTAGCTGTGTATCTTGAGAATGGAATTTGGTGCTCTCAGTAATTTTCATGAACTGATTTCGTAATAGACCTGAATTGTAGCCCGGTTTCAGAAAAGCAATTCGTGATATACCAGTGACATGATTGAAAGTTGAAACATGATTTTCGTGCAATTACTGACCTGTGTTTGTGCTAATAACTGTAGGATAGAGATATCAGTTTCAATTTCTGAAAGCGCAAATACCGAATTGCCAGCACATGGTATCTTTCCTCTCCATGTTCTGTTTGCTAGAGCCACTAGTAATGATTCTCTTTATGGGGTAAGCACTTCTTTTTGTTCATGGAAAGTAGTATGTGTCTATCAGATGGTCCATTTTCTCATTTGTAGCTTCATATTGCAGCATTCTCCAGTGTATCGGTTTAGCCGGGTCTGTCTCCTGACTTCTTTTCGTAAATCTGGAGATAGTGACTACAATAAAGCTACATTCACCATCCCCAATTTGAAGAGTTTAACAACCTCCCAAGTTTGCAACCTTAACGTTATCCTTATTAGCTGTGGTATAGTGTGCATCCTATATGATTATTTGTGGATAACACTTCTTTCCTGTCATCAATTTGATTCCACTTTTCTTTTCATTTCAAAAGGCAAACGTGGAAAGAATCTTAGTGGAAACTTCTCAGAGACCCATATGGAGTATTCTTCTCCTCAAAGTAAGTTATGGTTCACATTGTGTGGCAGACATTCAACAGTTGATACAATATATTTGTTCATTGTGTGGAGCTCGATCTATTTGTTTGTCTCAAACACCAAATTCTTGACTGGACTTGATATTAGAAGCCTTTGCTCAATCTTTACAATTTCAAAAGATGGAAGGGGGCAACCATACTTTTATGTCTTAAGCCTAACAATGTTCTGTATCTAGCACACACCCTGTATTAATGGCAAACAATCAAACCTTTAAACCACCAGCAGACCCAGGTGGTACACTGTGAAGCAGAAACTTGGCGAGCCTTCTTGGGGAAGATAAGATATTTATAGCTTTTACTCTGAACTTGAAAATCAGTAAACATGACATTCGTCCATTTGTAAGTGCAAATTTGTATTGTGTCAATTGAACAGCAATCAGCTATGTTTACCTTTATTATAGAGTTGATAGGACGATCAAAGCAATGGACTACCCTAGAAGAAGTGTGGTTAGTTCTCGACAAGGATAGGCATGTCAATAGTCCAGCGGACAAGGTGGACAGTCCGCTGGAGTGCATGCAAAGGTAGGAAACGAATTGGTTTAATGAGTACATGAAAAAAAATTAGGTGGACAGGCCTGCATGGTTTGGTGGACGTCCGCCTGGATCCCTACAATAGGCCTCTCCATTCTGGGCAGTATAAATTCATCTTTCACCATGTTCAGGGTATTCTCTTTGATGTAGCTTCCGCACTTAGCAAATACAGTCTCAAGCTTGCGCCTTTGAAATTTGTTAAACATAAACACTGGTTTTACATCTCAGGAACCAACAATACATTTGTGGTCGTATTGATGGACTAATTCTTGTACATGTGGTACACTTTATCAGAGCTTGGAGGCCAATGTTCCTGGGGTAAAATACCAATTGATTTACTTTGCTCATCTCTGGATAATTGCGTGACTGTAAGTTTGGGGCGTAGTGTGGAATTGACTTCAAAAATAAGTATGTGCCCAGGCTTCATAGAGGTAAGTAAGGTTATTAAAGTATGTGCTGCATATTTTGTCGTTTTATTGCATTTTTTGGAGTAATGTATCTTCCGCCCAGTTCATAATCATGAGACAGATGAGCTACCATTGTTATGTGCGACTTGTTTCAGAGAAAGAAATAACCTCACCACATTCACTTGCACTTTGCCACCTATTTGAGTTTTGATGATTTGTTATGCATATTGCTACATGTATGCTCAACAATTGGGAGTATTGGACTGCCTTTACTTTTATATTAGTAACACAATAACTGTCCAAGCTTCAGCATCTGGTGCAAATTCCAATTGTACTTTTATACATGGTTGTACTTTTATATATGGTGCAAATTAACACCTTTTCATAATTGAAAATTTCAATGCTTTGCTAAATTAGAGTTATAAGCATGTAGAACAGTGACCTAACCACCTGTATTAAATTGGCTCCCGATGACAGTGGCAAATTGCCCACAGTGAAAAGTATATTTTGCATTAACTTATAGGTACAGCTGAAAAACTCTTGAAGTTAACAGCATAACAATCTGCATTTAGAAGTATATATGTCTCTTGAACATTTTTCATTGTTTTCATCCCCATACTTCTCGGCTTTCTATATTAATTGCTAGCTGACTCTGCTTTTCTTCTTTCGGTACGCACTCAGCCAACATTTCTTGAGCATGGCAGTTGTTTGACATTTTGTTCTCGTAAGGCAGATGCTACAGTAAGCTCCTCTCTCTTTCTTTGTGTTATCTAATTATCACCGCTTCCAAATTTATCGGTAAAATTATTGTTTTGAGTACAGAAACACCTTAGTTTTCTGAAAATTACGAGTTATTTCCAGTAGCTTTGCTTAGATCTCGACCTTTTTGTGTTACAGGGTTCATATGAACTACAAGCAAGCATATCTGCACAAGAGGCTGGTGCGAAAGACATACAGTCATCTCCTTATAGTTCTTACTCATATGACAATGTCCTAGCTTCGTCATTACCACGTATCATAAGGTAAAGTAACCCAGCATGCATAGCTCATTTATGAAATTTAATGAAGTTTTATTCTCTAGTCCTATTTATTACCTTCCATTATAGAAAATGCATGTTTTATATAGAGTTTAGAGTTGGTGGCTGACCTTGTGGGTGGATGCACAGCTTCTGTCTCTTCTAGGGTTTCTGCACTGAGGGACAAGTATATATACATCAGGTCCTGAGTGAATAGATGGGCCAGAAACATAGAGCCCATTAACAGTTCAACCACCCCCCCTCAAGATGAGTGATAGATATCTATCATCCCCATCTTGTCACATGCCAAGTTGCATTCTTTTTCGCAAAAACGCAAAAGCCTTGCGTTTCGATTCACTGAAAGAAAAAGAGAGTATTGTACACAGTATACACAGGCGCCAGAAGGCTCACACCGACACTTAACACACTTAAGACAGTACATGGTCGAGGCCGCTAGGCGAACATTACAATCGACGCCACCAAACAAACCCTAGTCTAGATGCGCACACTGAACACGAGCCCCGCCATAAGGGGGAGAATCCAATCTGCAAAGAAGGGCAGAGTTGGGCCACTCCGGTTTTGGAGAAGACGCTCAGGAAGCAGCACCACTACCCACCACCATGAACTCCGTCATTGCAACATAAGCCAGCAGCCATCAGCCACACCCGACGAGTGAATCCATGCAAACAAAACACTGCAACAGAGGATCCTCCGCAATCCATAATCCTTGCCAGGGGTAGCCGAACTAGCACGACGTCGGAGCTCCAAGGATCTGCTCGCCAAAGCCAAAGCGTGCCACCAAGAACAATGCCTCCAAGGAGGGAGCGACGTCCAAGATGCCGTCGTCATCCGATCTGGCAAGCCAGATCCAGGTTTTCACTCGGGGAACTAAACCACGAGGGATGGGGGTTGAGTCGACGCTCCTCGACAATGCCCCCAAGAGGGTAACGACGCCCAAGGGTGACGTTGCCGTCGGCACCAACCAAGGTTGGACAGGCTTGCACCCGGAGCACCCCGACCACCACTCACGCATCGTCGCAACCACCGAGACCCGACAACAAGATCTTGTCGCCGACAACTCCGCAACAGTTCGAGAACCTGGTTAGTCCACCAACCTGCTGGCGAAGGCCACCCCAAGTTGCAGGTTCCGCGGCGATGGAGCACCGCCGAGGTAGGAACCTCGTCGCATGAGCACTCGTGCACCAACCAGCTCTGTTCCGCGGTAGAGATGCCCAAATCAGCATCGCAATGCCGGTGCACACGACGACAACCAATCAGCTCCATGTGTGTTGGCGCACGGTAGCGGCAGGCGGAGTGCAAGAGGGCGCAAAGGCTCCACCTTGCACATCACCACCCAGCTTGGTGGAGGAGCTCAACCATCGGCACCGCCAGGTCTGGGACGAATCCAAGTAGCAAGCACGAAGCTGCGAGCACGCCACCCTCCCATTCCTGCAAACCTCCTACCCGCCGGAGGTCGCCGCCAAGGTCTTGCCCATCTGAGGAGGGCAAAGACCGCAGCTCACCACCCATGGTGGTAGAGCCGCCCCGCCACGGAGTGCACCGCCAGTCCATCGTAGCCGCTGCCAAACCCAGAGGTGGAGCAACGCGAGGACGATGACGCCGCTATGCACGGAGTGGAGCGAGGTCTAGCTTAGGCGGACTGGCCCGCCTGACCTAGAATGGGCCCAAAGGGCCAGATCTGGGCCTGCAGGCCTGCGTTGGAGGTCGCCGCCGTCGCTAGAGCCAACTCCGGCTAGCACTGCCACCTGGAGCCAAAGCTCCCGCCGCCAGCACCGTTGTCGTCGCCGGAGCAGCCACATCCGCATGGTGGAGCAACGTTTGCTCCTCACGCGCACGTCACAGTGCTGCCATGTCCTTGTCGTCCGGAGGAAGACAGGCCTACGCCCAGGTTCCCCGCAAGGCTTCGCTCGCGAGCCTTCACCTCCGACCCTGGCATGGTCCGCCGCCGTTGCTGCTCGACGCGTGCCGCCGCGCCTCTCGCCGCCGGGCTCTTCCCTCTAGGCCCCAAACCCAGGCCGTGAGGCGCGAATCCCTGCCGCCCCCTTCACCGGTGAGGTGATCGGCTTTGCCGGCGGCTGCCTCCAGGGACGGGGAGGGAAAGGGGGGAAGGTGGGGGTGGGCGGCGGCGGACTGGGGTTTGGCTCTCCCCGTCGCCCTAGAGGAGGCGACGCGAGGGGAGCGAGCCCCGAGTTGCATTCTTTTGCTCCTAGTACTTTTGTTAAGCAATCCGCAGTCTGTTGTCCAGTGTTCACATAATCAATGTTGATAATTCTAGCATCTAATTTTTCCTTGATAAAGAATCTGTCAATCTCCACATGTTTGGTTATGTCATGTTGAACTGGGTTATTTGCTATGGATATGGCTGACTTGTTATCACACCAAACATTCAGATGTCCATCTCTTAGCACCTTTAATTCGCTTAAGTGATTTCTTACACATAACATATCACTTAATCCTTGAGACATGGCTCGATATTCCGCTTCAGCGGTCGACACTAGGTTACCTCCAATGAAAACAATATCCAGAAGTAGACCTCCTATCATCAAGGCAACTTGCCCAATCAGCATAACTGTAGCCATCTACCTCTAGGTGTCCATTACTTACCACAGTCCTTTTTCATGGAGTCCCCTTTAGGTACCTCAGAATTCGATGTACTGCATCCAAGTGACTAGTCCTAGGCTCATGCATATATATCTACTTACAATGCTCACTGCATAAGCAATGTTAGGCCATGTATGACATAGGTATACCAGCTTTCCTACAAGCTTCTGATAATTTTCCCTTTCCACCAATTCCCTAGATTCAGCTGTTATCCTGTAATTTGGATCTATGGGGGTTGCGGTTGCTTGGCATCGCATAATTCCCGTTTCATCCAGAAGATCCAGAACATGCTTGCGCTGCATCAATACTGCGCCCCTTGTAGACCGAGCTACTTCTATACCCAGAAAGTACTTGAGTTGGCCAAAATTCTTCACCTCAAATGCTTTACTTAGACACCTCTTCAATCTGACTATTTCAGCTTCATCATCACCAGTAATTGTAATATCATACACGTAAGCTGCCAGAATGGTGATCTTTTGGTTTGAATGTTTGTAAAACACAGTGTGATCACCATTAAACTGTCCATACCCCATGTCACACTCAAACCTTCTGAAACGATCAAACCAAGCTCTTGGGGATTGTTCCAGACCATAAAGAGACTTTTTCAGTTTGCACACTTTACCTCCATTTCCAGCTGCAGCCATTCCTGGTGGCACCTCCATATATACACCTCTTCCTAAAGATCACCATGCAGGAAAGCATTCTTCACATCAAGCTGATGCAATGGCCATCCAAAAATTGTTGCGCATGACATCAAGATCCTCACGTTGTTCATTTTTACCAAAGGTTTCATCAGTCAATCCCATATGTTTGACTATATCCCCTTGCAACCAACCTTGCCTTTTACCGTTCTATTATCTTCCCTTCAGGACATTGTTTTGCGGTAAATACCCACTTGCATCCAACTGCTTTCTTTCCCTCTATTAAGCCAGTTAGCTCCCAAGTTTGATTCTTCCTCAAAGCTTCCAACTCTTCTCATAGATGCACACCAATTAGGGTCTTCTTGTGCTACTCTCCAATAACTGGGAATAGACACCAACTGGAGGGACGCAACAAATGCTCGGTAGGAGGGTGACAAGGCTTTGTACGAAACATAGTTGCTAATGTCATGAACATTAAAGCCATACCTCTTTAGGGTCTGCTTGTAGCTGCTCTAGTTCCCTTTCTTAGTGCAATTGGTAAGTCTATTGACCCCTCCATGGCATTTAAATTCTCATCCAACGATACACTACATGAACTATCTCCAGAAGATTGTTCTTCCTCTTGTATTTATCGCTCCTCCTGTACTAGATTATTGTCCTCTTGTTCATCATTCTCCCCCTGTTCAACATTCTCTCATCGCCTCCTTGAGTACACTCCAAGATGTTTTTCTTGGACCCATTGAGGCACCATCAACTTTAGGAGCTGGAGTAGAGATGGGAACCGATCCAATCATCAAATGAGGAGGTTGACCCTTTGTTGCATCAGGATTTGAAATTGTTGCTGGTGTAACTGTACTCTCCCCCTCTTGACCATCAGTCGAAGGGAGATGATCAAGACCTTCAAACAACATGCTCAAATCTGTTTGCTCACCATAAAAAGGTTCAGATTCACGAAAGGTAACATCCATACTCACAAACGCTCTGAGCTTAGTTGGATTCCAGCATTTGTATCCTTGTTGCCCAGGAGGATAGCCAATAAAGATGCATTTCACAGCCTTAGGACCGAGCTTACTGAGGGTATGTGATCTCTGACAAAGCAAGTTCAGCTGAAGACCTTGGGAGCGACGGGAACTTGTTTTCACCAAATAGGAGCGCACGTGGAGATTTCATGCCCATAATCTGTGAAGGCATGCGATTAATAAGGTAGCAGTTAGAACAACCTCACTCCACAAAAATTTAGGTACATTCATTGTGTACATGAGAGAGCGAGTTACCTCTAATATGTGGTGATTCTTTCTTTCAGATACTCCATTTTGTCAAGGAGTATCTGGGCAGGAAGTGTGATGCATGATACCTTTCTCTGATCAGAATCCTCCAAATATCCTGTTAACATATTCTGTCCCATTATCAGTTCTGAGCATTTGCACCTGCACCTTAAATTTAGTGTTCACATATGCACAAAAGTCCTGAAAGCATTGAAACACCTCATGTTTATGATGTAAAAGATACACTCAAGTCATACGTGTATAGCAATCAATGAAGGTTACAATATATTTCGTTCCACTGATAGACATAATGGGACATGTCCATACATCAGAGTGCACGAAAGTGAAGGGAGCTATACTTCTGAGCCCCTTACTCACATAAGATGTTCTAGTATGTTTAGCATACTCACATGCATCACATTTCAGTTTACTCATGTCTACTCCACTCATTACATCAGGAAATACTTTGTTCATCTTATCAAAAGAAATGTGCCTCATTCGACAATGATGAATCATGGCCTTGCTCTCCTTGTCACCTTGGACCGCTGCAAGCACCACAGGCTTCTTTCGGTCCAAGTACCATAACCCTCTACATCCGATTCCGTCCCCAAGCTTTCTTCCAGTCCTCCTCTCCTGAATCAAACACATATTTATCAAGAGTTATGCGGTTAATCTGATCAACCAAATCACTTAGTGCTATTAAGTTCACTGGAAATGCAGGCACATGTAGGACAGAGGATAACTTTATGCTAGAGGAATATTGGACAACTCCAATACCTTTTACAGGTTGGGTAGTGCCATTTGTAGTTTGAATGGTTTCGTGATATGTTGATGGATATTGATTGTACAGCTCAAACTCTCTAATATTACCTGTAACATGCTTGGAGGCTCCAGAATCCAACACCCAACCACAATTTAGCTTATGGGCAGCTAGAGAGACATTTTCAGTACTATTACCTTTGTTGGTGTAAATGAAGTGAGCGAAGTGCCCAAAGCTTGTTTCTCCTTGCTGTTCACCTTTCTCCACCCCTCCTTCAACTACACTTCCTTGATTTGGACTTACTGCTGATTGACCTCCCTCCATGTTGGCTCTGGCTCCTCCTTGTGGACCACTTGAGTTGTGATAGTAACTTCCTCCATTTCTGCCTCTACCACCTTTGTAGTATCCCCTGCTGTATATGGTGCCTCTGAAACCTTCTCTGCCCCGACGAGGCGGAGCTGTACATTGATGGCTTAGGTGACCATTCACTCCACAATTGTAGCAGTCCCTAGTCTCCTCCCTCTCAGACACAAGATAGGTTGGCCTTTGTGTGCATTCTTCTTTTTCATTGCACTTCAGTCTTGTCTCCTCTTGCACAATAGCAGCTATAGTAGCTTCAAGTGAAGGCAACTGAGTGTTGTGCATCAGACTTGCCCTTCTACTTTGAAAGTTTTAATTCAATCCCTTCAAAAACTTCGACACCCGCCTGCCTTCAACCCATTTCTTTGCTGCCACTACACATTCAGAATGGGCTAACACCAAGGGATCAAGATAATCTAGATCTGCCCACAACTTTTCACCTTGAGTCAGATCATGCACTTTGTCTTCAATTTGAAAAACCAACATCTCATTTTCCTTACCAGAATACATCTGAGCCAAAGCTTCCGATACCTCCTTTGCAGTAGGAAGTGTCTCAACTGACGCAGCAACTGATCGAGTTAAAGAGCTGAGCGACCACACAATTATACCTGAATCAGTAGTGCTCCATTTGTTCCACTCAGCACCCTTCTTTTCTGCAGGTTCATCAACTTCTCCTAGCACATATCCTTCCAAAGCCTTCATCTTCAGCAACAACAATCCTCTCCTGGACCAGCTCAAATAATTGCTGACCCCCTCCAGTTTGACCTCATTTGGGGTCAATTCCAGCTTCTGTACTCCCTCAGCCTGTGAAGAGCCAGCACTCAGAGAAGACTGGAGTTCCATCTGCTGCCTTGGTCGCAGCAGCAGCTTCTGTAGTTTTGGCAGTGAGAAGCTCCGCCAGCCTGTCCAGCGCCTTCGCCAAGTCGCCTCCCATGGTTCAGCCTTGCCACAACACTCCCTTTGCACACTCCTGATGCAGAACCCCAGATCTGTTGCAGATCCAGTCATTCCATCTTCATCTTTGCCAGCACCGCCGCCTCCATCTTCTAGTGCTCTGATACCATGTAGAGTTTAGAGGTGGCGGCTGACTTTGTGGGTGGATGCACAGCTTCTGTCTCTTCTAGGGTTTCTGCACTGAGGGACAAGTATACATACATCAGGTCCTGAGTGAATAGATGGGCCAGGAACATAGAGCCCATTAACAGTTCAACATTTTACTACTTCTTAATGCTCATGTGATTTATCCCTCAAGTGTGAGATTTTATTCTCTCTTTGGAGTATAGGAGCTGTAAATCATTACATGCTGTTCCTTAGGTGGTTTGTCCTAAAAGCATCCGTAGACTAGGTTGAGTAGATTGCAAGTACTTGCTTTCAAGAATCGCGCCGAAGCACAGCTAAGATTTGATACTAACTAGTAAAATATACAGATGATATAGATTCATATAGAATTGCTATTCAGCAGCGGTGCTCACATTAGCCGCACCATGAAGCCATTCTATCTTCCTTGTTGGACTTAAAACACTTCGAAATTCTCTATTTCACTAAGTTCACAAAGCTGTTGATTCAGGGATTTTCATCTGATATATGAATTGATTAACTTCCAACTGAGATTTAAATGAACTTCCACTTTCTTGGACCTTTCAACTGAGATTGGAGGGAAGCTTGTTTTGGGAACCTTTCAGTTGAGACTCTGGAAAACATCAACTAGATTGTGTGTTCAACTTTTCAACTGGGTAAATGAACCTTCAATCACTTGCAGAAACTTTCATTGCACACCTATTTTTGTATTGTGGTGGGAACACGCCCAGGATGCCACTGCTGCCTTACATCACATGGAGCATGTTGCAGCCACAACTTCTTCCCGCGGTTTGCTGGCTTCCGACATGTCATGCCTTAGGGGGTGCCGGTCAGGCGAATGGCTTCTAGGGCCAACTTGGCTCTCTTTTAGTGACTATGGAAGTGGGGTTGGGAAAGGTATGATTAGATTCAAGGGGCGATGAGTGAGAAGGGCCAAGCAATGAAAGAGGAAAGTGACTGGGACAATGGACACTCCTAGGATGTGTTCATGTGTTGATCAGACCCTTGCGTGTTGTTTCTGTGGCAATTGGACGGCTTGCAAGAGTGTCCACTGGATTCTTATCTAGCGGAAGCACGCACCTTAGCAACACTAGGCAGAAGACTGTCTATCCTGAAGCTGGTTGGACTTGGCCATTAGTTACCGTAGGCCTAGTTATTGCATGTTTGCACGTTGCAGTAGTCGAGTTTAATTTTTTGTCAAATACATCTCATATTTGATGTGACCATTTTTACTGTGTGTCTTTATTCTGCAGGTTAAGAACAGGCAATGTGGTCTTTAACTACAAGCACAAGAGAAAATTGCTAACAAGGGAAGGTTTGTTGTGTCTCTCCCTCCCTCTCCCTCTCCCTCTCCCTCCACTTGTTTGCATCATGTATTGGCATTTGTCCTAGGTGTAATGTTTTTCCCATTCACCTAGTGACTTTTATTTTGTATCCATGTTGCGTACGTGAGTAAGGACATTTAGTTGCGGACGTGTGGTTTGATTGGGGAGAAGTTAGGCTGGGAGTGGATGAACAACAGGCGCTGACAGAGGGCGAATATCAGAAATTAGGAGATATAACAGCAGGGAGAAAAATAAAGAATGTAAAGGATGAGTAGAAAGAATATACTTGTATTTTCTTGGTTAGCATAAAAAGAGCTTCACTTCAACCAAATTTTAAGAGATTAGGACTCTATCCTAAGTCCTCACTTAACAAATCTGACTTCAGGATCATGATATTTAATCCCACTTATTCCATGGGAATTTAGTAACCGCCTTTGCCAGCACAAACTCCACATTAACGCAAGAACCTGAAGGAGTGCCAGCGTTGTGGCAACCTTTTGTTTTATGCTAGTAATTTTTTATTGCGTCAAATTATTTGTGATGTCATAATATCGTTGAACAAATGTAAGACAAGATAGCTTACTTTAATATTTTGTTATGTACATATTTGTGTGTATTGATATAAGTACAGGAAAGTTAACTACTAGGCAGTTTTATTCTGTTATTTTTTGTTTTGTTTTGAACATGGTCAAGGTGCCATTTCATAACCAACTATTGTGATTTGGCTGTGTGCCAGCACCTGTATAATTTTCGAAACTAATGAAAAATGACATAGAATTTTTGTTCACGAGTCATCTTTATCTTACTATTCATCCTTCTGATAGCAAGCTAGATATGCATTGTCATATGTCGCTACTTTCTTTGTCTGCTGTTCATGATCAAGATCCAGAGTTTGATTTCCTGTTTTACTTTTTTTTACTTCAGTTATGCATCACTATAATGGATATATTTTAGCCTAGATAGTTTTCTTATACTTTGCTACCATGTTTCTATTTCTTATTGATATGTTTATTCCTTCTTACCAGTTACCGAAGATTTTTCTTGCTCCATTTGCTTGGTAAAGTGTGGAAGCTTCAAGGTAAATTTTTTGAAGCAAAATGTCTTTTCTTTTATCTATTTGTCATATGTTTCTGGTTGCTGCTAAGCGATGGCTCTCACCTGCCTAAATTTATGATAAGGCAATGATATTTTTGTTGTCCTGTACTTCAACGTTGATGTTTTTCTTTTCTAGTGAGGAAACTCAGTTTTTGTTTTCTTTCTCCAGTTCCACTAAACCCTATCTGTTAAAACCTATAGCCTTCTGTTTTTGTTTACTCGAGCCATATCTCATATTGTGATTCTTTTTTGTGATACTAGGGTCTGGAATGTCATTTAATCTCATCGCATGAACTATTCCATTTTGAATTCTCGGTTTGTTATCCTCTGAAATTTCCATTGCAAAATCTTGTTAAGTCACACATGTTTGATAATTAGTTTTATTTTCTTGTCGACACAGATATGTAAAGACTACCAAACTGTTAATGTTAGTCTGAAGATTGATACCAGGAGAGCAGAGGTAAATTGTGCTGAAGAATGTCGAATGTACTCTACCATTCATTAACTGAGAAATAAAATGATACTTCCTCTGTTTCAAATTATAAGAATTTTAGCCTACCAAAACGCCTTATAATTTGGAATGGAGGCTGTAGTGTATTTGCCTATTTGGAGACGCTGTCATTGAATCCAGTATTTCACTAGTATTTCAAGTATAACATGTCTATGAATATTACACTAATGCAATCTGAGTGTTCGTCCTTTACATTGTTTTGCTTCCTCTGAATTCAAAAGGAAAGGGTGCACCTAGATCGGACGGAATCCTGCCCCACACAATCTGGGCTGCATTTTCGTCAAAATACTGCTTTAAGTTGGGAAAGCTAATTCTCTGTTCAATTTCCAGCTTCTAACTACTACAGGAGATGAACGAATCAAGAAAATATTTTTCTACAGGTGCACTCATACTCTATTACTTGTAACAATACTAAATTCTCTGCTTAATTTTTCTAACTGTGTTCCATCAGATCAAGGTTTAAGAAGAGGTGTAGAAGATTAGAAACAACAATTGATAAAACCAAACATGTACATCCACACTTGGAACCAGGATCACCTGGAAAGACTGTTCCTGTGCTCAACGATGTTGTGGAATCAAGATCACCAGGAAATATTGGTCATGTACATGCAGATAGTACAAAATCAGGATCATCCAAAGATGCCCATAAAGGGTCTGAGGTGGATTATGTGCCAAACGAAAATGGTAAATTTCACATGCTATGAGCTCTTGTCATATTAAACAAACTAAATGAGAACACCATAGTTACTCTGATCCTTTATCCAGTATTTAGTGGGTTTAAATGTTTCACTTTTCTTATCGTTCTTATGTGTTTTACTCAGAGAAAAGAAACTATATGCCATTGAATGTTGATAGGATCCTCAGTTTGTCACCAAAAAAATTCTGTCTTTTAGTGCCACCCATTTCTAAAACCAACCCTTATTTGGCACTGTTGTCAGTCTCGCTGTCACCAACTTCCTGATTTTTTCTGAAATTCCTATCTTGCCCTCGAGAATCCTGTTAAATGATGGACCCAAATGCGAGTTCTTCCCTCTGCCATTTCAAATCCCAAATCAACCTCCAAACAACTTAGTTCATGGCATCTTCTGCGTCCGCCATCATGGAAGCGTGAGCACAACAGTACACAGTAGCAAGGTCCAGATGTGCGACTATTCACGGCGGCTCAATTGAGCTAGAGCTTGCCTTGTTATCTGTTGTGCTAATGGTGTGCAGGCGATGAGGCGTGGCATCTTTTTTCCCCTTATGCTACTGAGTTAGCCACAGAAGGGCAGTATGTTCGATGAGCAATCCACTTAACAGCAATATGTCCTCAGTATCGGGATGTCCTGTCCCCGTTCTAGCCTTCTTTTCCTTATTCTTGTGGACAACTGATTCTTATTTTGCCTGAAATCTGTTGCATAATTTCTGCCTGATGTCACCTGAAATTTTCAATGATTTTCCTGATGTTGCCTATATTTTCAGGGATTTCTGTGCCACGAGCTTCAATTGATTGTCATCCTGCATTACATAGTAGCAATCATTCATTGCCACCAATGATTCTAGAGTTTGGGAAGTCAAGGAACCTCTCCATTGATCGAGCTGACCCGAGAAAGTAGTCCATTCTGTTTATGTTTTTGATATCCTGTTACTTTCCATTTAATTGTTTCTTGAGCCTCTTCTGATAGAAGTTGTTCAGCTAACTTAGTTGTTTGTGCTTATATCATCTGGCAGTCGTCTAATGCTGCAAAAACGCGAGTTCTACCATTCTCAGAAGGCACAGGTGATTGCAATCATGCAACACTCAGCTATCTTTTGTGTATGCGATTGAACACGTGTTCGTATACTTGTTGCTGATTAGGCTTTCACTTCTGTGGTCGCATACACCTATTGAAACACACATGTATGTCTGCAGCATAATACCTGCACATATGGAGGATATTTAAACATACATTTTTGGTAGAGGACTAAAATATTGAGGTCTGTCAGTAGTAGAGGTTGGTGGAAAGTAGTAGTCTTTGTTCTCTTTACTGCTTCTATATTTGGTGAATTAAGTAAAATAAATAATTTGAAAAAATCCTCCAAGAAAGTTCACCTAGCAGGCTGACCATGTGACAGCATTGTATCTGCGCAATGTGCATTAGTTCACTTACTATGTATTTTGGAAGATCATAATAATGTACTCATTTGTATTTTGAATTTACGCCTTGCAATTGAAATTTAGCTTGACCGTGGTTTTACATTTTCTAGAGAATGGAACTGGAAGAGGTTTTGGCAGATCATGACAGTGAAGACGAAATTGATGACGACATCGCTGACTTGGAAGATATGACGGTGAGATGTGATAATCTTTCTGCTCTGCTCAAACTTAGAATATTTGCAGCCTTCTATGTTCACCTATATAAATAGTTGATTCTTGTCATCTTAACTTTGCTGAGTAAATGCAGATGCTCGATGGTTTTTCTGATGTTACAGAAGACGAGAAGCGTATTATGCATATGTGGAATTCATTTGTTAGGAGACAAAGGTCAGCACAGTCCTCAACATTCCCTTCTTAGTTCTGGCTATCACGGTACATATGAGATTGTATGTGCTGTAACTATTTACTATTTTTTTGTTTTCGGTTTTGGATTACTGAATGCTGATATATAGCCACAACTGTGTTACTTCTATGATTGGATAGAATTCATAGAACGTTAGGCTGAGCCAGATAAAATCATGAACTTTGAAGTAATACTCTATGTGGGAAATCTAGTTATTTGCCATTAAATTGTTGTTGCTTATGGATCACTCAGTGAAATTTAGAGCCTTGCCCTCGAAATTTTACTAAAAATGATGTTACAGAAGGCCCCAAGATGTCCCAGTGAATAATGCTTCGCTTGAAAATTTTCAATTATGAAATCTGTTTCGTTCTTTCCCTAGCAAATAGCCAGTGGAACTTATAGTCATGTGCTATACGCTAAACGTTAACTGCAGGGTACTAGCTGATGCCCATATACCTTGGGCTTGCGAGGCATTCTCCCGGCTGCACGGACAAGAGCTCGTGCACAACCCTGCTCTACGGTGGTAAACGACCTCTCTACTAATCTGTTATAAACACCTCACCCTACATGCCTGTGGCTCGATTCGTAATATTTTTAATGCTGGACAAACAGGTGCTGGTGGTTCGTCATGATTGAACTCTGGAACCACAGCCTGCTAGACGCCCGCACCATGGATACCTGCAACAAGTTCCTTGACGAATTGAAAAGCGAGAGCTCCGACCCGAAGCAAACTTGATATGTAGATTAGTCAGCTTAAGCAGGTCCTGCGGCCCATCGATGGTCGTGCTCTGGTGGTCGAGGACAATGATCTGTTGTTTTGGGATTGGCCTGAGTGGTGGCGTTGTTATGCGCTGTTGACAGATGTTCTGTTTTCTGTTTCACAGTTTTGTCATTCTCTGTTAGTTTGTTTGAAACACTTATGAACAGTGTAAACTGGTCGTGTGTTCGGGGGCGGAAACAAAAGAACGCTGATCCAAATCAAAGGTTAATTCATGGAATTTATAGCGAATTGGACTTCTTTTTGGCAGTTTATCATTTAGGGTCATTGTGAAGTCACATATAGTCGTGCCATACACAGAGATCTCACTGTGTTGAATATACCTTTGAGGACATGTTCATTTGAAACTTCATTTGTTGAATACCCTTAAATTGTTCAAGTACATAGCAGTTGTGATTGTGTTTCCCCGACCCTGCGCATGTTTTCTACTGTAATTGTGTTTCACTTGTGATCTACTCCTTGAGGAGTAGTATTTCTGATAACTTTTCCTCGAGGGATATCTCTCTTCAGATGTGAATGAAAATTGGCCAAAGTTTGCAATTTGGGATGCGATAATTATATGTCAACGACCAAAAATATTTCTAGACGAGTCGGTGATATTGCGACACACGCGATGCAAGCAAGCTGGCCTCTGATCCCACTGATCAAGGTTGATTATTAGTCAGGTTAAGATTTAACCCAATCATAGATGTGAACATGGGGCTAGTGCTAATGCACAACTCGTTGCTCAAGTCAAAACAGCCCAAGTGACTAAACTGTACCCAGTCTTGTTCTCATCAAGACAAGTTCTTGTCGGTCTGAATGATTATGATTTGTAGTAATACACCCCATGCCTGCACAAGTCAATAGTTGGTATGATTGTTTCTATTTTTAAAATGTATCTACATCTATGGCCAGATAGAAATGTTATTAATATTTTTTTGAAGGAAAAAAGTTATTAATTGGCAGGTTTAGAATCAACTCTTTATATTTACTCTCTTCGACCCATATTAATTGACTCAAATTTGTCTAGATTTGAACTATTTAGTATATATATTCATCTAAATTTTGACAAATCCAAGTCAATTAATATGGGTCAGAGGGAGTAGGTTTTTTTAAGCCGTGGACCGTCGGTTCTGGATCTATTCTGTACTGGGAGTGCATAGCAAGCAAAGTTAAGTGAGAAGAGAGAGAGAGAGAGAGAAAAAAAACTCAAGAGCAGAATGCATGTCAGCAGTGAGTTGGCCATTGGAAAATTTGTTTGACAGTGAACTAAAAAAAAAGGTGCCGTAGAAGCAGCTTCTATCTCCCTACTTGAATGGGTACCGTACGCACATCTCTTCCTTATTTGTTTGCACACAAATCATGCTGCTGCCAAACTGTCCATGCCATGGAAGGTGGGAGCCATGTCTACTACATACACACTAGCCACTCTAGCTGCCACCAAAGTATTAAAGAGAAATCCACACAAAAAATGATGAGAATCTATATTGTGATCACATATGAGATCATGCCGAAATTCCTTTTCAGAGAAGAGAGAGATAGAGAGATGTCGGTTTGTTAGAGAAATATTTTGGGTTAGTTAGAGAGATTTCTTGAGAGTGTGGAGCAGTTGCTTACACCATCTCCACTACTAGGCTACTACTTCTACCAGTACACACCACACCACACCAGAAGCAGCTGCAAAAACACATAAAGTATATATAGCTGCAGCTTGCAGAAAAGGCAACAGCCGTAGTCTCCTGATTTTAATACACAAGCAAGCAAACCTGCCATCCAACCAACCTCTGACTATTGAACATTTTTTTTCTTTAAGTTCAGTTTAACATGCTAATCAAGCATCAATCGTTTTCTCATTCACATGTTGAGTGTGGAGTGTGGATGATTATGTTAATTAAAGGGTTTGAGCAAAGTACTTGTGGTAGTACAGTTGTGTAGGCAGTTGTACTTAACACTAACACTTGACCTAGAGTGGAAGGAAGGGGGTGGTTAGTCCTAGCTAGAGGTTAGTCTCATGGGCAGTCTAAATTATAAATTTTGTCTAAACAAAAATCAAGAGGATGACAATGTCTCTAATTTTCTTCTTGCTGTATAGTAATTTTTCACACATTTCCTTTGCCAAAATAATCCGCTTTAAATGATGAGAATGGAAACTAAGTTGAGAACTTTTTCACCACTTGGTAAAGCTAAGGGCTGAAGGTATTTGACGGGGCAAAAATATGGAAAGGAAAAACATAGAATGAAGCATCGGAGAAATTAAAAAGGAAGTAAAGGCGAATAATTATTTTTCTTATATTTTCATGTTCAATCCCTTAACTTGAATTTTGTAATTAAAGGATCTGAAATTGAAGGAGTAGAAAAAGGGGTCTGGTTTCTCAAAATAGGAACAAGACTTCGCAATGTTTTCTCCTAGTCGCTATGTGAAAACAATAGGCTTATATGCTAATTTAGTGATAGCCAAACATAACACCAACATGCTAATTACATGGTAATAATGGATTCAACCACTTCACGCATCCATGTATTTCCTAGAGACACTCACATGATAAGTACCGAACATCCATTTCAACTTTAGTATATTTTGAATAGTAAGGATACTATTTAATTTTCATAGGGGTAATAACCATAGGTATAGTAGAAACTATAGTGAATGCTTTAATTTTCCAAACAAACTAGCTTACAAAACAAAATCAACCTCCTGGCTTCACGGACGACAGGAGATTTGAAACTATTGTAATATTCATTTGTGGGTGATACATTAACCTGAGTTGTAATATCATTGGTGGCATATCAATATAAATATCATCAAAGATGGCAATATATGTTCATGGTGCACTACTTGTAAGCTAGAACCTTGGATTCGGCAGCCTTAATTTGCTCATCAATTCAAAATTCAGAGGATGATTGGAATGTAATGTCCATTAAATATAAATGAGATAATGTGTCGTTGCCACTACCAAGTGGATCTCTATTATGCAAGCTTGCATATTTAACTACTCACTTTCAATGGTTCCCACAACCATGTGGGTCTCGTTGAACTAATTTTCCTACACATAAGGCAGACATCACAATTAGAGATAACATGAAGAAAATATTTGCATAGTACTTATTCACACATATGCCATCACACCTTTGTAAAAATGTACATGAAATTATCTGACAAACATGTACAATGTAACAACACATTCGTGCAAGATAAGTGACTCAAATTTTGGGGTGTACTTATACAATCTAACGATCTTGTGATTGTCACAATTACCCTTTATTTTGATAGACGGATTTTCTCAAGCAGAGTCTGGGATCTAAATTGATGTAGATTCAGAAAGGTTTGTATCCTGAGGAAGGGATTGTTCCATTTGGATCAATAGTTTATGGTTAGCTTTTTATGCTTTTTATCACTTGTTTGAGATGAAAACCTATTTAAACATAAACCATTGATTTAGTTTCTTTAAATACAAATATAAACATGTATAACTACTTGATTTATTTATGGATGATTTTAGTTTTTAGTTCAAAATTCAAGTTAGTCTAGTACCTCGGATCGGAAACAGAGGGTGGATAAGTAGAGCAAAGTCACCGAGACTTTACTTCTCAAAGTCACTAAAAGGCGAGTCCCACAAGAACATATTAGTATTACTCTCGGTGATCATATGTTCCAAAGAGCCTTTGAAAAAAATTCAAAGTACTCCTTCCGATCCAAAATAAGTCTCCTTGATTTAGTACAAAGTTGTACTAAACTAGCTACAGTTATTTCGGATCCAAGGAGTACTAGTTTTTTAACCATGTGTCCTCAGATTTACACATGTCCCAAAATAACAAACCCATTCAGCTATAGATGTAGTTTATTATTGCCACATGCCAAGGATGCAATAAACCACAATCAAGCCTAGTCTGGCCTTGTTGACATCTCCCATTTAATCTATCACCATCCATCGGCACTGCACACACCACTTCATTCCTTCATCTCAACTCGCTATGTCTTCTATATGCCGCAACCAAATCCATCAGACCATCACGAACCTCTTACCCATTATCTATCGCCCTGTATTCTCCTTTGGTATCTCCTTGGTTCTCATGTGCACACACACCTCTCACCTGATCTGATCGATCGTGCTGGGATCCACCGATTAGGGAGCAGGCCGCACCGGCGACGTCGCCTATGACCACGCACCCCATATCGTCATCTGCAAGGGTAAGCGCAGCAAGCAACAACGCGTGCACGCCGCATCCAATTAAGCTTCGCCTGAATGACACATTTAGAGGAACAGATCCCAAATACTCTGGCAGTGTTATCCCTATTTGTGATGTACAATGTTGTATATCATTGTATATTTTTCATAGAGAGTAGCATTACCTAGCCATTTTCCTCCTAAAAACAAATTTCTGAGCCATCCTTGATAGAAAAAGTATCGAAACAGAAGAATTGCTTCTTAATTGCCGTTAGACCGGCCTAAAAATATGAATCTACTGGCTTCCATAGCACTTGAGATAATGCTTTTGAAACGCTCCTCAGGAGGGTTTACCATATACCATCTTCAATAAGTAGGTTAAAAAGGCGTTTACCAAGAAGAGCGGTATTTTTGACCTCGAGATCATGAATACCTAATCATCCTTGATCTTTTAGGCAGCAAACCACACTCCATTTTGCTAGTCGATATTTTTTTCTTGCTATCGCCTTGCCAAAAGAATCTAAAACAGAAATGGTCCAATAGGTTCAAGATTCCTTTAGGAAGCGGGAAAAATGATATCATATAAAATACCATCTTGGTAAGTACTGCATTTATGAGCACCAATCTCCCATCCAGTGATAGTATTTTACATTTCCAACTACTAAGTCTTTTTTGTAGTCTCTCCTCGACTTGTTTCAATTCAACATTTGTGAGTATCTGATAATGAATCGGTATCCCATAATAATTGATTGTAAACTGACCCTGTCCCACAGCTAAACAACTCGACGTATAGGTGGGCCTCATCCCGAGCCTTGCCAAAACAAAACAATTAATTTTTATGGAAATTAATTTTTAAGCCATAAAGTTGCTCGAATGCTGAAAATATTAAATTTTGGATTCTTAGCTTTTTCCAAGTCATATTCCATAAAAATAATTGCATCGTCTGTGTATTGAAGGATAGAAATACCACCATCGACAAGATAAAAAACTGCCCAGTCAATTTTGCCATCATCCTTAGCACACTATCAAGATGTCCAACATATTCGCGACTATATTAAATAGCATAGGGGATAATGGATCACCCTGTTAAATCCTTTTTTGTCTAGAAGTACCTTGCAATGTCATCATTGACTTTGATGGAAACACTACCTCTAAAAAAACCATGGATAAGAGCATGCCACTCCGCAGAAAGCCTTTCATCCTAAGAGTTTGCTAGAAGAAAGGTCATTTGACTTTGTCATATGCCTTTTAAAAATCAATTTTTAAAACCACCTCATTCAACTTTTTCTTATGTAGTTCATGCACTATCTCATGAAGGATTACTACATCATCCAGGATGTTTCTTCCTTCATAAAAATAGATTGAGAAGGACGAACTACATAATCAGCCACCGAGTTTAGCCTTATCATTGCGGTTTTAGTGAAGATTTTAAAACTAACATTAAAAGGGAAAATTGGTCTATACTGTTGTATCCTTTCTGATCATTAATCTTAGGTAGTAAAATTATCTCACTGAAATTCAGGAAAAACAAGTCTAGTTGTCCAGCGTGAATATAACTGAACATTCCTAGAAAGTCTGATTTGATTACATCCGAAAAGTTTTGGTAGAACTCAACTAGGAAGACATCCGGTCCAACGGCTTCGTTGTGTTTCATTTGGAAAACTACCTTCTTAACTTCCTCCTCGGTGTAAAGGACAATTACAAAGTTATTTTTCTCAACTAAAACTTGGGGAATGTCAGATGTTTGAGATTCATCCAATTAGAAGTTATCTCCCCCCGAATCACCAAAATAGACCTTTATAATAATTATTAATATAAGATTTAAGCTGCTCATGCCCTTCGATCATTCCCTCATCTTGTATAAGAGAATGAATAAGTTTCTTCCTATGCCTACCATTGGCTACACCATAAAAGTATCTTGTAATATCATTTGTCAGTGACACATTAACCTTGAGTTGTCATATTATTGGTGACATATCGATGTAAATATCATCAAATATGGCCATGTATGTTCATGGTGCACTACTTGGAAGCTAGAACCTTGGATTCGTCAGCCTTTGCTCATCAATTCCAAATTTCAGAGGATGATTCGAATGTAATGGCCATGAAATAGAAATGAGCTAATGTGCCATTGCCACTACAAAGATGATCTCTATTATGCAATCTTGCATATTTAACTACCGGCTTTAAATTGTTCCCATGACCATGTGGGTCTCGTTGAACTAATTTTCCTACACATAAGCCACACAACACAAATAGAAATAACATGAAGGAAATATTTGCATAGTACTTATTCACACATATGTTGTCACACCATTGTAAACATGTACACAACATTATTATACAAACACCTACAATGTAACAACACATTCGAGTGTAAGAGAAGTGACTTGTGATTGTCATGATTACTCTTTATTTTGATAGCCAGATTTTTTCTCAAAGAGAGCCTAGGATTTAAATTGATACGGCATTGAGAAATATTTGTATTCTGAGAAAGGTTTGTTCCATTTGAATCAATAGTTTGTGGTTAAATAGCCTTTTATGTTTTTCAACACTTGTTTGAGATAAAGGCCTATTTAATCACATATTTTTTTTTTGCGAAATCTTTAATCACATAACACTGATCCACTTTCTTTGAGTACAAATAGAAATATGTATAATTACTTGGTTTTTTATTTAATTATTTTAGTAGTTCATAATTTAAGTTATTGTGGTACGTTGGATCTGAAATAGAGGGTGGATAAGTAGAGCAAAGTCACCTACACTTTACTTCTCAAAGTCACCCAAGCTAAGGCCCACAATAATATATCTGTTTGACACTTGCATTCCTATTGTACCATGTAATTTTTTTGGTTTTTTTGAATTAAGATATGTCCCAAAGGACCTAGATACTGCGTTTAAAGAAGCGGTGGGTACACATCAGGAAAAGGACCAAAAGGAAGTAGAAAATTACAACCAGGTCCCTCAATTTAACAACAAGCACCCTACAGGTAGACCCTAGAACACGATCTGATCCTTGCATCCCGCTGCACACTCGCCTCCTGACACGGCCATCAATGCCGGCACCGGGGACAAAACCACTTGGTCCAGCAATAATGTGGGTCGCCGCGCGGAGGGAGAAGACAAGCCGCCCATGGCGGTTGAAGAAGCTCGAGCTCTACAGGCTCACGAGCATGGCGTGGCCATTGCCATGGCCAAAAATATCAGTTAGCACGCAGCCTCCGCTTGGGGAAACGCTGGAGAGGTCACAATATCGCCGCCTGGAACGAACATGCAGCCCCTTCCTTCACCAACGGCAACAAGCGCGTATCCCCTCGCCTGCTCTCCCTTGCTACCACGGCCGGCCGAGAGGAGGGGAGAGGACACCACTTCGTGATCCATCGAAGAAGAAGCCGAGCTTTATGCCCGAGCCGTCGAAGCCGCACCTCCCATCAATGGCTCCAACTAGAGGAGCACCATGAGAGAGGGCACCCAGCAACCCTGGCGCCGCTCTCCTACGCCGCGAAGTAGCTCGAAGGTGCCGTGCCTTGCCGCCGCACGCCAAGCCCCGCCCAACTCCCCCTGCCACCACGGCCGGCCAAAGAAAGGGCTGGATCTTGCTACCATAGCTCAACAACAGCACCAGGAACAATCTTATGCAGAGAAGCGGTGGTCACCGCCGCCGTCCTCCATCCACCAACGGACTAGGAGCACGCCGACGAGGAACCCTAAAATGCTCCGAATCTGGCTACTCATATCTCGGGCACCACCTCCACCTACGGGCAAACAGCTCACTACCGGCACTAGGCCACTACAACTACCTACCCTAACTACTCTGGCACCACCTCTCCGCTACCTCCAATCGGCGACACCGAAGGAGGGAGCTCGGGGGAGGCCCGGCTTCGCGTAGAGGTCGCTCAGAAGAGGAGGAGGGGGAGAGCTGGGCGAGAGGGGAAAGAGTGTGTCAGTGTATTTTTCTCGGTGATCATATGTTTGGAAAGAACCTTTGGTAAACTTGAAGAAGTTTTGTAACCATGTATCCTTTGATTTACACATGTCCCAAAATAACAGAGCCAGACACCTAGCCATGGGTGTAGTTTATTATTGCCACATTGCCAGGGTCGCAATCAGCCGCAATCAAGCCTAGCCTGGCCTTGTTGACATCTCCCACATAATTTATCATCCATCATCGATCGATCAGCACTACACACACCACCACCACCACTTCATTTCATTCCTTCCTCTCAACCCACTCTGTCTGTCTGTCTTCTTCTATATCCATCACACCATCACCAACCTCCTTCCCACTATCTATCTATCTATCGATCGCCTTGTATTCTCCTCTGGCATCGATCTCCTTGGTTCTCACGGCGCACACACACACCTCTCACCTCATCGATCGTGCCGATGGGGGAGCAGGCCGGCGCCGGCGACGACCACGCGCCCCATGTCGTCGTCTGCAAGGGCAAGCGCAGCAAGCGGCAGCGCGTGCACGCCGCGGCCCCACCGTCTCCCGCGACGGTGATCGTGGCCAGCGCCACGGATGTCGAGTCGTCGTCCTCCGACGGTTACCGGTCGTGCGCCGATCAGGAGGCGGTGTCGAGGTGCGTCACCGAGGAGGAGGAGGACATGGCCCACTGCCTCATGCTACTCGCCCAGGGGGACGGCCATGCCGAACCGGGTTCGTCATCCTCGTCGCTCGTGGTTGCGGTGGCGAAGGAGGGCAAGTTCCGGAGCCGGCGCCCGGCGGACGGCGCGGGCGCCGGGGCAGGGGAGTTCGTGTACGAGTGCAGGACGTGCGGCAGGTGCTTCCCGTCCTTCCAGGCGCTCGGCGGCCACCGCACCAGCCACAAGAAGCCCCGCCTCATCCTCCCACCCACGCCGCCGCTCCCGTCGACGACTACAACGCCGACGACCGAGGAGAAGAAGCAACGGCCGGCCGCCGAGAAGAAGTCGCCGCCTACGCACGCAACTAGCGAGGATCCAACAGTGCTGCTGACAATCCCGGCGACGCCGCCCAAACAGGAAACGGCCGTGAGCACGTCGACCGGTGTCACGAGCGGCGCGTCGAGGCAGCAGGGGAGCAGCAGGGTGCACGAGTGCAGCATCTGCGGCGCCGAGTTCGCGTCCGGGCAGGCCCTCGGCGGGCACATGCGCAGGCACCGCCCGCTCGTGCCGGCCACCGACGTGGGAGCGGCGGCGGCCGTGGTCAGCTCCAGCGGGAAGGAGAAAAGCCTGCTGGAGCTGGATCTCAACATGCCCGCGCCCTGCGACGACGCGTCGACCGCCGGCTCCGACACGACCTCGTTTCCGTTCGTCGCCAAGGAGAGGCCGTCGCCAGCGTTCCCTGTGCCGGCGTCGGCGCTGGTTGACTGCCATTACTAGCAAGCAAGCAGCATCAGAGTAAACAAAGCACACACACAGCCCAATTAGCTTCTCTGTTTCTGATTAGTTTTCCATACATACACAGACTACATGATACTCCTACATGCCTATGCCTTAATTACTTTGATCAAAAAGCAACATTCTTTCTTCTCCTCCTTGTTTTTTTTTCCATTCCCTTTTTTTTTTCAAATTACCGGAAGATGTAAAATTGTGGATACAGCAGATCGATGTCTGAGAGTTGACATATTCATGTGATTAATTCTATTGATTCATTCATTGGTTGGTTGGTTGGTTGAGACAGATCAAGCGTTCCCTTTTTCTGATGTTGATTGCTTTTAAGAATTCTGATGTTGATTAGTATTTAGTACAATGTGCAAGATTTTCTTTTCGGAATTGCTGGAATATAGTAGTCCCTCCGACCCATATTACTTGACTTGAATTTGTTAAAATTTGAACGAACCTATATACTAAATAGTGTCTTGATTTGAATAAACTAATATGGATCGGAGTTGAGAAATAGGAACTGTCAGCATGGCATTCCTGTCAGTACGGAGAGCTGACGATGAGTGCACACGAGTGTAAAGTGGCAATCAAGCAAGCAATGCAAGAAAGAGAGCTGCAGAAAGGTGTGGCATTATTATGCTCATGTAAAGGGAGCGAGTGAGTGATCTTCTTCCTTCTTCTCTCTTTCTACATCACCAGTTAGCTTGGGCGTTGGTCTGGCTATTGCTCTATCACCAAGAAAGGAAGGAATGGCTCACTCTCCATCCACGCCTTGCTTAATTCTTTTCTTCCATAGCCCAGTCTCTATCTGGCTAGGTTCCACCGGCCGTATGATTCCCAACTCCAACCAAACCCAGCTCATCTTCGATGCCACAGTGCCTAGCTAGAAAAAATCTCACGTTTTTTTTAAGATAGACACAATTACAACAACTAGCGCATGTAGTTGTGGATTAGTTTGTGATCATGGACTTAATTATACAGACCGGGCGTAATACTTAAACCTTTTAAGTAATATAAAGCTTCTATTTCCAAAAAAAAAGGTGATTATGGACTTAATGTCAGGCTAATTTGTGTGTGTTAAGTAGTGGAATGGATGTGTATGAGTGTGGAGAGATGGGCAGCTACTTGGAATGGAAGTGTGATTAGTTGGGAGGTTAGGAGTGTGGTTAGTGGGAGTGTGAGGGAGGGAGGTGGTGCTGAGAGAATCAAGGTGAGCTCCTCCTCGTGTGCTGGGGTACCCAGTGGACAACCAACGAACTCAGGAGGCAACGTGCTAACTAACTAACTCGCAGGTAGCCTCACTGACACTGACTGGCCGGCCCCACACGCCCGCACGGCTACAACCAACACACGCCCACACACCTGTAACGTACTGGCCCTCCACTCCACTTCCCCTGGCTGGCCCCTCCACCATGCTAATCTATCAATGTCAACGGTTGGTACTACTATTATTTGGCGAAATTTTGGAAGATGGGTACTTATGCACTCTTGTCTTTTGAAACTAGGTGCATGCATCTCCAAGTTTATACAGTAATGTATGAAAACATAAATCCATTCTTTTATCTACCTTTTTTTAACTTTTGAAGAATTATAAAGGTTGTAGTTTTTAATGTAAGTTTCAAAAAGGAAGTTATATGTGTACCCACATCCTGAATTACATTTTTTTTTCATCTCGACGTATTGTCCCACGAGAACAGCTCTTCGCTGCCTGCATTTGAACCAAGAGGGGTAAAAGTTTTTTGCAAACATCGGAGATCAACTATACATTTCGCTTGTTTATCATGTGTTTATTAATTGCAACTGAATTGTCCAAGGTGGAAAAGCCCTGCAACTAGCGAAAAATTTCTACTAACTGGGATCGACTATAGTTACCGGGTCAATTTCATTGGTCAAGTAACCAACCTTGTAGTGGTGCTTGTATTCAAGAGAAAGAAACACCTAATATATAGTGCATGAGTTTGGTCAAGATCAATTCACATTCCCATGTTACCGCACCGCATAGTAGGTTATATACTCACATGTACGAGAACATCAGAACAAGAAGTCTCACTACAACCAACGGGATGCGTTAGAATGGATGAATAAGGATAAAGAGAAACTAGAAAGCAGCAGAGATGACAACCTATGAGGCTAAGCTTGATTAGATGATTAACACAATGGAGGAGTTGGCGCATGATAAGTTTACAAGGTGTCATAAGGTCAATGAGAATGGAGCATAAGATGACCTATGCGGAGTGTATGTTGCCAGAGTAAGACGTGAATGCTGAGGAGTGCAGGCTTGTTCTTGAGGAGGGGATCGGAGGATGAGACAGAAGACCAAGAAAGGACCAATGAGGGAGAATGAGGGAAGAGATAAGGATCATCCTCATAGAATCAAGTCGGATGTATGAGAAGGCAAGACATTATGAGTTAAATCAAAATCTCCTTTATTGGAAAAAAAGATATATGGAAATACAAGAGCGTTTTGGGAGATGCCATGTGGGGAATGGGCACTTTGGTGGAGGGAGTGGCATCGGGTTTGTGACGTTATTGTGTTTGTGCAAATTTCGTCCCATTTTGAATTTGAAAAAAAAACATAATTATATATATGAAATGTTGTTAATTATCTATGGCTGAACATAGAAAATGTAAGTGTCAATTCCACTTTTTACCAATATTTGTGATTATGTGACACTAGTAACCCCATTTAATTTTCTGTGTGACATTTTATCCTTTATTCGTGAAGCACTATAAAAATATTCCCCGTGTGCGACACCTTTTTTAAGGTGGCACAAGCCAAAATTCAATTCCAATTTTGACCAATATTTAGTATTTCCTAGAGAATTGAATTGAACAGTGGATATTTAACGATTTTTATGGATTTTATGTTTTGAAATAGATGAAGAAATTTTACACATTCATTGATCTGGGTAATCAAACGAAAAAAATTATGATTCAACATTAAGATTTCTTTTGGTAGCTACTCCCTCCGTTTCAAAATATAAGATGTTTTATGTACATTAAGATTTCTTTTGATTCAACAAGTCTAGATATATTTCTTTCAAAAACCTAAATACATTTTCTTGGTCTAAATACAAGTCTAAATATATTTTCTTCACAAAGCTAAAACATCTTATATTTTAAACGGAGAGAGTATAAAAGATTTAACTTTCGGCCCGGGGCTTGCTGCCACGTATGGTCCAGCAAAGAAAAAGAAGATGAATTTGGTGCCTTGTGTCTGCCCAAACTGAGTAGATCAGCGGTCACCAACTAATCAAGAGACAGCAGTGGAGTGGAGTGCTTCACACTCTCGATCAGCAAAGTGGGACTTTCACTTCCAGTGATGTTAAAGCACAATCTCCAGTTGCTAGAGGCAGTTGGAACATACTTCTCCGTGGGCCCCCACCGCTAACTGCCACCCCTCCTCCATGATACGTTGCAAATTGCTATGGACACCATCACACCATCTTGAGCATTAAATGAAATTAGTACAATGCACTTCAGGCCTCATCTTGAATTTAGCAAAAGTTCGACTACCTTCATTATATTTGTTTCTAAACTAGTATAAATTTGGTGTAGGAAACGCTCCGTGGCGCCACCCCCGTGGGTGGTGGAGGGAGAAACCATAGCCGCCGCACCGACCTTCCCTCGCGCTTCACCTCCTCTCGCCGCTACCAGAGGGTGCCACAAGTCAAAACCCAGGTGGCGTCAATGACTGTGGGGTCGGGTTTCTCTCCATGACAAGACGTGTAGCGACGTGGTCTGCTGAGCTTCGTTGAGGCAGTTGCGTATGTAACATGCAATGGATCGCTACGACATGTCGTTGGCAGTTTACTAGGTGACATGCACCCATATCCGATTGCGATAACAATAGCTCAGCTTTGGTGATGAAAATACCAAGATCGTTTTACTACTAAACTCGATTCCATCATCGATGCATGTGTGATGAACACTTCTTGAAGTGTATTTTTCGTTGGTTCTGGTAACTTGCCATAGTGTTTGTATTAATTGTGGAGATACTACCGTGAGCCAAACAACCACGAATTTTATTTTCTTAGTTGACTTGTTGAACATTCTTGCATGGCTCTGGCTAGTTTTTTGAGTAATGAATAATAGGAAGATTTGTCATCAACCGATACATAGGCTGGAGTTTTCTTCCTCAAAAACTAAAGTTCGGCTAGGTCCAAAACTCTCTAGATGTTAGCTAAGAGGATCCAAATAGTGAATATCTTGTTAGTGCCTTAGTGGAACCGAACCTCATCGCCAAAGGATCCTCATTCGAACTTCTCGGGCAACCACCCGCGCACGGGTTGCTCAAACAAGAGTTGATGATCTCTAGTGTTTAGTGATATACATTCTAAAACACTCTCTTTCGTATGTCTTTGTTCTTCATGATGGGGTCATGTGGCGGTGCATGCAGAGCTAAAGGCGGCCTATGGAGGGTGCGCATAGTGAAGCTGGCCCACGGTGCAGTCTAGTAGTTGGATGGGGGATCGTGTGGAGAGCAAGAGAAGAGATTCGACCGGTACAAAAGCGCTCGTGACATATGCAAAACCACTAGCCAAAACAACTTAAGAAAGGGATAGGGGTATTTTGTGTGGCATGTGCGGATTTTGGGGATCAAAAGTGTGCTAGTTTCCACCTCAGCCAACTCCTTCTTGTCCGGCTCGTCAATTCATGCACTTTCTTCTTTGGAGAAGGCTATGATTAGGAAGGGATATGCCTTCTTGCATCAAGCACCTCCTCTGCGCGCGACATATGTCCCGAACGTGACAATGGAAAAACAATTCATGGGTCCCACTGAATCTATCGTTTTCTCTATACTCATTTGTTTTGCTAATTTGGTGTTTTTGAAATGTTGTGATTCTTTCTTTTCTACTTTTTTAACCCACCGCGGAAAAAATGTTGTTGCAACGATGCTACAACACCATAATTTATTGCTACCTGGATAGGATTTTGTTGCAATAGTACAATTATTTTGCTATATAAATGAAATGTTTTTTGCTTCAATGAAACAATTGCGGATTGAGGGTAGCAACAACATATGTGGGCTTATGGAGGGGCAATACATGGAATTATACCCTGGACGCCCAACGCTTTTCTTCTTTTGTTTTGACAACTCAAGTTAAAATTTATCTATGTTGCCAAAAAGAAGGCCAATGAAAATTCCAAAAATAGTCAAAAAACATCTTTTTTTTTGACAACTCAAGTTAACATTTATCTAGGGTTCCGTCCCATCGCCGACGATGCCGCCGGTCCGCTCCGCGCCTCCGGTGGCCTTAGGGCCTTGGAGGTGTGGAGAACCACGACATCTCGCCGGCAGGAGGGTTTTCGTTTTTGTTTGGCCTTTTTTCAGTGTCTTCTTCTGAATGTTGAGGCGGCGACTGTTTCTTAAAGTTAGAATAAGGTCCTGCCGTCCTATGCTCGCTCTGGTGGTGAATCTAGCACCGGCGGTCCGGCGGAGGACTCGCGGAGTCGTGTGTCCAACAGATCTCTTGGGATTTGATCGTTTTTTGTATTTGCTGGTGTAGTTTGAGGTTAGTCTCTTCCAATCTACGGTTATCATCTTCGACGATGGTTGCTGCTCTGTTGCGCTGGTCCTATGGGTTCTTAGCACGAAGACTTCCCGTCCGTGTACTACAACAAGCTCAACTACGAGAAGCTCTACCTGGCTCCGGTGATGGAGGGGCGAGGACAGCGGCGCGCCTTCGGCTCGTCGTCGCTAAGTGGTCCAATAAACTATTTGTAATTTCTGTTAGTTCTTTATATTACTATTGATGATTATTAATATATCGGTTAAATTAAAAAAACATTTATCTCTGTCGGAAAAAGAACGCCAATGATTTCTGAGATTCATCCGAAATTTGAGGTTCACGAGCATAGCAAGGTCGTGGAAGGCTGACATGTGGGGTAGGGTCGCGCAGGGTGGGCCACGGCATACCCTGCAGCCCAGCCCATTTGTTTATACTAGCGGTAAAAAATAGGCAGCAACAGGCCTGACTTGCTTAGCCAGAGAAAGACGGACATCAACATGGAGCCGCACTTTTCTCTGCGGTTTCGATCGATCGCCACGGCGCCCGGCCAGTTCGACTCTCGCCATCGATCGTCACGGCCACCGCCACCGCCACGGCCACGTGCCCACGCCGCCACGTCCCGGCGCCCTGCTAGAGTTACGTCTTGCCGACTTGCCGTCCGCCGTCCAATGAGGTCATCTATATATGCCCGAAGTCAAACTAGATGAAAGATTACTAAGCTAGGTCTTGCATTGCCGATCGGATAGGGACTAACTAGGAAATCAATTTGACGCAGGTCATACCACCTGTTAGACGCTAATTCTCCTCTTGTGACCTTGCCATAATCTTTGATTCTATCATTACGTGTGATTTTATTAAACGTGGCATATGTATTACCAATTGTGGTACTTATTTTTTTTCAGTAATGAAGAAGAGAAGCAGATACATTGTATCTTTCTTTGAGAGCGCAGCAGCCAAAAATGCTGCCGCCCCTTCAAATATTTCTCTGGTTGAAACTTTGACGGAAGAGAACAGTCAAGAGTAAGACAAGGTTATTTAATCTTTTAGTTACATATTATTTATTGCTTCTATATTAAAAAATATGTCGAATAATCGCTACTAGGGACCTGACCGTGTCAATTGCCACTAATCGTTTGTGTTAATCGTTTAGCCCGATTAATAGGTCTGACACTCCGATTACTAGGTATTTTCCCGATTAACCACTACACTTGGTCTAAAAAGTTATAAAATTATCAACACATATCGCCCATCCATCTGCTAGCCCGCCCTAATGAAGTAGGTTTTGCGAAGCTCCCGCTCGATCCCTGTCTCTAGGAGCTCGATTTCCGCCATCACCAACCAGTTTCTTGTCGTTGTTGACCAGTTTCTCGTAGTTGCCGACCAGACCTCAGATACAAAATCTCGAGCGTCTTGAGGATCTCATCCAGGAGCTTAAGGCTGACGTTAATACGGTAGATGGTTGAGGTGCAAGAGAATTCATGTGTGTTTTAGGTGCTATTTTTTGTAGGCTACAACGATTAATAGCCGACCGATTAAATCAGTTAATCGTCGTCGCTACTCCCAAGCCAACCGAGCAGTTAACGATTACTGATTTTTTTACCATTGATTGTATTACACTGCAAAATTACAACTATTTGTTGGATTGGTAAATAGATATCATTTAAATAGACATCAAATCTTTTGTGCGGCATACCCAATGCTAAAATCCTAGGTCCGCCACTGTCGCTAGGTGGTTCATCACCTATTTGTAATTTCTATTACTTTTAAGGTTTTTTTTGTAGATTATTAATAGATGGATGGAATTTTGAAAAAAAATATTTATCTCTGTTCAAAAAAAAAAACGCCGATGATTTCTGAGATTCGTCCGAAATTTCAGCTTCACGAGCGTAGCAAGGTCGTGGAAGGCTGACATGTGGGGTAGGGTCGCGCAGGTGGTGCGTACCGTCAGTTGGTCGGCTCGCTCGAAAACCGCCTGCCTGCGCCGAACCCACCAACGCCGTCACCGTCTCCGCAGTTTGATCTCATCCTCTCTCCCACCTCTTCTCTACCGCCTCACGCCACCCCCCTCTCCCCGCCGGACCCCGCTCGCCTCCGCCGGAGATCTCGTCGCCGAATCCCCGCTCTCTGGTAAGCCCCGGCTCGCCCGATCGATTCCCCGCTGTCCCCCCTAACCTGCCCTCTCCGGTTCTGCGCCGGGGAGCCCGATTCCAACTCCTCCCCCGTTCCGATCCAGGTCGGAGGTCTCGGTTCCTGTTCCGGCCCGATCTCGAGCGGTACATGGCTGCGAGATCCACGCCGCTCCTGTCTACTTGTGTTCCGCCATGTTCTTTCGTCGTGCTGCGTAGATTTGATGCGCTGATGAGATTTATGCCATGACGACGGTATCCTGCTTGTGCTCAGGTCCTTGCTGCCTGGTGCTAATTAATTACAGTATACTTAAACCGCTCTAGTTTGTGCGTAATTATGACTCCTCCTGTCCTGTGCACCTAACTTTGCTCCTTTATTCCTACACGATCAGTGAATTCTAGTCTCTTTTGCTTCGCTGTACCAGTTGCTGTGTAATGTAAGCAATTGCCTGTTGTTCATACAATGGCATCAGGGTGTGGTATCTCTGTAGATTTGGATGGATGTGGCTGTGTAGGTGTGTGTGCCGATAAGATTCACCCCATGACGATATCCTGCTCGTGCCAAGGTAGTCGTTGCTGCCTGGCCGTGTTCCTCATGCTTGTCTGTGTTTTCACCTGGGGTGATTAATAACTTAGATAGCTATGCTTGGTCCATACTTGTGCTTTATTTCTTCTTCTTCCTTCCTGTGATTCTTCATACACAGATGGGTGAATTCTATCTAGTCATTTGCTTCACAGGACATGGCATGATAAACTGTAGTGTAGTACTGCTTGCTGTGCAATGTAAGCAATGACCTGATGTTTATGCGATGGCACCAATTACCTGTGAGTCTGATACGCATCAATTTCTCTTACTTACAGTGATCAGGTTTTGTGGGCATGTCTGACAATGACAAGGATGCGCAGGAGGGCGGCGCCGCCAGGGGCGCAGACTGGGAGATGGTGACGCTCACGGCGTCCGCCTACGCGGCAGCGCCTGGGCCTGGCGGGGGTCCTGTGACTGAGGAAGGCAAGGGCGTTGGCACGGTGTCCTCATCGGAAGCGCTGCTCATGTCTGACCACTTTGTGTTCCCCCCGAGCGAGCACGAGAATCTGCCGATAGAGACCGCCCTCGAGGAGCCAGAGGAGGATGTGCAGGAGGAGAGCACAAGCGTGGAAGACACCGGTTTCATCAGTGTTGTGAGTGGCGCTGGGTCTGAGAGAGTCCAGTACTACGACGAGGGGGAGAACCTGCCGGCTGATGAGGCGGAGATGATGGGTGACGTTGCTGAGCATGGTTCGTTCCGCGCCGAAGACGATGGGCATGGCTCTGCTGTTCATGATGATGACGATTCCCAGGACAGGTCTGAGGTGCCTCCAGTCAGCAAGAACCGTGGCTCTGGTGCCCCTTGCGACTGCTGGCTGAAGAAGCACATGGCGTGCCTGTATGACCAAGCCAAGGGGACAAACGCTCTCTGGTCTGTGGTGGTCGCGGCTGCCTTCGTCGGCATTGTGATCTTGTGGCGCAAAGATAAACTGCACATGGGCTGTCTTAAATGGCGTTCTAGCTCAGCAGTGAGGTATGTTAGACATTGTTTATTTTGAAATATAATGCATGTTAGAACATAGGCTGAGTCAGTATCCTATTGCAAATTGTGGAAAGAAGGCACAGAGTTTAGCCCTTACCCCTTTTTTGGTGTACTGTACTATTGTTATTCATGTATGGTCACTAGTTTGCATGACTGATTTAGTTGGTGCACACTGACATCTGTACTCTCTCCCAGCATGTGTGCAGTTTGGCCTAGGTTGTTGACGTGTAGCATAATGTTGCTTCGAGCAGTAGTACTAGCACTATTTTGTGTAGTATACAAGTTTTCTGTTATCCCTTACTCGATTATGGACCTGAGAACTGATTGAACTTCCTGAGCAGTTTAATCTTTTATGATGGTCTTGCACCTGCGTGCACATGCAGTAGAAGAACATGGTTAAGTATGGCCGTTAGTATCTTCTGTTTGTTAAGCTGTTAGTGTGGCGTAGTTTCTATTGAAGGGTTTTTAGAGATATAGTGTGCATGGTTAAATGGGCAGTCGAACTGTTGGGAGTGTTCATTACTTAGGAAATTCTGAAATTCCAGTTTGGTTTCGTTATGAACTAGGAGTATGAAAATAGTGATGATTATGGATAAGGAAAAGAGTTAACATCCAACATTATGCAGTTTACTTACGTAAAGTTGGCATGCTGTTTTTAAAAAATGGGCATGTCCTAGCAGTGTTGGATCCTATTTCAGCACCTTAGATATTATGTTAGTTTACTGCGGCAATGTGCCTAATTTCTTTCTTTATGTGATTCAGCATGTTTGCTGCTGCATTCATGTTAACAGTGTAATACTTTGTAGTATCAGTGACAAAACTTAGTGCAGTCACAAGATTGGTCTCTGTAGTATCATTTGAGAACCTTCTTGTCTTACTATTTTTACATGTCATCATTTCAAGTCCTCCACCCTGGAATGATAAATTCCATCCGGTAACAGTGATTGTCAGACTGTTTGCTTTCATGCAAGGCTGCTTTATCTAGTCAAAAGCAACATGATATGTATATTAGTACCTCGTTTCTTATGTTCTTACTATAGTGGTCCACACCAATATTAAGAAAGATTATATGAAATCACAATAGGTTTGCAATATCCATTTGCACCTGTGAATCCAGGAATTCCCAATGTATTATTATGTTCTGTTGCTAATTAAGTATTTGTTCTGGCAGATGATGATCCCCTGGGCTGCTGGGTCTGTTCGCCGCGATCATTCTTCAACGACACACCCTCTGATCACTCTGGAGTTATAACCGAGAAGATGGCTGTGAGCCGTGGCAATATGATTGTGACGTTGACGAAAAGAATATATCTAGTGTAATAATATGAAGTTTGACAGGGATTTGCTTCCGTGATGCCAAAAGTTTATTGCTCCATCGTGCCATCATGAGGTTGCACTTTTCGATGTGGCGTGTACTTTTTTAAAGTTCCTACATTTTGAACAAATGGATGTTGGAATGTGCAATTGCATGCTGTGAAATCCATGATAACCTTCATGTTCATGTGCTCTAGAAATGAAACCTGGGGGTCTATTTGGCTTATGATCCTTACAAAGCAATGGTTTTACTTGTGTTATTGTTCAGAGATTTTTGTGTTAAGCACTTGATATTGCCAACATGTCTTCCTTTGACTTAAATCAACAGCGAGATGCAGTTACCACATATATATCTACTTGTAATAAAACTGGGGACGAGGTACAAATTTTAGATCAGTTGGTATTAGTACAGCAAACAACGTGCTTGTGGTGATTAGCAGAACTGATAATAATAAATTAAAGTGAATTTCTGGTCTGAACTACACAGGGATATAGGGCGACCGCCACCAGCAAAGCAATACCTACACGTCTTGCATTTCACACAATTACAGTGTCCGAAGTCCTGCATACTTAATTAATTTATTGCTCGTAACTTCTCAAGACAGCCACTCAAACAGACAGCTTTATTTAGCATAGATCCATATGACACTTCCCAAAAACAGAAGAGTTAATGTAGGCTTAATCAATGTAAAATCAGCTTATATATTCTGGCAAGACAGAACAAATATATCTATTTACAAATAAACATGCTATAAGGTTGACTACCTTCAAAATTCATAACTTTACATAATCAAAACTCAAACCATGTCAATAAACATATATGATGCTCAGAGCCTGCACAAGCTAATCTTCACAGGTTAGCTTTTCTACTGACAAACTTACAACCCAATACGAAACTATCTTATCTACGCGCCTATTCTGCCGAGCCACAAGAACAGGGGAAACTGCACAATGGCCATGAAGAGCAGGAAGTAGTGCTGCCGCGTCGAGTGCCTCTCGCTGCCTCTTGTCTCCGCGAAGAGCACCCGCTTCATCGTCCTCACCAGGAACACACCCATGCACAGGCTCATCCACGGCATCATCACATAGTACGAGTACGCCCACAGGAGCCTCGCGGCGATGGCGAGGGAGAGCCCCGCGAACAGGTACCCGCTGTAGGCTACCAGGTCGAGCAGTGGCACCTCGCCTCCACCCATCGAGTAGAGCAGCCCTTTCAGGAACACGAGCTGTAAGCCCCATCCAATCAGCCCCCTTGTGAACTGAAGGTTTATTGCTTCTGGAGTGAATCTGCATGGATGGATATCAATCAAAGTGCTTTAGGAACACAGGGTTTGAAGTACTGCTTCGTAAGGAAGTAGGAGAAAGAAAACTCACTTTCCCATGAAGCCCAATGTGAAGCCTGCGAGGATAATGAAGCTACCAAATGCCATGAAAGGGATGTACAGGTCTGGCGCATTTATGTCGTACATTGGAGGCTTGTACGACAACCGGCCACCCACAGGCTCACTTATCCGAGTCCAGTGCCCCTGAAAATTCATTGCAAATACTTTATTTCAGCACACCAGATACAAGAATCAGGTACATATCCATTGCAGCCGGGAAAGACGACATACCCTGTGGAGGAACGGAAACAGTATGACTTTCAGCTTGTTCCTGACATACTGATCATTCACATGGAAGTAATACTGTGGGTTGGAGAAGTATCTACTGATCTGCAAGAGCACAGCCAAGGGTTTACTGATAGCACGTGAGCAATTCGAACACACGGGATACAAGTCTTGGGATGCTCCTTACATTGCTTTGCATGAATTCTGAGCTGGAGCCCAGGAACTTCTCCCCATATACTCCTAACCCAGTTTTAATAAGACCTGAGCCCGGGCCGTAAAATGAACTGTCAAATTGGCCAGGCTGAGGATTTGCCGGGGACATCTGCATCCCAGGAGGATGGGGATTTCTGAAGTTATCATACATGGCTGCAAAGAAGAAGCAGAGTTAAAATAAATGCTACGGCAAATGGATAAGTAGATAGGTATTAACGAGCATTGAGGTCACAGAAGATTGTTAACATAAACATCAGCATAACATAAGGTTTCCTGTACTCCATATACTGCTACGGTGGTAAGGTCATTTGCTTAATCACTAGGCGTAGATGATTCCACCCACCAAAAATCCACCCACCAGAAACACTGCTATAATACCCTTGATTGATTTGTATGGTATGCAGAAGTAAGCAGATCCAGAACCATCATCCTTATATGTGCCTCCATTGCTACAAACACAACTCTGTTTAAATCGACGTGTATTCTGCCTAGGAGCTTTGTCATTTCGCCCCACCAATCAAACGTGTCTGGTATATCTAATTACCTAGACATCATCAGTAACCGTCCCTCATCAAACAACAGGCGGATATGGAAATAAATATATATATATATATATATATATATATATATATATATATATATATATATATATATATATATGTCATCCTACAGCCAACTTCCTGAGGGCAGTCGCATCAGACTAGCCAAAAGAAGCTTGCCAAGTTTTATTCCATTTACAAGAATAAGCAGTAATATACCAGATTCCAAGATGAGCCATACACAATATCTGAAAAAACAAAACATCCCATGAAGATTACAGGCGACAGAGCAAGACTAAGGCCCCGCTTGGTTGGCTGTTTTTTAGCCCAAAACTGACGTAACTTACGGTTCCGAATTGTTTACGGATCGGATCCTAAAACGGCGCTTGGTTCGTTGTTTAGATTTCCCCTTCTGACATGTTTCCGGCTGATTCCCCCCTTTAAACTCACGGACCATTGATGGTCACGCAAAAAAACAGGCGGTTCTCTTGTGCACGTACGATTCCCCCGGAGATAATTACGTGAGGGGAAAATATACAAAGTTTCCAAGCGGGGCCTAAGGATCCTAATACTGCCCTTGTCCATGGTGTTCCACATCAAGATTTCGGAGGACACTACTAATACGCCAGGCCCTGTCCATGGGCACAAGAAATCCTTTGCCTCCTTAAGAAGGCTCGTTTATGTCTGAATTTGCCAAGATAAAATTGGCAGGTAAAACACTTACTTGGGGAATTTGCGGGATATCTTATATACACTGCACCTATCACAGGGGAATCAGCTAGAACAGGACAGCAGGGTGATTTCCAAATTTTTCCCCCAAAATAAAGCCATGGATAGAAATTCGATCGGACCTAAGAGAGGAGAAACAGAGCGTTTATGTTCATTTATATCTAGGTGTAAATTGGCTAACCAAAATCGGCCAATATAAATACTTCTATGTGTTGAATCCGTGGAATACTATATTCTGCATATATTCTACACTCTGTAATGGAATCATCTAAGAACAGGGGCGCGACACCCAGGATTCGCGTAAGGAAACCAGCGGAGGTAACATGAAACCGCCGAGTGGACGGGCCAGCAGTCACACATGACATGAGATCTAGTAATAATCAGGTTCGCTCACGGGCGGCAAGAGGAGGAGACTCACTGTTGATATGGAACGACGACGACGCGGAGGCGACCGGGAGGGTTCCCTCGGACGGGGGGTGTTGGTGGCGCTCGGGCGGGCGGAGAGGCTGTTGAGGCTGCCGGCGAGGAGAGGCGATGTAGAGGGACGGACGGAGGAGGAGGAGGAGGAAGGCGGGGTGGGAAAAGGGGACATCCGGGAAAAGGAGGGGACACGCGGTGGGTGTCGGTTTGGTTTACCTGGGGCTGGGCTGGGAGGGAAGCCACGCGCTTCGACCAATAGGACGCCGCCACCGAGACACTTGAACCCAAGTCGAACTGTGCTCACTTTACACTCTGCTATTCAAATCATCAATGCCCAAAAATTAGAAAACAGTACACACCGACAAAAGCGGTTTGGCCCGTTTAACCTGTTTGGGTTACTCGCTTGATCCGGTCCATATTATCTAGTTAAGTATCTAGATCAGATGCATTCGTAAGTAGAACTAGGGTCTAATTGGCACTAGATGTATCTATCTGCAACCAAGGTATAGCCACCACACATTAAGGCTTTGTCTGGCAATTCTAGCATGCACTATATCTACCGTACATGTCCCACTTTCTCTCTTCTTTCATTTTTTTGCCATGTTGTATCACTTTATTCTCTCTTTTCATTTTTCACAGGTTGGGTAAGTTTGCTAGTTGGTAAGCTTAAAACTTCTGTAGCTCCTAAAATAGAAACCTAATTTAATAACCGTTTGAATATTTAGGTTTCTTTTGTAGAGAGTTTCATAACAAGACTAATATTAAATATATTTTAACAATATTTAAGAATCGGCTTCTAATACTTGATGAAGCTTTGACAAACTTAATGAAATCTCATCGCATATATTTTTTGAAACAATCTGTTTCAAACTTGGTTCATAGAAATTAGAAAATAATTGACAATAATTTTTTCTACATATTCATTGTTTTTTTTTGGAAAACTTTACTCTGCTTGTATACAGAGAGTTTCACTAAATTTCATTAAGTTTCATCATGTTTCAAAAATCAAATTTTAATAGTTATTAGAATATATTCAAAATTGGTCTTGTTTCAAAGTCCTCGTCGTTTGGAACATATTATCTAGTTAAGTATCTAGATAAAAGTGGTTTGGCCCGTTTTAACCTGTTTGGGTTACTTCCTCCGGTCCATATTATCTAGTTAAGTATCTAAATCAGATGCATTCGTAAGTAGAACTAGGGTCTGATTGGCACTAGATGCATCTATGTGCAACCAAGGTATAGTCACCACACATTAAGGCTTTACTTGAGAGAGTGGCAATTCTAACGTGCACGTTATATCTACCGTACATGTCCCTCTTTCTCTCTTCTTTCACTTTTTTGCCATGTTGTATCAGTTTACTCTCTCTTTTCATTTTTCACAGGTTGGGTAAGTTTGCTTGTTGGTAAGCTTAAAACTTCTGTAGCTCCTAAAATAGAAACCTAATTCAATAACCGTTTAAATATTTAGGTTTCTTTTGTAGAGAGTTTCATAACAAGACCAATATTAAATGGACTTTGCTATCCGGCAACCGTTCTAGAATTAGCAAATTTTGGCGGGCGTTTCGACCAGGAAAATGTTGGTTGCATGCACGTGCATATGCGACAAAAGGTTGCCAAACATTCCAATTTGATGCTAATTAGAACCAAAGTCCACTACTAGTACATGACATACAAGTATAAACAGAATTAGTGATGTCAGCAAAATTAAATGCGAAATTTAAAAAGTCAAAAGGTTTTTTAGCTCAAACCGTTTATCGGATTTAAGATCCGTTTTTACCGTTGAGCTAGTCGCGATGAGAGCTTCGAAACTAGATCCCATCTCGATATGTTTCGATAAAAAAAAATTCGGACCTAAAAGTTATTCACCCCTAACATGTAAGTTATCCAGGTCATACCACGGAAGTTACCCAGCCAATAACATATAAGTTATCCACCATAAAAAAAGTTACCCATATATAGAATATAAAAGTTATTCTAGCAGCTCGGCTTTATCGGTCGCCGTTTTTGCGAGCATACGGGCTACTAAACCTCGAAAGGCTACTACATCAAAAATCAACCACAATTTGTTTAAATGAATTAAATCTAAGTTTCTTTTAAATACGATATAATAAATAAGTCATATATCCTACCCATCCATCATTTTAAGTCGTAATGAACAAACGTAACACGTAGTAGTCTACCGTGGCATGTGGGTGATGAAGCCTCGAAGGGTGTTAGGGTATCAAGACTTTATCATCGTAGCATCGATGATGATGAAGTATCAATACCCTAACGTCTAGGCTACCGTATTTTAATTAAACTAGTTTATACCTTACATTTAAGTAACTAAACTAAAATATATGGGACAACCGAGCTTTCATGAGACAATTTTTTTTTAAAAGTTACCCATATTAGAAATGCGAGAATATCTCCACCCAACTTATTTATATGATGGATAACTTATATGTATTAGGATGGATAACTTAAATACTATGACATGGATAAGTCACGTGTTTAGGGGTGGGTTGTTGGAATTATGCCCTAGAGGCAATAATAAAGATGTTATTATTATAATTCTTGTTCATGATAAAGTTTATATTCCATGCTAGAATTGTATTAAGCGGAAACATTAATACTTGTGTGGTTTGTGAACAACACCGTGTCCCTAGTACGCCTCTATGGACTAGCTCATTGATCAATGATGGTTAAGATTTCCTAACCATAGACATGAGTTGTCAATTGATAATGAGATCATATCATTGGAGAATGATATGGTGGACAGACCCATACTAAGCGAAGCAATTAGATCGTGTCATTGTGTTCATCTTTGCGAAGCTTTTCCTATGTCAAATATTGTATTCCTTAGACCATGAGATAATACAACTCCCTGGTATCGGAAGAAAGCTTTGAGGTCATCAAACGTCATCCTATGAGAGGGTGATCATAAAGGTGTCTCTCAGGTGATCGGAAAGTATCTGTTGGGTTGTATGTATCGAGATGGGATTTGTCCCTCCCAAGTCGGAGAGATATACTTCGGGCCCACTCGGTAATCGATATCAACACCGCTTGCAAGCATGTGGTTAAGGAGTTGATCACAAAGTGATATCGGATTACGGAACGAGTAAAGTACTTGCTGTGAACGAGATTGAACTAGGTATGACGATACCGACGATCGAATCTCGGGCAAGTAAAATATCGCGAGACGAAGGGAATATATATATATGGGATTGATTGAATCCTGGCATCGTGGTTCATCCGATATGATCATCGATGAATGTGTGGGAGTCAATATGGGTGTCCAGACCCCGCTGTTGATTATTGATAGAAGATCATGTCTGCATATTCTCGAACCCGCAGGGTCACACACTTAACGTGTCTCGACGCTAGGATAGATTGGATACTTGGTTTATGAATTTGTGTTCGGAGTCTCGGATGGGATCCGGGATATCACGAGAGGTTCCGGAATGGTCCGGAGAATAAGATTCATATAAGGCAGTGCAGTTTTTGGAGTTCGGAATTGTTCCGGATTAATCGGTATTGTACCGGAAGCTTCTAGAACCTTCCGGAAGGGGGCCAACGTGGTCCCACCTTCCGGGAGGGGGCATGGGCCTATGAGGGAGTGTCCTGGCCGCATTGGGCCAGGGGCACAAGGCCCCATAGGGCCCAGCCGATCCTAGATAAGTTTAAATTCGTTTAAACTAGAGATATGGTTATCTAGATAAGGGGAGAGTTTAAATTGTTTAAACTAGAGATAGGCTTGGAGGAGGGGTTAGGGCTGGCCGCCACCACCCCCTCTATATATAGAGGGCTGGTGCGCCCCCTCCCACACACACACATCTCCCTCCAAGCCCTAGTAGCCCTGCTGCCTTCCTCTCTCCCTCCCGACTGTTTGTAGGCGAAGCCCTGCGGCAGAAATTCTCCACCATATACACCACGCCGTCGTGTTGTAGATCCAATCCATCTCTCCACCATACTTGCTGGTCCGAGGAAGGAGGAGACGTCGAGGTGCTGCACGTGTGCATCTCACGGAGGCACCGCCACTTGTGGTGCTAGATCGGATCGGATCGCGAGGAGGAGAAGCGAGTACGACTACATCACCCACGTTCCGACGAACGTTCCGCTGTGCGAATCTTCAAGGGTATGAAGATCTAATCCAATCTCTCTCGTTGTTTGCATCTCCTAGATTAGATCTTGGCTTTCCTTCTGTTCGCTTCCGTAGAAAATTTTGATTTACTATGCTGCGAATCCCTTTATGGGTAACACGACTTTGTTTGCCCAAAAGTTATCCATCAATAATACGAGAGTTATCCAGGCTTCAGTATGTAAGTTAACCACTAAATAATATGTAAGTTATCCACCACTATAAAAGTTATCCATAGATAAAATATAAAACTTATTCTAGTGACTCGGCTTTGTTCCTTGTTGACGCTTATGCGACGTACACATGACTCAACCTCGAAAAACTACCGTGTTAAACATCAAGCATAATTTGCTAAGAAATTAAATCTAAGTTTTTTTGCATATACGATATAATAAATAGAATCTTATGTCCTAACACCCACCATTCTAAGTCGTACTAAACAAATGTAATGTGCAACCAATAGTCTAGCGGTCCAGCTTCATCGTTCGTCGCCGCTACCGTGGCATACAGATGATGAAGCAGCGGTGACGGACAATAAAGTCTCGAAGGATGTTAGGATCCCAGATCTTCATCGCTCATCTATGCTAACACATCAACAATGGTAAAGTCTCGGTACCCTAACACTTAGGCTATCACGTTTCAATTAAGCTTGCCCAACACATATACGAGAACGTCTCTATCCAACACGTTTATATGGTGGATAACTTATATGCTACAGGATGGATAACTTACATATTATGACATGGATAACTCATGTGTTAGCGGTGGATAACTGTTTGGTCCAAAAAAAATTATCAAAACATATCAACATGGGATCTAGTTTTAAAGATCTCATCACGACTAGTCCAACGGTGAAAACGGATCCTAAATTGGACAAACGGCTTGATCTACAAGATAATTTAATTTTTTTGTTTGATTCTAAGCTAATTGATAATGTGCGTTCACACCTCCCGCCAGGTTTAGAAAACCAGCTACCGGTCTAAATATACATTTGTCGTATTAAATATATTTTAACAATATTTAAAAATCGGCTTCTAATACTTGATGAAGCTTTGACAAACTTAATGAAATCTCATCGCAAATATTTTTTGAAACAATCTGTTTCAAACTTGTTTCATCGAAGTTAGAAAATAATTGACTATAATATTTTCTACATATTCATTGTTTTTTTGGAAAACTGTACTCTGCTTGTATACGGAGAGTTTCACTAATTTTTATGAAGTTTCATCATGTTTTAAAAATCAAATTTTAAAATTTATTAGAATATATTCAAAATTGGTCTTGTTTAAAAGTCCTTATCGTTTGGAACATAAATATACAATTAGAATATAAATCAGATACTTGATTCAAAAGATAAAATATAAACAAAGTTTAAGCTTTTACTAAAAGCAGGGGTTAGTGAGAGGACATAGTATTTATGTCCTTAAAAAGGTGTCAGGAGATATCACCATCGGAGGATCCACAGAATAAAATAGAAAATATACAACCAAAGTAAGATGTCTTGTTTTGTAATCTCAAACTAGATGGACAACAGCTAGGAGCACGGTAGATACCATGCACACTGGAACTACTTTTCTATTTTGTCTGGTGGTTACACCTTAAGAACTCTGATGTTGTGTTGTAGGGAATCCACGACGTCACGTTAGATTTTTGAAACTTCAATACACTATAGGAATAGAAAGCTACATCGACGGCCGGTCGCTACACCGACGGCCAAACGTCGGGGCCGTCGGCGTAGCCATCGTCCAGCCCAGCCCCTCCAAGCAGCCGTCGGCATAGAATTGCCCTCGGCGTATCCTATGCTACGCCGACGGCTGCCCTCGGTGTAGCAATTTTTTCTTTTACCTCATTAAACTTTGAAAAATCATAACTAAATCATTCTAATTCAGAAAAATACAAATAATATATCAAAATTTGCAGAAAAATAAGTTCTATCTATCTACACTCAAATATTACACAATTGTAAATAAAAATTAAGTGAAACATATGGGCCGGGTTCGCTAGGAGGATGGACAGTCCTCTCCTTGTCCTGCTCGGTCCCTCCCATCAGCCGCACATCTGTCTTTTCTTCCTTCTCCTCAACCGACCTCCCACCTCCCGCGCGGTTGACCCTCCATAAAGGCCATCGTCAGGAGATGTTTTCTTTCTCTGGTAGCTGCTAATGCCTAGGAGTCTTGCCATTAAGCTTCAGCCCTATTAACATTGCCGGAATACCCAACTAGCTGTAGCCATCGCCGAACGCGACCTTTCTTTTCCGGTCGCTGCCATGTCATAGGAGTCTACACTAGTAGAAAAAAGGCTATCCGTTCGTGCCTCCTAACAGCATTAGTCCCGGTTTCGCCACGAACCGGGACTAATGCTGGCACGCGTCCCGGTTCGAGCGGGCACGGGGGCCGGAGGCATGCGTCCCGGTTGGTAGGAGGGCATGCGCCCCGGTTTGTAACACAAACCGGGACTAAAGGTTGGGCGTCAGCCACGTGGCATGGCACACACCTTTAGTCCCGGTTTGTGTTACAAACCGGGACGCATGATCCCGTCCTCTATAAATACGACGCCCCAGCCCTCTACCTCTCCTCTGTTTTTTCTGGGTGGAAGGTGTGAGAGGTGTGCTAGTTTTTTTCCCTATGCATGCATTCAAGGTGTTTGCTGAAATGTTTGAGTGAATGATCCCGTTCAATTTCTCATAGAACAAAAATATAGAAGGTGTCCGAGACGCACTTGAGCTTTATCTCCTCTTTATTTCTCTCGATCGAGGTTAGCAATCTTATCTTTTCTCTGTCATTGATACAATGCATGTGTCGATGTGAATTAGTCATTTCACTATTTATGATGTCCTGTTTTTGATAAACTTACTTATATGATGCAGATGAACGGCCGGGAATGGATATACGGTGACGGCGTGTACCCGGGTATATGAAAGGCGTGGATAAATTTATCGATATGGCTACGGCAAACAAAAAGAATGGTTTTATACGTTGTCCATGTGTTCAATGTCGGAACAACAAGGAGTACTCTTCCTCGAAAATCATTCGCGGCCACCTGATTATGAAAGGTTTCATGCCCAACTATAATTGCTGGACCAAGCACGGGGAAAGAGGGGTTATGATGGAAGATGGTGAAGAAGAAGATGATGAAAACAACTATCATCATATGTTTCCTGAATACAGTGATACTCCAATGGAAGACAATGAAGAGGAAGGAGGTGAAGAACGGGCATCAGATGAGCCGGCTGATGAACTTGGTAGGGTCATTTCTGATGCAAAGTGAGAATGTGAAACAGAAAATGAGAAGTTGAAGTTAGAGGGCATGTTAGAAGATCACAAGAAATTGTTATACCCAAATTGTGAAGATGGCAGCACAAAGCTCGGTACCATACTGGAATTGTTGCGATGGAAGGCAGAGTGTGGTCTAACTGACTCCTCATTTGAAAAGATGCTGAAAATAATGAAGCCGAAGTTTCCAAAACATAACGAACTTCCCGAGAGTACCTACGAAGAAAAGAAGACTCTCTGTTCTCTAGGATTAGATGTGCAAAAGATACATGCATGCATTAATGAATGCATCCTCTACCGCAGTAAGGAGTATGAGAATTTAGATAAATGCCCAGTATGCAATGCATTGCGGTATAAGATCAGACGAGATGACCCTGGTGATGTAGAGGGAGAGCCTCTCTGGAAGAGGGTTCCTGCTAAGGTTATGTGGTATGCTCCTATAATACCAAGGTTGAAACGCATGTTCAGAAACAAAGAGCATGCCAGGTTGTTGCGATGGCACAAAGAAGACCGTAAAAAAGACAGGAAGTTGAGACACCCTGCTGATGGGTCACAATGGAGAAAAATCGGGAGAGACTTCCCAGACTTTGCAGGTAACGCAAGAAACTTATGGTTTGGTCTAAGTACGGATGGCATGAATCCTTTTGGGGAGCAGAGCTGCAGTCACAGCACCTGGCCCGTGACTCTATGTATCTACAACCTGCTCCTTGGTTGTGCATGAAGCGTAAGTTCATTATGATGCCAGTGCTCATCCAAGGCCCGAAGCAACCGGGCAACGACATTGATGTGTACCTTAGGCCATTAGTTAAAGAACTCTTACAGCTGTGGGGCAAACCAGGTGTACGTGCGTGGGATGAGAACAAACAGGAGCCATTTGATCTACGAGGGTTGCTTTTCGTAACCATCAATGATTAGCCTGCTCTTAGTAACCTTTCAGGACAGACAAACAAGGGATATAAGGCATGCACACACTGTTTAGATAAGACTGAAGGTACATATTTGCATAAATGCAAGAAGGTTGTGTACCTGGCGAATCGACGATTTCTTCTGACCAATCATCCCGTAAGAAAGAAAGGCAAGCATTTCAAAGGTGAGGCAGATCACCGGAAGAAGCCTGAACTCCCTGCTGGTGATGATGTATTTGGTATGGTCAAGGACATAGAAGTAATCTTTGGAAAGGGTCCCGGTCAATCAGTTCCGAACGACGTCGCTACAGGACACGCACCCATGTGGAAGAAGAAATCTATATTTTGGGAGCTGCCATATTGGAAAGTCCTACGTGTCCGCTCTTCAATCGACGTGATGCACGTGACGAAGAATCTTTGCGTGAACCTGCTAGGATTCCTAGGCGTGTATGGGAAGACAAAAGATACACCAGAAGCACGGGAGGACCAACAAATTATGAAAGACCCAAAGAACATGCATACACAGAACAAGACGGATAAATGGCGTCACTTAAGTCGTGCCAATTATGCTCTTACCAAAGCAGAGAAGGAAATCTTTTTTGAAGTCCTTTACAGTATCAAGGTGTTGTCTGGCTTCTCATCTAATATAAAGGGGATAATAAATATGGCAGAGAAAAAGTTCCAAAACCTGAAGTCTCATGACTGTCACATGATTATGACGCAGTTGCTTCTGATTGCATTGAGGGGGCTTCTATCGGAAAATGTTCGAGTACCCATTGTGAAGCTGTGTGCATTCCTCAATGCAATATCTCAGAAGGTAATCAATCCAGATATTCTGCCAAGATTACAAAAGGATGTGGTACAATGTCTTGTTAGTTTTGAGTTGGTGTTCCCACCATCCTTCTTCAATATTATGACGCATCTCCTGGTTCACCTAGTGGAAGAGATTGCCATTCCCGGTCCGGTATTTCTGCATAATATGTTCCCCTTTAAGAGGTTCATGAGAGTCTTAAAGAAATATGTTCATAACCGTGCTAGACCAGAAGGAAGAATCTCCAAGGGATATGGAACAGAGGAGGTCATTGAGTTTTGTGTTGACTTTATTCCTGACCTTAAGCCGATTGGTGTTTCTGACTCGCGGCATGAGGGAAGACTAAGTGGAAAAGGCACGCTGGGAAAGAAAGCAATGATATGTAGGGACGGGGATTCTTTCACTAAAGCACACTACACAGTTTTACATAATTCCACCTTGGCAGCTCCGTATATCGAGGAACACAAGAATATTTTACGCTCCAAAAACCTGGGGAAGCCTGAATCATGGATTACAGATGAACACATGAAGTCTTTCGGTGGTTGGATGCGGACACATCTCTTGAATGACACCACTATTGGAGATTAGCTATACTTGTTGGCCGCGTCACCATCTTCTACTATATTGAATTTCCAAGGGTACGAAATAAATGGGAATACATTCTACACGATCGCCCAAGATAAAAAGAGCACCAACCAAAATAGTGGTGTCCGCTTTGATGAAATAGACGAGAATGGACAAAAGGACACATACTATGGTTACATAGAGGAGATATGGGAACTAGACTATGGAGTCTCTTTTAAGGTCCCTTTGTTTCGCTGCAAATGGGTCAACCTGAATGGGGAAGGGGTAAAGATAGACCAGTTGTACGGAATGATAACAGTGGATCTCAACAATCTTGGTTATAGAGATGAACCATTCGTCCTAGCCAATGATGTGTCTCAGGTTTTCTATGTAAAGGACATGTCCTCCAGACCGAAAAAAATAAAAATATGCAAACGAATACATCATATGATGAGCCAAAGCATCACATAGTTCTTTTAGGGAAAAGAAACATCGTGGGAATCGAGGACAAGACAGACATGTCAGAAGATTATAATAAGTTTGATGAAATTCTGCCCTTCGCAGTGAAAACTGACCCAAGCATTCCGTTAAGTAAAGAAGATGCTCCATGGTTACGTCTGAAGCGATCATAAGGAAGGACATATGCCAAGAAGTTCATGCTCATATTATGTAACTCTAGTTCATGTCTGGCCGGGATATCTTTCGCGGTTTGTGGCTTGACCGGGACTATATATAGGTGGGCCTCTAGTTCAGGTTTTCTATGTGTAGTCTCAGTTTTTAATATTAATAAATGTCTTGAGTGTTAGTCCCGTTTTGTGGCTGGACCGGGACTATGAAGAAGTTGTCCCGATTTGTACTTACCATTAAGATCTGATCTCCAAACGCGCGTGGTCACATATTAGGGAGTGCCTCTATGACCAGTTTCTTGGAGATGTCGAAGGACTGGGATCCGGCGACATCTCCCTGAAACTGGTCGTAGTGGTGTCCCTGCTCTCACACACCATCTTGCAGCTTGTAACTTCTCTAACTAGATAAATACACCTGGGAGCTAACTAATTTCACATATTAGGGAGTGCCTCTATGACCAGTTTCTTGGAGATGCCGGAGGACTGGGATCCGGCGGCATCTCCCTGAAACTGGTCGTAGTGGTGTCCCTACTCTCGAAAACCATCTTGCAACTTGTAACTTCTCTAACTAGATCAATACACCTAGGAGCTAACTAATTTCACATATTAGGGAGTGCCTCTATGACCAGTTTCTTGGAGATGCCGGAGGACTGGGATCCGACGGCATCTCCCTGAAACTGGTCGTAGTGGTGTCCCTGCTCTCGAAAACAATATTGGAGATGCCTCAATCTGGCTGGAGGACTGGACTCACAAGGATGCCTATTTATAGTACAAGCGGCTCGGCATAGTGTCGACACTTACGACATAATGTCGACACTCACCCCTATTATTAGTGCTGACTCGTGTTTTGTCCCGGTTGGTGTCTCCAACTGGGACTAAAGGTTCATCTTTAGTCCCGGTTGGTTGTTGGAATTATGCCCTAGAGGCAATAATAAAGATGTTATTATTATAATTCTTGTTCATGATAAAGTTTATATTCCATGCTAGAATTGTATTAAGCGGAAACTTTAATACTTGTGTGGTTTGTAAACAACACCGTGTCCCTAGTACGCCTCTATGGACTAGCTCATTGATTAATGATGGTTAAGGTTTCCTAACTATGGACATGAGTTGTCAATTAATAATGAGATCATATCATTGGGAGAATGATGTGATGGACAGACCCAAACTAAGCAGAGCAATTAGATCGTGTCATCGTGTTCATCTTTGCGAAGCTTTCCTTATGTCAAATATTGTATTCCTTAGACCATGAGATAATACAACTCCCTGGTATCGAAAGAAAGCTTTGAGGTCATCAAACGTCATCCTATGAGAGGGTGATCATAAAGGTGTCTCTCAGGTGATCGGAAAGTACCTGTTGGGTTGTATGCATCGAGATGGGATTTGTCCCTCCCAAGTCGGAGAGATATACTTCGGGCCCACTCGGTAATCGATATCAACACCGCTTGCAAGCATGTGGTTAAGGAGTTAATCACAAAGTGATATCGGAATACGGAACGAGTAAAGTACTTGCTGTGAACGAGATTGAACTAGGTATGACGGTACCGACGATCGAATCTTGGGCAAGTAAAATATCGCACGACGAAGGGAATATATATATGGGATTGAATGAATCCTGGCATCGTGGTTCATCCGATATGATCATCGATGAATGTGTGGGAGTCAATATGGGTTTCCAGACCCCGCTGTTGATTATTTTGTATAAGATCATGTCTGCATATTCTCGAACCCGAAGGGTCACACACTTAACGTGTCTCGACGCTAGGATAGATTGGATAATTGGTTTATGAGTTTTTGTTCGGAGTCTCGGATGGGATCCGGGACATCACGAGAGGTTCCAGAATGGTCCGGAGAATAAGATTCATATAAGGCAGTGCAGTTTTTGGAGTTCGGAATTGTTCCGGGTTAATCGGTATTGTACCGGAAGCTTCTAGAACCTTACGGAGGGGGACCAACGTGGTCCCACCTGTCGGGAGGGGGCATGGGCCTATGAGGGAGTGCCCTGGCCGCATTGGGCCAGGGGCACAAGGCCCCATAGGGCCCAGCCGGCCAAACAAGGGGAAACCCTAATTGGAGCTTCTAGAAGGGGGGGGTTTCCTTGCCCCCACTCCTCCCTCCTTTGGCCGCCGGCCTAGGGCTTGGGGGAGGGGTTAGGGCTGGTGCCCACCCCTCTATATATAGAGGGCTGGGACGCACCCCCCCACACCTCCTCCTCAAGCCCTAGCCGCCCTGCTGCCCTCCTCTCTCTCTTCCTCCCGACTGCACGTAGGCGAAGCCCTGCTGCAGAAACTCTCCACCACTTGCACCACGCCGTCACGTTGTAGATCCAATCCGTCTCTCCACCATACTTGCTAGACCAAGGAAGGAGGAGACGTCGAGGTGCCGCACGTGTGCATCTCACGAAGGCATCGCCACTTGTGGTGCTAGATCGGATCGCGAGGAGGAGAAGCGAGTATGACTACATCACCCATGTTCCGACGAACGTTCCGCTGTGCGAATCTTCAAGGGTATGAAGATCTCATCTAATCCCTCTCGTTGTTTGCATCTCCTAGATTAGATCTTGGCTCCCCTCTGTTCGCATCCGTAGAAAATTTTGATTTACTATGTCGCGAAACCCTTCATTGGTGACACCATCCGGGACAAGGTACACGCTGCACGGCATAATGTCGACACTCACCCCTATCATTAGTGCTGCCTGGCCCAGCCTGCCGAAATCCCTTCCACCGGGACTAAAGATGAACCTTTAGTATATTGAAAATCCGAACAATGAAAATCCTTCGCGTGGTATCATATTATGTGACATAGTTGAAAGGAAAAATACCAGACTTGGTATATTGATCATGTCTCGAAAAAACCTTCACAAAATGACCTATCATGTTCGAGGTTTCATGGCTTTCGGTCCAAATGACCGATGTGATGTGCTGAACCACGACATAGTTTGTGATGCTGTGCCCATATTATGCATGCATGTGGACATTGGTATGGAGAACAATGTTGCAGGAGAAAGTTTTCCTTTTTATCGCACGGAAAATCCCTTTTCCATTTTCCGAGCGCAAAAAATCGGTCGTTTTGTGAAGTAACTACCAAAATGCTGTTTCAGAATGCTACCGTCTCATTTTCCTAAAATACTAGACCACCTTACATGGACTATCTTCCAACCGGGATATCTCTAACCTTTTCGTCCATCCCGGGTAAAAAGGACAAATGTCTGCTGAATCGGTAGGAAGTGGGTCTGGTTTGTACTATAGGTACATGATCTAACGCCCGTGATTTTTTGAAAAAAAATCATTTTTAGACTCGCAATATGTGATTTCTTCAGAGATTCAATGCAAGTTCTAACGATGCTCGTCCCCTATCTTCATGCACACCGGTTCGACCATAGTTAGAAATTCAAAAAATTCAAAACGGGCATAAGAAATTCAAAAAAAATCCGAACAATAAAAATCCTTCGCGTGATGTCATATTATGTGACATAGTTGAAAGGAAAAATACCAGACTTGGTATATTGATCATGTCTCGAAAAAACCTTCACAAAATGACCTATCATGTTCGAGGTTTCATGGCTTTCGGTCCAAATGACCGATGTTATGTGCTGAACCACGACATAGTTTGTGATGCTGTGCCCATATTATGCATGTATGTGGACATTGGTATGGAGAACAATGTTGCAGGAGGAAGTTTTCCTTTTCATCGCACGGAAAATCCCTTTTCTATTTTCCGAGCGCAAAAAATCGGTCGTTTTATGAAGTAACCACCAAAATGCTGTTTCAGAATGCTACCGTCTCATTTTCCTAAAATACTAGACCACCTTACATGGACTATCTCCCAACCGGTACATCTCAAACCTTTTTGTCCATCCCGGGTAAAAAGGACAAATGTCTACCGAATCGGTTGGAAGTGGGTCCGGTTTGTACTACAGGTACATGATCTAACGCCCGTGATTTTAAAAAAAATCATTTTTAGACTCGCAATATGTGGTTTCTTCAGAGATCCAATGCAAGTTCTAAATGAGCCATTTTTCTTCCCGCCAATTCTTCCCCCCATTTCTTCCCGCCAGTTTTTCTCGCCAGTTCTTCCTGTCAGTTCTTCCCTCCAGTTATATTCCTGCCATTTCTCACTATATATATATGTAGGATTGGCCTCCATTGTCATTGCACATCTCTAGACTCATATCTGCAACCTCACCACTCTTTCCCATGACTTCCACCGTAGCACTAACCCCCAGGGAGGCGTAGGCGCTTTGCGCCTCGAACTACCCCTGCCCGCCGGGCTACTGTGTCCCCGTCGGCTGGATGCTGAGCGCCGGAGGCGTGCCGGTTCCTCCTGCCCCTCTAGGTGTGGCGCGCCGGATGGCCATCACGAATCACTACTACTTCGAGCTCACGCCGGAGCAGCGGAGGAATCCCAGATGGCATCCCGACTATTTCCCGACTTGGGAAGCCTTCTTCGTGGATCGGTGTGAGAGGGCGCTCGCCAGGCACGAGGAGGACGACCCACCTCCTCCGAACTTCAACGAGGCCGACCGTCGGCTGTGGTGGCGCGGCCGGACTCTCCAGAGCGTCATGGACTACGACACAGCCGCCGACTCTAACCCCCACCTGCGCTACCCTCAAGTCCAGCCCACTCGTACTTAGCCTTCAAGGTTCAACTACGACGACCCCGACGACGACAGCGACGACGGCCGCGGCGAGTACGACGACTACAGTGGCGAGTATTACAGGTGTAGGCAGGAGCATGACTGAATCACTCCAACATTGCAAAACAAGTTCGGCCGATTATGGCTTAATCTAGCCATGTATCTTAATTTTCAGTTCTTCTATGTAACTTTGTGTTAGTTGCGTTATGTACTTTAATTCCAGTTCTATCCTAATAAAATTTTCTTTTCGCCCATTATTTCCCGTCCTTTTTTCCCGCCCATTAATATATAAAAATATAAGTTAATTCAAATCCAAATTAAAAACAGAAAATGGTTTTGAATTAGTTATTCAAATCCAAACACTTTTTATGTTTAAAGTTTTTATAAATTCCAAATTAATATTCAAAAATATAAGTTAATTCATTTTTAATTTTAAATGGTTCATTGTTTGAATGGTTACATTAATTATTTTTAAAAACAGAAAATGGTTTTGAATTATTTATTCAAATTCAAACACTTTTTATGTTTAAAGTTTTTCTAAATTCCAAATTAATATTCAAAAAATATAAGTTAATTCATTTTTAATTTTAAATGTTTGCATTAATTATTTTGAAAAATATAAAATGGGTTTGAATTAGTTATTCAAATCCAAACACTTTTTATGTTTAAAGTTTTTCTAAATTCCAAATTAATATTCAAAAAATATAAGTTAATTCATTTTTAATTTTAAATGGTTCATAGTTTAAATGGTTACATTAGTTATTTTTAAAAACAGAAAATGGTTTTAAATTTGTTATTCAAATTCAAACACTTTTTATGTTTAAAGTTTTTCTAAATTCCAAATTAATATTCAAAAAATATAAGTTAATTCATTTTTAATTTTAAATGGTTGCATTAATTATTTTTAAAAATAGGAAATGGTTTTGAATTAGTTATACAAATCCAAACACTTTTTATGTTTAAAGTTTTTCTAAATTTCAATTTAATATTCAAAAAATATAAGTTAATTCATTTTTAATTTTAAATGGTTCATAGTTTAAATGGTTACATTAATTATTTTTAAAACAGAAAATGGTTTTGAATTTGTTATGCAAATTCAAACACTTTTTATGTTTAAAGTTTTTCTAAATTCCAAAGTAATTATCATTTAAAAAACATTACAAATTTAAACCCCAAAATAAAAAATAAGGCAGGAACAGAGAGAAAATTCCTGAAAAACTTTGAAAACAGGGTCATATGTCCCGGTTGGAGCCACCAACCGGGACTAAAGACCCCTGCGCACGCCCCTTGGTCTGCTGAAAAATGTGGAGTATACATCCCGGTTGGTGGCTCCAACCGAGACCTATGAACCTTTAGTCCCGGTTGGAGCCAACAACCGGGACAAAAGGTCCTTTGGTTATAACTGGGTACCCCTCCTCTTCTTCTTCCCCATCTCACAATCTCTTCTCCCGCACGACACCGTCAGGCTGCCCCGCCGCCCTGCACGCCCTACCGGCCGCCCCTCGCCCAGCCAAGCATGCAGGAAGCTTCGCCTCGTCGCCCCGAGGCTTCTCCCCGAAGGTATTGGCCCCGCTCGCTCCCAATCGTCGCCAACGACTCTGTCTCCCTCGAGCCCGACGACCACCGCCGTTGATTCGCCGGCTCCCGACCTTGCCTCGCCTCCCTGACACCACCACCGCACACCTGGTGAGCTGCTGGTCTTCGTGGACCCTCTCTCTCGCCTCCTCTCGCTCTGGTTCCTCCTCCCCGTCGACCACCTGCCACCACCGCCGCTCACCGTTGTCGTGCTCCCCTCTTCGGTGACCTTTTTGAGGCAGCGCCGCTACTCTTTGGCTCGCCTCAACCTCCTCTCTCTAACGCGCGCATGCACGCGCCCTAGATCGCCCCCTAACGCCTTCCCCGTCACCTTCCTGCAAGCCACCGCAGGCGTGATGTCATCCTGATGTCACCCATGCGTCAGCGCGCGCGCAGACCCGGTCAAACCCAGCCAGGGACCCACTTTGCCTGCGTGGCTTGCCTATGTGGCCTCTGGCCCATAGGTCAGCCTCTCTGGCTAGCCCCAGCCCGAGTGAAAAATGCCCCTGAACCACTTTTGCTTGTGTGGCTGCTGAGGTGGCTCCGGGCCCCTCTGTCAGTCACTATGGCTAGGTATGCCTGCGGTGTAAAAAGTTTAACTAGCTTTTAATAATTTCAGAAATAATTATAATCTTATAAATTCAATAACTTTTAATCTATAAGTCAGAAAAATATGAATAATATATCAAAATATTCAGAAAAATGAAACCTAGCTATCTAAGCTATAATCATGCATTGTTCAAAAACTTAAATGACAAGTTTAATTAGAAGAACAAATCCACCCCTCTCATGTGTTCCGGAGATTCTCCGAGTTAGGGTTTTCACCCCTCGGAACCCCGATTAATTGTAGAGCATGCTTTAGGGTTACATTTCAATGCAATTCAACTTGTCATATCATCATACTTGCTTGAGCATTGCATCGATGCCATGTGTTGATTGTTTCCCTTTCTTTCCGGTGTTTGGTTCTTCCCGGTAGAATACGATATCGAGATCGAGATCGAAGCCAGAGATCAACACCGTCGAAGCTCGAAGACAAATACTTGACCAACTGTAATCAAGCCAAGTACAAGGATCCTGAAGATCTGCTTTCGGCTATCAACAGGCAAAGGCAAGCATAACCCCACCATGATATAATCCTATGATTTCGAAAGCATTTCAATTCTTGCCATGATGCATACAATTCTACTGTGGTCTTTTATCGATAGATAGAGTGTCCTATCTATTGCATTACTCCCTTTGAGCTTATATTACCTGATCCACTGCTCCTAGCATATTAGGTTTATTAGTTTGGATTATTAGGTTTATTATTAGTTAGGTATTATTAGGTTTATTAATTAATTAGGTATTATTAGTCTTCGGCCCCACTGGTCAGTCACTGTGGGTAGCCCCAGACCCGATGAAAAACTACCCCCTGTGCTGATGTAAAGTGACATAGTAACTGTTTTAAAATGGTTTAATATCTTTAGAAATTGATATAAACTTGTAAATTCAATAACTAATGATTTATAAGACAAATACAAATAATATATCAAAATGTTGAGAAAATTGAGAGCTATGTGTCTAAGCAATCATAATACATTGTCAAGCAACTTTAAACCCTAGTTTAGTTAAAGAAACATCAACACCCCTTATGTACATGTGGGTTCGTCGGTGTGTACTTGCTAGGGCATCCCGAACCCTTTTAAATCGATGTTGCACCTAGGGTTAGTGTAGGATCTCTAAATCTGACATGTCAGACATATTGATTGCGCATTGTATTATGCCATGTATTGATTGCCGCCTTTCTTTCCGGTATTGGTTCTTCGCGATAGGATCCGAGCCCGAGGGTTTCTCCGAATTAGGGTTTCTGATATTGTAAATTCATTTTTATTATTGTGTATGTATATAATAGGGTTTCTATGAATTAGGGTTTATATCTGTGAACACCGTACCTAACATTCTCCCTTAGCCGCTTTGACTTATCCGTTTTTCCACCTATGCAGAAAATATGGACCCACACGACAGAGACGAAGAAAAGGAAGAGTTGATCCAAGGTGTGATCCGCGCGGAAGAAAATTTAGATGTATTGACGTTTCTGAACAACTCCGGTGAGGGTGATCCTATTTTTGCCGGAAGAGACAACTTGTTTGAGGTTGAAGGTGATGCCTTCCGCGAGGGAGAAGGCGATGCCTTGTGTGATCAAGAAGACGACCGCTCCGGCGAGGTGCATGTAATATAATTAATTCATTAATTAATCATCTGCTATCTATATAGAAATAGTAACCACGATCTTTCTTCTTTTAGCCCTCCGGATCAAAGAAATCTACTGAAAAGAGCAGCCGAGTCCCAACCAAAAAGTTGGGAGACCATGAGAGGGTCAGGATCGAAGATATCGGTGAAGACGGCAAACCGAGGGCTCTCGAAGTTGTCGCAAACAAATTTGTGGCACAATGCGGAGTAATCGTTAGGGACTTAATCCCGATCACCATTTGAAATTGGAATAGGCCTGCTGATGCGGAAGAAGAGGGAACATGTTTATTTGTCCCTAACAAGGCCAAAGATTACTGTGGAATAGGCTCATGCTTAATTTCAAACTATCGAAGATAGAGCTGGATCCAAATGCGGCTGATCCAGTTGAGGACTCCTTAGAACATGGGAGAGCCATGGAGGCTAAGGTCAGGGAGTGGGCTTTGAAGAAGATGGGTCAGTGTTTCACCAACTGGAAGAAAAGATTGCACCTTGACTATGTCGTGAAAGAGAAGACTCCGGATTTCAAGAAGATTCAGTTTGAGAAGATAAAACCATTCTGGGCTGAGTTTGTGAATTACAAGACATCAACAAAAGCTAAGAAAATGTCTGCAACGAATAAGCTGAATGCTGCTAACAAGAAGTATCACCATACTATGGGGCAAGGTGGCTACAGGGCTGGCATTCCTAAGTGGGAGAAACTGGAGCAAGAACTGCGTGCTAAAAAGATCATCCCAGAGACAGACGATTGGATCGAACGTGCAAGGAATTGGTTTTACAGGCATGGGGGCAAGTTGGACTCGGAAGGGAAGTGTATATATAACATACGACATAAATAAGACCCCTTGCCAATCGAGAAGATGAGAAAAGTAGTAAAGGCTGTTATAGGGACTTCATTCCCGATAGAGAGAATGATGAGCTCACACTCGCCCTTGGAAATAAGCAACATGATGGACGCACACGAGGCACAATAGGCTCCAAACCATGGAGGACTGGGTTTCCCGAAGAGAGGAAGAAATATCCTGATAGAAGCCGTCAGAGGAGAAAGGACAAGGCGGAAGTTGAAGCAGATATTCAGAAAGAGCGAATGCGAATAATTGAAGAACGAATAAAGCAACAACAAGATGAAATTAACGCACTTAAAGAGCAAAGTACTACCGGCCCATCTCAGCAGCACACTGCATTCGATGCTACCGGCCTATCGAATAATCGAAAAAGCAGTGTGGCTTCCACCGAGGTCCCGGGTGATGATAATGACGATGACGATGGTGCACCGACGATGGCTCATGTTGGCTACCCAGTGGATGATATCACACAGATGACACACTGCGAGCTACATGTCAAAGTTGTGAACATATCAATGAAGGTGGCGGTCGACTATGCCTTACCAATTGGACCCACACCAACTTACCACTGTCATCCGGTTACACAGGGCTACGCTGTTGTCGGGGTGGATGAAATCATGCCCACCTTTGAAGTTTTGAAGCTTGACTACCCTGCAGGTGAAGGGGATGTGACTGAACTGGGAGACGCAACAAACGTCACCATTCTATGGGCAAAGGAATGTATCGTGCTTCGAAATCACACGCCAAGGCCATCTTCGCCGCCGCCCACCCGTCTCCAGCGAGGTCGTCGCCGCCGCGGCAGCCGTCTTCGTCTCCTCACCCGGCTCCGTTGCCTCACCAATCTCCGGTGCAGCCATCGCCGGCGCCTCAGGATAAAAAGTGTAAGCGTACTGCTACTCTACGTCGTGGTAAGCGATCGCCGAAATGTAAACAAGAGCCTCTTCCAAAAGTACCAAAGGTTCCTCCCAAGAGAGCTTATGACTGTACTGAAGAGGAGACTACGGCTATCGTTGATGCGGAAACGACAGTGTTTTTCGCTAAGCTGAGGCGGCCGAAAGAGCCAGAGTTCCCCAGCACCAAAGAAGAAAAAGCCAGAGTGTTCAAAATGCTAAAGACTCTTCATCAACCCGAGCCAAAGCTGTCATCAGACTATGAGCATTCTATTCTCAAGTCACATGCGGCACAACAAGCCTCGAAGAGCAGTACTGATGCAAGCGAGTTGCCCAGCTCGGAGAACAAGCAAAACAGTCTTGCGCCCCTCTCAAGGTGATTTCCCATACCAATGTGGGTCGAGCAAATATGCGGCCGAAGAGCAGTATGATCCAGAGGTAGTTGCACAATACGGAGAAGCTGCCGCTGCTCAAGGTATGAGTATTGCCTAGTACTTATCCCAGTTAGAGTACCTCCCCGTGTGTGAAGTAGCATACAAATACCAGTACGGCAAACCTCTCGTCAAACCTAAGGAGGTAAATAATCTTCCAACAAAAATGCGAAGATTGCATAACTGGTACATGCATGCCACAAAGGCCGGGGCTAACTGGATTGTGCTGAGGGTTATAAAAAAGCATTATGGAAAAGAAATAGATGACATGATATCCATTGAATTTGATGAACTATTTCAATTATTCAATCAAGACGCCTTGGACAAATCGATCATTAGTGCCCATTGTCTGTAAGTACTAATTCTGTAATTAATTTAGTCTCTAGCTATCTCACCTCGTTTATTGCATGTATATAATCATACTGTAATATGCAGAATGAAGATTCTCGAATGCAGCAGAGGACAAATCTATGACATTGGGTTCATTGACTCATATTGGGTTCATCAAGCTAATCTCAAAACAAACCCCCAGGATACAAAGGATAATATCGTATACGCGTTAAGGTTTCAAGAAACCAGAAGGGAAATACTATTTCCTGACAACTTTGAGTGAGTGTTATTGTCTTGTATACACTTTCTATTTCGCTTACTCGATGTTAAGTATATAATTGATTAGTTGTGCATGCGCAGCTTCCACTATATTCTGTTAATCATTCAACTTGACAAAGGGCGTGTACTAGTCATGGACTCGAAACATAAACCCCTTGAGCAGTGGAAGGACATGCAGATGATTCTCCAGAGGTAATTCTAATCATTACGACACTATATCGACAACTTTCATGAATTTTATGATATCAAGTAATTAATAACTTCTTTTATTCGTTTTCTTCGCCGGGCAACGCTTGGAAATGGTTCAGCAACAAGGCTAGGGGTGTTTGGAAAGAGGAGCTTATATTTCAACCACTAGATGTAAGCACCACTAGCTTTATCCACGCATCTCTTTGATTCTAGTTTTGATACCGTTATTATCATGATTGATTATTATTTTGATTGAACTATGTTCTCGTAAAGTGCCTGATGCAGGGACCAGGGAACAATTTATGTGGATACTATGTTTGCGAGTTCATCCGTCAGACGTGCTGTGAGAAGGGGAGAAATTTAGAGCAACTTAACGTACGTAAACAATTTCTATAGTTTTTAATTATCATCAAATTGTGTTTAGTTTTATTCATATAGGTTAACTCTTTTTTTAAATCAGATCGAACGTCTACGGGACGGTCTTTTGCCAAAGGATCACGTACGAGCAATTCAGGAGGAATTGGCGGGATTCTTGGATGCAGAAGTCCTAAACCCAAAAGGGGAATACTATTCGGGTGTGTATAAACAATAGGGATTGTATAAAGAGCTTATTTTGTATGTAGTGCATGAACTCGATCCGTGTATCGAATGTAATATGTTCGACACTTGGATCTATATTGTCATGATGATCTTGTGTAATATAATGGTTCCTTCATTGATGAGTGCAAAAACACTAAATAAACAATAAAACAACATAAATGAATTCTCTACCGCGGCACAAAAAGTGGCCAAAATGCTGCCGCGGCAACAAAAGTTGCCAAAATGAATTCTCTGCCGCGGCAGAGAAATGTTTCAAATCTTTGCCGCTACAGAGAGTTATTTGTGCCGGTTCGTGTTACGAACCGGGACGGTTGCTCCCCCCTCGCCCTCTGCTGCGGCCAAGTGTACCCCCTTTTGTCCCGGTTGATGGGGCAACCAGGACTAAAAGTTGGGGCTTTAGTCCCGATTGCCCCGTCCCGGTTGGGGAACCGGGACTAAAGCCCCTTACCAACCGGGACACATGGGGTTGTTCCCACTAGTGCTAGCTAGTCAGGAGTTTCTATGGGACCTTGGTCAGCCGCATGTGGTATCAGAACCGGCTAGGACTAGAAGATCTTGTCGTCCAACACCTACAACTTGGCCTTGTTCTAGGCTACAGACACCCGTTCGACCATTTTCCTAGCCAAGATAGGTACATGTTTTCTTAATTTGTTATCTTTTCCATAAACAATGAATCAATGTGTATTTGATTGATTTCATTCAAAATTTCATGCAAACCATGGACGATAGTTCGGATGAGTATTTCTTCAAGACCTTTGATGGATCCATCATCATATCGGTCCGATGATGATAGTGATATTTTGGTGGATGTAGCCCTGCTCATCCATGAGCACAATGAGGCCACGTTGCCCCAGTTCCGTGGCTCGGTGAAGGGACACGCCACCGTGCTGGAAGGTAACCGAGAGGCTAGCCACGAGCAACTGTACCAGAATACTTCCATCGCACCGTCCCTTTGTATGGTGCCTCTTTTTTCCGGCGGGGCTTTTGTATGTCAAGGAAGATCTTCATGTATCTTTTTCACGGAGTGAGGGATCATGACAACTAATTATCTTTGAAGAAAGACACCACTGGTAAGCTCGGCTTCACCATATACCAAAAATGCACCGCGACTATCCGTATGCTTGCTTACGGCATAGTTGGTGATTTTGTTGATGAATACTTGCGCATGAGCGAGTCCACATGTCTAGAATCAATGTACAAGTTCTGCAAAGCAGTACTGGAGGTGTTTGGTGGAGAATTATTGAGGCCACCTAATGTTGCCGACACTAAACGTCTATTGGCTTTCAATAAAACCATAGGGTTTTCAGGTATGATTGAAAGCATACATTGCGTGCACTGGGAGTCAAAGAGATGTTCATTTGCCTAGCAGGGGAATATAAAAGACATACTAGATGGTGCACAATCATACTCGAGGCCATTGCATCGCATGATATTTGGATTTCACACTCATTATTTGGCATGGCTGGTTCTCACAATGACATATGTGTCATCCATAAGCCCCCTATGTTTTCCTAGGTTTGCGGAAGGCAATGCTCCCCCATTCAACTTTGTGGTCAATGGCCACCCATACAACAAGGACATGGCGAAGCCTGTAGGGAGCGTCGTGCGGCGGCGGCGCAGCGGTGCGCATCAAGGGGCGGCAGCACGCGGCAAGGGTGGCGGGGCAGTAGATCGCGGCGGCAAGGGTGGCGGGGCACCCCTGTTAGTCTGGGTCTGGACAATAATTTAAAACACCGTAGAGTCAGTGTTTTTATGTTAGAATAACCCAAACACGTGGGGTTCAGATGTCGGATTTCCTACCAAGTTCCTTGTTAGATGAATTCCTAGTTTTTGGTGAACCTACCCCTATTTGTCTTGGGCTCTGGGTAATATAATGGTTTAAAACGCCGTAGAGGTCAGTGTTTGTGTGTTAGTTCACCCGTTTAATATGAAAAGGTCTAGGTCATTCGGTGTGATTATTCTTCCTCCGGCTGCTAACAATGACATAAACCTACTCTTGGCGGCATTTGGGAAGATATACTGACTTGAGTTCAGAAATAACTGATTTAAATTTATATAGATTAGAATGTATGTAGACGCATTTTAGTGTGTAGATTCGAATATAAAGAAATCCAAATCAGTTATTTTTGTATGAAGAGAGTCCAACGACGTTGCCAAGTACCCTCTGCTTTGATGCCAAGCACATTTTAAAGCCTTGCATCTGTGCCACCCCTCTGCATTAATTACCACTGCGCACTTGCCAATGGACATGGAGCAGCAGTGGTCAAGCTTGTGTTTGGTAGCCGTATGCACGCTGCTAGCCCTTTGGTTTCTCAAGCTCTTCAGCGGCAAGAGAAAGCCCAAGAAGAAGCAGGTGCTGCCTCCTGGGCCATGGAGACTCCCGATCATTGGCAGCCTCCATCACGTGGTCAGCGTGCTCCCGCACCGCAGGATGATGGACCTGTCTCGCCGGCACGGGCCGCTGATGCACCTCCAGCTCGGCGAGATCCCCGCCGTGGTCGTCTCCAGCGCCGAGGCGGCCTCGCTGGTGATGAAGACCCATGACCTGGCGTGCGCAAACCGGCCGTGTGGCCCGACGCAGGACATCGTCGGCTGCGGCGGCAGGGGCATCATCTTCGGCCCCTACGGCGACCGTTGGCGCCAGATGCGCAAGATCTGCATCGTCGAGCTCCTGAGCTCCAAGCAGGTGAGCCGCATGGAGGGCATCAAGGCCAAGGAGGTGGGCAATCTCCTCCGCTCCATCGCCGGCGCCGTGCCGTCTGGCGCTGCCGTCAACTTAAGCGCGGAGATGGCGGCGTTCAGCAGCGACGTCGTGACGCGGTCAGTTTTCGGCGGCAAGTTCACGCAGAAGGAGGAGTTCCTCCGGGAGCTAGATACTGTCAATGAGCTTGTGGGCGGCTTCTGCCTCGTCGACCTCTTCCCGTCGTCGCGGCTGGTGCGGTGGCTCAGCAACGCCGAGCGCCACATGAAGAGGAGTTATAGAAATATCCAGCGCATCATCGCCGACATCGTCGAGGAGCGCAAGGCGGCGAGAGCTGCCGGCGACCGGGCTTGCGGCACGGACGATGAAGACCTGTTGGATGTGCTACTCAGGCTGCAAGAAGAGGATTCGTTGGCTTTCCCTCTCACAGCAGAGATTATAGGCGTCGTCATCTTTGTGAGTACAATAATATTTTTAATTCGAGAATACTTTTCTTACTACTGTACATAATAGTATATGTTTCACAATAACTCTCTATATATTTAGTTCTTTGAGGGGCACAGGGAGCATGACGAATATTAATTGGCACAGATAAAAAAAAGAAAATTAGGGAGGAAGTGGGGCCCACACATGTCAGTGTGAGTAGCTGCTAATCCTGGCCGGGATAGTAGCTTTTCCGGTCCGCCAAACAGCTCCAAGCTCTGATTTGGACCGGGATCATATAGTTCAGGATACGAACAACCAGCCTTTCGACTTTAGGCTTCAAACCATCATACCTCTATGAGTTCAGGGTTTGAACTAGACTTTTTACTTTTGGATTTGGTGATGGTCTCACGGTGTAGGGAAACGATGCCAAAAGCCATATCTCCATTTTGGCACATAATGTGGCTGCCTTAAGGATACCTTAACTATGTCTGGTTCATTCAACCATGAAGTACCATGCAGATGCATCTATGAAACAGTTAGTTCCAAGTGAATCTTCCAAACAGTTAGATTGTGCCATAGATGTAAAATTGTTTCCTTTTCCCTTTTTATTCTAATAACCCGAAGAAGAAGAAGAATATTTTTAGGCAATGGATATCAAACTTCTCATTCTTAGGTAAATCAGTTGACATATACTTCTCTAATATATGCCCCATATTTTTTCTATCTTTCATATAGAAATTGACAATTCACATAAGATCCCCAGTCATACTAAAAAGGTCCAATAGTTTATGTGTATATTGGTCCATCTGAAAAAAATTGTACACTGCAAAAGGCTATTTTAATGATTTAGATAGACATGTTTTTCTCTAAATGCAGTAATTATTTATTGTGCCAAGTACATTTGTTATTGATAGGACATTTTTGGAGCTGCCACGGAGACCACAACAACCACATTGGAGTGGGTCATGTTTGAGCTCTTGAGGAACCCTAATGTTTTGGCCAAGGCACAGTCAGATGTACGTACAGTGCTAGGCTGTGATCGAGCTGTGATCATGAGGGATGACCTGAGCGAACTTAGCTACATGCGGATGGTAATCAAGGAGGTCTTCAGATTGCATCCTCCTGCTCCCTTGCTTGTCCCAAGGGAGACTAGAGAGGACTGCGAAATCATGGGTTATGACCTACCAAAAGGCACTAACATCTTTGTTAATGTCTTTGCAATATCTCGTGATTCAAAATATTGGGACAATCCCGAGAAGTTCAAGCCGGAGAGGTTTGAGAACAAAAACATTGAGTATTATGGGACAAATTTTGAATTCACTCCTTTCGGGGCTGGGCGAAGGCAATGTCCAGGGATGTTGTTCGGAACATCAACCGTGGAGATTGCATTATCAAATCTTCTCTACCACTTTGATTGGGTACTTCCTGATGGGTCAAGCGCAGAGTCGATGGACACATCAGAGAAATTTGGGGTCACCGTAAGCAAAAAGTATGACCTAGAGCTGATAGCTATTCCAAATCCATGTTCAAAGGTATTTTGATGTAGATGTGTCAATGCTTGTGTGTATCTGCACCTTTGTTGTGCCAACATCCCTATGTTTCCCCATAGAGCTATACATTATTGTAATAATAAAAAATAGTTCCCATTGCACATCCTAAGTCGGCCTATAAGAATATTTTTCATATTCTTGTGAGTGATATCATGTGTTTTTATCTTGGAAGTTAGCCTATATGTTTTTCTTGAAATTCATGTGTGAATCATGCAATCTTGCTGCGTTTCTTTCAGATGATTTGATGTTAAGCTCATTTTGTTCAAATGAGATGGTGGCTTTGCTAGCTATACAAGGAAGCTAAAATGATTACCTTTTATTTTGATACATACACCTTTATTTTTCATTGATCGGGTCTAAAGAGGTGACACTAGCACATATCTTCACGCATGGGCAAAATCTCCCATTACACATGACAAATCGAACTGTCACTATGCCTTATGGGGCCTGTCAATGAGCTAGAGACGGTCACACGCAGTTCACGCAGAAGGAGTTCCTCTGGGAGCTAGATACGGTCAATGAGCTTGTGGGTGGCTTCTGCCTTGTCGACCTCTTCCCGTCGTCGCGGCTGGTGCGGTGGCTCAGCATCGTTGAGCGCAACATCGCCCACATCATCCACGGGCGCAAAGCGGGACGAGCTGCCGGCGACCGGATTTGCAACACCGACGACAAGGACCTGCTGGATGTGCTACTCAGCCTGCAAGAAGAGGACTCGTTGACCTTCCCTCTGACCGCAGAGATCATAGGCGTCGTCATCTTTGTGAGTAATATTTTTATTTCGAGAACACTTTCCTTACTACTCCATATAATATGTTCCACAAAAATTCTATATGTAGTTATTTGTCAGGAATAAATTTATACTACTATCTACTGCATATCCATCATAAATTTCTATTTCTTGGAAAAAAATACAACAGATAGATTGCAAGTAATATTTACACCGTATAAAAAGATTAGATTAGAGAAATATACCACCAGTCAAAGCAATTAATTTACATATCATGCGCAAAATGAACATAGTTTTGATACACATGAAGACAACACATACAACTAGTACTTATGCACATATCCATTGCAACTTTTTTTACTTCTTCATTTTTAGTAAGAACAAAAATAAAATGGAATCTGCAATAAACATTTTTTGGACTTCTGAGTGAAAATCGGGGTCTCGGTCGTTATTTTGTCATCTATTTTTTGTTCATTTAGTCCTCAAGTACCGTGCATAGATATCTAGCAAATAGTTACTCCCAAGTGAATCTTCCCAAAATATGTAAAAAATCTATTTTTTCTGATCCATTTCGTGATCCCAAAGATGTGTTGGAGATATGCCTAGAGGCAATAATAAATATAGTTATTATTATATCTTTGTTTTTATGATAAATGTTTACATTCATGCTATAACAGTATTAACCAGAAAACATTAATACTTGTATGATTTGTAAAGTAAATTTGAGTCCCTAGTAAAAGCCTCTTCATAATACTAGCTTGTTGGTTAATAGATGATTGTGGTTTCCCTTTCATGAACATTGAGATGTTATTAACAACAAGATCATATCATTAGGAGAATGGTATGATGGACATACTCTTGTAGATAAGCGTAGCATAAATATCAAGTCATTTTAATAGTTCAATTGCTATATGCTTTCTGATACATAGTAACCTAATTCCTTCGACCATGATATCATGCTTATCACCATCACCGGAAGAATGCTTTGATGACATCAAACACCACACCGTAACTGGGTGGCTATAAAGGTGGCATTGAGTGTTTGGAAAGTACGGGTTGAGACACATGAGTCAAGAGTGGATTTGTCCATCCATATGACAGATAGATATACTCTGGGCCCTCTCGGTGGAATATCATCCAATTAGCTTGCAAGCATGTGACTGGATCACAAGGGATCACATATCGCGGGAACAAGAAAAGAGTACTTATCGGTAACGAGGTTAAACTAGGTATGCAAAGATACCGACGATCAAAACCTCGGATAAGTAAACTATTGTGAGACAAAGGGAAATTGGTATCGTATGTAAGTGGTTCATTCGATCGCAAAGTAATCGTAGAAATATGTGGGAGCCATATGAATTTCCAGATTCCTCTATTAGTTATTGTTCGGAGAAGTGTCTCGATCATGTCCGCATAATTCACAAACCGTAGGGAGACAAACTTAAGGATTCGATGTTGTTGAGTAGTTATGGTATGATGAGTAAGAGACCGAATGTTGTTCGGAGTCTCGGATGGGATCCGGGATATCACGAGGAGATCCGGAATGGTCCGGAGAATAAGATTCATATAAGGAAAGTCCTGTTTCGGGGTTGGAGAATGGTTCCGGTGTTTTCATCGGGAATGTTCTAGAAGGTTCCGGAAGGTCCGGCACTCCGGAGGGGAAGGGTGCATGAATGTGTCATAACAAGTTGGAATGATTGCATCATGTACTTAGTGTCATCGCTGAGCAAAATAAAGGGATAAATCAAATCCTAGTTTGAAAAAGTCAAACGCCAATTTGAAAAGTCAAACGGCAAGTTTGCTTGGTGGAGGGAGAGTAGGAAACCTACTTGGGGAGGAAGTCCCTCTTCCTCCACCGCCGGCCTTGGAGGCTGAGTTGGGGGAGGACTCCCTTCCCCTTGGCCGGCGCCCTCCACCTATAAAAGGAGGGGCAGGGCTGCCCCTCTAAGGATACAACTCCACCACCCAAAACCCTAGCCCTAGCCGCCGGCCCTCCTGCAGCCGCCGCCGCCCTAGGGCAAACCCTAGCCGCAGACGGGATTTCCCCAAGCCCTAGCCGCCGGCCTAGCCCTCTCTCCTTGGTGCGTCTAAACCCTAGATCACCGAGGCCTCTCTCATAGTTCACCATACTCGCTCCGGCTTAAGGCGAAGCCCTGCGAGATCTCCCCTCTACTTCCGGTACTACGCCGTCGTGCTGCCGGAATCGCGAGGAGAGTGCTACAACCTCCACTGCCTGCTGGAACAAGGGAGAGGAAGGTCTTCATCGAGTACCAAACGTGTGACCGACTGCGGGAGCGCTGTCGGAACGCGGCGCCGGAAGGATCGTCTACACGATCTTGAGATCGGCAAGAGTATGACTACATCACCCACGAGAATCCGCTCTCGTTAAACACTTTGGAATCTTCGAGGGTGAGTTATTCCATCGACTCGTTGCTACTATCTAGTAGATAGATCTTGGCTTGTTTGTTTGCATGCGATAGAATTTTTTTGTTTTCCATGCTACGAACCCCTACAGTGGTATCAGAGCCGCGTCTATATGTAGATCTGTTGCATGAGTAGAACACAATGGTCATTGTGGGCGGTGGTGCTTTTATTATCAATTACTTCTTGTGTACTTTGCATCTTGCGGTATGATGGGATGAAGCGGCCCGGGCTAACCTTACATGACATCGTTCATGAGACTTGCTCCACGCTGAACATGCAACTTGTATTGCATAAGTGGCTTTGCGGGTGTCTGTCTCTCCCATTATAGTACAGATCCAATTTACAACGGTCACTTGATAGTTCTAGCATCAACGTTGTGGTTCTTGTTCGTAAGTTAGAGCGACACTTATTGAAAGCCCCAAACCACGTAAATATGCAAAGAAAATTAGAGGCGTCTAACTTTGTTTTGCAGGGGTGTGCTGTGATGTGATATGGCCATGATTGTGATTATATTTGATGTATGCAATGTTCCTTATTGTAAGTTGGCAAATAGCAGGAGCCATATGGTTGTCTTTAATTTCTGTTAAGACCCGCGTGTCTATTCAAAGTAGTTGTAATAGTTGAAACTGGTGGACGACAACCATGGAGCAGCGTCATTGACCTTGATGCAATGCCGGTGATGATGGAGATCATGTTCATGCTTGAAGATGGAGATCGGAAGCACAAAGAAGAAAGGCCATATCATATCACATATTATGAATTGCATGTGATGTTAATCCTTTATGCATCTTGAATTGCTTAGTTAACGACGGTAGCATTATAAGATGATCCCTCAAGCACATAAATTTCAAGTTTTAAAGTGTTCATCCTTAGTTAGCGCCATTGCTAAAGCTTGTTGTTTCGAAGCACCACGTGATGATCGGGTGTGTTAGATTCTGCAAGTGTATACAACGTGAGCAAGCCAGTTTTGCTCATGCAGAAGCTAAGGTTTGATCTTGACGAGCCTAGCATGTACAGACATGGTCTCGGAACACGGATCACCGAAAGGTAAAGCATGAATCATATAGTAGATATGATGAACATGTCGATTGTTCGCCATTGAAGTTACATCAACTCTCGTGATGATCGGTTTTGATGTGGTGGATTTCGTTCGTGTGATCACTAAAACAATGTGAGGGATATTTTTTTGAGTGGGAGTTCACCAAGATTAATTTAACTATTAATTAGAACTCAAATTTGTCATAAACTTAGTCTAAACTATTGCAAATATGTTGAGGATCAATGGCGGCCCCTACCATCAATTTTAATGCGTTCCTAGAGAAAGAAAAGTTGAAAAACAATGGAAGCAACTTCGCGGATTGGTTCCGCAATTTGAGGATTGTCCTCAATGTTGGTAATTTGACCTATGTGATGGATGCACCGCTGGGTGACCCGCCTGCAGCTACTGCTACCGATGAAGTAAAGAATGGTTACCTCACTCGGAAGAATCAGTACTCCACAGTTCAGTGTGCTATCTTGTATGGTTTGGAATCGGAGCTTCAGAAAAAGGTTTGAAAATTCAGACCCACATGATATTGTCCGTGAACTCAAAATGATATTTGAGGCTCACGCGGCAGTTGAGAGTTATGAGGCTTCTGAAAAGTTCTTTAACTGCAAGATGGAAGAGGGCAGCTCCGCCAGTGAGCATGTGCTTAAGATGTCTGGGCACGCAAACAAACTCCAAAGTTTGGGTATAGTGATTCCTAATTCTTTGGGGATACATCGTGTCCTCCAATCACTACCACCAAGTTACAAGAACTTTGTGATGAACTACAATATGCAAAACATGGACGAGACGTTGCCAGAACTCTTCTCCATGTTGAAATCTGCAGAAGTGGAGATCAAGAAAGAGCACCAAGTGTTGTTGGTCAATAAGACCACCAAATTCAAGAAAGGCAAGTCTAAGCAAAAGGGACACTTCAAGAAGGGTGGTAAGAAAGTTACCGCACCGGCGAAGAAGACCAATGCTGGACCTAAGCCTGATACTGAGTGCTTTTACTGCAAGGGAGAAGGTCACTGGAAGCGGAATTGCCCAAAGTACTTGGCGGATTTGAAGAACGACAACATCAAGAAGAAAGGTATATCCGATATACATGTTATTGATGTGTATCTCACTAGTACTCGTAGTAGTGCCTGGGTATTTGATACTGGTTCGGTTGCTCATATTTGTAACTCGAAACAGGTGCTGCAGAATAAACGGAAGCTAGCGAAGAACGAGGTGACGATGCGCGTTGGAAATGGATCAAAGGTTGATGTGATCGCGGTCGGCACACTACCTCTTCATCTACCATCGGGATTAGTTTTATACTTAAATAATTGTTATTTGGTACCTGCATTGAGCATGAACATTATATCGGGATCTTGTTTATTGAGAGACGGTTACTTGTTTACGTCCGAGAATAATGGTTGTTTGATTTATATGAGTAATATGTTTTATGCACATGCACCTTTGATAGATGGTCTATTCTTATTGAATCTCGATAGTGGAAATACACATATCAATAACATTGAGGCTAAACGTTTGAAATTGAGCGATAACTCGACCTATATGTGGCACTGTCGTCTTGGTCATATCGGAGTGAAGCGTATGAAGAAACTCAATTCCGATGGACTTCATGAATCACTTGATTTCGAATCACTTGAAAGATGCGAAGCATGTCTGATGGGTAAAATGACTAAGACTCCATTTTCTGGTATGATGGAGCGAGCTACAGACTTATTGGAAATCATATATACCGATGTGTGTGGACCAATGAGTGTAGCATCGCGTGGTTGTTATCGTTATGTTCTTACCTTCACGGATGACTTGAGTAGATATGGGTATATCTATTTCATGAAACATAAGTCCGAAACTTTCGAGAAGTTTAAGGAATTTCAAAGTGAGGTAGAGAATCAACGTAACAAGAAGATTAAATTTCTATGTTTTGATCATGGAGGTGAATATCTAAGTTACGAGTTTGGCGAGCATTTGAAGAAATGCGGAATACTTTCACAATTGACACCGCCGGGAACACCACGGCGTAATGGTGTGTCTGAACATCGTAATCGAACACTCTTAGATATGGTTCGTTCTATGATGTCACTTACAGATTTACCGCTATCGTTTTGGGGTTATGCATTAGAAACAACCGCATTCACTTTAAATAGGGCACCATCTAAATCCGTTGAAACGACACCGTATGAATTATGGTTTGGGAAGAAACCTAAATTGTCGTTCCTTAAAGTTTGGTGTTGCGAAGCCTATGTAAAGAAGTTACAGCCGGACAAGCTTGAACCCAAAGCGGAAAAATGCGTCTTCATAGGATACCCGAAAGAAACTATCGGGTATACCTTCTATCATAGATCCGAGGGCAAAATCTTTGTTGCCAAGAATGGATCCTTTCTGGAGAAGGAATTTCTCTCGAAAGAAGTGTCTGGAAGGAAAGTAGAACTCGACGAGGTTGTTGAACCTTCTCTCGAACTTGCGAGTAGCGCAGCACCGGAAGAAGCTCATGTGGTGCCTGCACCAATAAGAGAGGAAGCTAATGATGATGATCATGAAACTTCGGTTGAAGTTGCTACAGAGCCTCGCAGGTCAATGAGAACTCGTACCACTCCTGATTGGTATGATCCCGTTATGAGTGTCATGTTGGTTGATAACACCGATGACCCTGATACATATGAGGAAGCGATGATGAGCCCAGATTCCAATAAATGGCAAGAAGCCATGAAATCCGAGATTGGATCCATGTACGAAAACCAAGTATGGACTTTGGTGGACTTACCAGATGGCCGGAAGGGTGTCGAGAACAAATGGATTTTCAAGAAGAAAACAGATGTTGATGGTAATGTAACTGTCTATAAAGCTCGACTTGTCGCAAAAGGGTTTCGACAAATTTAAGGAGTTGACTACGATGAGACTTTCTCACCAGTAGCGAAGCTAAAGTCTGTGAGGATTATGTTAGCAATCGCTGCATATTACGATTATGAAATATGGCATATGGATGTCAAAACAGCCTTCCTCAATGGAGATATTGATGAAGAGTTGTATATGATGCAACCCAAAGGTTTTGTCGATTCTAAAGATGCTAACAAGGTGTGCAAACTTCAAAGGTCCATATATGGATTGAAGCAAGCATCCCGAAGTTGGAATCAACGTTTTGATAAAGTAATCAAAAGTTTTGGTTTTATACAAACTTATGGAGAAGCTTGTATTTACAAGAAAGTGAGTGGGAGCTCTGTAGCATTCTTAATACTATATGTAGATGACATATTGTTGATTGGGAATGATGTAGACCTTCTTAATAGTGTCAAGGAATATTTGAATAATAGTTTTTCAATGAAAGATCTTGGCAAAGCAGCTTACATATTAGGCATAAAGATTTATAGAGATAGATCAAGACGCCTAATATCATTGTCACAAAGTACATATTTGGACAAAGTTGTAAAGAGGTTTGGAATGGAAGATAGCAAGAAAGGTTCTTGCCCATGTTGCCCAATACGACCCTGAGTAAAATTCAAAGTCCAGCAACGGCAGAAGATAGAGAAAGGATGAGTAAGACTCCCTATGCCTCAGCCATAGGATCTCTAATGTATGCCATGCTATGTACTAGACCCGACATTGCATATCCTGTTAGTTTAACTAGCAGATATCAAAGTGATCCAGGAGTGGATCATTGGACAGCGGTCAAAAACATCCTTAAGTACTTGAGAAGAACTAAGGATATGGTTCTTTCTTATGGAGGTGATGAACAGCTCGTTGTTAATGGTTACACCGATGCTAGTTGGAACACCGATCCGGATGATTCTAAATCACAATCTGGATACGTATTTGTTTTGAATGGTGCAGCAGTTAGCTGGAGGAGTGCAAAGCAAAGCGTTGTGGCGAGATCTTCAACTGAATCGGAATACATAGCTGCTTCGGAGGCTTCACAAGAAGCGATATGGATGAAGGGGTTCATTACATAGCTCGGTGTGGTTCCAAGTGCGCTGGACCCAATGTCTATCTATTGTGATAACATGGGCGCCATAGCCAATGCGCAAGAACCAAGGTCACACAAGAAGCTGAAGCACATCAAGCTACGTTTTCACGCTATTCGAGAACATGTCCAAGATGGTGACATAAAGATTTGCAAAGTACACACACATCTGAATGTGGCGGATCCGTTGACTAAACCTCTCCCGAGGGCAAAACATGACCAACACCAAACTGCCATGGGTGTTCGGTATATTACCATGTAATCTAGATTAGTTGACTCTAGTGCAAGTGGGAGACTGTTGGAGATATGCCCTAGAGGCAATAATAAATATAGTTATTATTATATCTTTGTGTTTATGATAAATGTTTACATTCATGCTATAACAGTATTAACCAGGAAACATTAATACTTGCATGATTTGTAAACTAAATTTGAGTCCCTAGTAAAAGCCTCTTCATAATACTAGCTTGTTGGTTAATAGATGATTGTGGTTTCCCTGTCATGAACATTGAGATGTTATTAACAACAAGATCATATCATTAGGAGAATGGTGAAGGGAATATGCCCGAGAGGCAATAATAAAGTGGTTATTATCGTATTCCTTATTTATGATAAATGTTTATTTTACATGCTATAATTGTATTAATACGAAAACGTTAATACATGTGTGTTTAGTAAACAAAAAGGAAGTTCCTAGTTATGCCTCTCTTATAAACTAGCTCGTTGATTAACATGATGATCAAAGTTTCCTGATCATGGACATTGGATGTTGTTAATAACAAGGTCACAACATTAGTGTAATGATGTGATGAACATTCATCCGAAGTATAGCATTACGATCAAAGTCATTGAGTTTATATTGCTATAACAACTTACGAAGTGATCCTAATCCTTAGACCATGAGATCATGTCAATCACTAACACCGGAAGAGTTTCTCGATGACATCAAACGTCACACCATAACTGGGTGATTATAAAGATGGCTTCAGAACTACTAAAGTGTTATGTTGAGACCCATGGATCGAGAGTGGAATTTGTTCATCCCGATGACGGATAGATATGCTCTGGGCCCTCTCGGTGATATCACATTGATTAGCTTGCAAGAAAGTGATTTGATCACTAGAATGTTATATCACTGGAACGAGAAAAGAGTACATGTCGGTAACGATATCAAACTAGGTATGGAGATACCGATGATCGAATCTCGGACATGTAATATATCGTGAAACAAAGGGATTAAGATACTAGCGTAAAAGGTTCACATGATCATAGAAGTCATCGTTGAATGTGTGGGAGTCAGTACGGATCTCCAGGTCCCGCTACTGATTATTGATCGGAGAAGGGTCTCGATCATGTCCGCATTATTCGCGAACCGTAGGGTGACACACTTAAGGGATGCCGACACCATTTGGAGCAAATGATATGCTAGAAAAAGAAAAGGAAAACGCAGGAATTTATTTCACTAGACACCGGAACTGTTTCGGTTGAAATTGCTGAAACTGGTTCAGCATGTGAAATTGAAATGTTGTAAGGGGTTTTATGTGAATGTTTGTTAATTAAAGTAATTAACAAAATTCTGAATAAATAAATAAAAGAGTTTATTTAAATGAGAGCTTGCATTAAATTTGGTGGAAATTTAATGCATGTGAGTGGATTTTTGAGTGGAGGCTTTTTAATGAGAGTGGAGGCTTTTCATTTTGAGTGGGAGCTCCACCCACATGAATGTGTAAGAGGTGGGGGCAGCCCCCATGGCTGGGCGCCATGCCCCTTGGGTGCCCCCCTCTCCCCTATAAAAGGCCCCCCTCTCCTCCTCTCAAAGCACACCTCCTCGCGAAGGATCTCTCGCCCCCCTTTAGAATTTCCCCATGGTCTCGGATCAGCGAGATACATGTTCCCGGTGGCTTTTTCTGGAAGGATTTGTTGCTTCCGCTGCTTCGCTGGAGCGAGGGCGCGGAGGTTGTTGGGGTACCCGTACGTGTGTGCGATCACGGATGCACCACTGCTCTGAGGTGCTGGACTTGATCGTGCTGGACCGGCTGTACCAGATGGACTTCATCATGATCTTGAGATCGGCAAGCGTTCGTCTACATCATCCATGAGTACAACCTCGTTAACACTATTCGGTCTTCGAGGATATGTATTCTATGGATGTATATCCACCCGTTGCTTGTATCTAGTAGATAGATCTTGGTACTTAGATGTTCCCATCGTAGGAAATTATTTGTTTTCTATGCTGCGAACCCAACAAATGGTATGATGGACATACTCCTGTAGATAAGCGTAGCATAAAGATCAAGTCATTTTAATAGTTCAATTGCTATATGCTTTCTGATACATAGTAACCTAATTCCTTCGACCATGAGATCATGCTTATCACCATCACCGGAAGGATGCTTTGATGACATCAAACACCACACCGTAACTGGGTGGCTATAAAGGTGGCATTGAGTGTTTGGAAAGTATGGGTTGAGACACATGAGTCAAGAGTGGGATTTTTCCATCCATATGACGGATAGATATACTCTGGGCCCTCTCGGTGGAATGTCATCCAATTAGCTTGCATGCATGTGACTGGATCACAAGGGATCACATATCACGGGAACAAGAAAAGAACACTTATCGGTAACGAGGTTGAACTAGGTATGCAGAGATACCGACGATCAAAACCTCGGATAAGTAAACTATCGTGAGACAAAGGGAAATTGGTATCGTATGTAAGTGGTTCATTCAATCACAAAGTAATCGTAGAAATATGTGGGATCCATATGAATTTCCAGATTCCTCTATTGGTTATTGTTCGGAGAATTGTCTCGATCATGTCCGCATAATTCACGAACCGTAGGGAGACACACTTAAGGATTTGATGTTGTTGAGTAGTTATGGAATGATGAGTAAGAGACCGAATGTTGTTCGGAGTCTCGGATGGGATCCGGGATATCACGAGGAGATCCGGAGAATAAGATTCATATAAGGAAAGTCTTGTTTCGGGGTTGGAGAATGGTTCCGGTGTTTTCATCGGGAATGTTCTAGAAGGTTCCGGAAGGTCCGGCACTCCGGAGGGGAAGGGTACATGGATGTGTCAGAACAAGTTGGAATGATTGCATCATGTACTTAGTGTCATCGCTGAGCAAAATAAAGGGATAAATCAAATCCTAGTTTGAAAAAGTCAAACGCCAATTTGAAAAGTCAAACGGCAAGTTTGCTTGGTGGAGGGAGAGTAGGAAACCTACTTGGGGAGGAAGTCCCTCGCCCTCCACCGCCGGTCTTGGAGGCCGAGTTGGGGGAGGACTCCCTCCCCCTTGGCCGGCGCCCTCCACCTATAAAAGGAGGGGCAGGGCTGCCCCTCCAAGGACACAACTCCACCACCCAAAACCCTAGCCCTAGCCGCCGGCCCTCCTGCAGCCGCCGCCACCCTAGGGCAAACCCTAGCCGCCGACTTGGGGCTTTCCCTAAGCCCTAGCCGCCGGCCTAGCCCTCTCTCCTTGGTGCGTCTAAACCCTAGATCACCGAGGCCCCTCTCATAGTTCACCATACTCGCTCCGGCTTAAGGCGAAGCCCTGCGAGATCTCCCCTCTACTTCCGGTACTACGCCGTCGTGCTGCCGGAATCGCGAGGAGAGTGCTACAACCTCCACTGCCTACTGAAACAAGGGAGAGGAAGGTCTTCATCGAGTACCGAACGTGTGACCGACTGCGGGAGCGCTGCCGGAACGCGGCGCCGGAAGGATCGTCTACACGATCTTGAGATCGGCAAGAGTACGACTACATCACCCACGAGAATCCGCTCTCGTTAAACACTTTGGAATCTTCGAGGGTGAGTTATTCCATCGACTCGTTTCTACTATCTAGTAGATAGATCTTGACTTGTTTGTTTGCATGCGATAGAAAATTTTTGTTTTCCATGCTACGAACCCCTACAAGATGCACAATTATTATTATTATATTCCAACTCGAAGAAGAAGAATGAAAAGGTGCAATGGATTTAAAAGTCCTTATTATGAGGAAAATCAGTTAGGAGACAGTTCTCTAAAATGTCCCATATGTATTTTCTATCTTCCATACAAAAATTGCCAATTCACATAAGATCTCCAGTCCTACTCAAAATGTCCAGAAGTTTATGTATATTGGCCCATTTGAGATAATTTTATACATCGTAGAAGGAAATATTAATTGATATGGAACGACATGTTTCAACACTATTTTCTCTAAATGCAGTAATTATTTATCATAACTATATATTAGTTATTTTTAGGATATTTTTGGAGCTGCTACCGAGACCACAACAACCACATTAGAGTGGGTTATGTTTGATCTCTTGAGGAATCCTAAAGTTTTGGCTAAGGCATAGTCAGGTGTACGGAAAGTGCTAGGCCAAGATCGAGTTGTGATCACGAGTGCTGACCTTAATGAACTTAGCTACATGCGGATGGTCATCAAGGAGGTCTTCAGGTTGCTTGTCCCAAGGGAGACTAGAGAGGAATGCGAAATCATGGGTTATGACATACAAAAAGGCACTAACATTTTTATCAATGTCTTTGCAATATCTCGAGATTCAAAATATTAGGACAACCCCGAAAAGTTCATGCCCGAGAGGTTTGAGAACAACAACATTGAGTATTATGGGACAAATTTTGAATTCACCCCTTTTGGGGCTGGGCGAAGACAATGCCGAGGGATGTTATTTGGCACATCAACCGTGGAGATCACATTAGAAAATCTTCTCTACCACTTTGATTGGGTGCTTCCTGATGGGTCAAGCGCAGAGTCGCTCGACACGTCAGAGAAATTTAGGGTCACGGTAAGCAGAAAGTCTGACCTAGAGCTGATAGTTATTGCGAACCCATGTTCCAAATCTATTTTGATATAGCTTCCTTGAGTGTAACTGCACCTCTGTTATACCAGCGTGTCTATTTGCCCCATAGATTTATACATTATTATACACTAGTGGAAAAAGGGCTTCTAGTCCCGGTTTGCAAGGGCCTTTAGTCACGGTTTTGCACCCGGGACTGCGAAATCGGGACTATAGGCCCCTATTTCTAGTTCCGGTTTGTTACAATCCGGGACTAGAGGGCACCGCATGGGCGTTTTTTGCTACTGGGGGATGAAGGAACTTTAGTCCCGGGTCGTAATAGAGCCCTGGACAAAAGTTTTTTTTTTTTGAATTTTTTTTATTTTTTTTCGAATTTTTTTTTCAAATTTTTTCTTAAACTTTTGAATTGTTTGACTCGTAATCATCTCTTTTGGAACATTTTTAGCACTAAGTATATTTAATCTTAGGTCAAATTATACTTGTGGTCAAACTTCCCATTCGGTCACCCATCCTAGCACTACGCCATCCTCAGCACGCTTAACTTCTCTATTCCATCCGGATGTCCCTGCGCGAAGCGCTTTTATACCTTGTTGTCAACACTATCATATCAATCCTATTAGCCCATATCAATATGCCATACATCTTTATTTATTGAAACTACAAACAACTATTTTAGTAAACAACAATAAATAAATAAGTAATAATAATATTTTAATATAATGAAAGTAAAAAACTAAATAAAATAATATTTTATTCATTTTTTGCCATTATTCATTTAATATGGTATAAATAATATCTTTAAATCTGCAAATCGAAATTCGACAAATAATATATTCATTATTATCAGAAAAATGTGAGGAATCAAAATATGGAATAAAAACTTGCTAAATAAAAAAAATAACTTTTTTCCCTTTTCAAATTTTAAAAATGTAAAAGAATCAGAAAAATGTGAGGAATCCATTATTTATAATTTTAAAAATCTAAAAATGTGAGGTATCCAAATAAGGCTGTTAAAATCAAACTCAAAAAAATTTTCCACACATTTTGATAGGTTGTACATTTTTTTTAGACATCGTACATAAAAGTTATAGCAATTTTAAGTTGCCCGCGTCACACCCCTTTAGTCCAGGACCGTATCACGATCCGGGACTAAAGGGTCACCCCTTTAGTACCGGGCTGTATCATGGCCCGGGACTAAAGGGTATTGCCCGCGCCTGCACACCTTTAGTCCCGGACCGTATCACGGCTCGGGACTAAAGGTCCGAAATAACCTGGGACTAGAGTTTTCTCGGTCTCCTGGCCACTAAAAACGGTACGAACCGGGACTAGTGCTCATACTAGTCCCGGCCGGTAATAAATCGGGACTAGTGTCAGACTCTAACCGAAGCCTCTTTTTCTACTAGTGATAAGTATAAATGTCACACCATAGAACTTGGAAGTAAATCTATAAGAACTATTCGGCTCGCGGGTGTATTTGCTACTATTGTGAGAAAACATATTTTGAAATGTCAAAAAATTCGAAAAAAACATCTACATATACATTCGAACATTTTATATTCATTCACAAGCTCTCTTCTTGAAATGGGCTTTCGACCCGCTATATTAATATAGCAATCACACGTTACATCAACAGAGTCCACTTCCAGGGCAAGACAACACAATCAAGCCCAAAAGACAAAAGAGAGAAGACAAGAAAATAAAAAAATGCCGACATCGGGCGGATCAACGAAACTGAAGATGACTTGCAACCACTACACCCTCTAGAGTATTTCCACCATGATCCTAGCACTCCGGATCGCCAGTACCAAACAGAACCTCCAAGAAGGAAAGCGACGACAACGACACTACTGCCTAGAATGGTCCTGAGGTTTCCCCCGGTACACTACGGGGAGTGGGAAAGAGTACATCTGACGCCCTTCAGGAAGGAACGATGACACTCGTAAGCGTCACCACGTCGGTTCCAAGATGACAAGAATCTCTCCCGACCCCCCAAACACCACATGTCCGTAGAATCCGTAGCGCTCCACCACTCTTACCACCCACTAACATGCGCCACCGCAGTCTTGAAGTCAACATCATTCTCTCACCATGCCAAATGCTACGAGGTTGGACAAACTGAGAAGGGCTAGGAATAAACAGGGGACGCCAGTACTACAACCACTCCGGAGGGAACAACCTCCACCGACCGGACATTGTGACAAAAGCACACCGAGCCATTGGAGCCGACCGGACTTAGTGGGTGCTAACGAGGTTTAATCTCATCAATGCCCATTATTATGAGCTTAGGTTTTGGAGAAGATGGGGATGCTGGAGATCACGGAACGGTTAACAAACAAGCAACACGGGGACACGAAGTTTACCCAGGTTCAGGCCCCCGGAGTGAAAATCCTACTCCTGCTTGTCTGCTCTTGATTATGGTGGAACCGAAGGTTACAGGGTGCGCAAATGCAATCTGGCGTGAAGGTGTGTGGTGGTATGTGTGAGAGAGAGCCTCCTCGTCGTGCCCTCCTGGCCTTTATATAGAGGTCGGCAGGTCCTGGGCACAGATCGAGTCGGTTACAGGTTTTAGGGTTTACCCCTTTGAATTTTCTATCTACTCTAGTCTTGCTCTCCAAGGATCCGAAGGCTTCATGGGCCCTGGCCACCCGAAAGTCTTCATGGGCTGGCATATATTTGTCGTGGGCCTTCCTTGGGCCGGACCAGGTATGCTAAGGTCGTGTACCCGCAGGGTATAACCATGTCAGTAGCCCCCGAGTGTTCAGTCGAAACGTAGATTCGGCTGAGGACTCTTCAATCCTTTGGGTGCAGCTGTCTTTGTTTATCTAGAGAATGATTTGAGTGTGTAGGGATTGTTGATACGTGTGCCTAACTCTCCCGACGGATCAGGGTCAGTTAACTGTCTTAGGACAAAACAACACGATCTTCTTCAGATTCAAGTCCCTTGACTCGAATCCGGAACATATGCTGGCGTAATTCGACTCAGGCCGCGGAGGACTTACAGGAGTGGAATTCCAGTAAATTTTAAATGATGTACCCAATGCGTTCGTCGGGATTTTTCATCGCGCCTATTGGCATGGATTTTTACTAGTAGAGCGCAGTCGTGTGCGTTACTAGGCCATCAGATGGTATCTGTAGGTTTTATCTTTGCGTCGTAGATGCAGCATCCGATTTTTTTCACCGCGGAGGTGTTTCGGGTGGCCAAGGAGGATGTTACTCACTTAGCGTTTAATTGGGGCAGAGTTGCCGAAAAGTTTTTGCATGCTGGTCCAAAGGATCGCAGTCGAAGAATTCATAGGGTGCGCGACCAACGCTTCCTATGGGAGTAGCCCCCGAGTGTCTGTTCGAGTCGTAGACTCGAGCAGAGACTTTAATTCAGTCTTTGTTCACTTTTAGGTCCATAGGACACAAAATTTTCGGATGCTTGAATCTATCCTCCCTATGGGAGTAGCCCCCGAGTCCGTAGTGGAGTCGTAGACTCGGCGTAGGACTCGAAGATCTCGTGTGTGCGCGACCAGCGCTCTAGTTTGGAGTAGTCCCCGAGTGTCTAGTCGAGTCGCAGACTCGAGTGGAGACTCATGTGAGGAGAAACCACTGACCCGAAAGTGCATCGAGTCAGCGTCTTACGCATAAGGAGCCAGGAGTCAACGATGCAGTCGGAGTTGACGTGGCGGAGTCATGCAGCGTTTAGCCAGAAGGACTCGACGTTGCGGATGAAGTTCACGCCGTTTCTTCTATCAGGGGCACGACCAGCGTCACGTCTTTGTATCATCAAGAGATGCAACCATCCGAGGAGTCACTCGACTCGGGTCTTGGGCGTATGGCGTAGCCATCTTTTTGTCGACTCCTGTTGGAGGACCCGATTGAATAGCTTGGCGCAGTCGACGTTCTTATAAGCTGCAGAAAACATGAAGAATTGTGAAATACTTGTATCTTGTAAAGAATATTTGCCTGTCGGCTTGTATAGTAAAATTCTGGTGCCGATCGAGTCGACACTTTTGCACTGTATGCTAGGCCTTTTCGTTAGCCTGATTACCCTTAGTCTCAGTACCTTGCCGAGGCACTCGGAGTTTAAGGATTCGTCTACGGTCAGGCAGAATCAGCTACTCGGGCTGTCGCGTTCGAGGTGCTCGAGTGCGTGGAGCCGATGGCACATTAGGTTACTCGAAGAGGGCGGAGCCCCCAAGTGTTTCGAGTGCGAGTTAAAAAAAATGAATGCTAAGTAGAGGGAAACTTAGCTTTAGTGGTAGTTGATGTGATCGATGTAGTCGAGATGGTGTTCGAGAGCCGATGCGACGGACCGGAGTCAACGCGGCAGCGGGTCGCCAAGGCCGACGGTGGCAACAGTTTGCCGCAATCGAAGATCGCAGAAGGTCGACGTAGATTTTTTGGACGGCCGGAAAATGCACGCACGCAGGGTCCCTTGGTCTTCACGTGGAATCTTGAGTGATTTTTTTTCTAGCTGAATTCTCACGAACTGATCTGTCTTGTCCATTGATTTAACTTGATTGGAACTCTTGTCATAAGTTTCATGCCTCCATACCCATAGTGAGTTGATTTTTTTTTAGCTGCCATCTAATCGACACCTCGTGTGCTGCCGCGAGCTTGGATGCTTCCGGATCGATTTGGATCTGCGACCGTGTTTGCATGGAACGTCTTCTCCTCAGGACTTGAGGTGTAATGATTGATCCAGAGTAGTTTTCCTTGGAGATTTGTCCTATGCACTCGGTATAGGAATTTTGTCCATAGATCGCGACAGACGGCAGGTAAGATCTCGCTAAAATCGCCTTGTTCCGATCAGACTTTAAGAACACATGGCGTGACGTTGATCACACAGTACCGATTTCTTCACATCTTGGGCGATATTGATTCCTTGATATCGGCTAATCGTAGATCGACGGGTTGATGGAACCGTCGCGATCGCACAATCAGCGTCCCCGATTTCCACAGACGGCGCCAATTGACGAGGTTTAATCTCGTCAATGCCCATTGTTACGAGCTTGGGTTTTGGAAAAGATGGGGATGCTGGAGATCGCGGAACGGTTAACAAACAAGCAACACGGGGACACGAAATTTACCCAGGTTCAGGCCCCCAGAGGGAAAACCCTACTCCTACTTGTCTGCTCTTGATTATGGTGGAACCGAAGGTTACAGGGTGCGCAAATGCAATCTAGCGTGAAGGTGTGTGGTGGTATGTGAGAGATAGAGCCTCCTCGTCGTGCCCTCCTGGCCTTTATATAGAGGTCGGCAGGTCCCGGGCATAGATCGAGTCGGTTACAGGTTTTAGGGTTTACCCCTTTGAATTTTCTATCTACTCTAGTCTTGCTCTCCAAGGATCCGAAGGCTTCATGGGCCCTGGCCACCCGAAAGTCTTCATGGACTGGCGTATATTTGTCGTGGGCCTTCCTTGGGCCGGACCAGGTATGCTAAGGTCGTGTACCCGCAGGGTATAACCATGTTAGGTACCGACTGGACGCCACAACAGGGACACACTAGGCCAGACCCCTAGAGGACCCGCAAAGTGCCCGCCGTCACGCTGCTGCACGTAGGCCTCCGCCACTGCTTACCTCTTGTTCGACGCCATAGATCCGACCATACCCAGACGGGTCCACGAAGCTCCCGCCGCGCTACAGCAGGGGCGCTGTAGTCACTGCAACCCATGTCATGAGCTGCTCAAAGTCAAACCGGAGACAGCACGGCTGAGCCCAACCCGCCCTGACACAGATTGAGCCTAACCCTGCAGGGCTATGTCCGAGTTCCATCCGGCACCATCGTCACCAACGGAGGCTCCACCGTCGCGGTCACCACCCTCACAACAACACTTCTCCCCATCGCCGCTTCGTCGAACGTCCGCCGCTTGGGTACACTGCCCGGTGCCACGCTGCCCTGTGTGAGGTCACTAGCGCGAGGGAAAGAAACAAGGGACCATCGGCGCCCGGGCCTAACTCGGCTCAGGCCGATGATGGCAGGGGAGAGAGGTAGCGGATGAGAGAACTGGGTCGGAGGGGTGGCGGCATGGCCTGCTCAGGGGGAAGGTCGCGAGAGTGAAGCGGTTTCTTTTCCATTCCTCGGGGCGAGTTTTGCTCTCTGCCTAGTCCCATTCCTACATACATATTTATCTTCATCTGCTTTCTAAACCCATGGGCCGAATGAGGCCTAAAGGATAAGCGAACGATGTGAAGATGGCAAGCAAATATGAGAAGCTCATTTTCGTGCGAAGCCCATAGGCTTAACGGTATTGAAGCCCATAGGCCAAACCCATGGGACACTACTTAGATCTATCCTCAACTCAGGATAGTGAGAAGACATCGTGTAATAGAATAGAAGAATTCCTATATACATTTTTATCTTCCTCTGATTTCTAAACCCATGGGCCGAATGAGGCCTAAAGAAGAAGCGAACTATGGACAGGAGGCAAACAAATATGAGAAGCTCATTTTCGTGCGAAGCCCATAGGCCAAACGACATTGAAGCCCATAGGCTAAACCCATGGGACACTACTTAGATATGTCCTCAACTCAGGATCGTGAGAAGGCATCGTGTATGAGAATAGAAGGATTCCTATATACATATTTATCTTTCACTGGTTTCTAAACCCATGGGCCGAATGAGGCCTAAAGGGGAAGCGAGCGATGGACAGAGGCAAGCAAATATGAGAAGCTCATTTTCGAAGCCCATAGGCCAAACGACATTGAAGCCCATAGGCCAAACTCATGGGACACTACTTAGATCTGTTCTCAACTCAGGATCGGGAGAAGGCATCGTGTAATAGAATAGAAATAGAAATCCCAGGTCCTTTGTTCCTCTGCGTCTGTGTTAACTCGTTGATTCTACATACATAAAAAAAAACTCGTTGATTCTACTCTAGGTGAGGCAGAGTGTGTACAGCCACAGATCATGAAATGCGTCGAGTAATCGAGTATGAAATGGCATCAACAGCCTATTGTTAATACTCCCTAGAAATAATTGACTTCAGTTTGTTTAAATTCGAATCTAGCTATACAAAAAATACACAAAAATACGATATGCGCTCTCGAGGCGAATCTAGTGACAAGAGCGATCTAATGGTTGGGTTGTCTCACAAAAAAATCTCACTAGAATTCGTCCTTGCGGCGACCGAGTGGGGCTTGCAACTTGTCCGACGACTCCACGGCGGTGTGTGGCGGCGGTAGACCACTAGCGGTGAGAATGTGGTGGGGATCGAGCAGTTGGACAATGTGATTGGTAAAATTCTGGCTAGGCAACCAGATATTTCTGGTACGAAAAGCCACGGGATCTACTCACGACCCTTCGGCTGCTATCAGCGGAAATATTACTTGACATTTTTCTTAATAAAATAAAACTCGCTGCCCTTTTGACAGAATAATCCTCAATTAGAGATGTTCGATTCGCATATCCGTATAGTAATATGATCAAACACACATGTGGGTAAGAATGAAGATGAGTAAATACATGATACCAATTCCTGTTTGTGAAATTTGTAGGAAACCAACCAATATAGACGATTAAAGAAAGAAAGAAAGAAAGAACGCAAGAACAAGCAACCAACAATGGAAATCCGTAGGATACATATGCACCCCTCGCTTGGCAGCGTCGGTCGAAAGATATCGATCCTGTCACACGGCAGCAGCAGCTATGGCGTCGTCAAGGTATGTCCCAAAGACGGGTCAAGTAGACTACTGATGGCATTCACCGAGTTGCCGGAGACCTCAGGCACATGCATCGGGAGGGAGACCACAGGCACATCGATCGGGAGGTGGTCCACGACGCCGCTGGCGGCGCCCTGTAACAGCCTTCTCCCAGCCGCCGCGGGGGGCACGACGACAAGGACCAGAACGAGGAGGACGAGGACGGTGGTCCGATCAATGGTGGCCATCACGATACTGCTTGTTGTTCCAGTGGCAATCGATCGAGGCTTGATGCTGCTTGTTGTTGCAATGGCAGAGTGGCCTCTGCTTTATATAGGAAATTAAGCATGACCATCTGATTTACAATATATTCATCATCTGATTCTGTATCTTCAGTTTCTGATTTGATTCCCCTCCAGGAAGATCCTGTCGGTGCAAGCAACCTCTCCAATCCCTGACACTACTCCTAAACTAGTACTCCTACGTACGTACAAGTATTTCTTTTTGGGAAGCATCTTTAAATTCCATAGAAATCCTTGCCAAATCCCTTACGGCGTGCGAGCTGATTCGCACGATCGTACTACGCTATTGTCTATTGTTTATATATGATATATGATGATTTCGTGCTAGGTGGTAGTTGACCCTTGAAAAAAAAATATCAATGCTTAGTGGTCTACAGCAACATGACAACCTGAATTTGCACATCCCATTCGAAATCCGCAACCTTATGCCAGGCAACCGCACACGATTTATGAATCGTGTCAGATAGTAGGCCGGTGTTGATCGGCTCCATCACACTAAACAATTTATCAATCTATGCTATGTACTAAAATAACATGCAAGCCAATACTAATTTGTTTGCTAAATTGACATAATTGAGAAAAAATGCCCGCAAGGAGGGCGCCGGTGCAAGCCGCAGGTGGGGGAGGGCGCTGGTGCAAGACAGAGGGGCCCACCAGCCGCAGGTGGGGGACGCTCGTGTTGGGAAATCGGGACTAGAGGCCGTCCCAAACCGGTACCAAATGCCTGTTTTCTACTAGTGCAAGTTAATATTCTCCAAAGAGGTAATTGCACTGACATACAAATACTTGTCCATTAGGGGCACTTTCATACAAATTCTTGCAGAACGTGTTCCATGGGTACATGAACTTGTCGGGGGGGGGGGGGTGCATCGGTCATACAAAATAGTCTGAAACTAGCTGGGAGCGACACCTATCATGCCACATTGGCCAGTGGCACAACCAACTTAGCAGAACTTTGTAGAAAACCCTCTAGGTACAATTTATTTCTCATTTTGAAGTCCTTTTTTAATTCTATCCTAGATTATTTCCCACAACCCTAATTCGTCGATTCTCAAATTAGGCCAGTCCAAGCGACGTGGGACCAGCCGTCGGAGGTAGGCATGACACGGGTCTAGAGTAGCCGGCTAGTGGCTGGTGGGCGCGCCGCAGGTGGAGGATTTTTGTGTGTGTGTGGGGGGGGTGAGGTCGATGGCATTTTCCAGCGGCACAAGGAAGGGTCGTGCGCTGGTCGACGCATACGCAGACGATGGATCCAGCAGCAATGGCGTCAGCAGGGACTGGGATATGACCAGTGAGGTGTATTACGACCGGAATCAGAAGAGGAGGTCAGATCAAAAGGTGGAATCAAAGGTGTGCTTACCAATTACACTTTGAAATCTTTGAATTTAGTGAATGGATGAGTACAAATATGATGCATATTTAAGCATACAAATTATTCATATTGTCACTCATCACATAGTATATCTAGCTACAACTATGCCTATTATGCATGTTTACTAGTTCTCATTCATTTCCATATGAACTTTGCACAACTAGTAGTTTTAATAGGACTTTATTACTTTTTCCTTGTCTTTGAATTGTGTGTAGGTGCTATGGACAATCATGGATAAAAAGAGCCAAGAAGATTCAATATGGAGAAGTTATAGGTACCATACTAGCCATATGAGATGTGGAAAAGTCATATTTTTCATCATATTGCTGATCCAAGAACATGGTATTGTATCTCTCGTCCATACGAATCCAACGAACCAAAGAACATCTCAATCGGAGTCCGTATGAAGAAATGGCGGCCAAAACACTATGACCATCAGAGGGTTTAATGACCAGAGGTATGGGAAAATCCCGCCTGTACCGTACGGTTGTATGCCCCGATGGCTTCATTTCGTCAAAAAGAACAACACTTGTGAAGGCCCAATGGGAATATTCAGCCCCAAGCTCCGTCAGTTTGCAAAACCAACCTTCAGAATGCCTATTTCAGGAGGGGCACCCTAACCGCATTCATCATCATCTATCCACGCCACAGGGGCGGAGTCCAGCCGCTCCACCGCCTCCATAACCGCCACACACAAGATCTCCACCACCATACCACTCAATAGGAAATGGGGAGTTGCATCTTGAAGGGCTACACACCGATCTCCATCATCATCTACATCAACAACATCGATACCCTTTGTTTTCTGGTTTTGTGAATATTCACTCTTTCATTGACTGTGTAGGCAGTAAGTGTTGTTCTGAACTCTTGTATGATAGAGAACAACATGCCCACTCTGAAAATTGACCTTTCCAGATCCAATTCTGCATTGAAAGTCCTAAATTTGTATGCTAACTCAAGCCGGTCCTCCCTAGTGAGCTGCAAGTCCTTATTATCCAGCCCAACATCATCCTCATGCTCTACTACCACAAGTTGCTCATTGTTGTCACTAACTTCCATGTCAACATTGGCTTCAAAAAGATCATCATCACACCATCAACTACATCATAGTCACTATCAAAGAACTCTGAACCTGTATCACCATCTCCTTCTTTGCAATCTTCCATTTCTTCTACTCCAGCTGCTCTGGATTTCTTTGCAAGTTTCTTCACAACAAGTGGAGTTCTATTCAGAATAACTTCTTCTCTAAGTCCCTTCAAGTAGTTCTTATGGTCCACCAAAATGACCAGGTTTTTGTGGCTACAATGTGAGAATCTGTCTCAATGTAGTACAGGCCATCTATAATTTCTTTCCCAGGCAGACACCAGTAGACACTAAGATTCTCATCAATTGCATGACCCAAATTTTTGATGAAATCATGAATCCAAAGAAGTGAGAAGGTATCAATGTTGCAGTTGTCAAAGAAGTCACAACTCCCACCAATATACACCAAATATTCTAGCTTTCCAGTGAAAAGTCCATTATGCTCCAATTGCAGTGTGAACCTATCAGGATTATCACCTACAAGACGGAGAAAAACAAGCATAATTACTGATGCATACAATAGTACTGCATACAAATAGGCAATTGCAATTTCAGACATTGCAACACATGCCAAAATAGGGCATGTTGTAACTCACAAAAATATATCTAAACTAACCTATATTACTGCATAAAACACAACCATATGCACACTCAAACTTCTAAATTGACAAACTTACAAAAAAACCTCACTACAGCATGCTATTTCACAAGATTCGATAAAAATAAACAACTTTTAGTGCTACAACAACGGACAATTGACCAAGATTAGTGCTACAACAAACTTTCAGTAAAAATAAGAAACTTTCAGTAATACTCGAAATTAACCAAGATTAGTGCTCCAATATGACCTATACAATAACACTAAGTACAAAAAACCCTAACTTTACTGATTAATCAATTCCAGTGTAGGGTTCGATGAAATAGACACCTGCAGGGGGATCATCCATACACATGCACACTACTGTATCCATCATCAAAATCCTTGAGCTCGTCGACTATCATACAACCAAAATCATGTGGACCTCGGCCACCTCCGCGGCCGTTAAAAGAGCTCCGAGGAGGAAGAACTAGCAGCGGTAAGAGAGGAACATAAATGTACCGTAGTCTAGGGGCATCTTCGTCACATCTGTGGTAGTGCTGATCGTCGGCCATGTTGTGGCGGCGAAAGAAGCGAGCTCTCCGTCTCCTTCCTCACCGCGGCCAACTGCCCAACAATATGGTAAGGAAAGTGGCGAGCGGCGAGAATTAAGGATCAGACATTGCGCGAGGAGAAAAACAGAAAAACGAATAGAACGGGTTCGTTCTCGTACAGTTCCAGGGTGGCTTTCGTAAATGGACCAACGTCAGCAAGGGTTCACATCACTGAAGGGCCTCTTTGCATAATTACGTCCACCGTGGCACCAACGTGGCGACCTACTGGCACATCCAACATCTCGGAATAGACCACCTCTTCCTAGAGCACATCCAGGATGCTTTCAGGGACATCTCTGAGAATGAACTTGCGAGCTCAGCCACCCTCTATGAAGAGGCACTTCGGTTTCGCTTGCTTAGGGAGCATGGACATTGGGTATCCGCAGGTAATAATTATAACTAGAGTAAATTCTAGTTTTTACCTCCTTGTTTGACTTTTTACACTAATTATCCAGTTTAACATATTTTTATCCTTATTATTCTTTTAGCGAAAGTTATGCCATTTTTTACCCTCTCTAAGTTTTTGCACATGATTTGTCTCCCAAACGACACTTTTTCTCGAAGTTTTTCTCACACAGCTGAAGAAAATTATCAACCCAAAACCATGTACTAATCACCATGTTGTTAGAAACCACCATGACTCCTATCGTGTGTCTTTGGATTCATTGTTGAGAAGTATTGCGCCTTGACTTAGCCTGAAAAGAGTACATAGGACTTAGTCTGAAAAGAGCCTTCATAATTTTTATTTATTTTTTACAACTATGTATATTACATACTCCTCGGTTCCAGAATATAACGCGTCTAAGATTTAGTTAAAAGTCAACGTTTTCTAAGTTGGACCAAAATTATACAAAAAAAATATAAATATTTATAATACCAAATCAATATGAATAGATTTATTATAAAGTATATTTTCTTAATATATTAATTCCATATACATATTTTTCCTAAATATTTGGTCAAAGTGGCGAGTATTACAGTGGCGAGTACGACGACTACAGTGGCGAGTACGACGACTACAATGGCGAGTATTACAGGTGTAGGCAGGAGCATGACTGAATCACTCTAACACTACAAAACAAGTTCGGCCGATTGTGACTTAATCTGGCCATGTATCTTAATTTTCAGTTCTTCTATGTATCTTAATTTTTAGTCGTGCTTTATGTAACTTACTGTTAGTTGCGTTGTGAACTTTAATTCTAGTTCTATCGTAATAAAATTTTCTCCCCGCCCATTATTTCCCGCCCTTTTCTTCCCGCCCTTTTCCTCCCGCGCATTTTGCCCGCCCTTTCCCATTTATTACTAGTTTGAATAGTTACAATTTTATTTTTTAAAAACAAAAAATGTTTTAGGATTAATTATTCAAATGCAAACAATTTTCATGTTGAAAGTTTTGTCATATTCCAAAGTATACAAAAGATGCTAAATTTAAATATCCAAACAATTCAAAAATACTAATACAAAATAAAATATGATTTGCTCTAATAAAATAGGGTTAGATTCCTTTTCAGATGCTTAATATTTCTTAAGTTCAAAGTTTTATCGTTTGACTATTTTATTTTTGTCTTAATTGAATAATAAAAATTCATATGTAAGTATTTTAATCATTTTGAAAATTTTCATCTACAGTAACTATAAAATAGTTTTATATGAATGGATAGATCTTATTTTTCTGAAAATTATGATATATTATTCATATTTTTATGAGTTGAAATGAAAAAGATATGAATTTTCTAAATTCTATCTTATTTTTTGAATTAAAAATGCCCCCCTTTAATGTACGAAATAAATGCCCCCCTTTAACACCGGTTCCAACCGGTGTTAAAGGGGGGGGGTGCGCGAAACGAAATCCCCACACCCTCCCCTTTAACACTGGTTCGTGGCTAGAATCGGTGTTAAAGGGAAGGGTGCGCGCGCGAAACGAATTTCCCCCTTTAACACCGGTTCGTGGCTGGAACCGGTGTTAAAGGTGGATATAAAGCACGCACCTCCTCTTCCTCTTCCCCCAGCTAGATCGAGGAGTACAGAGGAGCACAGAGAGAGGAGCCGTCGCCACTGCGCCTACCCACGCCGTCGTCGCCACCGTGCCCACCCACGCCATTGCCACCGCCTCGTCATGTTGTTCTTCAGTGTCCAAGGAATCGACGCGGGGCATCCGCAATCGACCCCCAAGCACCGCTTCTTCTTCGAGCCCGATGACCACCACCATCGCCATCGTCGCCGTTTACCTCGCCCGGCCTCGCGGACCCCTCTGGTAGACCGACGGCGAGCCCACGGTGCTCACCCGCCCCTCCGCTCGCTCCCTCTCGCTCGGAGCTGTCGTCGCCTCGATGCTCTGCAAGCGCCACTGGCCGTCGTTGTTGACGTCGCTCCGGTGACCCCTAGGTAGCGGCGCCGTCCGTTTTACGTAGGCCGCATCAAGCTGAGTCAAACGCGCTTGCTCGCGCGCCCTAGGTCGCTCTCCAGCGCTGCCAGCCGCCGCCGTCTGGAGCATCCTCCAGTGATCCATGTGGCGCCTGTGTGGCTGTGACGTGGCCCCGGTCCCACGCGTCAGCCACTGTGGCTAGCCCCTGTTTTGGTGAGAAAAGGTTTAGGGTGTGCTGACGTCAGGATGACATAATAAGTGGTTTAATAATTCCAGAAAATGTTTAAATCTTGTAAATTCAATAACTAATTATTTATAAGTCAGAAAAATGAGAACTATATATTTAAGCTATAATCATGCATTGTTAATCAACTTACATGACAAGTTTAATTAGAAGAACATAATGAACCCTCTCATATGCATCCGGGGTTTCTCCGAATTAGGGTTTGGACCCCTCGGACCTTGTTTAAAATGATCAAGCATGCTTAGGGTTTTAATTTCATTTGTGTATTTTTGTGTATTTATTTGTGTATTTTTGTATGAATAATATGTATATTTGTGTATGAATCCAAGTCCACTTGAATGTTTACTCTCTTACTCCAGATAATATTATTGTTAAACTATGGATCCAGTTAGTAGAAAACTTGAAGAGGAAGAAATAATGGAGAACATGATTCACAAGGATACCTCACAATATCTGAACTTGGAGGGACATGATGACAGCTCAAGTAGTCATGGAGAAGATGACGACTTCGGTGAACGCACTTTAGTGATTATAAAGTCCGTCGAGGTATATGCATGGATTAAGCCTCTACTGACTTGCACCGATTGATTTGTATATATGTACATGTATTAATTAACGCTTCTTTCTTATTTTAGCCCTCCAGATCGACCAGCCAGCAACAATCTCCTTCTACGAAAAAGAGCAAGCGAGGCGCGAGCCATCAGTTGAAAGATCGTGCAAAGTTCACGATCAAAGCAGTCCATGTTGATGGCAGGCCGATGGAGTCCAAGAAGGCTGCAGACAAATTTATACGTCAGGCTGGAGTTCTTGTTAGGGACCAAATCCCAATCACAATTGAATATTGGAATAAGCCAAAGAAGGGTGACGGTACCTTTGTCGATGAAAGATCTAAAGAAACGATTTGGACTTTGCTGTTGTTAAATTTTACCCTACCGCAAGAGGAGGATGAAAATAAATCGGTTATAAAGGAAAAGGTCAAAGACTGGACTCTAAAGAAGATGGCTGAGGCTTTCCGCAACTGGAAGACAAAATTGAACAAATTTATCAAAGCTAGGGAGACTCCAGATTTCGAAGATGCATATTATGCAAAGATAAGACCTCACTAGCCCGATTTTTTGACGTACAAGGAAGGTGCTATAACTACAAAGAGGTCAGAAACCAATACGTTAAATGCCCAAAAGAAGGAATATCACCAGAGGACGGGGTCAGGTGGCTACATATCTCAGAGGCCTAAGTGGGAGGAAGCTGAGAAGGCCCTACACGATAGAGGGATCACACCCCAGACAGATGGATAGGTGCTACGTGCAAAGACTTGGTTCTACGGAATCGGGACAAAGTTGGACCCAGAAACGGGATTGTGTATCTTCCCAACAATTCTTTCCAAACCCGTCAATGAACTCATCACGACATTCAAGGAAACAGCCGCCAGGACCTTCCATCCCGACTGACATGGTTATACCCTACGGGTACGTGACTTCAGCATACCTGGTCCAGCCCAAGGAAGGCCCATACGCTGGCCCATGAAGATTTTCGGGTGGCCAAGGCCCATGACGTCTTTGGATCCTTGGAGAGCAAGACTAGCATAGATAGGAAATTCAAAAGGGTAAAACCCTAGAACCTGTAACCGACTAGGACTATGCCCGGGACCTGCCTAAGTCTATATAAAGGCCAGGAGGGCACGTCCTAGATCTCTCGACTCATACTTTCGCACACGCACCTCCACGCCAGATCGAATCTGCGCACCTGTAACCTTCGGTTCCGCCGTAATCAAGAGCAGACAAGTAGGAGTAGGGTTTTCCCTCCGGGGGCCTGAACCTGGGTAAATCGCGTGTCCCCTGGTTGCTTGTCTGTTAACCGTTCCGCGATCTCCAGCATCCCCATCTTCTCCAAAACCCAAGTCCATAACAATGGGCATTGACGAGTCGAAACCTCGTCAATTGGCGTCGTCTGTGGGAATCGGGGCTGCTGATTGTGCGATCGTGACGGTTCCGACCCGATCGATCTACAACTCTGCGGCGACGGAGAATCACCTCCTCTTCGGCGCTTTCGACTTCACCGCCCACTCGCCGGTCACCATGAAAGATTTCGAGCCCGTAGGCGACGGACTCGAGATCCTATTCGGGAGTTTCTGCTTCCAGGTAGGTCAAACTGGCACCCTCCGTCTCCCTGAGCGGGTGCCCCTACCATCCATCAGGCCTGCCTCGTGGGCTCCACACCCTATGCTACGCACATCACCATCAACAGATGAGTTTTACGACAACAGCAGCTGTAACTCTGATCTGTGTGATCCACCTTCGGATGAGGGGACCTACGGTTCTGGATCCGAAAGCTGTGGCAGCAGCCGACCAATCTGCGAGCACTATCTATGCGCCGCAGTCATCCAGGGCGACGAGGAAACACCTAACCCGCCGCCCAACCGAAACGGCGGAAACGGCGAAAACAGAAGAAGCCAGTCCCCCCACCCAACGGGGAAAACAACGGCCACGTCATCCAACTTAGCAAAGAAGGATGGGTCCAAGCATGTCGTGCCGTCGCAGGCGACATAGTCCTACCTGCGGAAGCCTCACGCGAACTACTGATGGCATACCACTACCTCCTCATCGAGGAGCACAAGAAACAAGTCAAGATGCAGGAGACGCTCGACAAACGCAAGCAATCAGCCTCCGAGTCCAGCGCGCAACGAGCTGCGCTCTCCGCCATGGCACCCGGCTCTAGCACAAACGGAAATCAGGGAAACAAGCACCGCTCTAGGGTGGAGAACATGGATCCCAAGGAGCGCCGTGACATGACCCGAACTCTCCACACATCGTTCATGGATATGGATGCCGACAGCAACATCATCCCGAAGACATCGCAAGCTGCGATCATGGCAGCCACTGCGTACCTTGCGGCCCACCCACCTCCGGAGGGGGACCCGAAAAGAGCCACGCATAAGTCCGCACTCACCGGACTAGGACTAGTCGGAGCTGCGCTCCACGAAGACGCTCCCGCGGAGCCGAAGAAGAAAGCTCCGGCCAGGCGCGACCGGAGTCCCACCCCTTCATCCGAAGAAGAGGAGGAACACGACATTCCCCGAAGGAAGAAGAGCTCGCGTCACCGTAAACGCGACTACGACGCCAGAGACACGCTTACACAGCGCAAAATCGACAAAGCACGAGCCAAACGTGCATGCTCGTCTGAATCCGAGATGGACGAAGCCGAAGGAGAACTCTGCGGAGCTCGATGCTTCAGCAGATCCGTTCGGCGAACGCAGATGCCATGCAATTTCAAGCTTCCTTCGGATACTCCGAAGTTCAACGGCACGCAAGATCCAAAATCCTGGCTCAGTGACCATCTGTCATCCGTCAAGCTTCACGGAGGCAACAAAGAAACCGCCATGCAATGCCTTCAGCTGCAGCTGACAGGCGCGGCGCGGGTCTGGCTCAGCAGCCTATCATCAGGATCCATCCGAAGCTGGGAGGAGCTCGCTTACAGCTTCATCCGAAATTTCAAGGGCACCAGCAAGAGGCCCGCCTCAATCGAAGAGTTGCGAGCCTGCACTCAGAGAACAGGTGAATCTATTCGCTCGTACATACTACGCTGGTCTACCACCAAGAACTCCGCAGCACACATCTCCGAAGAGAGGGCCATCGACGCCTTCAGGGACGGCGTCAAATGCCAAGATTTCAAGGAGGAACTTGGGCGCGTCAAGCCCAAGACACTCGACCACCTCATGGACATCGCCAACAGGTGGGTGGACGGCGAAGATTGCATTCACCGAGAACAATCGGATGAAGAGGACGACTACGGCCGAAGACGGGAACGCCGCAGCAAGAGGAGATCGCGCGTCTACGAGGACCGCGACGGACCCGACATGGTCGTGGCCGGCTACGCCGACCGCCGCAACGACAACAGCCGCAACAACGGAGGATACCGCGGCGGAAACTTCCGCGACAACGGACGCCCCGCACAGTCGTGGCAACGCCGCGACCACGACAACGGACCCTCAGCATTCGACAAACTTTCGGGTCCATGCACCATCCACTTCTACATTGACGAACAAGATGGCAAAAAGAAAGCCAACCACATGCTCAAGGACTACCGCGAGTTCCAGAAACTCAGCGAAAGCATGGCGCAGATGAGGCAACAAGCCCCAATCCCTGTGTTCGGAAGCGCACCTGCGCAAGGCGAAATAGCACATGGAGCTCCTCCACCGCCACCTCTCGGAGGCCCAAACCAACCAGTCGCACCAGCGCAGAACAACGCCGGGATCGGGTACCCCCCACTGAAAGGAGCACTAAATATGATCCAGAAGGGACGCCCCACGAATAGGGTGCAGAAGAAAATCACCCGACAAATCAATTTGGCCGTGGCAACTCCGCCTGCAATCCCTGAGTACCTCAGCGGATCGGAGTCCTGCATCACATTCACTCGTGCGGATCACCCTTGCTAGATCCCTCGCCCAGGTCATGCTGTCCTGGTGCTGGAGGCGTAGATCGGAGGCTTCGAGATGAGTCGCGTCTTCATGGACGGCGGCAGCGGCATCAACCTAATGTTCGCAAGCACTCTAGCAGCAATGCGGATCCCACAATGCAGCCTGGAACAGTCAGACACAATGTTCCATGGCATCGTCCCAGGGAAGGGCATATTCCCCCTGGGCAAAATAGGGCTCGACGTCATCTTTGGGAAGCCGGACAACTTTCGGCAGGAGCGACTCAAATTTGAAGTGGTGGACTGGCCGTCGCAATATCACGCCATCCTGGGACATGTAGCATTCGCAAGATTCCTGGCCGTCCCACACTACGCATACCTACTACTCAAGATGCCAGGACCGAGGGGCGTCATCACGGTCCACGGGAGCTTCACCCGATCGGACCAATGCGACAGGGATTTCAACAAAATCTCCCAGTCCTTCGGCATGCAAGACGAGCTCGTAAGGCTCCGCGAGGTGGCGGACAACGGGGCACCCCCAGTCACAAGGCAGAACGCACTAGACATGTCCTTCGACTCCACCGTCAACACCAAGAAAGTGCAGGTCCATCCGACGGATGCCTCTAAGACGGTGCTGATCGCCAACGACCTCAGTCCCGCATAGGAAGGCGCGCTCGTCGAATTCCTCCGTGAGCGCTGGGAAATCTTCGCCTGGTGTCCTGCGGACATGCCAGGAGTTCCCAGGGAATTCGCCGAGCACGCACTCAATATCTTTCCAGACACCAAGCCAGTCAAGCAGTCCATCCGAAGACTGTCGGAGCCACGAGCCGAAGCCATCGGCAAGGAAATCAACGGATTACTCGCTGCAGACTTCATCAGGGAAATCAAGGAAAGCGAATGGCTGGCAAACACAGTCATGGTCCCAAATAAGGACACGGACATCCTGCGGATGTGCGTGGATTTCACGTCACTAAACAAGCACTGCCCAAAGGACCACTTCCCTCTTCCTCGGATCGATCAGATCATCGATTCGACTGCAGGTTGTGAGAAACTCTCCTTCCTCGACGCCTACTCAGGCTATAACCAGATTCGGCTCAAGGTCGAAGATCAAGAGAAAACGGCGTTTATCACACCGTTCGGAGTATTCTGCTATAACACAATGCCCTTCGGTCTAAAGAACGCAGGTGCCACGTACCAGCGATGCATGCAGGTCTGCCTAAAGGACCAGATCGGTCGCAACGTCCAAGTCTATGTCGACGACATAGTAATAAAAACCAAGGAGGCAAGGACACTTATCGACGATCTCCGCGAGACGTTCGACAATCTTGATCGCTACAGGATCAAGCTCAACCCCGAAAAATGCGCCTTCGGCGTCCCATCGGGTCAGCTGCTTGGGTACTTCATCTCTCAGCGAGGGATCGAGGCGAACCCGAAGAAAATCAGAGCCATCATGGAAATGGAGAAGCCGAAAAACCTTAAAGGCGTCCAACAGCTCGCAGGGCGAATAGCGGCGCTAAGCAGATTCATCAGCCGCATGGGCGAGAAGGCCCTGCCATTCTACCAACTGCTGCGCAAAGCAGATAAATTTGAGTGGACGCCAGAAGCCAACGACGCATTTGAAAGCCTCAAGCGGCTCCTCTCCACCTCGCCCGTCTTGGTCACGCCAAAGGAGCGCGAGCTTCTGCTGCTGTACATATCAGCCACACATCAGGTGGTCAGCACCGTACTAGTGGTCGAGCGACCCGAAGAGGGCAAGACCCACGGGGTCCAACGCCCAATCTACTACCTCAGCGAGGTACTCACTCCAACAAAACAGAGGTACCCTCACTACCAGAAACTCGCCTACGGCGTGTTCATGACGGCTCGGCGATTGAGCCACTACTTCCAAGAACATCAGGTGATGGTCGTCAATGAGGCACCCCTGAACAGCATCCTGAATAACCCGGAGGCCACAGGACGCGTGGGCCTGTGGGGCATCGAACTATCACCTCTGGACATCGTCTATGAGAAGCGACTCGCAATCAAATCTCAAGTCCTTCCGGACTTCCTGGTACATTGGATGGAGCTGCAGCTGCCAGACACCCCAGACATGTCGCAGTCATGGACGATGCACTTCGTCGGCTCCAAGAGAGAAGCCGGAGCAGGAGCAGGGGTCATACTGACCTCCCCGCAAGGCGACAAGATGAAGTACGTCCTCCGGATGAAATTCCGAGCCTCCAACAACGAGGCTGAATACGAAGCCCTCATCCATGGCATGAGGATGGCAAAGATATGCGGCACAACGTGCCTGATCATCTATGGTGACTCCAACCTCGTCGTCCAGCAGACGATGAACGAGTGTGACGCACACGCCGAAAACATGATCGCGTACCGCGCGCTCTACAACACACTCGAAGGAGAATTCGACGGCTGCGAGCTTCGACACGTCGGAAGAGAAAGCAACGAGGAAGCCGACAGACTCGCCAACATCGGCTCCACTTGCGCAAAGGTGCCACCAGGTGTGTTCCTCGAACAGATCTGCGTGCCGTCCATCAAGCGGAAATTCCCCAAGGGATCACCCGAAGAAGCAGAACACTCGGGGGCTACGCTACCCGAAGGTCATGAAGGACCCAAAAAAATTGGACACCGAGGTCGCCATGGTCAACCTAATGCAGGTCATGGCAGTCGAAGAAACCTGGACGCGCCCATACCTCCAGTTCCTGTTAAATGGAGAATTGCCTGACAACCCGACAGACGCCCGACGCATATCTCGTCAGTCAAAGGCCTTCACCACCATCAATGGCGAGCTGTACAAGCGCAGTATCACGGGTGTACTACAACGGTGCGTCACCATCGACGACGGCAAAGCCATCCTCCAAGACATCCACGAGGGCATCTGCGGCCATCACGCAGGCAGTCGCTCCCTTGTCGCCAAAGCTCTACGAGCAGGATTCTACTGGCCAACGGCCATGAGCAACGCAAAGGACATTGTCCGAAGATGCAACGGATGCCAACGGTTCACCGACAAACCGCACGCACCTGGGTCCGAGCTTAGACCCATACCCATAGCTTGGCCTTTTGCTCAATGGGGCCTCGACATGATCGGCAAACTGCCAAAATCCTCGAAAGGGGGACACGTCTTCCTCCTGGTTGCAGTCGACAAATTCACCAAGTGGATCGAGGCCATGCCGGTCACCAACCAGAAAGGCAAAACTGCCGTCAAGTTCTTCGAGTCCATTGTCTACAGGTTCGGCGTACCGCACAGCATCATCACCGACAACGGATCGAACTTCATCTCCGAGGAATTCCAGGACTTCTGCGAAGGCCTTGGGATCAACATCATGTATGCCTCAGTGGCACACCCGCAAACGAACGGGCAAGTGGAAAATGCCAACGGCCTAATCGACGCTGGCATCAAGAAGCGCCTCATGAGTTCACTCGAACAAAAAGATGGAGCCTGGACGAAAGAGCTACCATCCGTCCTGTGGAGCTTACGGACTACGCCAAACAGCTCCACCGGCTACACACCGTTCTTCATGGTACACGGGGCCGAGGCCGTGCTACCAGCCGAATTACGCCACCAGGCCCCATGGGTCGTCGCTTACAGCGAAGCCGAATCCATGATTGCACTCGAAGACGCTATCGACACACTCGACGAAGCACGAGACATAGCAGCAGCTCGATCAGCGGTGTACCAGCAGAGTCTCCGCAACTACCACAGCCGCCGGCTACGCCCAAGGTCCTTCGCCGAAGGAGACCTCGTCTTGCGACTCAAGCAAAAGCGACCGAATAAATTCGAGTCACCATGGGAAGTACCCTACGTCATCACCGAAGTCATCCCAGGTGGCGCCTATCGCCTCAAGCACGTGGAATCTGGAGTCGCATACTCCAACCCATGGAATATCGCGCACCTGCGACGATTCTATCCGTAGCAACCTACCCCTTTACTTTCAATAAGGCATTCAGCCAAGGCTATTCAGCCGAACAATGTACCTCCTCCATTACGATATAAATAAAGCTAAGTGTCTCGTCCCAAAACTTCGGTTCGCTATTTTGCAACTTTACTTTATGCCACAAAACGCACTCGGGGGCTTCCCCCACCTCACGATTTCATCGACTGAGGATCAAGCGTGTACACCTGAGTAGCTGACAACGTCAGGCAAACGAAAAGGACACGTACTCAATCAAAGCACTGCGTGCTCACAAACCTTTACAACAAGGGGCACAACACACCCAGCCGAAATATACAAAGTTTACATCTCTTTTTTTTTTTCAGGTACTACCTATTCTGAAGGATAACCTGAGCACGCTGCTCAAACAAATCTACGACCTATTCGGCATACTGCCTTACAGCTGTGTAACGTGGACGCATGTCCCACTCACCACCATCAGGCCGAAGAGGTGGTCCAGCGGCCACATCAGCCAAATCTACGTCAGGCCGGTGCAACCTCACAAGGGACAAAGAAGCCTTCACTCCTGCAACGAGCTGTTGCCGCACCAACTCCTTGACATTGTTTACGTTCCGAAACTTCGACAGCAGACCTGCAAGGCTTGTCGGTACGACATCCAAAGGGAACATGACGTGCAGCACCGAGGCAAGCGACGACTGCACTTGGCGAAGCACTCGAGAAACCTGATGCACACGATCCTGCACCGTAGCCAGAGCCACGGCGCGGTCACGATCCATCCAGAAGAAGCCACCGGCCTCCATGTCCTGTTGAGTCAGGCAATTGACTCGAACAGCGACACGCTCCTTCTCTTCCCTCGGAGCAAGGTTCGCACCTGCGACAATTGCAACAAATAAGTGCAAGGCCAGCAGGCTCACCCGAAAATCCGAGCTATAGCTCGAACCAAAGAACAACTTACACTGCAGCTGCTCGGACAGCCGAACCAGTTCCGCCATCAAGTACTCCTCTCTGGCTGCACCACGATCTTCCTTGGACTTCCAAACGTCGGCATGACCGCGTAACCCGAGGAACTCCCTCTCCAGACTACGCACACAATCCCGAAGAAAGGCGAGTTGAGAAGGGTCATCCAAAGATGGTCGCCGCTGCGCTACGGGTGAGGCATCAACATGGTCAGCACCCGAAGGAACCTAGAGCAGCAGAAAAAAAAGGGACACAAACATTCAGACAATGGCAGAGCACAACTCAGAAGAATTCATTTAACATATAAGGCCACTACGTGGCACAAAGATGGTGTTCTTCAAAATATTTACAGCAAAAGCAAACTACAAACTATCCTACGTCTACAAAGCCTAAGACGCGGCACCCTGAGTCACCTTGGAGCCAGACTGCCTAGCTTTGGCCCCGCCCTGCTGCCGCAGTGCATACTCAGACAGCAAATCAATGAGCTTGGGCCCATATCGTTTGCAGCGAGCGGAGTAGGCAGCGAAGGCTACCTCAGATCCATCTACAGTCGTCGGCATCCGGGAGGTGATCTGGGGCAGGTCCAGCTCCGCTCCAGCCGCCAAGGCCATCGCCAGCCCGACGGACGCGCCGATACCCTTCTGCTTGCGCTTGTACTCCGCAGGCGCTTCGGCTGATAAAGCCTCCGCCAGGGCATCCACATCATTGAGGGCCACGCCCTTAGGGAAAAGCTCCCTGTAGAAGCGGCCAAGGACCTCCTTCGCCTTGGCTAGGGAGCTGACGACGGTGCTGCAGCGGTCTTCGACCGCCACAGTAGCATCATCTAGAGCACTCCCGTGCTCTAGAGCACCGCGGTCAAACTCGATGCCTGCGGCTTCTGAGATATAAAAAAAGAGAAGACATGAAGAAAGGCAGCACAGAAGAGCAAAGGAAGCACGAAGAAACAGGCAGAAATATAGTACTTACCCGAAATAGCCTTGGCAGCAGCCATGAGCTTCGCCGCCACCTCCCTCTCGCGTGCAGCCGCAACAGTGGCCAGCTGCTCCTCACGGTCCGCGGCCTCCTGCTGCAGACGCTCTTTCGCTTCGGCTGCCTTAGTCAGCTCTAGCTCGAGGCGTTCTTTCGCACCAACGGCAGCCTCGGCCTTCTTCTTGAGAGCGTCGACCTCACGGAGAGAACTATTATGCTCCTCTGCATTCAAAACAAGAAACGTCAGGAGGCAGGACTGGACTAAACGAAAAAGGCACCCAAAGGCGAATAGATACCTTGAAGCTGCCGAAGGTTAGCCTCCAGCACCAGACGCTCCTGCACCAGCCGCTTGGCCTCCTGCACAAAAGGCTGCAGAAAAAGGAAATAGCAGTAAGAAAAGGACTTAGGGGCTACGCCCAACATAAAAGAGTAAAAACAATATCAGCACACGAAGACACTCGGGGGCTCCCCCCATGACATGAAGCAGAAAAACTTACATGCTCTGATGATGACTCCGAAGGCCCGTCTGCGAAATTCTGAGGCGCAACCACCTGCACCTCCTGCACAGGAGGATCCGGAGCGGCGCCTCCCGAAGTCGCCATCGTTTGAGGAGGAGGAGACGCAACCTTCGACTCCCCCATCATCTCCTGCGCACCATCACTGGAGGAATCATGAGAGGAATGCCTGCATACGAACCAATCAGCACAAGTGCAAAAATCATAAAGGAAAAAGGACAGTAGCACAACAAGAAACTCACGAGCCGAGCGAGCTCAGGTCGAAGACAGGAGGAGCCTTTCGGGCTCTCTTCTCCTCCTTTTTCTCTTCCTTCTTCTCCTCTTTCTTTTCTTCCTTCTTCCGCTTCGCTGGCGGGTGCGGCGCTACAGCCCGCACAGGAATGACAGGAATGGGAGAGGAAGAATCCCCATGACCGTCACTATGACGCTCAAGGCCCAGAGGGTTCCTGGGAGAGGAATGGGAGAGGAAGAATCCCCATGACCGTCACTATGACGCTCAAGGCCCAGAGGGTTCCTGGGAGTCGGAGGAGTCGAGGCATCCGAAGACTCGCTGGAGCTCCGTGCTCGCTTGCACGTATGATCCTCACTCGACTCGTCGGCATCCTCCGCCGGAGATCGCGCCGACGGCAGCTCGGACACGGACTCAACCACTTCATTATCCGGGGCAGCCGGAAATAATTCGGGCAATGGAGGTACCATGCCCGACACTTTGAAGCTCTGCAAAATCAGAAGGAACTTTGTTAGCAAACAAAGGAAATAAATACGCAGCCGACAAAAAGCACTACGTGCATAAATCTACACCTGCAGTACGGCCAACGTCGAAGAAAATGGAGGAGTTAGCGACTTCCCCGCGATTTCTTCTCCGGCCTTGAACTTCAGCAGCGCGCGAAGGGCCTTGTCAAGATCCCCTTCGGAGATTTTCTCAGCCGAAACCCTCGTCGGATCATGGCGCCCAGAATAAAGAAACATCGGATGCGCCCTTGCTTGGAGAGTCTGCACCCGACGCTCAAGAAATGTCTGGATGATGTCCACGCCGTTCACCTCCTTCTCCGGAATCAGCTGGAGATCCTCCACCCGACGATAAAGGGCCTCTATCTCCGCCTTCTCACCGTCCAAGATTTGTTTTTTCCAAGACCTTTTCGGCTCAATCATTTGGGAGGGGTCAAAGGGAACAAGACCAAAATCTTGCCCGGGCACTACGGAGTCGCGGATATAAAACCATCGTCTCCGCCAGTACTGGACAGATTCGGACATGGAAAAAGAAAAGAAGAGAAGATTGGGACTAAGGGAGATGATGCAACCCCCAATGGGATACACACCATCTGAACCAGATAACCTCTTCACGGAATAGAGCTTCCGGAAGAGGCCAAAGTGCGGCTCAATGCCAAGCCAGCACTCGCAAAAAGTGATAAAACAAGCAATGTGGAGAAGAGAATTGGGAGACAGATGATGAAGCTGAATCCCATAGAAGAAGAGCAGTCCACGGAGGAAGTTGTGGACTGGAAAAGAAAACCCGCGCATAACGAAGGCGAGAAACATAACCCGATACCCAGATGGGGGACAGAGGATTACCTCATTGCCAGGGAGTTTGACGGCCTCCCTATCTTGCGGGATCAGGCCCCGCTCGCGAAGTTTGCGGAGATCGCTCTCCCGCGTCTCTGATCGCCGCCAGCCACCATCGGTGACACGAGTAGCGGTGGCGCCTTTCTGTCCTCCGGCGGCGCTGGTCCCAACGGCGGACGAAGACTTCTTGGATTTCCCCATTGTGCTACGACGGCACCGGCGGTGAAAACACAGAGACGACGATGGAAATGTGAAGGAAATCCTAGCGCGCAGCAAGAATCGCTAGAGCACAAGGAGGCAGTGAAAACAAGAACTCATGCGGTGAAAACAAACCGCGGCTTTCCCCAATGATTATAACAGCGAAGACGACGCACAACAGCCGTCCATCCAGAAGACCTAACGCCAACGGCAGATCTGACCGTACACGTGTCAACATCACAACGAACCGTCGTTACCACACCGTCCACTACGCGCGGAAATCGAGGAGACGCCGTAATTATCTCCATGCCGTGCGTGACCGGTCAATTCAAAGTCAGCAAGTGGGACCCACGTTCGTCAAGTCAAGTCATATCTGGCGCAGCAGACGCTTGAGGTCATCGATCGTCAGCACTGACGTCATCAAAAGCTATACTAGCATAACCTACAATTCTTCGGCTCCACAGCTAGGAGTACTCACTCGAATCTTCGATTCGACTAAATACTCGGGGGCTACTCCTATCAGGAGCGCTGGCCGCGCACCCGAAAGACGAATAAAGACAAAGTATTTCTCTGAGTCCTACGTCGAGTCTACGACTCCACTACGGACTCGGGGGCTACTCCCATAGGGAGGATGGATTTAAGCATCCGAAATTTTTTCGAGTCCTACAGACTTAACAACTGAACAATGCTTGAACTAAAGTCTCTGCTCGAGTCTACGACTCGAACAGACACTCGGGGGCTACTCCCATAAGGAGCGCTGGTCGCGCACCCTATGAAATCTTCGACTGCGATCTTTCGGATCAGCACGCAAAAACTTTTTGGCAACTCTGCCCCAACAAAATGCTGAGTGAGCGACAATCTCCTTGGCCACCCGAAGCACCTCCGTGGTGACAAATGTTTGGATGCTGCATCTACGACGCAAAGATAAGACCTGCGGATATCATCTGATGGCCTGGCAACGCACCTGACTGCGCTCTGCTAGTATAAATCCATGCCAACAGGCGTGATGAAAAATCCCATCAATTAAAAACACTGGAATTCTACTCCTGTAAGTCCTCCGCGGCCTGAGTCGAATTACGCCAGCATATGTTCCGGGTTCAAGTTAAGGGACTCGAACCTGATGAAGATCGTGTTGTTTCGTCCTAAGACAGTTAACTGACCCTGATCCGTCAGGTGAGTCGGGCACATGTATCAACAATCCCTACACACATGTATTGTTACTACCCAGTTGCACCCGAAGGATTGAAGAGTCCTCAGCCGAATCTACGATTCGACTGATCACTCGGGGGCTACTGACATGGTTATACCCTACGGGTACGTGACTTCAACATACCTGGTCCAGCCCAAGGAAGGCCCATAGCAGACATACGCTGGCCCATGAAGATTTTCGGGTGGCCAAGGCCCATGACGCCTTCGGATCCTTGGAGAGCAAGACTAGCATAGATAGGAAATTCAAAAGGGTAAAACCCTAGAACCTGTAACCGACTAGGACTATGCCCGGGACCTGCCTAAGTCTATATAAAGGCCAGGAGGGCACGTCCTAGATCTCTCGACTCATACTTTCGCACACGCACCTCCACGCCAGATCGAATCTGCGCACCTGTAACCTTCGGTTCCGCTGTAATCAAGAGCAGACAAGCAGGAGTAGGGTTTTCCCTCCGGAGGCCTGAACCTGGGTAAATCTCGTGTCCCCTGGTTGCTTGTCTGTTAACCGTTCCGCGATCTCCAGCATCCCCATCTTCTCCAAAACCCAAGTCCATAACAATGGGCATTGACGAGTCGAAACCTCGTCACCGACAGAGAGAATGACCATCTTACACACGCCATTGATAAGAAAGAACACCCTGGACTAGCACGAGGCACAGGGGGTATGACGTGGAAGGATGGGTTTGCCGCGTGGGACGACTCTTACAGATGGTGTGACAGAAAATAAAAAGAGCATACAGACCGGATGACACAGATAGAACATGCACTTAGGGAGCTACAGGCGCAAGTGAACGCACAAAATAACCAGCAAGCTACCGGCCCATCTCAGCGGCACGAAGAGCCTGCATTGGAAGCTGCCGGCGGCCTAGACTCTGCGCGGAAAAGAAGCGGGGTTTCCACGGAGAACGTGCAACCCACGCTTGAAATGGCGGGTCCTCGATACCTCGTGGATGAGATCACGGAGAGCGAACACGCTGAGCTACATGTGAGATTAATGGGCTTATCCATTAAGGTGGCGGTCGGCTATGCCTTACCTCATGTAGCTGGTGGAACTTACCACTCCCGACTTATTCCAGATGGCTATGCTATTGTCGGGGTGGATGAGGTTGTGAAGGAATATGAGGAAGCACGGGTTGACCATGCTATAGGTGAAGGGGAAACTCAACTCAAATTTGCAGTGAAAACAACCATTCTTTGGAAGAAGGAACATATCGTGATTCCAAATTGGAGGCCACTGGCACCCCCCGTCGTCTCCACAGCGTCAGCAATCTGAGCCGCCTCAGCCGTCTTCGGATCATCAGAATACTCCCATGTCGTCTCCGCCGCGTCAGCCGTCTTCGACGCTTCAGCCATCTCCTGCACGTCAGCCATCTCCGGCGCGCCAGCCATCTCCTGCACGTCAGCCATCTCCGGCGCGCTAGCCATCTCCTGCGCGTCAGCGTAAGCGGAAGAGCACTGCCACGAAGAGAAGCACTGCCACGAAGAAATCCGTAGGAAACCGTACGCCGAAGAGTTCAAGAAACTACGTCCCGCAGCCTTCCACCAAGCCATTGCCGGTATTACCGTGGAATCGCAGTGACGAGGAGAACAAGAGGATCTCGGAAGAAGAGGTCAAGAAATTCTTTGCACCTAGACGGGCCGAGCCAAAGGAGAAACTAGATCCAACGATGGTGGAGAAGTTTTACAATAATATTTTGAAACCTGAAACCCCACTTGTGTCGGATTACAAGCGCCATAGGGGATGCAAGGCGGAGGGAGTCTGAAAGTAGTAGTCATGCACCCTAGAAAACAGTTCCCATGCTCGGAGAGCAGGAAAATCAATCGTGCGTCCCGCTCCAAGTGTTCGACACACGGATAGCTCCTCATATAAATGATTACGAGGAAGAGCTACAAAGAAAGGCCAATAAGATGGAGATGACTTACATTGCATACATGAACATCATGGGAGACCACTTGCCCAAAGGCGATGTCAACCCCATACAACCATGGAAGTACGGGAAGAATCTCGTCAAGAAAGAGGAGCTCAAGAATCTACCAACAAAAATGCGAGGATTGCATAAGTGGTACCTTGATTTCTGCAAGACGAGAAAGGAAGAATGGATCACGACGTATATAAGAGATTAGATTTTCTTGTGCGAAGACGACGAGATCACCTTCAACATTCAAGACTTGCATTTTTTATTCAATCAGAAGGAACTCGACAAAGCTGCCATCAGCCTTTATTGTGTGTAAGTACTATTTCTGTAATTTCTATCTCAGCTCATTTAATTCATTAATTGCATGTATATATATGCTCACCATATATGTATATACTATTACGCATGAAAAAGGTTATGTAATGCATGAAAGGAGACCCTTTTGACATTGGGTTCGTTGACCCAAATAGAGTTCATGAACAAGTGGTAAAACACAAATCCGGGCAAATAGAAGATTTCTTGCTAAGGTCTTTACTGATACAACAAACCAAAAGGGAAATAATATTGCCTTACAACTTCTCATGAGTGTTACCCTCTCTTGTACACATTCTGTTTCGGCTTACTCGATGTTAAGTGTAACTGATGATGAGTTATGCGTGCGTAGGTTCCACTTTATTCTGCTAGTCATTCAAGTTGACTCAGGAAAAATCCTTGTCATGGACTCATTACGAAAAGACCAAGAGCTATGGGCAGACTATAAAGAGATGCTCCAGAGGTGATTTCAATCATATTATCGCACTAGATCGGCAACTTTCGTGATAACAAGTAATTAATTACTCCTTTATCCATTTTCTTTGCCAGACAGGGTTTGAGTATACAACATTATTTTATTACCATCAAGTACACAACATTATTTTATTACCATCAGTTGTGTTGAGTTTCATTCTTATATATATATTGACCACATTCTTCATATATATTAGATCGAACGGATGCGGGACAAACTCCTACCATTTGACCGCATACAAACCATTCAAGAGGAATTGGCGGGGTTCATACTTGATGAGGTCGTCACGCCTGGCGGAGAACTCTTTAGATATCCAAAATGAACGTGTACGAAGATGTTATATTATATATATGCTTGAACGTGTTTGTCTTGTACTTGATGCTTCAACGTGTACGAAGAATACCACAATGACGATGTTTGTGTATAATAATAGTTGCTTAATTATTCATGTACTCGTATGTACCGACGATGTATGTGTATACCTCTTCCAATCGACCCCCCCACCCCCCGTCCCCACCGCGCCGCAGAAATCCGCCTAAAACGGGACGGCGGCAGAACTCTGCCGTGGCCGAGATTTAGGCCGTTTTCCTGCCGCGGCAGAGAACCTTTACAGTTCGTGTTACCCTTTAACAACCCCACGTGCTCCACCCTTTAAAGGGGGGCTGAGCGCTGCGGCAGCACCACATGCGCCACCCTTTAACAGCGGTTCGTATAAGAACCGCTATTAAAGGGGGCCTCTAACACCGAACCCTCAACGTCGGTTCTATAACCCCTGTTAGAGGGCCTTACAAACCGGTGTTAGAGGCCATCGTGTGCACTAGTGCCAATACATATAGTTGCGAATGCAATCATCATTGTGCGAGATAATATTATTAACGTCATTCCATATTAAAAGTTTAGTTTTATGTTGAAATCAAATGACTATTGTACTTTTTTTTGTAAATTTAGCCATGCATTGAGATGTGTGAAAATAATTTCCTAATTTTAAAAGGATATAAATTTAAATTTTCCTATTTGTTCACTTATTTTATGGAAGTCGTAAAAATTGCCATTTTCAAAGAAAATTCTGAAACTCACCCTCCCTTTGTTCATAATAACTGATATTTACATGTTTGTACAAAATTTAATGGCACAATTTTCTCTTTTGTAATATAAATAATTTAATATGTATAAGCCAATATTAAATAATTTCTAACACATGCTTTATTTAAAATTACATATATTTACAATAGAATATAAGAATAATTTAGAGTATTCCGTCGGTAAGAAGAAATTAAACTAAACACCATGTATTAGTCGGTTGATGGGTTGTTTTTTTCTCGTGCGCATGTGTTGCTAGCCTACGTCTCTTGGACAAGAGTATATGAGTATACACTACATACAAGATGCTATATTATGAAATTGCGTCTCTTGCACAGGAGTATATGAGTATAAACTACATACAAAATGCTTTATTATGAAATTACATTTCAAAATGGATCTAGTGATACTAAATTAGTGTCATAATTTTTTCTATATTTTCTCTAGCGTTGGTCAATTCTATAAAGTTTAATTTAGGACAAAGTCTAGAAATACACTTGTTTGTGAATGAAGGGAGTATATGAGTATACACGACTATATCATAATGGTTTTTGTTTCCAATATGCAGATATTTTTTTACTTGGAATTTTATGAAATTTGACTTTGGACAAAGTCTAGAAATACACTTATTTGTGAACGGACGGAGTATATGAGTATATAGAACTGCATTTCAAAATGGATCTATTGATACTAAATTAGTGTAAGAAAATTTTCTACATTTTCTCTAACATTGGTTAATTTTATGAAGTTTAATTTAGGACAAAGTCTATATACACTTATTTGTGAACAGAGGGAGTATATGAATCTACACAACTATATCACAATGGTTTTGGTTCGGCTACACATATTTTTTTACTTGAAATTTTATAATTTTTTTTTCATGGACAAAGTGTAGAAATGCATTTATATTTATAAACGGATTGAGTGTATACAACTATATCACCACGTTTTGGTTCGTGTACGCAGAAAGGATTAATTATGTGTTGACACGTTACTATGAGCTGATCGATCAACCTGTTTAGTAAAAAAATCGTAGTCCAACATGTTTTCTCATGCAAAACCGCTCCTATAAAACATAGGTTCTTTTTTAGATAATAAAATGTATGTTCTTAAGAAGCGTAGATCGTCAAGCCCCCGAGCACCGTAGCCTTTCTTTATCTGGCATGGGCCTCCCTTCTGGATCCACCTAACTGGGCCGCCCAGCAGGCCATAGGCCATGCTATCGACTATGGGCCACCCGGGTTAGTCGGATAAGAGACACTTTGTAATTTCCTGTTTCACCTCTGGAGTGTGCGCGGAAAAAACTTTGCTGATGTAATCTTAAGGTGGAAAACAATGGTTATCGTATCCTGCTACTTAAGAATTTATTGCCAGTTTGTATATATTTTTTAAGCAAGTGCTGGCTTATTCATTACTCTGGTTTTTATGCTTGACTTTTCGTGAGTCGGAAGACTCGTTGTTGGAACCATGCACTTAGGTGATGATGTCCAATGGCACCGTCAATAACCTGAGCACAAAATCGCCGACAACAAGTGTCGAAAGTCACTACTCTAGAATCCACATAAAAACAACAAAGAACGTGTAGACCAGAAAACTTAAGCTAACGCCCGTAGGCGGAATTTTCACAAGTACTTACTTTCACAGAACGAGAATGCTCGGAGGGGCATGGCCAACGACAAGTACCAGAAGATGCGAGTGGATCTCGAAGCCGAAAAGGGTAAAACCGCCTTCTTGAAGGAACAAAGCATCAAAAATAAGAGTCTGTTTTCTTATTACGCATTTCTATCTTCATGTTGTATCCCCAATCTTCAAGTACTTACTAAGCACTGTGTTTTCATCGACACGGTAACCTCCTGGGCTTCGGAGCTTGTCGGAGCGGAGGAGGGCTTGACGGCAGGAGTGGCAGGGGCGATGCCGGGGAAGAGTCGCGATGCAGCATCTCTTTAATATTTCTAGAAGCCCCAAGAGTCTTGGTGGACTTCTTGAGGCTGGTTGTGTCTTTCTTCCTGAAACGTGCAAAATGCATAAGTACAGGAATAAGACAGATAAATGAGACAATATCGGAGAATGAGAGGCTTACACTAGGGGTGACGCTTTGGCAAACAACCCAGTAGCTTTTCTCTTTTCCGCCTCCAGGGCGGCAGTACTCTTTTTGGAGGCTCCACCCTCCGTCTTCTTTTTCTTGCCTCCGTCGGCAGCGTCAGAGGTGGAGCCCTTCCGCTTACGCGCCAACGGGACATAGTCGTCGGACACGACCGTGACGTCCTTCATCTTTGGATCGTAGATTTGGGCAGCCAGGTTGCCCTCCTCTAGATCGCTAAGCTGTTAAAGTAAGAAGTCATTGTGTTAGACAAGATGGTATTAGCAAGACGGAAAAACTGGAGCAATGTCATACACGGAACATAAACGTCTACCTTTGGGCACTTTCCCTCCACGAACATGTCGTAGGTGAGGGTGAAGCCACGCTTCTTATCCTTCACCTTGACGATGTCCTTGAGGCGGAACTTGACGAAGTCGCTCGAGAAGTTGTCCTCGGAGATCCGGAGGGTATCCCTTCGGTCGCCGGTGTACTCGTGCATGAGCTTCGTGCGGTGCTGCAGAGGTTGGATCCGCCTGATGAACTAGCACATGGCTAGGTCTAAGCCGGTCAGACCCGTCTCTACGAACCACTCGATCCGCCTTATGGCGCGGGAAGCATCGAGGTCGGAGGGAAGGGAGGCATGGGACCGCCACGTGGAGACTTCGGCGGCAGCTCCATCCACGAAGTCTGGGTACGTTACTTCTCGGCCCGCCAAAGGAATGTCGGGGCCGTAGAAGTACGTCCGTTGCCAGTTCTTGCACGACTCGTGGCCGACAATGTCGGGGAACCGCCGGCCAGGACGGATCTTGAAGCTTATGGTGCCGCAGTTTCTATGCTCTTCCCTACTGTGTCCGGCTTCGCGTTTGACGGTGAAGAAGTATACAAACAAATCTAACCTAGGCCTAATCCCTAGGTAACCCTCGCAGAGTGCCGCGAAGTTGCTAAGCACTAAGATGCTATTGGGGGAGAGGTTGTGGGGTTGGACATGGAAGTGATTCAAGACGGACAGAAAGAAGTGGGAGATGGGCAGAGAAACACCGCGTACCAATTGCGCCTTGAGGTATACTTTCTCTCCGACTTGGGGAGAGGGGGTCACCTCGCCGGCCGGCGTCGCCCGCCAGGCGAGCCCCTCCGTCGCAGGGAGATAGCCCTCGGCGACCATCTCTTGGATGTCGCGGCCGGTGATGTCCGAGCCGCGCCAATCGCCTTTGTGCGAGTCAGGCTCCTCTTCCAGGGGCTCCAGCGCCGCTAGATTATGGTCGCCGCCGGTGGTCTCTATCACCGCCGATGTAGGGATGACCAGGCCCTCTGGGGGCACGACGACGGAGCTCGCCGGCTTCGCCGCGGCTTCGCTCGACGCCGCCATTGATGGGGATGAGCTGCTGCTAGCCATGGAGGAGGAAGAGAGCGCGACTGGTGCAGGGAGCAAGGCTAGGGTTTCTCGAGGTTTTCGCAGAGAGCTCGAGGAGGCGCACGGCTGGAGGAAGAAGACGATGACGCGAGAGAATGAGGTGAAAAAGTAACAAGTGTCCCACGGTTACTATTTATCCTACTCTGCGTCAAGATTCGTGCAGCTAATCGGACGGTTGCCGCGTAGACGACGTGGTCGAGAACGTGTGCGGTAATTTCAGCATGTCTCCAAACGGTCGCCACCAACGGTTCGCATTGCTTGCGCGGGGAAATCGGCTATGATTACGTTCTCTGCATGTGTGAGTTACGAGGCGTCACTGACCTAGGCCTACGTCGTCATAACTGACATGGTAGATGAGCCGTCGCATCGAAGATTCCGGCGTGGACGGATTCAATCCGACTAACGGAAACGTACGATGAAAGATTGAACATTTCTCCGACTTACTAATCGAAGGCGAAGAAAACTTTGCAGGGTTCTTTGGGAGGACTACAAGATATTGCTTGACGATTTGCCGACATCCATCTAGACGGAGCATTCCACGTGAAGAGGCGACTCGAGAGGAAGACTTAGAAGACGAATATGAGACCCTAGAAGACGAATATAGGACCCGAGAAGGCGAATACAAATATGAAACCCTAGAAGACGAATACAGGAGTCCAGAGAACGAATATGAGAACCCAGAGAACGAATATAGGACTTTAGAGAAAGACTCAGAAGACGAATATGGAAGCCCAGAGAGCAAATATAGGACCCGAGAGGGCGAATATGGAACTCTAGAGGAAGACTCAGAAGATGAATATGGGAACCCCGGGGAAAGCTCAGAGGACAAATATGGGACTTTAGAGGAACTTTTATTAAATCTTATCCACACATTTTAGATCTAACTATCAGAATAATTTAGGTGATGTGGATCAACATGATGCCTCGAAACACATCCTTATATTGCTTTTAGTATATAATAGATAGATAATCTCAGCCGTTAATATTAAAATCATGGGTTTATATTTCTCTAGCATATGTGGATCAACCTGGTGCCTCGAAAAACACCCTTATACTGCTTTTAGTGTATAATAGATAGATTCTCTAGCATACGTGGATCAACCTGGTGTCTCGAAAAACACTCTTATATTGCTTTTAGTATATAATAGATTACTGTTGGTACCATCGTGCTTTATCAGTTATTTATTCGAAATAAATTATATATGGTTATTTGCTTATATTTTCAACATTGAGCTTTATCCATTACAGTATATTGTAGTGAGACTGCCCGGCCGGCCGTGTAGTATGGCGAAGCTGCAAAAAGCCAGCTCCACATTCATCTGCTCGCAACACATGCGGCTACTCGCAAGCAGGCAGTTTTGGTAGACGTGTGTGGATGGACGACGGAGAAGACAGAGAGATATATAGTTGGGCTTGTGGTGATAAGGTGGGAGCGAAGTGATAAGGAAAGAATGGACGAGGTCACGCTGCCGGCTCGCACTTGTTTTTCCTGCCATGGACCGCTGATTGCATGATGCTTTCCCCGAATCTCTCACGTGTTTTTCCTGCCAAGCATTCCTTCCCGCCCTAACAAGAGCTCTTTTACGTTGATGTAGCACAAGAGCTCTTTTACATTGGAGTAGTATTTAAAGACCAAACGTATGCTTATCTCTCTCACTCCCAAATTAGCACGCTCTTGCTAGCCAGATAGTACTAACGTACATGGCGTCTTCCGGCATTACTGAGACGAATCAGCCCAGCTTTGAGCCCTCGCAATGGGGCGACTTCTTCATCGAATACGAGCCAAAGCCACTGCAGGTATACACAGGAAAAACCTTCTCCATCAGTGAGCTCCTCCCCGGTCGGTTTCTAACCTAAATCATTTTGCATTGCAGAGGTCGGAGGAATGGATGGTGACCAGAGCACATAAGCTAAAGGAGGACGTCCGCATGATGTTTAACAATCGCAGCAGCAGCAGCAGCAGCAGCAGCAGCAGCAGAATATTGTTGGTGGATACTCTCCAACATCTCGGAATAGATCACCTCTTCCAGAAGCAGATCCAGGATACTTTAAAGGACATCTCTGAGAATGAACTTGCTACCTCAGCCACCCTCTATGAAGAGGCTCTCCGGTTTCGCTTGCTTAGGGAGCATGGACATTGGGTATCCGCAGGTATGATTATAACTATCTATATGATGCATCTCATTCAAAATAAAAAACAAACTCAGGCATAGGACTTAGCCTAAAAAGAGCCTTTATAAATATTTATTAATGTTTAAAACTATGTATATATTACAAAGTAAATAATGATCAAATGGAAGGCATGTATATGTTAGCACCCTATCGACGTGAGATAACAAGATTTATTTATTTTGCGAGGGAGTATTTATTTATTTATTTATACAATTTCACAAACTAAGAGGAGAGGGGGTACCACCATCAAACCCTGGCCAATGTACCACACTCATGGTCACCAGATTAATATACTTTATGGATCTTGCAGATGTTTTCAACAAATTCAAGGGTCAAGATGGAACCTTCAACAACGATATAACTAGTCAACCAAGCGGACTCCTAAGTTTATACAACGCAGCCCATCTTCTTATTCACGGTGAACCAAAACTTGAAGAAGACATAACTTTTGCAAGGCACCATCTTGAATTGCTGAGTTGTAGTCTCAAGTCCCCGCTAGCTAAGCAAGTCAAGCGTGCACTTCACAGACCATTGCCAAGGTCATGTAAGAGGGTTGAAACATTGCATTTTATCTCCGAGTATGAAGAAGAGCAAGGGCATAACCCTATTCTACTAGAGCTTGCAAAACTAGATTTCAACCTTTTGCAACATGTCCATTTGAAGGAGCTCAAAGCTATTACTGAGTATGTTTTTTGTTCCCCTTTACCTTCATTGATGTAGTAAAACTGCGAAAATAATAAATAAACAATTGGTGCGATAATTCTTTCACATAACTAATGCTTCATCGTTCCCAAATCTCACAGTCACATCACAAGTTCATGGATGTATCACATTAAATCAAAACATGACATTCACATTACTGTTGTCTAAATTTAACTATTCAAGATTAAAACTAGAAATATTGTAAAACATCTGAGGTAAAGATCACGAGTCGATATGATAGTTACTTAATTCCTCCTAACAAACTTCCTATGGGCAGTGGAGCTCTCCTTCTGGAAAGATCATACATGTTCAGTGATCGACACTCCTATTGCCCCTATATCGACAACCTTATACTAAACACATTGCAGGTCCATTTTCTATGCATATTTGATACAAGAAAATATATGTAATCATGTCCATACAACAAAATTAACACACAAGCTATAAGACATTAACAAGGATTCTAGAACTAAATAGAAAATTTGACATGGAAATTGTAACTAAATGGAAATTTTGTCGGTACGCAAGATTTGGCGAAGGGTGGCATTATTCTGAGGTGGCGGAGGTGCATAGTGATAGGAAAGGAAAATGAGAATGGTTTGACGCAAGAGTGAATAGCGTTGATGGGTTTGATATGGTGATGGAGGGGATATGATTCAGTAGGCGTGAGTTGTGTGAACAAAACAAACCAGGCGTCAGCTGTGTAAACACAACAAACCGGCTGGAGTTCCCATGCAATCCATTTTAAAATGTAAACCGACTTTGATAGCTAAAGTATCACGGCTGGTTTTCTCTTTTTAGCTACCACAGGCAATACTAGAGTTCTATGTTGAGGTTTTTGTACTAGTGAAATGAAATACCATGCTTTTTTATTTAGTCTACATAATATGGAGAATCACTTAATATGGATATGTAAGCTATTTGTAATATACTCCCTCCATTTTAAAATATAAGATGTTTTAGTCTTGTGATGCAAATGTATCTAGACTAGTTTTAGTATGTAGGTTCACTCAGGTTTGGAGTGAATCTACACACTAAAACAAGTCTAGATACATTTTTTCACAAACCTAAAACATGTTATATTTTGAAACGGAGGGAATACATATACCCAATTAGCAATTCAAATGACCCGATCTGAAATTACAGGTGGTGGAAATATTTATATGGACATATCGAGCTAAGCTATATTCGTGACCGTGTGGTGGAGAGTTACACTTGGGCCTATGTTATATACTATGAGAGATCTTTTGAGCTTCCCCGCATTATAATCGCCAAGATGATGCTCCTAATTACCATCTTAGATGACACTTTTGATACACATGCCACAATAGAGGAATGTCGGAACCTACATGAAGCCGTACAAAGGTTTGGGCTCACTTTACTTTATCTTTGTTGGTCATTCTATGAACACATAGGTCGGGCACAACTCCTTCTAGTATTTAGAGGCAACTAACCGCTAAGTATGGTCAAGTATAACACATTTTCTCCCATTTTTTTTGCACCAAAACTTATCATGTAGATGGGATGAGAGTGCCGTTACTCTACTACCTGAATACTTGAAGAAGTTCTATATCGAGTTGTTGAGGTCTTTCAAGAATATTGAAGATGAAATGCCAATTGACATCAACTATGATATTGCTCACCTAAGGAAAGCGGTAACGACATATATTTATTTTTCTTTAAGTGGAAAATTTTAGCTGGAAGCTCTCACAATAGGTTGTATAAAGGGATTGGTTTTGTTTTGACAAGGCATGTACATCTATTTTTTGCACGCGTGCCTGCAGATCCAAAATAATGTTACTGGTTATCTCCAAGAAGCTGAATGGTCCCATAAGAATTATAAACCAAGCTTTATAGCCCAGGTGAATTTGACTAGCCTGACGGTAGGTGCACCAACAGTATGTGTGAGTATGATGGCTGGCATGGATGACACTATAATGAAGCAAGCACTGAAGTGGACAGCTGATGTCCCTGATGTCGTCGTATCAGCTGGAAAGATTGTACGTTTTATGAATGACATTGCTGCATTTGAGGTATGAGTGTTTCAAGGATAATTTATCCATGAATATTACTATCTTGTTAATGAATTGTATTGTAAAATTGCAGTATCACCAACAATCATCTAGCCTATAAGATTTGTATTGTAAGACAGAAACACGATATCTTCTTGTTCACACTGAAAAAAGTATTTACATATTTTTAAAGACATCAGAATAACTAAAATTTGTAAATTAGGGCAACCTTTAGTCAAACTCAAATTTCAGTAGCAAAGAAAACACCTTATGCACCCTAAAACGTGGGTAAAAGCATTAGTACACTTTAGAATGAAAAACTATCGTAGGCTCCTGACTAACCCTTAGCATGCATGTATGCATGATAATTAATCAACATGGTATATATCTATATATAGTCATGTTCTAACATATGTAAATATACAGCGTGGAAAATGCAACCGTGACGTCGCGAGCTCGGTGGAGTGTTACATGAACGAGTACTGTGTCACGAGCGACGTGGGCATTGCAAGGATCTATGCATTGATAGAAGACGAATGGAGGAGTTTGAACCAAGCTCGGTTCGATAATCATGCTCTACTCCCAGCTGTGCAGCGTATTATCGGCTTAGCCCTCAGTGCATCTTTGATCTATGATAACAGAAAAGATGTGTACACGGCCAGCAAGAATTTTCAGAAAACTATTGAGGGTCTCTTTGTGAAGCCCAAGCCCATATAGATGTGTACCTGCAGTAATCTGCTCCGTATATAGCTTATGGTTCCAGGATCCGCCATATAGATTGTAGACATGCATTATTGGGGTTAGGCAACAACATTTTTACGTGAGTACTAGACGCGTCAGAATTTGTATACATCCAACTTAAGGATTTGTGTATCGTATATGTGTTGACTATTTACCTTTTGCTGCAACGAACATAGAGATATCCCCCTGTCGATTGGGGAAGGAATATTTTACTTTGTTTGGTTCGATTGTTGTAAAAGAGACCACTCCACTCAACAGCTGCCACCGATGCCATCGCCATCTCCTCTGATGACGACGATGCCGTTTAGTGGGTATCAACAGTGAGATCACTCCACTCGACAGCCGCCTCACCTTTCACATCTCTTCTCGCTGTAAAACTCACCTGATCAGCGAGGCGAGAGCAAGAGTTACCTTTTGGAGGCAATAAGCGATGCAATGCCGATGTCCTCACCATCAGCCTTTACACCATCAGCTCATGCTTACCTGCATGGTCGAATGCTGGAGCCTCCGGTCATCCCGGCTCATCCTCGCCCTCCGGTGGCCAATGCTAGTCGTAGTTTATTTCTAGAAAGTATACATTTTCCATGCTTGCTAGTTCTGTTTATAGCACAGATCTACACAGTTACCAATGCCGAATGCATTTGATTATAGTTAGGTGAAGTCTCCCAAGTGCAGGAGATCTATTGTAGTATCTTTTAATAAAGAAAATATTATCGAACCCACAAGGAGCTGAAGATATTGGTTAGCAAGTTTAATAAGTAAAACAACAAAAGATGCAAAGGTTTGGTGTTTTGGGGTTTATAGTTTGCAGAAAAGTAAATTGTTGTAAAGTAAATTGCAATAAAGTAATTACTTTTTTAGAGAAAGCCCAATACTCTATGCAGCAAAAGGACAAGCTCAAGCGTGTGTTCTTATATGTGACAAATGTTTCTAAGGCCGGAATGAATTTACTTAGCACAAAGATTTACACAAGAACATGGTAAGTATCTTGTCATGTTTTATTCTCTTTGAATAGAGCCTTAAATAGGTGCAGCCATATACATGAGCATGTGCACCCCTTATGATTGGTCCTAAGGTCATTTTCAAGTGCAAACAAAAGATTCATTAAGACATAAAGTCCAATCGCAGCATAAAGTTTCAAGGTCCTTGATCTAGAACCCCTTTAATACAACTACCCCTTTAATACAACTCAAAGACTCAGGACACGGTTTCTTTCATCCCGTGCCTCCCTACTCTCTTCATTCCACTAAGATGCAACCCTATGAGCCCATGTATGTGAAGAAATATGTAGTTGTCATTCGCATATTACCATCATAGAACCACATAAAAGATTAAAACTAAACCAAATACTCATTGCATATTATATAAAAATCATAGCTAATTCATCTTATGTCCTCAGAAACATGGGCAACTACTCACAATGGCGAAACATGATATAGATCAGCTGCATATGGAATACAACACAATCTAAAAATATAACTTCACCACCAAATAATAACAAGTTACCAAACACAATCATGCACACGACACTAAAACAATATCCAGAGTTCAATCTTATCACAAACTATGAGGGGAACGATGTGGATCTTAGAGATGGAGATGGTGCTGATGTTGGGGATGATGGAGATGGTGATGGAGAAGTATCCCCCTATACGAAGGAGGAGTGGTGATGATGATGACTTTGATTTCCTTCTCTCCGGAGGCCTCGGAGCAGCACAAACTGCCCTCTACCGAAGTAGAAGTGTACTTTTGCCTGCATCGCCACCTCAGTAAATCGTGGGATAAATATGGCCTAGGCTTTTGGGTGAAACGGAGGCGTATGTAAAAAGGGAGAGTCGTGGCAATGCTCGAGGCCTGAACGCACCTGGTTGGTGCGGCCTAGTAAGATGGACACACTACCTGGGCTCTTTTGGTCCTTGTGGCTCCCCTCGCGTAGCTCCAATGTCCAATGTCCTTCTCGTGATGACAAAATTATGTGGTATTTTTTCTGGAATTAATTGGTTTTCAGAAAGTTCCCGAAATAGTAAAATACGAAAAAAGGTTTTCCGCCTCCCAGAAATTAAATATCGAAACAAGGGACTTTTTTGACCACTTTACCCTAGGGGAAGCCCCTACGGTGTAATTTTATAAATTAACCAAAACAAGACCAGAGTCCACAACAAATAGTCCACCAGAGTTACATCAAGGAGGTAGGAAATGAAAAGAGAGATACATAAATTTAAACAAAAATGTTCAACAACTAGTCAACGATAGGTTGAGCTATAGTTGCTTTGACCTTGAATCTGTGTAGGAGTACGTCGCTTTGAAACCTCAGTCGCCAACGTCCAAAAGAAGAAGGGATAGACGCTTCCCCACGAATCGACAATGCCTTCTTCACCGCCTCCCTCTCAGTCTCCTCCTCCCTAGACTCTATCTCCAAGTCTCTAGACTCCGCCTCACCCTCCACCTCAGTAAAATCTGACCGAGCGACATAGGAAGCCACGGTGCCATAAGAGAAGGATATGTCAGATAGAAGAGCTACACGCCGCAGGGGTGGTGAGTCTGTATTCTCCACACCTCTTCCTCGTCCTCCCCCTGCACCTCGTCCTCATCGACCCCCTGTACCACGCCTTTGAACCACACGCTAACTCGTTCACTAATAAATTGTTCTTCCATACCCACTCATATGTTCTTTCAATCTCACTAATACAACCACTGTACATCCATCCATTATCATCCATCCTCTGCTTTATTGGGAGACAAACAACAAATATAGCATTTTATGTCAAATAATATCATGAAATTAAATGCATCATATTTTTATTTTCTACCGAGAAAAACGCATGTATCAACCTATATCTCTAATAGGTATAGAGGGTCCTAGAAGCGTCAGGTTCGTAGATTGAGTACGTTCTCCATGCTCTACCCCGGTCCGAGACAGAATTTCGGCAGCACCTCCTCACTGCTCTTCCGATACATGTCTCGGCAAAAAGCCAAGAGGATGTGCATCTGGAGAACAATGGGGAGGCAATGTCGAAATCCTAACTCAGACCGAAGGAGAACATGGAGAACGTACCCATCTATGGATCCGTCGACTGTCCGTAAATGCCGCAAGCGTTACAGTTGAAATTATGCCAACCTTTAAAGCATATTTATTGGCGTAACACTTGTGGACGGGATGTGACACCTACGTGAGGCGGCTTGACATGGAAATGGAATCTATCAGCATAAAAGAATACGAGGGAGAAGACACAGTTCTAGCTTACCCTCAGCGGTAGAGGAAGTAGTGGCGCAACCGGGGCTCTGAGACGACGACGATGACCTCTGAGACAATGATAGGATCTAGCAAGGTGGACGGGGCCTAGTGTACAAAATTAACAAATTTAAGCATAGTCACTTAATATTATTAAACAGATTCACAAGTACTACCTAGAAGCAATGGTAAGGAAATTGGTAATCGTTAACTGCTCGGTTGTCTTAGGAGTAGCGACTAATCAGAATTCGGACGATTAACTGATTTAATCGGTCATCTATTAATCGGTGCAACCTACAAAAATTAGCACCTAAAACACATATGACTCCTCTTGCACCTCAACCACCTACCCTATTAAAGGCAGCCTCAAACTCCCGGATGAGATCCTCAAGGCGCTCGAGCTCTTGTATCTGAGGTCTGATCGGCCACTATGAGGAACTGGTCAACAACGACATGGAACTGGATGGTGTTGGCAGAAATCGAGCTCCTGGAGGAAGGGATCGCCCGGGAGCTTTGAAAAACCTACTTCATTGGGGAGGTCTAGCGGATGGATGGGCGATATGTGTTGATAATTTTGCAACTTTTTTGATCAAGTGTAATAATTAATTAGGAACATACCTAGTTATCGGAGTGTCAGAGCTATTAATCAGGCTAAACGATTAACACAAATGATTAGTGGTAATCAACACGGTCAGGTCCCTAGTAGCGATTAATCGGCCTATTAATCGCTGATTCGGCCTACTTTTTGAACAGTGCCTAGAAGCTAAACAAGCACAAATTTAATTAACAAATGTAATAAATTTTTACCCTAATGGACTAATACTACCTAGCAGATTCACAAGTACTACATCTACCATAATGGACTAATACATGTCTAATCTACATCTCCAATACATTTATAATCTAAATTTCTAATCTACTTTTCTAATCTACACACTAATAGATTTATAATCTACATCTAAATACATTTATAATCTACAATTGCTAACTAAAAACATAAAAAAGGAGAAAAATCACCTTGGGAGCTGGGAGGCGTGGGCGTGGTCAAGGGAGGCCGTCGGGAAACTGGGCAGGGGAGCTCCTCACCGGGACCCGAGGTGGGTGATCTCGGGTGAGGGCGGAGGGGGCTCGTGTGAGGGTGGCGCGCGCTAGGGTGAGGTGGGCAGCGCTTGGGTGAGGGCCACACACGCTCGGGTGAGGGCGGCGACGCTCGGGGGAGGACGATAGGGGATCGGGTGAGGGCGACACGCGAGGTAGGTGCTCAGTTGAGGGCAGCGCAGGGTTGCCGAGCGACGGTGGGGTCAGCTGGGGTGTGGGCACGGGGAGACATGAAACGGTGGTGCGAGTGGCGGCCGAATCACGGCGAGGTGGGGAGGCGGTGCAGGGCAACGTGGGATGACACGGGTGCAGGAGCACGCGAGGTGGGGAGAAGGGAAGAGCAGCGCTCATGGGCATGGGCCTCTTAGCCGACACAAATTAGGTCTACGCCGAGCCTATGTCGACGGCTTGGCCGTCATCCTAGCTAGCTATTTCATCTAGAAACATTTCATCACACTTGTGCATGTATGCTAGGGCCACACGTAAGTTCTCATGGAATTCCGGCGCTCAGGCTATCCTTCTCCACCAAAACCCTAATCCAAGGGCCCCGCTAGTCTACCCTCTAGCTTTCTCCGTACGAGGGTTGACCAATGTACTTTACTATTGGTTTACCTCTGTTTAGCCCATACCCGCATGGAAAACTAAGGTTGGGAACATGGTTTCACCGGTTTCCCTCTGTTGCGGGAGTTTCCTCCTATAGGACCAGCACTTCTCTAAGTGTTATCGCATGCACCGTTGACGGTCGCACCCGGGAGATAGGTATTTCGCCTATAAACATTCCACCATACTTGTGCATGTATGCTAGGGCCACACGCAGGTTCTCGTGGCATTCTGACGCTCGGGCAGTTCTTATCTAGCGAAACCCTAATGCGAGGGCCCCACTGGTCTAGCCACTAATACATTTCTAATATACATCTACATATAACTACATCTATAATCTACAATTGCTAAGTAAAAAATAGAAAAAGGGAGAATAACTCACCTCGGGAGTAGGAAGGCATGGGTGTGGTCAAGGGAGGCTGTCGCAAAACAGGGCAGAGGAGCTCCTCGCCGGGACCTGAGGTGGGCGAGCTTGGGTGAGGGCGACGTGTGCTACGGTGAGGTGGGCAGTGCTCGGGTGAGGGCCGCATACGCTCAGCTGAGGACAGCGGCGCTCGCGTGAGGACGGTGGGGGCTCGGGTGAAGGCGGCACACAGTTGCTGAGCGGTGGCTGGGTCAGCTGGGGCGCGGGCGCAAGGCGACATGAGACGACGGAGCGAGTGGCAGCCGAATCGCGACGAGGCAACTAGGCGGCGCGGGGCGACTTGCGATGGCGTGGATGTAGGAGGTGCGTGAGGTGGGGAGAAGAGAAGAGCAGTGCTCGTGGGCGTGGGCCTCTTGGTCCACATGAATTAGGTCTAGGCCGAGCCTATGCCGACGTAGCCGTCGGCCTAGCTAAGGTTTTCATATAGGAACATTTCACCACACTTGTGCATGTATGCTAGGGCGACACGCAAGTTCTCGTTGCATTCCGGCGCTCAGGCTGTCCTTCTCCAGCAAACCCTAATCCGAGGGCCCAGCTAGTTTATCCCCCTAGCTTTCTCCGTATGAGGGTTGACCAATGTACCTTACTATTGGTTTACCTCTGTTTAGGCCATAACTACATGGACAACCACGGTTGGGCCCATGGTTTCATCGGTTTCCCCTCTGTTTTACCTGTCGCGGTAGTTTCCTCCTATAGGACCATCACTTTTTTAAGTGTATCGCATGCACCATAGACGGTCACATACGGGAGCTAGATATTTCATCTAGAAACATTCCACCACACTTGTGCATGTATGCTAGGGCCACACGCAGGTTCTCGTGGCATTTCGACGGTCCTTCTCCAGCAAAACCCTAATCTAAGGACCCCGCTGGTCTAAGCCCTAGCTTTTCTCTAAATGTATACGTACTGTTTTATATTTTATTCAACAAAAATATGTAACATTTGAGTTTACATAGATAGATATTATTTTTCTACAAATTTTGATATACAATATGTATTTTTCTAAATTTTAATAACTTAGTTATGATTTTTTCTATTTTATCATGGTAAAAAGAAAAATATCTATGCCGACGGCGGTATGGACCGGCCCCACGCGAGGCCCACCTACGCCAACAGCTCGTCTACGCTGATGATGGCCGTCGGTCCATCTTAGTCTACGCCAACGGCGACAGCCCTAACAAAAGACCGTCGGTGCCTTGAGCCAGTCCTGTAGTGATGTTGATGCATGGAGTAGGGACTTTCCAGTTCGGGAGAGCGGGCACGCGTTTCACGAGAGAGGAACATCCGACGACGCCGACGACGCCTGACAGCAACGCCTCCCACGCGTTTCACGAGGGGATAGATTTTCCTACACCCTGGACGTGTATTTAAAGGGCCATGCATGCATGCTCTTTCCCAAAGCAAGCTCGCGCAAGCTTAGCTATCATGGCGACTCCCGACATTAGTGCTGCCACTCCTGAGATGGAGCAGGTCGGCTGTGATCCTTCACTGTGGGGCGACTTCTTCATCACGTACGAGCCACTGCCACAGCAGGTATGTATATGGAATCCTCTAGCTAGAGGTCACTTGGGTTTTCAACTTTACATATGCATGCCCACAGCCTTCTTTATAGGCTTTCAACTTCTTCAGTTTATTATTAAGTCCTTTTACCAATTTTTTTTTTCAAGGATACGTCCTGGGAGACGTATCGTTTTCATAGAAGTAAGGCCAAGAGGCCATGTTTACAACACGTTGTGGCACAGACGTCCCACACGCAACCCCACGTTGTCCTAAGGACAGCACACACACACTAACCAACTACTCGCGGCATCTCCACTTGTCCACCTGACTTAAACAATTACGGATTAACCGAGCGGCTCTCCACAGACCTGCCTCAGCCGAAATCTTCTCGATGACTCTTGTGGGAGATGGGGTGACTCCTTCAAAGACAACATCATTCCGGTGTCGCCAGAGCGTCCAACAAACCAAGACAATCCCCGTCCAGAGGTCTCGCTCGCGGCCTTTGCCACCGCGCCTGTCCTAAAGCCAGGCGACGAGTTTTGTCTCGTGATCCGGCATCCACTGGCTCTTGCCCCACCATCCAAGGCAGATCGTCCAAACTTCCCTAGCTAATACACATCCCATGAGTAGGTGGTCAATAGTTTCTCCACATTGATCGCAGAAAGGGCATGTTGCTGGGTGCTGTAGACCACGCCGGCTTAACCTATCGGCAGTCCAGCATCTGTTTCTCACGGCCAACCAAAGCGAGACCTTGCAACTGGCAAGAGCTCGGGAGCGCCAGATCTGCAGTGCCCTGGCCATCGAGGTCCGTCCAGCAAATAGGGCCTGATAGCATGACTTTGCAGTGTAACAGTTGGTCGGGTCCCAGTTCCACTTGAAGACGTCCTGCGTCCCTACTACAAGGGTAATCTCCTCCAGCCGATCTGTAACTTCAAGGAGCTCTCTGATTGCAACTGCGCTTAGGTCAGGGGGGACATCGTGTAGCCAGGCTCCTGCTAGGCCTTCTCGCACCCGGCGGGTTGCGACCGCGCTCGCCGGGACCGCTGCGAAGAGGTTTGGCGCTGCGTCTCTGATGCGTCCACATGGCAACCACTTGTCTGTCCAGAAAAAGATAGATGCCCCGTCTCCCAGCACCGAGGTTGTTGCTGCCTCAAAAAGTTGTTTTGCAAGCTCGGGTACCCGGATGTCGAGATCATGCCATGGCTTATCCATCTCCACTCGCCTCAACCATAGCCACCTAGCTCTCAGCGCAATGTTCAAAAGGCGCAGATTGGGGATGCCAAGACCACCAAGCTCTTTGGGCATGCACACCCTGTCCCATGCCACCAAGCAGTGCCCGCCATGGACATCCTTTCTCCCCTTCCAGAGAAAACCGCGAATGATCTTCTCGATGGCAACGATGATCTCTATAGGAATATCTAGGGACATCATGGCAAAGACTGGGATGGCCGAGAGCGTTGTCTTCACCAACTCAAGCCTCCCTCCCCTGTTTAGCATTGAAGCTTTCCACGATGGCAGTTTAGCCGCCACCAGGTCCACCAGAGGTTGGAGCTGCGCTGCAGATGGCTTCCGCAAGGAGAGCGGCAGCCCAAGATAGCGGAGCGGGAATTGCGTGATTGGGCATCGCAGAGCTGAAGTCCTCAATGATCCCAGAGATCACCCGAAAATCCACCACCGACGGCCTCAGAAAAGTCACCACGTCGTCCGCATGGCAGAGGTCGGAGCAATGGATGGTCACTAGAGCCCAAAAACTGAAAGGGGACATCCAGCTCTTGTTTAAGACCTGCAACTGCACGCCCGCAAAAATGTTCTTGGTCGATACGATCCAACACCTCGGAATCCATCACAACTTCGAAGAGGAGATCCACGCCGCTTTAGGTGATATCTTCGAGAGTGAACTTAGTAGCTCATCCAGCCTCCATGAGGTTGCTCTTCGGTTTCGCTTGCTCAGAGAGCAGGGATATTGGGTATCCCCAGGTACCAGTAAAACTATATATGTACTCCATTTTTTATGTTCATATTGTAAAAAAATAAATAAGGCTCGACCGTGACCAGAAATGCTAATTAACACGACTTTAACCGTTAAATTCTAATTCACTCAAATTATGACACTTCCTGTCAATATGATTTTCCACGCATCCATATCGGTATTCTTTAAACTAATGGTGGCTAAAGTTTGGTCAATGCTATATTCCGAATGTTGAAGTGTTTGCGGGTACTTGATGGTATATTTTCTTAAATAATATATCACACACTAAGTTTTTTTCTTTCAAAATGGAGACATAGCTCTGGCCTCTACATCGACCGATCATGCATGCGACCTCGATAAAATGTCAAACCAGGTTTGATGTAATTGAAACTGAATTGTGCCCCATCTGTTAAAAACACATATGGTGTTTGGACAATCATTTGACCAACAATGACACTATGAGTCCATATGTTTTATGATATACATTATATTCATATTCAAAAGTTCTTTCTGATGGTTAGAATTTTTCGTCACATAAGGTTTACACTAGTTGTGTGAACTTTGGTCAAAATATTATCCTAACACGACAAAATAAGCCGTGTACTCCCTCCGTCCTAAAAAGGATGTGTCAAGTTTGTCTAAACTTGAATGTATCTAGACACTCTTTAGTATATAGATACATCCAAATTCAAACAAACTTGAGACATCCTTTTTAGGACAGAGGGAGTAGCTTATTTTTTACTAGAACATGCCAAGTAGTTTGGAATAATGGAGTATAACTTAAAAGCGCTCTGGATCTCGCAGATGTTTTTTACGAGTACAAGGGTGAAGATGGGAGCTTTATAATTGATGTAGCCAATGAACCGAGGGGATTGTTGAGTTTATACAACGCAGCTCATCTTCTTATTCATGGTGAGACGACACTTGAAGAAGCTATGGCATTTGCACGTCAACATCTTGAATCAATGAGTGGTAGTCTGAAGTCCCCACTAGCTAAGCAAGTCAAGCGTGCCCTTCACAGAGCACTACCAAGGTCTTGCAGGAGGATAGAAACATTGCGATATATCCCCGAGTACGAACAAGAGGAAGGACCTAATGTAATTTTACTGGAACTAGCAAAACTGGATTTTAACCTCCTACAGCATGTGTACTTGAAGGAGCTCAAATATACTACCAAGTATGTTATTCTTCACCCCCTTTATAGCCACATGGAAATTAAGATCAAACTTTATAATTCCCTGGTTATAGGAGTACCAATTTTTAAATATATGCTAAATAACGAAATCAGAGATGTAGTTAATGATTTCTATATTTTTTATCTCTACAATCTACTTATAATATGATTCAAAAGTGGATTGGGTGTCCTTATGCAATGTCCACATGGTAGGATGAATAAACACATTGTGACATAAAGTACATTGCGTTGCCATGTTTTCTTGTATTGGACATTGATCGTTCATACTTTCTCATGAATTGCATAATATAGGCATACCTAAGTACTAGTTTAATTAATTATTATTACTTTTCGCAGGTGGTGGAAACATTTTTCTGGGATACACCGAGCTAAGCTTCATTCGTGATCGTTTGGTCGAGAGCTACACTTGGGCTTATGTGTTGTACTATGAGAGAGCTTCAGAGCTCCCCCGAAGTATCCTTACCAAGATGATTGTATTAATTACAACATTAGATGACATATATGATATTCGTGTCACCATAGAGGAATGTCGGGAGCTACATGAAGCGATACAAAGGTTTGTATTTATGTTTATATAAGTTAATCAAGAAATACAAATCTAATATATATGCTACTATTATATAGGGCACATGTTTCTCCAAAAAAAAAGTCATTCGCGACCTATCTTGTGGAGTTAAGTTGTAACCACTAATTGCCATGATACATTCTCATTTGGGTATATTGACACAAAAAGTAACATAGGAACCTCTTGTAGTCAAGGCAATCTTGATCATGTTTAGACACAATAGACAATCAGATATGTCTTCATGCATGCAATTTCTAGTACTTATTGTGGAATAACATGCATACAACTTTGTAAACTTGAAGCACCTTCCTTTTTTTGAACGTAAAACTGAAGCATCTCCCTTTTTGTGAATGTAAACTTAAGCATCCTATCTCACTGCTTATGTCAACTTCCTTGTAGTTGGGATGAGAGTGCTACTTCTCTTCTGCCAGAGTACTTAAAAAAATTGTTCATGAAGTTGTTGAGGACATTCAAGGACATTGAGGATGAAATTCCGATCAACATGAACTACGATATTGCCCACCTCGAGAAATCGGTAATTACTTTTGATGTGAAAAAATTAACATATGGCTGAAAAATTTGCTCGTAACCAGTGTAGCTTTGCTCCAAAGGATCTGTTAAATGCATTTTAATTACCAAGATCTCGTAGTTGGGATATACAATGGAAAAGTTTGACACTTGTGTAAGGGTATTAGGTCCCACCCATCTCTCCCCGTGTGCTGTACCTTGTGTTGTATTGAATTACATGATGGGTTCATCATATAAAAAAATGCAACTAGCGGTACATTCTTGCATGTGGAATTGCCTTTTACTCACTCAGTTCCAAAATGCAAGGTAAAATTTATTTTGGACGGTGTAATATATGCACGACTTTGACCAATAATATATAGCAAATATGAATTATCCTTCTATAGATTGTATTGTTATATGTAGTTCTACGTACTAATTTGCACACATGTTATAAGTGAAACTACAATCAAATTAAAGTTATGTGTGTTGTCCAGAAAATGTCAAGCGCGCTTTTTATTTTTTTATGGAGAGAGTATCTTCTATGGAAACATCTAAATGACCTATGGTAATTTTTAAGGACATTGAGGATGAAATTCCGATCAACATGAACTACGATATTGCCCACCTCAAGAAATCGGTAATTACTTTTGATGTGAAAAAATTAACATATGGCTGAAAAATTTGCTCGTAACCAGTGTAGCTTTGCTCCAAAGGATCTGTTAAATGCATTTTAATTACCAAGATCTCGTAGTTGGGAACTTTAGTTTTATACAATGGAAAAGTTTGACACTTGTGTAAGGGTATTAGGTCCCACCCATCTCTCCTCATGTGCTGTGCCTTGTGTTGTATTGAATTACATGATGGGTTCATCATATAAAAAAAATACAACTAGCGGTACATTCTTGCATGTGGAATTGCCTTTTACTCACTCAGTTCCAAAATGCAAGGTAAAATTTATTTTGGACGGTGTAATATATGCACGACTTTGACCAATAATATATAGCAAATATGAATTATCCTTCTATAGATTGTATTGTTATATGTAGTTCTACGTACTAATTTGCACACATATTATAAGTGAAACTACAGTCAAATTAAAGTTATGTGTGGTGTCCAGAAAATGTCAAGCGCGCTTTTTATTTCTTTTATGGAGAGAGTATCTTCTATGGAAACATCTAAATGACCTATGGTAATTTTTATATTGATATTAAATATATGCACACAATAAATTAAGAGAATATAAAACCTACAACACTAGTGCAGAATGAGCAACCACTGGCGTGGCAGAACACTAATACGCCACCAGTAGTAATCATTTAGTAGAAGGCGTGGCTATATGTAAAATACATATTTTGAATATACTAGTGATACATGAGGGAGCTCCCATTCCACTAACGGTGCAACCCACCCATCTTGAGAGAGAGAGAGAGAGCGAGCCACCACGTACGGTTAAGTGTTGGATTAGGGGTTGGGACAGTAAACCTATACATAGTTTAGGTGGAAGGGATAACACAGGTTAAATAGTCCCCGGTCAATGACATGTTGGGCATGAGTAGGCCATTCCTAGATGATTTAGTTTCTAGTACTCTCTCCGTTTTAAAATATAAGATGTTTTAGGTTTGTGAAGAAAATGAATCTAGACTTCTTTTAGTGTATAGATTCATTTCAAAATTGAGTAAACCTACATACTAAAACAAGTCTAGATTCATTTTCTTCATAAACCTAAAACATCTTATATTTTGAAACGGAGGGAGTAGATGGTTACTCCCAAGAAACCATCTTGGATATATTAGAAACTATTACGTAGAAACTCTAGCTAAAATGCAATATTCGAAAAGGAACAATCTTTAATAACCTTCCCGGATGGGATCCTTTTATCATATATTTTCTAGTAGCGCTGACATGTAATGCTTTATCCTCTTCTATACATTAAGGACTGATTGTTGGTCAGATATGTAAAAAATCTCTCACATTAGGTTGTATGTAAACACATTTTTTTTAATTCTTATGTCTCGTCAATTTTGTTAGACAGGTTCGCACAAGTTCAATATGAAATAACTAATAAAATTACTTAAATTTAATATTTTCACTATTTTCCATGAGTGGTGTAGATCCAAAATCATGTGAGTGGTTACATGCAAGAAGCTGAATGGTCACATGAAAACTACAAGCCAAGCTTCAAAGATCAGGTGAATTTGACATGTCTAACGATAGGCGCTCCAACTGTATGCACAAGTATGATGGTTGGCATGGATGACCCAATAATTAAGCAAGCACTTGAGTGGACAGTTGACATTCCAGATGTGGTCATCGCAGCTGGAAAGGTTGTTCGTTTAATGAATGATATTGCAGCATTTGAGGTATATATGCATCAACCTTTCGAGAGTAAATCAAGCATGCATGTTACCAAAAATGTCTTCCCGCTTCACAATATAAGAGGCATGTACATCTTACTAGTAATTATAATACCAAAATAGTTAAGTCTAACCAAAAAATTATACATCGGCTCCATTTCAATCATTTGATCTATGACACCACTTAGGTGCCCGTCACTTCATTTAAACTATAAATGTTAATACTAAGAACCGACATGTTATATGTATGCACTGGAATGAACAAAGTAATTTAGTGTTCTACTATCATTGTCCATCTATTTCCAAATAATTTTTCTTACATATTTATATATCAATATGTACACTAACCAGATGCCACACATATAGCGTCGAAAATGCAAAGGGGACGCGGCAAGCTCTGTTGAGTGTTACATAAACGAGCATAATGTAACTGGAGAGGTGGCCATTGCGAGGATTGAGATGCTGTTAGAACATCAATGGAGGATACTGAACCAAGCTCGCTTTGAAAACCATGATCTACTCCCAGCACTACAACGGATTATTGGTCTAGCCCTTAGTGCAACATTTTTCTATGATAACAAAAACGATGTGTACACGCTTAGCACACATCTTCAGAAGACTATTCGGAGCCTCTTCGTGAAGCCGATTTAGATATGTATATGTCAGTTGAACTATCCAACTGTCTTGTTGGTATCTTTGAAGTCTTAGGAAGGGCCCTCAAGATTATTCCTCTTCCACTTTCACTCTTGCCTTAAAGTTCAGTAGAAAATGCTCCAGAAATATCATTCTTATAAAATATACTGGTCCTATGAAGCATGCATTGCAAATTGTCCTATGAAGCATGCATTGCAAATTGTTGAACTTCCAAAGTAAAGCAAAAGGAAAGTTTTAAGAAGATCGACCATAATAAAGAACCTGAACAGAAAACAATTTTATGTCTTCGTAGCTTTCAAAAAGATAATTATTGATAGATTATAATGAGTCATAACCAACTTGATTATAACAATAAAGAAACACGAGGCATTTCTTGTTATTATCTATTAAGGGGACATCAGTTGGTGGCTTGGTGCAGTAAATGAAACGTACCTAGCTAATGTAGATCATCTACTTTTAGTCCGAGCCGATGAATTGCTGTCAGTCCGACTCTTCTATTTGAGGCCATCTCTTCTTTATAATGGTCTCAAAATCTTTAGTCTTCTTTTGACTTGTTTCGCCGCATGCCCAATGCTCTCACCATCATGCACAATGTTTTCTCTTTGAATATCTTTATCACATCTTCACCAAATTCACTGCTAAAGCAGTATATATCGAACAACTTGCTTAGGAGCTCTTCCCTCATGTAATTATGCTCTTCCATTCTCAAGTCCGTGCACGTGATCTTCATACTTTGACGAACGATGAGGCCTCAAATGGGCCTATAGAATAATGCAACAATTACTGGATTGACTGGAATACCTCGTTCATCGACTCATGTGACCATAGGCCACTTATCCACGGTTAGCCGCGTTTGCATGTCTGGGAAGTCAACATAGGATAGCTTGTCTACATAAGAGCTCTTGAGAGCAAATAGAGAGTCTCCATATGACTCATAACTCTCCTCATGGTCAACAAAAGCATGTGTATGGGAGAAAGATGTGTCATGAAACTAGTTACCGAAATGAAATTATTAGAAGTGTCTTACCTACTAAAAACAATTGAAGTACTGCAAAATACTTGATAACATGAGAGTAGAAGTATATAAATGACTATCTAACGTACTAAATGACCCGCAGGCGTATCCTTTAACGGATGAGCTGTTACTCCATGAGGGCAAGCTAAACGGAATATGCCCGAGAGGCAATAATAAAATGGTCATTATCTTATTTAATGTTTATGATAGATTTTTATTTCTCATGCTATAATTGTATTAACCAAAAACATTGATACATGTGTGTCTAACAAACAAACAAGAGTTCTTAATAATGCCTCTCATTTAACTAGCTCGTTGATTAACCGATGATCAAGGTTTCCTGATCATAAATATTGGATATTGTTAATGACGAGATCTTGTCATTAGGAGAATGATGTGATGAACGTACACCCAAAAAAAGTATAGCAATATGATCAAGTCATTAAGTTTACATTGTTGTATCAAACACATACGAAGTAACCCTAATCCTCAGACCATGAGATCATGTCAATCACTAACTTCGGAGGAGTGCTTAGATGGAATCAAACATCACACCATAACAGGGTGACTATAATAGTGTCATGGATCAAGATTAGGATTTTTTCATCCAGATGACAGAGAGATATACTCTGGTCCCTCTCGGTGATATCACATCGACATAGCTTGCAAGCATCGTGACTAGTTCACAAGGATATCACATCACGGAACGAGTAAAGAGTACTTGTCGGTAACAAGATCCAACTAGTTATGGTTGATACCGATAACCGGATCCCGGACAAGTAAAATATCGCGAGACAAAAAAAATTAGTTACAACGCTAATGGTTTACACGATCACAAGATTCATGGTTGAATATGTGGGAGTTATTATGAATGTCTAGGTCCCGCTGTTGACTATTGATCGGTGAGGTGTCTCGATCATGTCTGTATTATTCACGAACCGTAGGATAACACACTTAAGGCTCATCGATACATTTGAGTAGATAATGTATGTTGAAGAAAAGTTTAGCAAGCATCGAAATTGTTTTAAGAAACACCGAAATTGTTTCGGGTGGAATAAACCAAGAGGGTTGTTCGACGCTTTTTTGTGCGCAGCTAGCAAACTGATCATATATGGCAAGTGATGAACTCAAGTTAAAACTAGCTGCGTATGTGCCGGTAGGAAGTTGATCATCCAATCGATCAATTAATTTCGTGGATAACCAAGAGGATAACGTTGTACAAGACACAGACAATACTCTGGTGTTGTACGTGTACTCCGGCTAGCCGACTTGATCGATTTGCCTCAACTAAACACGACACGTCTGTAGGCTGCAGCGTGAGGCTTGATCGACTTGCCAAGTGAGGCTGCAGTGTGCCGGTCAACGGGATCGACTTGCCTCAACTAAACAGATATTTTTGGGCTAGCTAGCTTGAGCAATCCTTTGAGGTGATAATTAAGTAAGGATCACAGTCAGACAGACGCGATTCTGCATGAGAATTAGCGCGTGCAGATGTGAAGATAAGCATCGCGGCCACAACTCTCGAAAGATAAGCACATATGGCATAAATATGTATCAAAAGCCAATATCTGCGACACACAACAACAATATTGCATGCATAAAACAATAGAATCAGGTCCGATCTAACCCTCGGCCTGAATCCAAATCGAGAGGACAATCTGGTAAAGCTGTGAAGAAGGAGGCGGCTACCGCGCGCGGTCACTTTCCTTTCCAATGGGACGAGGAGACATGTCTCAGATCTGGGCAGGGCGGACCAAGTGGCTGGTAGCCTGTGACGTCGGCCTAGCTCTCTATGTCCATGGAGGCCAACCCAGGGCCAGCGGATGATGTTTAAGCTCAATGGCGCTCTCGCTTGCTAAACCAGAAAGTTTCTTTTGCTCATTATTGAGCCTCCCTGGCTTTGTGATTTGCTGTAATGAGGAAGCCAACTATCAGAACAACTATATAATGTTGCCCAGGTGTATTCATAGGCGGATCCATAGGGTGGTGCTTGGACCGCTTCCTCTGTCCTGAAAAGAATGTCACAAATTTGACTAAATTTAAATTAAACTTGGTATATTTTAGTGTATAGATTTATTCAATTTTTGACAAATCTAAGACATACTTTTTTTGGAATGGAGAGAGTAGAAAAAAGGCCATTTCCAAAGGACGAGCAGCGAGTCTTTCCCAGAAAAAAAACATGAACTGACCTCCTTTGTTCAGTCTTTCGTTTCATGACTTCCTCAATTCGATATTAGACACCACCGCACATTGCCCAAAATGGCCTCCTTCGTCCAGTCGTTCGCTTCGTGCCTTCCTTCGTTCGATATGGAAACCACCGCCTATCGCCCGAGCCCGGTGCCTCGCCGTCGCCCCACCTCGCCGACTCCCAGCAACCAGCGCAACTCCTCCCTACTGCTCCTCCAATCCCCCCTCCCCCTTGGGATGGCACCCACCGGGTTCGGGACGGGTTTGCCCCACACCCCATACCCCCACCCGAGAACCCGTCGTCGGGTTTAGATCTTCACCATACCTGCCACCTGCCAGGTACCAGAGACCCGATGGTACCCACTCATTTCCATGCCATTTGCCTTGTTGGGCGCTGGCCGTCAGCAGAGGGAGAGCGTCGCTGCAAGATGGGGGCAGCTACACAATGGGTGGTGGCGCAAGATGGATAGGGAAGTGACGAGGGAGCAGGGGACTGCGGACCTAGACCCGCCTTGCTTTAGTTGTGTTGAAAAATTGAAGGTGGACCACCCTGCGTCCAAATTCTGGATCCACCAATGGGTGTATTCCCTGGAAATTTCGAGATGAAAAGTAAAGACAAACAAGGAGTTGGAGCCAGATGCACATGCAGTCCCATTTATTTAAGATAGGATGTTGGTCAACAACAGTTGAGAGCTCCTTATCCTGCAATCATCAAATATTTACTGTGCCATGGAAAAAGTTCAAAGTTGTGACAGAAGGCCAAAAGGAAGCACCGAGACAGAAAGTCTGATAACACAGAATGCATGAGGTCATCGGTATTGGTTGCACTGGCGTCTACAATGCTAATGAGGCAATGAAAGACAAACATCAGCTAATAATTTCATACTGTACTTAATTTTAATTTATCAGAGGCAGTTCCACATGGGAAGCGTGATAAAGCTTCAAAAAAAAGAGAAAAAAAGAAGGAAAGATAGTGGTTGTTTGGTTTCCAGCCACAATTTCCACGGCTGTTATTCTTTTGAGCTTAAGCAGCCTGGGACCTCAAAGCTGCCCCCAGAAGCCAAAGAGAAGTGACCCTGAATCTTCTCCAGTACGCAGCGCTTTGAAACTCAAACTCAAACAAATAGTCTGCTTTGGAATCATAATCACTGTATAGAGGCCTTTCTCTTGATTATTTGCCACAAGAGAATACCGTTTTTCAACATGGCCCTATGACCGCAACAGCAACAGCAAAAGCAAATCAACAGAGAAATAAAGGCCTCTAGCGGGCTGCAGTCTACATATTTCCCAGAATAACGGGTAGGAGCCAACATCACAAATTATGTAGTCTTACAAAAGGATGGACAAGAGCTAGCTTCAAGAGGTGAACAAAGGATCAGTCAAGCATGGCAAAATGACTGCATTAGATGCCAGATGGTCAGTGTCACTGTCAGGTTCATGATTTCTTCTTCATGTTCCTCCATTTTACTCTCAGGTCACTTGGGAGGCGCGTCTTGTGAAACACATCCCTGCCATATTCTAGAATTTGAACCCAGGGAATCGGCCCGTCATCCTTTCCGGTGAATTTTAACATTGCATCCTGAATCAGAATAGCAAATAGAACACAAGCAAGAACACGACTACATACACATTAGTAATCAGGAAAATGTAGCAAAAGATAGTGCAAGGTTTCATCATGGTATGCTTATGCTTACCCTTAGACCTTGTTCTTCTTCTTCTGTCCAACAGAGCTTTGGGCGCCTTCCAACTGGTCCAACAGGATTAGAGCTGGAAGACAGATATGGGTCAGTTTTTGTAATTACAAAAGCAAAACACCATTATAAATGGTACAGTTCCAAATACAGAAAACTTCACATAACTGGAACATACAAAATCGGATTCTATGCTAAGAAACACTAGTAACCTAAAAGAAATATGGGGAAAATACCCATTTCATCTTCCCTTTTAGTATTTGCCAATTATTCAAACCTATGTAGTACTCAACCATATTCAGTTAACTACAATCTAACATCACTATCACAAAAAAATAACTTTATTCTAACCATGAGTTTTCAAAAGCTCTTGTGAATTGAAATTATTCATGAATAAAAAGGGTGACTCATAGTTGCCAAGTATCCGGGATAGTGGAAACGAGGGACGGGAACAAGGATCGCTCGGTCGCCAAAACAGGAAACGGTAGGGGTATACATCAGTCGAATGGCCGATCGATAGCAGGGACGCGGGGTCGATGACCCCGGAACGATAGGTTGGGTTCAGGGAAATATCTGCGCTCGTTACCGTTGCCCGCCACCTGATGCTCCGACAGCCATCGCCAGCTCGCCGGATTCCAGCCGTCCCCCTGATCTGCATGCCGGCTGCCGTCCCCAACCTCCTCCGATTGGATTGCTCCTGCAGGTCATGCTTAACTACCTCGATTGATTCGTGTTCCACTGTCACTAGGTGAGCTAGGCTGCATGCGCTGTTGTTGGGCTATGTTGCCCGCGTGTGAGCTGCTATTCGGCTATGCTGCTAGCTCTTTGGGCTCTCGGGCTGATTCTGTCCTTCCGCTGCACTAAAAAAGTGTCATGTCATCGTACCGCACGTCTCTCTTCTTCACTCTTCGGTGATTTTTGCCAGTGTCCGTTTCGACTATGTCTTGCAAGTAGACCTGTCAGTGGTGCTTAGTGCTCTGGTTTTCCCTCTGTGTCCACCAAGTCAATTGTTCTCTTGTGTTTCTCTTGTCATGCGAGTCCACTCTACCTTTATCGTTAGCGTGTTTTTCCTGTCCTCTTTTGGCCTCCTTTTGCACTGCTGGTTGATCTATGCCCTTTGGCTTGCCGTCTACCTTCTTTCGCCGACGATTTTCTTTGGGCTATGATCTGGTTAGCAAAGCTTGATTCTTTTGATGTGGTGTGTCTTTCTTTGATGCGCCGTCTGTCGCATTGTCATTGATCTACGCTGATTCTTTTGCCTATTGAGCTTCTACAGATGTTGGCTTCTTGTTCTATGATCTTTTGTGACATGCTGTTCTTCTGACCGTCTTTCAGTCTGTGTCGATCTCTTCTTCAATGGACTGTGCCTTGACTTAACAGGTTTTGAAGTCTCTTCATGCTACGACAACACTTTCAAGACGCGGATTTTGGATTATCATTTTTTTTCTAGTTTTCACTCCTTCAAATGCATAGGCTTTGCATTTGGTGGTGGGTAAGGAGTATTAGTATTACTCTAGGAGTCCATATTTGTCTAGATTTACCTTCTCCTACCCCAAGTCAGATGTACTGTATAAAGTGGCCTTTGGCACCTGGTAATACAAGTTGCTATTTGTCTAACACTATGTATGGTGCTGAACTAAGAACTTCGAACAATAGAAACACATTGAACTCAGTAGGTCCAATCCCACAAGCATCCACCTTAGAACTTTATTTATCACAAGTCTAAATAAGGATGTTCAATGTCATTTAATTCTGAGTTAACCAATCTCACGGTCATTTTTAATTACCCAAATAATACAATCAGGATAAGAAGTGCTTGTAACACTTACTAACGCTTGGGTGGATATGCATAGTTCCGTTTCCTTGATGGTGAAGGCATGTGCTCATCCTGGCACCCCAATGCTTTTTTAGAATTATTTGATATCACTGTCTTCTTTTGTTGCAATCCTGCTTTGTGGTGTCTCATGGTTCGCCAAGGGGGTGATGACCGCTTGCCAGAGTCATTTGAAGATGAAGCTTCTATTTCATCGGAATTTTCACACTCGTGAGAATTTATACGACAGTCATGTTTGTCAGGCTCAACATTCTGACTAGTAACAGGACTGCATCTATTCTGAGATGAATGTTGTGCTTCATACAATGAATTGCCATTGCCATCTTCACGGGCTTCTGCATTTTCCACAGGTTGCCCATGCTTGCCATTTCCATCTTCACAGGTTTCTGAATTTTCCACAGGTTGCCCATGCTTGCCATTGCCATCTTCAGAGTCTTCTGCAACGTGAACTTGTCTTCTTTTATAGCGGAGTACACAATCTTTATTGGTTGCAACACCAGAGTTCAGAACAAAACACGCCTTTTCAGTGATTACCTCCTCAGTACAAGTATCAGTTGTAGCATTTGTTTTCTGCTGACCAGATTCTAGATCTTTATGAGAAAGGTTATAAGCACCAGACTGATGGTTACCTTGTCTTACGGATGTATTACACCCGTTCAACTGATCCTCTTCAGGACACGCATCATTTGTATCATTTTTTCTTTGCTTCTTCCTCTGCTGACAAGGTTCTTCATCCTTATGAGAAAGGTTATCTGCTTCAGGCTGATCGTTATCTTGCCTTTTTGACGCATTACACCCATTCAACTGATTCTCCTCAGGACAAGCATCACTTGTGTCGTTTGTTCTCTGCTTCTTCCTCAGCTGACCAGGTTCTTCATCCCTATGAGAAAGGCTATCTGCTTCAGACTGATTGTTACCTTGCCTATTGGATGTATTACACTCATTCAAGTGATACTTGCTGCTGGTGGCTGCTGGTTGTTTTCCAGGAGACTGTTCATTATGTTGCTTTGCAAATTGCTTTGTGCCAAGGAAAGCACATAGGTTCTTCCTAGCTTCCGAATATGCTGTTTTAGCTTTTTGATATGCTTCAGTAGCTTTAGTATAGAAACATACAGGGCAATATAACTGTCCGGAGACATCAAATGTCACTAATGAACCAAAGCAGCTCTCATGAGCAGCTAACAAACAGGTGCCACATTTCAGCAACTGGCCATCTTTCCCACATTTGATGCACAAATCTTGTTCTGTAAAGCCCTCGATGGAACCATTGGCATCCTTATCCTGAGTAGAGGATGGCATATTGGTCATCAATGATAGAAGACAAGCAGCTGCAAAGTCACTGGAACTGTCATCAGAGCAATGCACATTTGATGTTTCCACCACAGCATTTCCCATGATTTTCTTGTTTGCAGCTCGCTTGGTTCCTTCTTTATTTCCATCCTGAGGCGAATTTAGAACAGATCTGTCAGCCATATTCTTTTCTGTATTCTTTTCGGATAAGGAATCGACTTCTGAACTTTTATTATGTAAAGCCACATTGCAGCAAGGAGAATATATAGCAGTCTGATCACCACACGACGTATTCTTCAAGATATTACCATCATCCTGTAGTGCTGGATTAGCTTTGTCAGCAGAACTGACTTCTAAATTAGCCTTATCACCATTCCTCTGTTTAAATATTTGAGAATGCTCTGTAACATCCTCTTGTGGATGCTCGGTTTCAGATTTATCTTCTTGAACAGCCGCATAGCTTACAAAAGGTACAGCGCCTGCAGTTTGTAGACTCGGTTCATTATGACCAGGATCCTCATCCACTAGCTGAATCCTAGCACCACCCTCATCCAGATCTTGACTTGTTTTCTCACAATGGTCAGGTTGCGGTGAATTCCTAGTTTTCCTGCCAAATGGTTGTGCAATCATGTCTGTATCATCTGCAACAACAAACTCATGCAAGTGGCTTTTTTCGGATGTATATATCGGTAGAGCATCAGTGCTTCTGTCCGAATCTAGAGCCACTGTAGACTGCATGGTCGATCCTCGATGGCTCAGATCTTTTGATGACTGAATGTTGGTGCCACCATCATGTGGTCTCTCTCCATCTCTTGTGTCAGTTTCACTGACAAAAACTGTTAAGTTCTCTCGCTGAAGATCAGAACTATCTCTAGGGTGCCCATGCTTTTCTGTGTTTACATGATCATGGCTGATAATGCAGAATGACTGGTCATTGACATTGTTCTTGCCACTCTTCTCCACTGGGGACGGTGGGACGATAGATGTGATGTCTGGGTTCACTTCTCTAAGCTGAACATAAAACAAACAGTTTAAAGATATATAAAGAGGACTAATTTTTTATTTTAAGTTTGATTATAATTTTTTTGGCATACCAACTCAAATGAAGTTACTGGTAAAGTTGGTATCTTCATACATATAAACTTTTGAATATCCTCACTAAAACATTGAAGCATATCTTTCGCCAAGCTTCCTGGACTACAAACCTGCAAATGTTGCATTCATGTAAAGCAAACCTCAAAAAGATCTGGCCATTAAATAAATTGTACTCCCTCCGATCCATAATAAGTGTCGCTCATTTTGTACTAAGCTAGTAAAAACTTTGTACTAGATGAGCGACACTTATTATGGATCCGCGGGAGTACCATTTATTACATTCTGCAAATTGAACAGACCAGAATGTATGATGATTGTTTCGTCAAGTTACGATCTTAATTACTCCCTCCGACCCATATTAGTTGACTTGGATTTATCTAGATTTGGATGAATCTAGACACTATTTAGTATATAGGTTCATCCAAATTTTGACAAATCCAAGTCAACTAATATGGGTCGGAGGGAGTACATGAAAAGCACCAAAAAGTGAAACCATCAGAAACATGCATAATTATGTGGTGCATTGGTGCGACATCTGACATGGCATCACAGCTCCTTGCACAAATTGAAGATCCATACAGGTGTGGAGTGATACTGTTATGATCAGTGGGGGCATCGTAAACATACAACTTGCTAGAATATCTTTTGCTAAGGTAATGTCTGCTGGCAGGACTTGAGACACAATCTCCAAGGGATATCATGTTTCATATCACAAGAATACACTGGCTCAACTAATAACATCGTCTAGCCTAGCGACAGCGGTGAACTACAAAATTTGGATCAGTGAACAACTCATTAAGTAAAAACATAAAATTTCCACAGAGAACACGAAATATTAAAAGGTGCCTCCTTGATTTCATGGTCACAAAAGCCCACTACTAATTGACGAACAATGGATTTCCTGTCAGAATTTAGAATGTCGCTATCAATTTTCAGTCCTTAATAAACGTATGTTGTTACATACAACAAACAATATGCAAAATCTTCTCTTGTTGCTACTGTCGTGTCTGAATCAGAGAAAACATAAGTCTACCACCAATGAAGAAATACAAAATTAAATAATGAGAAGCATCCATGGGATCAATTGTTGTATACTGGAACCTGTCATCTCCAACTTTTAACCGCAATGGATACACTTAGGCCATTGGAAGAATCAAGCCTGAAAGAGAGTATGATTTGCATTCTTAAAGAAAGGAATCAAGATTATAATTTCTAATTCTGTTTGCATCATGATCTGGACAAGATTTAATATAGCTAGCACATTTCTGCAGAGCAAATGCAGGAATGGTATGTTCTTTATTGCACTGTCTACCTTTCATTTTCTTCTTACAGGAACATGACTGTGTGTATGCTTCACACACAGTATCAAGATGGAATTACAGACACATGGTTGGAAAGTGTATTATTCTTATGAGATCATATGAACAAGGTATAATCCATTTGAATGCATTCAGCTTACTACAACCTTTGAATATCCCAGAACAAACTTCCAATCTTCTTTCTTGATTAGAGGGATATATCTAGTTAGCGCTGTAAATATGAATTCAATCTCTATTGCGAAATGCAAATTGTACAAACTTCCCAAATATACTTTCTATGTTTTCTTTCAACTCATCATGACAAATGATAATGTTCGGCAAGAGGATCTTGCAATTTGGATACTCCATCCAAAATCCATGACCTGTCAGTATGAATGGAACTTCCATCCTCAAAACCCTCACCTCCAAGTTTAAATGTGCTGTGCGTATTCTAGAAAAATATTAAGCACATCATTTTAGTGACCCACTCATGATTCTACAAAATACTAATTACTAACCATCAAAACCAGTAAACCTATAGGTTACAGCAAAAAACCCGGCATGGGAGCAAAACAGGTACTGATGACTACCTACATTACTGTCCCAGAAATGTTTGCAAAAACATGCTATACTTTCCTAACTTAAGTAACTCTAGTGCACGGATATTATTTCAGAGGTAAATCTGAAGTTCTGAACAGACAGAATGGACGTGGTAACAAAGGGACTACATACCTGTCCAATTAGATCAAGCAGCACTTCCTTGCAAGAGCGGGTGGCATCAACCCTAAGCATCTCCCCCCCTGCCACCGCCACCCCCGCCGCAACCTCGCCCTCGGCGGAGACGGCAACGAGCTCCTGCAGGCATCGGAGCGCAACCCTCTCCCGTGTGTCCTCCGGTGCGCACGCGAGGGACTCCGGCGATGCGCCCACCAACGCTGCGGGGAACCAATAGCCGTAGGTGAGATAATGTAACCGTGGAGGCGGACGGAATAAGCAAAGGATGGATTACGGTATAATACTACCTCTGACGACGGAGAAGTCGAGGGTCTCGTCGCCGACGAGGGCGTCGGCAACCCAGTGGGCGGCGAAGGGGGCAGCGGAGGGGGGCGGCATTGAGAGGCTCCGTGGAGTTCGAGGAATGCAAAAAATGCTCGGGGCGCAGACTTTTCTGCGGCGGCTTCGAGGTCAGGCAGTCGGGCGGGCTGGAGGTTCGTCGGCCGAAGCTGGCGGCGGGGTATGCGGAGCGGCGGCGGGGTTGTGGGTCCGGACGGCGTGACGGGGACGGGGTCTGCGGCGCCGCGGGCGGTCGCGACACGCGAGCGGAGAAACTCAGGGCCTGTTTGTTTGATTTTTCCCCACTTCCGGGGAAGAAAATAAGAGTGTTTGGTTTCATGGGTAGAAAAAATAAGGGTGTTTAGTTTTGCGTGATGGATGACATCTTTGCATCGTCAAAATTTTAAAGCGTCTTTTAGCCTGGTCTTGGAGCAACGCTGAAATCGAGCGTTTTCACAAAGCCAAGTTCTTCTCGCGCTCGCGGGAAAAAAGCTGCACGCGCTCGTGTAAGGGAGGGATGGCGGGAGCTCGCAAAATCCGGCGAGAGAAATTGGGATTACCGCACGTCGATACGCCGCAGCTATTTGCACCGCTCCTCCGTCGGCTCCAAAATTCCTGCCTCCATTTCCCCCAATTTCGAGCTCTTCCTCCAAATCCTCTTCCTCACCGATGAGCAGGTAAGGGGTGCCTCCTAATCCAGTGGGTCTAACTCATCTCCAGCAAGTCTTCCTCCTCGGCTATGTCGGACATGTCATCCTCGTCAAGCGAGATTGAGATCGTGGTAAGAAACACCTAACCCTAGCTCTCGCAGCTTAGATCTATTGACATGTTCTATCTCATAGTTCTAAGTTATGAGCTGGTGTTCTAGATCTGGGCCTGAGCATGTTGTCCTGTGAGGATTGACATGTGTTGTAGGCATGATTAGTGTTATAAGTATAGTTCTTCTCACAGAACTAAACACATTATTAACCCTGATGTCGTAGGAGAAGGTTGCGTCCCCTGATCTGTCCACAACCTCTGTGTTGCCTCTGCGTTATGTGTCGATGCCTGATGCGGTGGCCATGAGGAAGTTGGCCATGTCATAGCCAACATCTCTGTCCACCTTCATCCTGAATCGGGTCATCTAGTTGATCGAGAAAAGGGGTTCAGTAGTGCGGGGATTCAGATAGGTGGACATGCGCCTGATTGCAGAGGATGTCTTCAAATTCTGTGGCCGGATAGTCACTGCGAACCAAGTGTACAACCACATGAGGCACCGGAGAGTGCGTTGGATTCAGGTGTTGAGGATCAAGAGGCTTGAGAACGTGCGCTGGGTTGAGAAGACCTCTGCATCATGATGGATGATGATGATTACTATGTGCACATCAAGGTATGATATATTTGCACTTGCATTAGTATTTGTAGTGCTCACATATGAACTAACTGTGATTCTTATGTCGGCAGCCATCGAACACCGAGTTGATCAACAAGCTCATTGACAGCTATGCTTAGATGAAGATCATCTACAGTCCTCGCATTCCCGTTGCGCCCGTCTTTGTGACCGCGATACACCGTGCTCTTACCCACCTGATGGAGCACATCGGACAAGCGACCAGGTATCTTGCCATGACCCCTGAGCGCAGGTTGAACTGGTTCACGGCCTTCCTGAACAAGCACTACCTCTGAGCAGAGGACTGAGTTGTTCGAGGAGGTGCTAATAGTGGTGTTGATGATGATGGATGTGATGTGATGTGTATTTTGGAGTAGCTAGGCTGATGAACTATGGTTGCGGTGACCCCTGAATTTTGGTTTATATATTTTGAGAGGTGGTATTCAGTTATAACCCCTCCGTATGTGATGAACTAGTGCTGCATCACGGGCAGTTGTTCATGAACTTGTGCTGTAGCACACACGCCATGACTTATTGTATCGAACCTGTGTTAATATAAGCTAGTAGTTCTCTGAATTTCATTTTTCTAAACTTTGTTTTCTTCCTTGATGATGTTGGATAAACTCACCATACTAGCCAGAAGGTAAGGCTAGCAGGGACAATGCAGCTAGTCAAACAAATACCAATTTCCTGAAATACTAGAATGCATGGAACCAAATGATTGGGGCTTGACTTCTCAACCCCTAGGGAAATGAGAATACATGGAACAAAACGAATAGCCCTTTTGGCACGAGAGGTTGCATTGCTACGCGCAGCTTTCGTGGAGCCAATGATCTTCAGGTGCGAGTAAAATCCATGAGCAACCAAACACGCCCTCAGTGAAGCATCTGGTCGCCTTCGCTAAGGGGTTCCGGCCGAGCCTCGGAAAACTGTTCTACATGGGCTTCTCACTTTGCATCACGCAACAAGCTTGGAAGTCTTTTTGGCTGGGCTTGAGTGGCCCGCACCTCGATGGCGGCCAGGATTAGCATTCCTTTTTTCAATGACACAAGCCACACCTTTTTGTTAGCCACACTTCTGTTCTATGGCAATCCACACATTGCCCATAATATCATAACATTTAAATACTTGTGCCATTCTTAGCCTTGAACTAAGCAATCCCATAATCTGATACCACTTAAATGACATGGACAATGCACAGTTTGGGAGTTCCAGTGCTATTTACAACGACCTTAATACCCGATAAATATTTGAGTTATGACCCAAAACTCGTCATTTTCGTGTTTTCTAGCCGTTTTCATGAGCTATTGCCCATATTTTTGGTGTTCCATCGTGATTTCCATGGCCCATAAGACCTGATACAAGTTTAAGAGATATGACCAAAAACTCGTCGTTTTCGTGTTTTATGGCCATTTTCATGAGCTATTGTCCACTTTTTGTGGGTTCCAGGGCGATTTACAACGACTGTAAGATCCGATACATGTTTGAGAGACGTGACAAAAAAATCGTCATTTTCGCGTTTTATGACCATTTTCATTAGCTATTGCTCACTATTTTGGGGTTCCAGGGCGATTTACAATGACCGTAAGATCCGATACATATTTGAGAGATGTGACCAAAAACTCGTTGTTTTCACATTTATGGTCGTTATCAAGAGATTTTGTCCATGGTTTTGGGGTTCTAGGGCGACTTACAATGACCGTAAGACCCGATACATGTTTGAGAGTTATGACCAAAACCTCGTAGTTTTCGTGTTTTATGGCCGTTTTCATGAGTTATTGCCCATAGTTTTTGGATTCCAGGCGGATTTGCATGGCTCGTAAGACCCTTTGCATGTTTGATAAATATGACCAGAAACTCATCGTTTTCATGTTTTTTGGCCGTTCTCATGAGTTATTACCCATAGTTTGTGGGTTCTAGGCGGATTTGCATGGCCTGTAAGACCCGTTACATGTTTGAGAGATATGACTAAAAACTCGTAGTTTTCGCGTTTTATGGTTGTTTTCATGAGCTATTGCTCCATTATTTGGGGGTTCCAGGGTGATTTACAACGACTATAAGACCCGATACATGTTTGAGAGATATGACACAAAACACGTAGTTTTTGCGTTTTATGGTCGTTTTCATGAGCTATTGGCCACATTTTTTATGGTTCCAGGGCGACTTACAACAATCTAAGACCTGATACATGTTTGAGAGTTGTGACTAAAAACTCGTCGCTTTCATATTTCACATGAGTTATTGCCCATAGTTTTTGGGTCCCAGACGGATTTGCCCGGCTCATAACTCTTTACATGTTTGAGAGATATGACCAGAAACTCATCATTTTCATGTTCTATGGCTGTTTTTATGAGCTATTGCCCATAGTTTTATGGTTCCAGGGTGATTTACAATGACCTTAAGACCCGATACATGTTTGAGAGAAGTGACCAAAAACTTGTCATTTTCACGTTTTATGGCCGTTTGTATGAGCTATTGCCCAGAGTTTTATGGTTGAAGAGCGATTTACAACAACTGTAAGACCCGATAAATGTTTGAAAGTTATGACCAAAAACTCGCCATTTTCGTGTTTTATGGCCGTTTTCATGAGTTATTGCCCACAATTTATGGGTTCTAGGCGGATTTGCATGGCTCGTAAGACCCTTTACAAGTTTGAGAGATATAACTAAAAACTTGTCATTTTCGTGTTTTATGGCAAGTTTCATGAGCTATTACCCAAAGTTTTGGGGTTCTAGGGTGATTTACAACGACCTTAAGACCCGATACATGTTTGAGAGTTATGACCGAAAACTCATCATTTTCATGTTTTTTGGCGTTTTCATGAGCCATTGCCCACATTTTTGGCATTATATGGCGATTTGCATGGCCCAAAAGACCCGATATAAGTTTGAGAGATATGACCAAAGACTCGTCGTTTTCGTGTTTTATTGCCATTTTCATTAGCTTTTCTCCACTATTTTAGGGTTATAGGGTGATTTACAATAACCATAAGACCCGATACATATTTGAGAGATATGACCAAAAACTCGTTGTTTTCACGTTTTTATGGCCATTTTCATGAGCTATTGCTCACTATTTGGGGGTTCTAGGGAGATTTACAACAACCGTAAGACCCGGTACATGTTTGAGAGATGTGACCAAAAACTCGTCATTTTGGCGTTCTATGGCTGTTTTCATGAGATTTTGTCAACAATTTTGGGGTTCCAGGGCGACTTACAATAACCGTAAGACCCGACTTACAATTTTGGGGTTCCAGGGCAACTTACAATGACCGTAAGGCCAGGAAGCGCCCGAGACCTGAGGAGTGAAGTGCCTTTATCCCATCGGGTGCGAGGAGAACCAACTGGTCCTTGGTGAGAGCAAAAGTCGGGAGGTGAGTCAGTCTCGCGAGGCTTTCCTCCATCTTTTCCCTTTTCCTTTCCTGCTTCATCACCCCGTTGTTCTGATACATGCGTGAGAAGAAGAGGAGGAACAAAACGCCGAGGTCGGGCCCTGGAGGAACTTCAGATCATGCCGGGGGTAGCTCAGGTTCCCTTTTGGCTCGGGAGCGCCTCTCCTTGGGAGTCGTCAAGGCCCGCGGATCGCCGGTACACGCAGCCCCCAACCCAAAAGCCGGGGCGGTGTCTCCGCCTGTCGCATGGTCCCAGGAGCACTCTGAGGGATCTGCTCCACGTTCCCAGACGAGGAGAGGGACAGGGGGCTATTCCCCTGGAGGGGGTCAGCCCGACTCTGTGATTGTCGCTAGAGGTGGTGACACTCTGCTGCCTGAATATCTCGTGGGCGCACAAGGCATGACCCCATCACCTGTCCATGGTGACGGGGGGTCCTCATGAAGGGAGCCCCCGAGCTCTTGTGGGTGCGAGCCCGAGCATGCTTGCCCACAGTTTTGGGGTTCCCGGGCGATTTACAACGACCTTCAGACCCGATACATGTTTGAGAGTTATGACCCAAAACTCGTTGTTTTTGTGTTTTCTGGACGCTTTCATGAGCTATTGCCCACATTTTTGGCATTCCATGGCGATTTGCATGGCCTATTAGATCCGATACAAGTTTGAGAGATATGACCAAAACCTCATAATTTTCGTGTTTTATGGCCATTTTCATGAGCTATTGCCCACGGTTTTGTGGTTCCAGGGCGATTTACAACGATCATAAGACCTGATACATGTTTGAGAGATGTGACCAAAATCTCGTCATTTTAGCGTTTTATGGCCGGTTTCATGAGCCTTTACCCACAGTGTTGGGTTTCTAGGGCGACTTACAATAAGACGCGATACATGTTTGAGAGTTATGACCAAAATCTTGTCGTTTTCGTGTTTTATGGACGTTTTCATGAGCTATTGCCCTTAGTGTTGGGGTTTAATCACAATTTAAAACGACCATAAGACCCAATATATGTTTGAAAGTTATGACCAAAAACTCATCGATTTCATGTTTTATGGCCGACTTCATGAGCTATTGCCCACAGTATTGGGTTTCCTAGGCGACTTAGAATGACCGTAAGATCCGATACATGTTTGAGAGTTATGACTAAAAACTCGTATTTTTTGTATTTTATGGACGTTTTCATGAGTTATTACCCACCATTTTTGGGTTCCACGCGGATTTGCAAGTCTTGTAATACCCGCTACATGTTTGAGAGATATGACTAAAAACTCGTAGTTTCACGTTTTATGGCTGTTTTCATGAGCTATTGCCCACTATTTTGGGGTTCTAGGGCGATTTACAACGACCGTAAGACTTGATACATGTTTGAGAGATATGACCCAAAACTCGTAGATTTCGCGTTTTATAGCCATTTCCATGAGCTATTGCCCATAGTTTTATGGTTCTAGGGCAATTTACATCAACCTTAAGACCCTTTCCATGTTTGAGAGTTATGACCAAAACTCGTCATTTTCATGTTTTATGACCGTTTTCATGAGTTATTGCCCACCGTTTTAGGGTTCTAGGGTGATTTACAACGACTGTAAGACTCGATACATGTTTGAGAGATGTGACCAAAAAATCGTAGTTTTCACATTTTATGTCCGTTTTCATAAGCTTATGTCCATTGTTTATGGTTCTAGGCGATTTACAACGACCGTAAGACCCGATACATGTTTGAGAGATGTGACCAAAATATCGTCATTTTTGTGTTTTATGCCGTTTTCATGAGCTATTTCCCACAGTTTTATGGTTTTTGGGTGATTTACAACAACCTTAAGACCTGATACATGTTTATGGCTAGTTTCATGAGCTATTTCCCGTTGTTTTGGGGTTCCAGGGTGATTTATGTAACATCCCAGCATTAGAGCTTAGAAATAAGCTGAACACAGATGTGTGCATTGCATTCATGCATAGAAAATCTGAATAATTTTCGCGCTTTTGAATAAAACTTGTCAAAGTGATTGAAGCTTCTCTCAACTTGATGGAATTGAAGTAGATCATCAAGTTAACTGCGATAAGTTTTAATATGACCTTTGATAAAACTTTGTTTTAGGGTAAACATGATTTTATCTAAGGGTAGATCAAATGAAATAAAACTAAGCCATTGTATATTGATTAATATTTGATCCTTAAGAGATCATATCATAGAAATCATTACAATAACCCATGAATACCAAGATATGGATATAATTCAAGTAAAAAGAATGTAATAACTAACTCTTGACCTACCTTAATCTTATCTATTTTTACCATGAGCATCATGGTAATTCAACTTAACTCTTTAGTCAGATTGAGTAGGAAGGAAACCAAGTCAAGATCATCCACCATATATCTTTCTTTCCATATCAATCCTTATTATCTCTATTGAATCATATTATAATATCTGTTGTTCATCAAATGTTGAGTAATCAACTATTGATTCACCAATTCTTAACTTATTAATTCTTGATCTATCAACTCTTGTCCATACCATAGCATTCACTTAAGGTCTATAAAGAAATAAGGAAGATTAGGAAGTAGTAATGCTAGTTTAAGTTACCCTCTATAGTATGGGAGTGACTTAAGAGCATTAAATCAATATGATTATTGATGGAGATAACTCACTTCTAAATGGACAAAAGAGTTATTTGAAATATTGGTGTAGGTGGTAACAAAAAGGATTATAACAATGAATATTGAAGATAGTTACAAGGAGGAATCCTATTGGATTAAGAAGGTATAGTCCATGAATAATATCTTATACTCAGTAAGAGATACTGAGAAGATAATTATAATACAACTGTAATGGTATTGATGAATACCTTGATTAGCCAACTAGAAACCTAAGCCATAAATGATCAAATGATTATAATGATCATGTTTATGTCACTAAGAGTGATTGATTATATCTTGTATAGGAATCATTGGTGGATAGAACATGATTAAATCTTAGAATAGATATATTATCTTAGATTAGTCATGGCAAGTCACCATATTAAGATGTGAAGTTTCAAAATTAGGTACCGGAGTTAAGTAGACATAAGATAGTCTAGCTAAGCTGAAGCTAGAGTAGCATGGAGTTATTGGAGTAGTGTTATTCTTTTGTTAAGATATTAGACACTTAAGGAATGTAAGTTTTGGTAGACACACCTAATGGAGTAAGGTTTGTGATGAATGATATAGGAAGCAAATAATGGGAATTAGAAGCAAACTATTAAATGGATTAGAGAGGATAATCATTCTAGTGGAATTAGATTCATAAGAAACACTATAAAAAAGAGGATCATCTCTATAAGGATATCATGTTGAGCTTAGTGTCAAGCTCATTGAATTACAAATGGATTTAGAAGGTGGAAGAGTGGATAATAATGTTCTTATGAATTAAAGCTTATCATGTTAACCATAATGATATATATGAAGCAGTAATATATCTAGGAAAGGAATTCCTTAATTAGGAGTCCAAACTTATGAAATTTGGAAGCTAGGAATTCTTGGTAAACACTCAACTTTAAATCTTTAACCAAACATAATATCCATTTCATATTATTGATCTATCATCCTATTTCTACAATTCTTTATAGAAATAGTTTTCCTATGGCAAATCACTTAAGCACATCCTTGTCCTTTCCAACTATCATAATCACATGTGCTTAGGAACCATATTGAGAAATTCTATCTCCTAAGTCATTCCAAAGAATAAATTTACTAAGTTAAAAGGGGATATCATTTATGATCACTAATATGAGGGAAATATGTCTTCAGCCATAATGTTCATACACATTTATAAAACACAAATATAAACCCTAGAATGAACCATTCCTACCAATGGTATGCCTTGATAAAAATCATAGAAATATAGGATAACCATGGAAAAGACATATAAGTGCCTTAATTGTTTTCTCCAGAATATTGGTTAATTGTTTTCCATTACTAAAATGCCATTGTTATGTCCTTAATTCTATAATAAATTCAAATCTTAAAGCAAGAAATTTTAAAACAAATTTAATAATAGAATTAAGTTATGTATGAAAATAAAGATTCATAACAAAAAGTACCTATATACAGAAAATAAAGAAATGATATCATTATATTAAAAAGCTCAGAAAAGAACCCTAACTACACTTGATTATTGCTGCAACCATCCAGAAAATAAATCCTATAAAGAAAATACAAATCAAATGAGCAAATTCAAATCTGAAATCAAAACAAAAAATAGAAAAAGAAAATAGAAAAAAGGAGGATCCGGCTCGAGCAGCAGGCCGGCCCAGCATTTCCTCTGCTTATTCGTCGCTAACAGGCCGCAGCCAGCTCTTTCCACTTGATTCATCAAAGCCCAACATCGGCCCAAGCCCGTATACCCCTTTGTCCATTATATCATCATCGTCCACCTCGCGCAGCCGCCGAAGCAGCTCGCTGGCGCTCTGCCTCGTCCTCATCCACTCCCTCTCCCTCTGAAGCTCTCTCTCTCTCGATTTCTTTTTTTTAGGGTAATAACAGTAGGAAAGGTTCCTACTACCTCATTTTCATCAATAAAAGATTAGAGTCTGTAAAGTTACATATTTACATAGAGACAGAGGGGGAGGAAAGGTCTCCAAAAGACAGGTTAGAAGGATCTAGGGTCTCAAAAGATTTACAAACTATGAATAATGCTCTTGATAAGTGGGTGTAAATCTTCTTTTGTCCTATGAATCAGCAGTGACAGATCAGCAGCCAATCTTGACTTCCAAGCCTGAACTGAGGGTTGTATGTTATTAAACCAGAGGTTGTTTCTCTCTTTCCAGATGTTCCAAGAGCCAAGCAAGGTAATTTCCATAAATAGCTTTTTATTCCAGCTCTTTTTCCTTGCTCAATGATCTGAAGTCTAGAGTTAGCCATAGACCAATAGATGTTAATTGAAGCCCAGCAAGCTTGACTGAAGGGGCAGTGGAAAAGCAAGTGTTCAATTGTTTCTTCAGTATTGTGATTACACATAAAACAGTCATATCCAGTCCCCAGTGCATAATGTATTCTTCTGAGCATGTTTCTTGTATTCAATCTGTCAGACAGAACCAGCCACCCAAAGAACTTCACTTTTGCAGTGCACTTCGATTTCCACAGCCATTTAAAGGATATGTGTGGGCTTAGATTTCTGAAATTATATTGATAATATTTGCTGGAAGTGTAATCTTTGGCCCCCCAAACATAGCTCCAAGTGTCATGTGAATGCTCTCTTAGTTGTATTTCTCTACAACTATTTTGAATTTCTCTCAATTCAGCTAGTGCTTCAGGTGACAAAGGAAGATAGAAAAGCTGTGTCAAACTATCTGCTGTAAGAAACTCTTGTGCAGAGATATCTTCATTCCTTACATAGGAGTAAATGATTGGGTGACTCTCTTCTAATATAGTTGCAGACCACTAATCCTTCCAAAACAGTGTAGTAGCCCCATTACCAATAGAGCTTTTAGCTATCCCTCTGAATAAATGTGAAAGTCTAGAAACTTCTCTCCACCAGAAAGAGCCACAAGGCCCGGAAGCATGATGAATATTGTTACTATAATATGCATTCCAGACTAGGGAGACCCATGGTGTGTCATCCTTATTATAAAATTTATGCAGGAATTTAAGCAACAGGCCTTCATTCTGAATTCTAAGGTTGAGGATGCCAACACCTCCTTTACTTTTTGGCTTGCAAATCATATCCCAAGCAGCCAAGGAATTGCATTTTTCACCCTCTTCAGTTTTCTTGTTCCACAAACAGTGTCTCTGAATTTTTTCTATGTGCCCCACAATCTTATCTGGCAATTTGATTGCACACATTGTGAAAGTTGCAATTGAAGCCAGTAAGGAATTAATCACAGTTACTCTCCCACTATAAGACATCATCATGAATGAAGCAGACACCTTTCTCTCAACTCTGTCAATCAGTGGCATAAGATCATAAACTGTGGGTTTAGTGGTTCCAAGAGGAAGCCCCAAATAAGTGAAAGGCATTTTGGCAATTGCACATCCCAAAATATCTGCAATTTCTTTAGAGATGTTGTCAGCCAGATTTATTGGTATTAGGTGAGACTTATGAAAATTGATCTGTAAACTAGTAGAAACAGCATAATTCTGAAGAATCCCTTTCATTATCTGAATTTGGTCTTTGTCTACTTGCATTATAATCAAAGTGTCATCTGCATATGGAACAACTGGAAAATCCTGTCCAAAATCAGGGGAGAAAGGGGCCCTGAGTATGTTTTCTCTAAATGCCTTATTGATTACAGATTGTAGTAAATCGGCAGCAAGCACAAAAATTAGGGGGGACAAAGGATCTCCTTGTCTAACACCTCTTTTGCAGTGAAATTGTCTTCTAGGTACTCCATTGAGCAAGACAGCAGACTTTCCAGTGCCAAAAATAATTTCAATCCATTTTAGCCATTTATTATCAAAACCCATCTGTTTCATAATTTTCATCATAGCCATATGATCAATGGTATCAAAGGCTTTGGCAAAATCCAACTTAAGTAAAATGATATCTTTCTTAGAAGCTTCACATTGATAAAGAAATTCAAATGCCCATGCAAGGCAATCCTGAATGTTTCTGCCTTTTAAAAAACCATATTGATTTTTATGAATAATCTTCAATATTACCTTCTATAGCCTATTAGCCAAGATTTTGGTTATCAGCTTCAGAACACAATTTAGTAGAGTTATTGGTCTGAAATCATTGATAGATTCAGGTGAACCTATCTTTGGAATGAGTGTAATATGACCCATATTTATACTTTCTAGACTCAGATCTCCTTCATAGAATTGAAAGCATAAAGAATAGATGTCTTCCTTGATGATATGCCAACAACTTTTTAGGAAGAGGCCATTAAAACCATCTGGGCCTAGGGCTTTATCCCTTGGCATCTCTTTCACCACCTTGTCAATTTCCTCCCTAGTAAATGGTATGGATAAAACTTTAAGGCCCTCAGTTGGAGTAATCAGATGTGGAAACCCTAGCTAACCTCGATTTCTTCCTCGGGGCTGAAACCCTAGCTAACCTCGCCGTCGTGCCGCACCTCCCCATTCCTTCCCAAGTAACCATGGAGAAGCCCCGTGCTCCGTAGATCCTCTGGGTGGAGTCCATCATCAAGGGGAGCACTAGGGATGGTGGATTTGCCATTCCTTTTTGTTGAGGTTCGTCGGAATCCTTGTTGGAGAGCTCGTCTCCGGCCGCACCAGTCCTCACCAACACCACCGCTACAACCAGGGTGAGTCGCTGATGCTCAAGCATCTTCCCTCTATTCCTATCGCGCTCTCTAGCATGCTCGCACCGTAGCACCGCCATACACCGCAGTTAGTCGTCGTCGTTATAGTGGTTCCGATGCCCAATCGGGGGCGGCGCCACCACGAGTGGACTCCCCTTGCAATGCTCGTTCGACCGTATAGTCTTGCTCGGCCGCGCGCGCTCACAAACACCTGCTCCGACGACCATCTGATGGTGGCCGACAAAGTGGGGCTGCGCTGACGTCATCTGGACATCATGCTTGCGTCAACTTTGACCCAGTCCACCAGTTGACTCGTCCACGCCTAGGTGGCAGACCGACGTGGCCCTGACCCCACTGGTCAGTGACCTAGGGTAGCTCTGGATGTTGTGTAAAAAGATATTCCCTGTTTAAGAAATAAATAAAATGTTATGAATCCAACTCTAAATATTCCAGAAATTAAATAAATTCATTAAATATTGTTAAATCAATAAATTTTGTTTTATAATTCAGAAAAATATGTGTAATATATGAAAATGTTTAGAAAAATAAAATCTCTAATTTAACTTTATTATCAAGTATTATTAAGCTAATTATTTAAATAAGTATTATTTAATAAAGATTTTATATGTAATAAAACTTTGATAATTCATATTTTAATAATGGTAAATGATAAAAATATAAATAATATATCAAAATTCTTATAAAAATAATAACTATAAGTTAATACCATAAACATATATTATTATTTCACTTAATTAACTATTTGTTATTTATTAAATGCTTATAAAATATTAAACCTTATAAAAATTATATCTTCTAAATCACAAAAATAAATGTAATATTGTCACATCCCAAGATTTTCCAAATCTTGTTATGTGAAAAATAAATAAATAAAATAAAACTTTGTTGATTTTCAGGGTGAGAAGAAACTTTTTGATTCCAATTGGAAACCTTCAAACCTATTTTGATCAAATAAATCCTAAAAGGGATTTAAAAAGATATACAATTAATAAAGAAAATTTTAAATAATTGGAATTACTATTTTGGATCTTTTAATAAAATGATTTGGTTTTCAAAAGCAAAGGTAGAAATTGAAGGGTTTCGTGGCATAGTAAATCAAAATTTTCTACGGAAGCGAACAGAGAGAAAGCCAAGATCTAATCTAGGAGATGCAAACAATGAGAGAGATTGGATTAGATCTTCATACCCTTGAAGATTCGCACAGCGGAACGTTCGTCGGAACGTGGGTGATGTAGTCGTACTCGCTTCACCTCCTCGCGATCCGATCCGATCTAGCACCACAAGTGGCGGTGCCTCCATGAGATGCACACGTGCAACACCTCGACGTCTCTTCCTTCCTTGGTCCAGCAAGTATGGTGGAGAGATGGGTTGGATCTACAACGCGACAGCGCGGTGCAATTGGTGGAGAATTTCTGCAGCAGGGCTTCGCCTACAAGCAGTCGGGAGGGAGAGAGGAGGGGCAGCAGGGCGACTAGGGTTGGAGGGGAAGGTGTAGGGGGTTGGTGCGCCCCCAACCCTCTATATATAGAGGGGTGGGCGCAGCCCTAGCCCCTCCCCCAAGCCAAGGCCGGCGGCCCCAAGGAGGAAGAGTGGGGGGCAAGAAAACCCCCCCTTCTAGAAGCTCTATCTAGAGTTTAAACCTCTCTTGGCCGGCTGGGCCCTATGGGGACTTGTGCCCCTGGCCCAATGCGGCCAGGGCACTCCCTCATAGGCCCATGCCCCCTCCCGGAAGGTGGGGCCACGTTGGTCCCCTTCCGGAAGGTTCTAGAAGCTTCCGGTACAATACCGATTAACCCGGAAGAATTCCGAACTCCAAAAACTGCACTGCCTTATATGAATCTTATTCTCCGGACCACTCCAGAACCTCTCGTGATGTCCCGGATCCCATCCGAGACTCCGAACAAAAACTCATGAACCAATTATCCAATCTATCCTAGCGTCGAGACACGTTAAGTGTGTGACCCTGCGGGTTCGAGAATATGCAGACATGATCTTCTATCAATAATCAACAACAGGGTCTGGAAACCCATATTGACTCCCACACATTCATCGATGATCATATCGGATGAACCACGATGCCAGGATTCAATCAATCCCATATATATTCCCTTCGTCTCGCGATATTTTACTTGCCCGATATTTGATCGTCGGTACTGTCATACCTAGTTCAATCTCGTTCACAGCAAGTACTTTACTCGTTCCGTAATCCGATATCACTTTGTGATTAACTCCTTAACCACATGCTTGCAAGCGGTGTTGATATCGATTACCGAGTGGGCCCGAAGTATATCTCTCCGACTTGGGAGGGACAAATCCCATCTCGATACATACAACCCAACAGATACTTTCCGATCACCTGAGAGACACCTTTATGATCACCCTCTCATAGGATGACGTTTGATGACCTCAAAGCTTTCTTCCGATACCAGGGAGTTGCATTATCTCATGGTCTAAGGAATACAATATTTGACATAAGAAAAGCTTCGCAAAGACGAACACGATGACACGATCTAATTGCTTCGCTTAGTTTGGGTATGTCCACCATATCATTCTCCCAATGATATGATCTCATTATCAATTGACAACTCATGTCTATGGTTAGGAAACCTTAACCATCATTGATCAATGAGCTAGTCCATAGAGGCGTACTAGGGACACGGTGTTGTTCACAAACCACACAAATATTAATGTTTTCGCTTAATACAATTCTAGCATGGAATATAAACATTATCATGAACAAGAATTATAATAATAACATCTTTATTATTGCCTCTAGGGCATAATTCCAACAGAAATATAAATAAGGATTATTTTATAGAGACAAATTAAACCTTGGCCAAGCTTTTGAAATAAAAATATTTTGTTTTGATTAAAAGAGTAAAGGTTTATTTAAATAAAATAATGAGGATTTATTAATATCCAATTTTATTAAAGTAAAGGTTTTTCCATTTTGAATAAACACTAAAACTTATTAATTTATTTTAAATAAGTTTTCCAAGTGTTTTATATTTTCAAATAAAACCTACTGAAATGATTTTGGTATTATTTAGATTTGAAAATGGAGATTATAATAAAACAAATCCTATTTGAATTAATAACTAAGGTCTATTTTATTTAATTATTAAATAGATCCTAAAAGAATAAAGGTATTATTGTATTTTGGACTTTGAATTGTGTTGGTAAACAGAACTAAAAAGGATACAAAGTTTAGCAAAAGTTTGAATCCATTTGTTGTTTGAATTGTTTGATTGAATTTCAAAACAGAAAATCAAATGGAAAAGGAAAAAGATTCAGTACAAAAAAAATGAAACAAATAGCAACCCAACTAAGCAGGCCCAGCAGCCCAGCTCCAGCCCAACTAAACCCCCACGCGCGAATCGTTTTTCACCCACAACCGCACCCACAGAGCGACAGACAGGCAGGCCCCACTCCCTATCTCTCTCCCTCGCTGACAGCACGGCCCCACACTACTGTTCGTCGTCTCCACCACGACCCCGTCGCCCCTGCCGTTGCAGCCGAATAACTCCGGCGTTGATTACGCGTTGATGGCGGCCTTGATTCCTCCAGTGACTACGCCCATTTAACCGCCCGTGTCTACTCGCCATTTCCCCTCGCTCGGCCCTCCTTCTCTGTCCCAGGGCTGTTCGAATTTGCCCCCACACCACCTCTGTCTCCGACGGCGTTCCCGGCTAATTCCGGCGAACCACAGCCGCCCCTCTCCTCACAGAGCATGCTAGCTTGCTCTCCAGTCCCATGCGCACCTGCCCATAGCCCCAGCTCACTCTCGCACGCTCTGGAAGCTCGGCTTCGTCAACATCAGAGCGCCACCGTCTTCGGTCGTTTCTCCGGCGAGTCCCCCTGGTAAGCTAGACCGCCCCGAGCCCTTTCAATGATGCTCCCATACTCCCCACGCTCGCCCGCGTCTAACCATGCACTTACTTTGCCTCGGCATGACCTGCAGCTCCATCCCCGACAACCTCCAGAGACGCCCGACGCCGCCACTGACTCCGGTGAGGAATTACCAGCAGCTCCGAGCGCCCCTTCGCCCACTTCAACCACCTTGAGCTTCAGCACATCACGGCGAGTTTGGTAATGGTCTCCTTCCTCTCCTACGCTTCCTAGCTTCGCCGGAAACCTCCTGCCCGAGCGTGCGCCGCCGCCAGCCGCCGCTAGCGCCGCCAGGCAATGGTCAAACCCATCTGAGCCGTTAGATCGTGATCCAGTGGACGCGATAGATTGACTTAACCGAAGGGGTACGTGTGATCTGTGTCGTGCGATTAAGTGAGATCCTGCGGTCAGAACGGCTCGATCCAAACGAAACGGTACCGGCCAATTAGATCACGCCGCGTGGCACTGGTTCTGTTTAAAACAGAATTTTGAACTTGATTAAGTTGCAAACTTGTAAAAATCATAACTTTAAATCTACACGTCAAATTTTTGCAAATTTTATATCAATGGAATCACTAGAACAATTACTTTGCAACCAAGCACTTTATTTAATGTTGTGCCTCTGGAAAATTGGTTGAATTTACAGAAACTTGTGTAGGCTTGTTATGAATATGGAAATTGTTCTAGTTATGTTTTGGAGATGAAATCCTTGCAAAATGGTTTGTTGTGAACCTACTGACCCTAGGAAACAACTTATGGATTTAAAAATGTATTTGGTGAAGTTTAGGAGTAAACACTTGAATTAACTCATTTCTAGTCAAATAAAAACATTGATTTTATTATGGAAATGTTTTTTTGAGTAAAACCTTTTGGGAAATGATTTGATTCAAACCTACTAACCCTAAACACCAAGTTTTGCGAATTAACAACTTATTTGGTGAACAATATAAAATTGTTGCCTTGCTAAAATCATTTTTTCACCACATGAAATAATGATTTGATGTAAGAAATGGCTTATAGATAAAACCCTTTTGCAAATGGTTTTACCACATTAGGAATTGACCACTTTGAACCTTACAATGTCTAGGACCTAATAGAAACCACCTTTGCAAATAAAACTATCTTTTGCATGCTTGCATGCATGACCTTGTTTCTATTATTTTATGTGTGTTAAATTGTTTGATTGTTGGTTGGGATGCTAGTTGAAATTGTGTTTGTTTGATTGAATTGTAGTGGAATTAGAAGAGTGTGATATTGGCAAGATCAAGAAGTGAACCAACATTCTCTACCAAAAAGGCAAGTGACACTATCATCCAAGTCCTACTATTTTCATTACACATAGTGGATTTTTGTAACATGCATGAAAAGGTTTTCTATATTTTATGCTATGCTAAATCCTATTAGGATACCCTTATATATTCCTTAGTGAAAACAATGTAGTTGTAATATGCTTAGCCCTGCTATATATATTGAGAAGAGATACATGTTAAGATTATGTGAAGTATTGAAAAGACTTGTGTTTTATATAATAAAACAATTACTCAATGAACCACCTGGGTGGACAAGGATACTCAAGTTTTGGACAAGATGACAACAAAAGGAACCATGTTTATATGGCAATCTCTTTTTGTTGTGCACTAGAAGAAAACCACCCAGGGACTTAGAGATTGAACATGTTTCTCGTACAGTGGCTTCCGTGTACAGCCACATGCTAAATGGGCACTGGCTTAGTCAACTACATAGTTGAAGACCCATGCATTGGCCTCTTCAGGTTAACTAGAATGAGGGAACTCGAAACCCTACATTGGTGCCTGGTAGACAAGCTAGCATTGTGTATTGGGAGGACTCCTATGGAAAGACTTTGTCATATTCTCAATCTGCCAGTACTCCATCTGGGTGAGTACTTATCCAGCGGCCACTGGTGGCAACAAGATGAGATTGTGTCATGTAGGTAAAGTGTACAACTTCTGCAGAAGATAAAAATCTAAGTACTTAGCCGTGTCCCCGGTTATGGACAATACTGAGCAACTAAGGCCTGAAGCTATGGAAGATCTCGACATTCCAATTTCTAAAAGTAAAACTTGAAAGTGACAACAAGGGGTTTGAAGCACTTGGAGTTTTGCAAGGAGTTCAGAAAGTTTTGACAAAAAGATCAAAAACTATTTTGAAAAGATAGGATAAAACTATATTGCTTTCTGCAAAAGAGCCTAAACCCTACTTAGCCAAATATGCATGTAATGATAGGATCCACTTATTTCTACATAGTAGTGAAACTTGCCAATACAATACAAATGTATTGACCCTTGTGGCTGTAACTTGTTATGTTGCAGGTTTGTTTGATATTAGTGAAGTATAATGATTAGGATTGCAAGTCTACAACCAACATGTCTGCCTGTGGCACTTTGAAGATGAAGGACCCCATGCTTATAGATATTCTGCTGCATTGTAATGAGATAGCCAAATGAGCTATGTAAGATGTAATAAATTATTTTTTTATTCTTGGTTATAAAGTTGTATTATGACCCTTGTTTCTTGATATTACATCTTAACTGTGGATGCTAGCTATTGATCCAGGGACTAGCATTGCAAACACAGGGATCTCTACCTTATTAAAGGTTGGGGACCTCTACAGATGGTATCAGAGCATTGTGTTGCCTGTAGGATTGTAACCCTAGGATTGGACAAAACCCCTTAGAAAAAAATAGGAGTTGTATTTGTTCAAAACTTATTTACAAACAACCTTGTAAACTCTTTCCTCAACCATTTTGGTTTTGATTCTACATCTCTTCTATTTGAAACTTGATGGACAAAGCCTACCCCATGGGCAAAGACTTCACCATGTGCAAAGGACTTCATCAACTCTAATGACTTCAACATCTTCAACTCTAATGACTTCAACATCTTCAAACATTTTCACCAAGGACTTCAACCTTGGATATCACTAAGGACAAGTGAGACAAGAAATCTTGCTCAAGATTTGAAGACTAAGGAAACACAACTTAGAAGGAGCCATCATCACCTTTGAAGTTTTGTGACCAAGAGTTTTCCCAAGGAAACCAAGATCTCATGCAAGAAGAACCAACCAAGAAAGATGGAAAGATCTCAAGTGAACCATATAGATGGACCACCATATTTAGTTAAGTCAAACACACCAACTGATGTGGTGTAACAAAAATATTTTTGGTTGCCTAAAAATATGCTTGGAAACTTGTTGTTTGAAAGGAGTGTTTGTTTGTGATTGCTTGCACTTTGCTTATGTGAATTGTGATGTGTGTGATTAGAATTATTTCCTTAGAAATATCTTGCTGATTCTAATCCCAATCCAACCCAAACAGATGACTACTCCAAGGAACTCCAACATCAAGGTTGATGATAACAACAACCAAGAGGACAACATGAGAGAACTTATAGCAACCCAAAACCAGTTGAACCAAATGACAGCTCAATTCATAGCCAACACCAGTGGGGAAGATCCAACCATGCAAAGGTTTTTGGAAACCCAAGCCCAATTGTTGCATAAGGTGACAGATCAAATGATCAACATGGAAAGCAACTCTTCCAAAGGAGCTTGTGATAACAAGGATGACAAAGATGTTATTCTAGAAGGAACCCAAGCTTGCAATATTTGTGGAGACAGGGATCACACTTCCAAGGAGCATGGAGATCAATGCCCCAACTGTGAAGAGAAACACCCAGCTGACGAATGCCCCACATCTCAAGCTACTTGCTACTTGTGTGAAGGAAGTAATCATGTCCCTATCCAATGCCCCATCTATTCCCTAGTTGAACAAAGGAAACAAGGTGGAGTGCAACAACTGATTACAGACTATCATGAGAGAGCCAAGTCTACCAAGAAGGATGAGGACAAAGGAAAATCTCCACTTATACCTCCATGCAATATGACCCAATTTAAAGGACCAAAGAAGAGGCATATGAATTATCCAAGGAGCAATAGAAGGTCAAAGAAACCAGTAGACATTCCTACCTATGAGATAACATATGAAGAACATGAACTAGAGGCACTCCTGGCTTTGGAGAAACCCAAGAAAAAGAAAGACAAAAGCCATGTGCAATGTAATCATTGTAAAGAAATGGGACATTATGCCAGTGAATGTCCAGAGAAGAATAAGTATAAGGAGATTGGCCAAGTATGGTGCAACAACTGCAAAGAGCTAGGCCATTATGTAGCAACTTGTCCACTGAAGATACGTGATGAACTCAATCTTATCACATGTTACAACTGTGGTAACCAAGGACATTATGCAAGCAACTGTCCAGAAAAGATGAAGCACAAGATAAACAAGCCTATGAAGGATCTCAGCCTTGTCACATGTTTCAAGTGTGGAAACAAAGGACACTATGCAGATGTTTGTCCAGAGAAGTTTCCCCAAGATCCCAAGCAAGCCAAGATGTAATTTAGTTGGAAAAATTGTAAGGGTGGTAGTACCCTAGATGCTTTGAGCCAACTTGTAACCCCAACCTTTCCAAATCTCGGGACGAGATTTATTTTAAGGGTGGTAGCCTGTCACATCCCAAGATTTTCCAAATCTTGTTATGTGAAAAATAAATAAATAAAATAAAACTTTTTTGATTTTCAGGGTGAGAAGAAACTTTTTGATTCCAATTGGAAACCTTCAAACCTATTTTGATCAAATAAATCCTAAAAGGGGTTTAAAAAGATAAACAATTAATAAAGAAAATTTTAAATAATTGGAATTACTATCTTGGATCTTTTAATAAAAAGATTTAGTTTTCAAAAGCAAAGGTAGAAATATAAATAAGGATTATTTTATAGAGCCAAATTAAACCTTGGCCAAGCTTTTGAAATAAAAATATTTTGTTTTGATTAAAAGAGTAAAGGTTTATTTAAATAAAATAATGAGGATTTATTAATATCCAATTTTATTAAAGTAAAGGTTTTCCATTTTGAATAAACACTAAAACTTATTAATTTATTTTAAATAAGTTTTCCAAGTGTTTTATATTTTCAAATAAAACCTACTGAAATGATTTTGGTATTATTTAGATTTCAAAATGGAGATTATAATAAAACAAATCCTATTTGAATTAATAACTAAGGTCTATTTTATTTAATTATTAAATAGATCCTAAAAGAATAAAGGTATTATTGTATTTTGGACTGTGAATTGTGTTGGTAAACAGAACTAAAAAGGATACAAAATTTAGCAAAAGTTTGAATCCATTTGTTGTTTGAATTGTTTGATTGAATTTCAAAACAGAAAATCAAATGGAAAAGGAAAAAGATTCAGTACAATTTTTTTTGAAACAAACAGCAACCCAACTAAGCCGGCCCAGCAGCCTAGCTCCAGCCCAACTAAACCCCCACGCGCGAATCGTTTTTCACGCACAACCGCACCCGCAGAGCGACAGACAGGCAGGCCCCACTCCCTATCTCTCTCCCTCGCTGACAACATGGCCCCACACTCCTGTTCATCGTCTCCACCACGACCCCGTCGCCCCTACCGTTGCAGCCGAATAACTCCGGCGTTGATTATGCGTTGATGGCGGCCTTGATTCCTCTAGTGACTACGCCCATTTAACCGCCCATGTCTACTCGCCATTTCCCCTCGCTCGCCCCTCCTTCTCTGCCCCAGGGCTATTCGAATTCCCCCCACACCACCTATGTCTCCGACGGCGTTCCCGGCTAATTCCGGCGAACCACAGCCGCCCCTCTCCTCACAGAGCACGCTAGCTTGCTCTCCAGTCCCATGCGCACCTGCCCATAGCCCCAGCTCACTCCCGCGCGCTCTGGAAGCTCGGCTTCGTCAACATCAGAGCGCCACCGTCTTCGGTCGTTTCTCCGGCGAGTCCCCCTGGTAAGCCAGACCGCCCCGAGCCCTTTCATTGATGCTCCCATACTACCCACGCTCGCCCGCGTCTAACCATGCACTTACTTTGCCTCGGCATGACCTGCAGCTCCATCCCCGACAACCTCCAGAGACGCCCGACGCTGCCACTGACTCCGGCGAGGAATTACCAGCAGCTCCGAGCGCCCTTCGCCCACTTCAACCACCTTGAGCTTCAGCACGTCGAGGCGAGTTTGGTAATGGTCTCTTTCCTCTCCTACGCTTCCTAGCTTCACCGGAAACCTCCTGCCTGAGCGTGCGCCGCCGCCAGCCGCCAGACACTCAAACCCATCTGAGCCGTTAGATCGTGATCCAGTGGACGCGATAGATTGACTTAACCGAAGGGGTACGTGTGATCTGTGTCGTGCGATTAAGTGAGATCCTGCGGTCAGAACGGCTCGATCCAAACGAAATGGTACCGGCCAATTAGATCACGCCGCGTGGCACTGGTTCTGTTTAAAACAGAATTTTGAACCTGATTAAGTTGCAAACTTGTAAAAATCATAACTTTAAATATACACGTCCAATTTTTGCAAATTTTATATCAATGGAATCAGTAGAACAAGTACTTTGCAACCATGCCCTTTGTTTAATGTTGTGCCTCTGGAAAATTGGTTGAATTTACAGAAACTTGTGTAGGCTTGTTATGAATATGGAAATTGTTCTAGTTATGTTTTGGAGATGAAATCCTTGCAAAATGGTTTGTTGTGAACCTACTGACCCTAGGAAACAACTTATGGATTTAAAAATGTATTTGGTGAAGTTTAGGAGTAAACACTTGAATTAGCTCATTTCTAGTCAAATAAAAACATTGATTTTATTATGGAAATGTTTTTTTGAGTAAAACCTTTTGGGAAATGATTTGATTCAAACCTACTGACCCTAAACACCAAGTTTTGTGAATTAACAACTTATTTGGTGAACAATATAAAATTGTTGCCTTGCTAAAAGCATTTTTTCACCACATGAAATAATGATTTGATTTAAGAAATGGCTTATAGATAAAACCCTTTTGCAAATGGTTTTACCACTTTAGGAATTGACCACTTTGAACCTTACAATGTCTAGGACCTAATAGAAACCACCTTTGCAAATAAAACTATCTTTTGCATGCTTGCATGCATGACCTTGTTTCTATTATTTTATGTGTGTTAAATTGTTTGATTGTTGGTTGGGATGCTAATTGAAATTGTGTTTGTTTGATTGAATTGTAGTGGAATTAGAAGAGTGTGATATTGGCAAGATCAAGAAGTGAACCAACATTCTCTACCAAAAAGGCAAGTGACACTATCATCCAAGTCCTACTATTTTCATTACACATAGTGGATTTTTGTAACATGCATGAAAAGGTTTTCTATATTTTATGCTATGCTAAATCCTATTAGGATACCCTTATATATTCCTTAGTGAAAACAATATAGTTGTAATATGCTTAGCCCTGCTATATATATTGAGAAGAGATACATGTTAAGATTATGTGAAGTATTAAAAAGACTTGTGTTTTATATAATAAAACAAGTACTCAATGAACCACCTGGGTGGACAAGGATACTCAAGTTTTGGACAAGGTGACAACAAAAGGAACCATGTTTATATGGCAATCTCTTTTTGTTGTGCACTAGAAGAAAACCACCCAGGGACTTAGATATTGAACATGTTTCTCGTACAGTGGCTTCCGTGTACAGCCACATGCTAAATGGGCACTGGCTTAGTCAACTACATAGTGGAAGACCCATGCATTGGCCTCTTCAGGTTAACTAGAATGAGGGAACTCAAAACCCTACATTGGTGCCTGGTAGACAAGCTAGCATTGTGTATTGGGAGGACTCCTATGGAAAGACTTTGTCACATTCTCAATCTGCCAGTACTCCATCTCTTGGTGAGTACTTATCCAGTGGCCACTGGTGGCAACAAGATGAGATTGTGTCATGTGGGTAAAGTGTACAACTTCTGCAGAAGATAAAAATCTAAGTACTTAGCCGTGTCCCCGGTTATGGACAATACTGAATAACTAAGGCCTGAAGCTATGGAAGATCTCGACATTCAAATTTCTAAAAGTAAAACTTGAAAGTGACAACAAGGGGTTTGAAGCACTTGGAGTTTTCCAAGGAGTTCAGAAAGTTTGGACAAAAAGATCAAAACTATTTTGAAAAGATAGGATAAAACTATATTGCTTTCTGCAAAAGAGCCTAAACCCTACTTAGAGAAATATGCATGTAATGATAGGATCCACTTATTTCTACATAGTAGTGAAACTTGCCAATACAATACAAATGTATTGACCCTTGTGGCTGTAACTTGTTATGTTGCAGGTTTGTTTGATATTAGTGAAGTATAATGATTAGGATTGCAAGTCTACAACCAACATGTCTGCCTGTGGCACTTTGAAGATGAAGGACCCCATGCTTATAGATATTCTGCTGCATTGTAATGAGATAGCCAAATGAGCTATGTAAGATGTAATAAATTATTTTTTTATTCCTGGTTATAAAGTTGTATTATGACCCTTGTTTCTTGATATTACATCTTAACTGTGGATGCTAGCTATTGATCCAGGGACTAGCATTGTAAACACAGGGATCTCTACCTTATTAAAGGTTGGGGACCTCTACAGATGGTATCAGAGCATTGTGTTGCCTGTAGGATTGTAACCCTAGGATTGGACAAAACCCCTTAGAAAAAAATAGGAGTTGTATTTGTTCAAAACTTATTTACAAACAACCTTGTAAACTCTTTCCTCAACCATTTTGGTTTTGATTCTACATCTCTTCTATTTGAAACTTGATGGACAAAGCCTACCCCATGGGCAAAGACTTCACCATGTGCAAAGGACTTCATCAACTCTAATGACTTCAACATCTTCAACTCTAATGACTTCAACATCTTCAAACATTTTCACCAAGGACTTCAACCTTGGATATCACTAAGGACAAGTGAGACAAGAAATCTTGCTCAAGATTTGAAGACTAAGGAAACACAACTTAGAAGGAGCCATCATCACCTTTGAAGTTTTGTGACCAAGAGTTTTCCCAAGGAAACCAAGATCTCATGCAAGAAGAACCAACCAAGAAATATGGAAAGATCTCAAGTGAACCATATAGATGGACCACCATATTTAGTTAAGTCAAACACACCAACTAATGTGGTGTAACAAAAATATTTTTGGTTGCCTAAAAATATGCTTGGAAACTTGTTGTTTGAAAGGAGTGTTTGTTTGTGATTGCTTGCACTTTGCTTATGTGAATTGTGATGTGTGTGATTAGAATTATTTCCTTAGAAATATCGTGCTGATTCTAATCCCAATCCAACCCAAACAGATGACTACTCCAAGGAACTCCAACATCAAGGTTGATGACAACAACAACCAAGAGGACAACATGAGAGAACTTATAGCAACCCAAAACCAGTTGAACCAAATGACAGCTCAATTCATAGCCAACACCAGTGGGGAAGATCCAACCATGCAAAGGTTTTTGGAAACCCAAGCCCAATTGTTGCATAAGGTGACAGATCAAATGATCAACATGGAAAGCAACTCTTCCAAAGGAGCTTGTGATAACAAGGATGACAAAGATGTTATTCTAGAAGGAACCCAAGCTTGCAATATTTGTGGAGACAGGGATCACACTTCCAAGGAGCATGGAGATCAATGCCCCAACTGTGAAGAGAAACACCCAACTGACCAATGCCCCACATCTCAAGCTACTTGCTACTTGTGTGAAGGAAGTAATCATGTCCCTATCCAATGCCCCATCTATTCCCTAGTTGAACAAAGGAAACAAGGTGGAGTGCAACAACTGATTACAGACTATCATGAGAGAGCCAAGTCTACCAAGAAGGATGAGGACAAAGGAAAATCTCCACTTATACCTCCATGCAATATGACCCAATTTAAAGGACCAAAGAAGAGGCATATGAATTATCCAAGGAGCAATAGAAGGTCAAAGAAACCAGTAGACATTCCTACCTATGAGATAACATATGAAGAACATGAACTAGAAGCACTCCTGGCTTTGGAGAAACCCAAGAAAAAGAAAGACAAAAGCCATGTGCAATGTAATCATTGTAAAGAAATGGGACATTATGCCAGTGAATGTCCAGAGAAGAATAAGTATAAGGAGATTGGCCAAGTATGGTGCAACAACTGCAAAGAGCTAGGCCATTATGTAGCAACTTGTCCACTGAAGATACGTGATGAACTCAATCTTATCACATGTTACAACTGTGGTAACCAAGGACATTATGCAAGCAACTGTCCAGAAAAGATGAAGCACAAGATAAAGAAGCCTATGAAGGATCTCAGCCTTGTCACATGTTTCAAGTGTGGAAACAAAGGACACTATGCAGATGTTTGTCCAGAGAAGTTTCCCCAAGATCCCAAGCAAGCCAAGATGTAATTTAGTTGGAAAAATTGTAAGGGTGGTAGTACCCTAGATGCTTTGAGCCAACTTGTAACCCTAACCTTTCCAAATCTCGGGACGAGATTTATTTTAAGGGTGGTAGCCTGTCACATCCCAAGATTTTCCAAATCTTGTTATGTGAAAAATAAATAAATAAAATAAAACTTTGTTGATTTTCAGGGTGAGAAGAAACTTTTTGATTCCAATTGGAAACCTTCAAACCTATTTTGATCAAATAAATCCTAAAAGGTATTTAAAAAGATAAACAATTAATAAAGAAAATTTTAAATAATTGGAATTACTATTTTGGATCTTTTAATAAAAAGATTTGGTTTTCAAAAGCAAAGGTAGAAATATAAATAAGGATTATTTTATAGAGCCAAATTAAACCTTGGCCAAGCTTTTGAAATAAAAATATTTTGTTTTGATTAAAAGAGTAAAGGTTTATTTAAATAAAATAATGAGGATTTATTAATATCCAATTTTATTAAAGTAAAGGTTTTTCCATTTTGAATAAACACTAAAATTTGTTAATTTATTTTAAATAAGTTTTCCAAGTGTTTTATATTTTCAAATAAAACCTACTGAAATGATTTTGGTATTATTTAGATTTCAAAATGGAGATTATAATAAAACAAATCCTATTTGAATTAATAACTAAGGTCTATTTTATTTAATTATTAAATAGATCCTAAAAGAATAAAGGTATTATTGTATTTTGGACTTTGAATTGTGTTGGTAAACAGAACTAAAAAGGATACAAAGTTTAGCAAAAGTTTGAATCCATTTGTTGTTTGAGTTGTTTGATTGAATGTCAAAACAGAAAATCAAATGGAAAAGGAAAAAGATTCAGTACAAAAAAATGAAACAAACAGCAACCCAACTAAGCAGGCCCAGCAGCCCAGCTCCAGCCCAACTATACCCCCATGCGCGAATCGTTTTTCACCCACAACCGCACCCGCAGAGCAACAGACAGGCAGGCCCCACTCCCTGTCTCTCTCCCTCGCTGACAGCACGGCCCCACACTCCTGTTCATCGTCTCCACCACGACCCCTTCGCCCCTGCCGTTGCAGCCGAATAACTCCGGCGTTGATTACGCGTTGATTCCTCCAGTGACTACGCCCATTTAACCGCCCGTGTCTACTCGCCATTTCCCCTCCCTCGCCCCTCCTTCTCTGCCCCAGGGCTGTTCGAATTTGCCCCCACACCACCTCTGTCTCCGACGGTGTTCCCGGCTAATTCCGGCGAACCACAGCCGTCCCTCTCCTCACAGAGCATGCTAGCTTGCCCTCCAGTCCCATGCGCACCTGCCCATAGCCCCACCTCACTCTCGCGCGCTCTGGAAGCTCGGCTTCGTCAACATCAGAGCGCCACCGTCTTTGGTCATTTCTCCGGCGAGTCCCCCTGGTAAGCCAGACCACCCCGAGCCCTTTCAGTAATGCTCCCATACTCCCCATGCTCGCCCGCGTCTAACCACGCACTTACTTTGCCTCGACATGACCTGCAGCTCCGTCCCCGACAACCTCCAGAGACGCCCGACGCCGCCACTGACTCCGACGAGGAATTACTAGCAGCTCCGAGCGCCCTTCGCCCACTTCAACCACCTTGAGCTTCAGCACGTCACAACGGGTTCGGTAATGGTCTCTTTCCTCTCCTACGCTTCCTAGCTTCGCCGGAAACCTCCTGCCCGAGCGTGCGCCGCCAGGCAATGGTCAAACCCATCTGAGCCGTTAGATCGTGATCCAGTGGACGCGATAGATTGACTTAACCGAAGGGGTACATGTGATCTGTGTTGTGCGATTAAGTGAGATCCTGCGGTCAGAACGGATCGATCCAAATGAAACGGTACCGGCCAATTAGATCATGCCGCGTGGCACTGGTTCTGTTTAAAACAGAATTTTGAACCTGATTAAGTTGCAAACTTGTAAAAATCACAACTTTAAATCTACACGTCCAATTTTTGCAAATTTTATATCAATGGAATCAGTAGAACAAGTACTTTGCAACCATGCACTTTGTTTAATGTTGTGCCTCTGGAAAATTGGTTGAATTTACAGAAACTTGTGTAGTCTTGTTATGAATATGGAAATTGTTCTAGTTATGTTTTGGAGATGAAATCCTTGCAAAATGGTTTGTTGTGAACCTAATGACCCTAGGAAACAACTTATGGATTTAAAATGTATTTGGTGAAGTTTAGGAGTAAACACTTGAATTAGCTCATTTCTAGTCAAATAAAAACATTGATTTTATTATGGAAATGTTTTTTTGAGTAAAACCTTTTGGGAAATGATTTGATTCAAACCTACTGACCCTAAACACCAAGTTTTGTGAATTAACAACTTATTTGGTGAACAATATAAAATTGTTGCCTTGCTAAAAGCATTTTTTCACCACATGAAATAATGATTTGATTTAAGAAATGGCTTATAGATAAAACCCTTTTGCAAATGGTTTTACCACTTTAGGAATTGACCACTTTGAACCTTACAATGTCTAGGACCTAATAGAAACCACCTTTGCAAATAAAACTATCTTTTGCATGCTTGCATGCATGACCTTGTTTCTATTATTTTATGTGTGTTAAATTGTTTGATTGTTGGTTGGGATGCTAGTTGAAATTGTGTTTGTTTGATTGAATTGTAGTGGAATTAGAAGAGTGTGATATTGGCAAGATCAAGAAGTGAACCAACATTCTCTACCAAAAAGGCAAGTGACACTATCATCCAAGTCCTACTATTTTCATTACATATAGTAGATTTTTGTAACATGCATGAAAACGTTTTCTATATTTTATGCTATGCTAAATCCTATTAGGATACCCTTATATATTCCTTAGTAAAAACAATGTAGTTGTAATATGCTTAGCCCTGCTATATATATTTAGAAGAGATACATGTTAAGATTATGTGAAGTATTGAAAAGACTTGTGTTTTATATAATAAAACAAGTACTCAATGAACCACCTGGGTGGACAAGGATACTCAAGTTTTGGACAAGGTGACAACAAAAGGAACCATGTATATATGGCAATCTCTTTTTGTTGTGCACTAGAATAAAACCACCCAAGGACTTAGAGATTGAACATGTTTCTCGTACAGTGGCTTCCGTGTACAGCCACATGCTAAATGGGCACTGGCTTAGTCAACTACATAGTGGAAGACCCATGCATTGGCCTCTTCAGGTTAACTAGAATGAGGGAACTCGAAACCCTACATTGGTGCCTGGTAGACAAGCTAGCATTGTGTATTGGGAGGACTCCTATGGAAAGACTTTGTCACATTCTCAATCTGCTAGTACTCCATCTTGGTGTGTACTTATCCAGCGGCCACTGGTGGCAACAAGATGAGATTGTGTCATGTGGGTAAAGTGTACAACTTCTGTAGAAGATAAAAATCTAAGTACTTAGCCGTGTCCCCGGTTATGGACAATACTGAGCAACTAAGGCCTGAAGCTATGGAAGATCTCGACATTCCAATTTCTAAAAGTAAAACTTGAAAGTGACAACAAGGGGTTTGAAGCACTTGGAGTTTTCCAAGGAGTTTAGAAAGTTTTGACAAAAAGATCAAAAACTATTTTGAAAAGATAGGATAAAACTATATTGCTTTCTGCAAAAGAGCCTAAACCCTACTTAGCCAAATATGCATGTAATGATAGGATCCACTTATTTCTACATAGTAGTGAAACTTGCCAATACAATACAAATGTATTGACCCTTGTGGCTATAACTTGTTATGTTGCAGGTTTGTTTGATATTAGTGAAGTATAATGATTAGGATTGCAAGTCTACAACCAACATGTCTGCCTGTGGCACTTTGAAGATGAAGGACCCCATGCTTATAGATATTCTGCTGCATTGTAATGAGATAGCCAAATGAGCTATGTAAGATGTAATAAATTATTTTTTATTCCTGGTTATAAAGTTGTATTATGACCCTTGTTTCTTGATATTACATCTTAACTGTGGATGCTAGCTATTGATCCAGGGACTAGCATTGTAAACACAGGGATCTCTACCTTATTAAAGGTTGGGTACCTCTACAAATATACCAAAAATAATCACAAAAATAATACCCACATGTTAAAAATATAATATTCTACCTTTGAGGTAAATAAAAGGTTGTATACTATAAAAATTTGAATTTAAATCTAATTTCCTTACTTAAATAATTCATATAAAGGTAAATAAAAAATTGGTAATATTTCTTACATTAGCCAATTGAGTCTCATAAATAGTATTAGCCTTAAATTTGGATAATGTGGAGACAAAATGGTTCAACACATTTTAAATACAATCTTATTGAATTATCATTCAACTAAAAGTGTAGATTAAGTTTTAAAAGCATCTTTGTCAAATATAAAATCTTAAAAAATAAATTGTGATTAAACAAAACTTTTTCCCTGACTTCAACCACAAGTTTATTAACATACCAAAACACTAGAGTGAATTCGTAAGTAGTTAAGTAATATTAGTTCCGTGTTCCCAAACCACAATCACACTTTTATAATAGGGTAAATGTTCTTAATCCATTATAACAACAAGAAACCACTATTCAAATAAAAGTAATATCACTCCTATGTAACTTTAAAGAAACTTTCTAAAACAAACAAGTACAAATACCATAAGCATTACACTTTAAGTCCATTTATGTTTTTAAAGGTAACTTTAGTCTACAAGATTTTAGATATAGTGCTAAGACTATATTATATGTTTTATAGTTAACTTTGGTCTATTTTAATTAAGATCTAAAGCATCTCAAGTCTAGACTATTCAAGCAAGCATAAACAACATCAATCACATTCTATCATTCATATTCTAAAAGCTATCAGGATTGTTTAAACCTTAGTAAAGAAATATTTTCTTCAAATGTTATTCTTTTTGCCAATTCAAACAACAAATCTTATAATAATATCTCCAACTCTTAACAACTAAACTCAAGGACTATCATCATAGTCAACAGATGACAAATAATCGTAATCACATTACTTTAAACTTTACTTGTATATTTAGAATTGTTAACAGCTAAGTTCCTTATAATTGCCATTAATTGTAAAGTAAAGTTTAAGTATAGAACCATTCTTATATGAGCAGCCTTGTGAAGCATTCTTCATTTGTATACCTTATTAGTTGCATGGTATTTTAGTTACATGTTGTTTCACACACCCTCACAAGCCTTAATAAGAAGCACACGTGTGAAGCTTATCTAAAAGAGAAACACATTAAAAACAAACCATTTCCAGTATCCAAACCCTAGGACAATGTTTACTCCGGGGATTCGAGTTTATCAAATTGCATCACATTACTATGCACAATAGCATCTTGATTCTTTAAACATTAGTCCTTATCGGACCAATGATGCTGTTTTCACATATTGGATCTTATATTGCCTTGAAGACCGTGAGTGCATAATCTTGCAATCATAAAAGGCAAGTTCACACTTGCTCATGTCCTTTGATTATTTTCTGTAAAGTATTTTGCAAATCCAGTGTTGTCATCACCTATATTTGAAAAAGATCAGAAAACACTATTTTCATAATAATATGATAATAGGTTATTTACCATGAGGTAATAACCTACCATAAAAGTTCCGGTGGTAAAGGAACATATTATCTAGGATTTAACAACCAATGTTGCGAGTGATTCTTGCGCCGTATATCACGCGGTAACCATGATATTTGGAATGGGACGGAGAAGTCAGCTGTATTTTCTTCCTCTCACATGTAGCCTGATGTGCAGGTCGTGGCTGTTATCCTCGTAACGTGCTTTTAATTGGTAATTTGTAGAGGATATGCAGCATATGGGTGGGAACCCTCATCGTCTCATGATATTTCTGGCATCTAATGGTCTGTACAAACCATTGCCGTAATTCAATGGGTGGGAATGGTGTACACCAAGGAGGCATGCGGGGTCACGAAGGGGGAAGTGATTGGCTTGGATCATCTTCTGGGCCCAACATCATGGAATTGTGGATGGGAATAAGCTGCCCGGTTGTGCAACAAAGAGTTGATCTCTCATGGGTAAAGTAACGCACCTCTACAGAGTGTAAGAACTATAACTTGTTACTCCCTGTTCCAGGAAGGATCTACGAACGCGGCAGGAAAGGAACTCCATGAAAGTTCTGGTAAACCTGTGAAGGATGACGAACATAGCTTTTCATAATAAAAGCAACCTTTGAAGAAATGTTTATGAAAACTTGCAATGCCTACGACCTACGGTCTGTGGCTGTAGATTAGTGCACCAAACACTCCTTTTCTAGCGAACTTGCTGAGTATTCTCGTACTCAACGTATCTTCTTAACCCTTGCTAGATTCTTAAGTCAAAAAGACGACGTATACATCAAGTTATGCTCCAGGAGTCATCATCAAAAGCTCAAGCTGTTCAATGAAGTGAAGGAAGTCAACATATACATCAACTCAAGTGAAGACGAAGTTGCTAATTAGATAGGAATATAATCTCTAACCCTAGCACCTACTTCTATTGAGTATTGTAATAGCAACAATGCCAGACCAATAGTTCAGATACTAGTCTTATTAGTATGATAATTTTTGAGTTGTTTATTTGTGATTCTTCTTTGAAAGAAGTTTCTTCTCTCTTTTTAACCTAGAGTGTTCTCTGGATCTTAGGTAAGGAGTTGAGTTGTGACCTTAAGCCATGTATTGAACCTGCTGTGTTTCTGTTGTACCACTCTGAGGGATGTAATACTAGTGAACGATGTTTCATTGGTGTTATATCAACAACTATAGTATACTACATCATGTAGTGGTATGCTGGGTCACCGCAGCTGGTATCAGAGCATATGCTTTGACCTTAGGTTGGAAACCTAGTAAATGGGTAGGACCTGTAGGAAATGTATCTGCAACAGTAAAGAGTTATCTAGTGATATGATGGATATTCAATTGAGAATACTCCTGTCATGTTACTGGTGCGATAATTCTTTAGTATGATTGCAATTCCGTTCATTACCTAGAGTTTTAACTCTATGTGACTGATGATAATTCTTATCTACAGTTCTACATGGCACCTAAATATCCACCCCGGAATGTTCAAGTGATGAACATGATGTTAAATGATTACGGAGGGGATTGGACAAACACTCTCCGACAACTTTTATGGAGTCTGGATTGTGAATCAAGACTTTTGGTCAAGATTTACAGTTACTATGCTGGGCAGGTATTAGCTAAATACCGTGTCATGATCATGCTACCCAAGAAGTTAGGACTTAATGGATAAATGCCATTAGGAGATCCAAGGTGCATGGCATCTGCATATCCGATTGCAGTAACAGCAGCCATAACCATGATCCGAGAACAGAAATCCCAAGCTCTAGAAGGTAGTACTCACACCATTATACCCCATGAAACCCCAAACATGGAGCATGAGCTAGATCATTCCACTCTGGTCCAAACTGAACATACTTTAGCCGTAGAGTATATGAATCGTTATCGGTCTTTTCTAAACACTTACCATAACACTCACCAAGTCCTAGTTCAGGAACTGGATACGGTCATTGAGGATTTTACTGATCCTGTTAAAGCAATGACACGTAGGAAGAAGTTAGATAAAGAAGCTAGGCATCCCAAACATATCTTTTCAGGCGAAGTGTATGAGGAAACCGAATTCGATGATCCACAGTCAGAAACCTATACCAAAATAAACCCCACTCACCTGAAGATCTATGGACCAAGTATACCTCCGAACAAAAAGGAATGGGCGGGAGTTATTCTAAATAACCCTATGCAAAACCCTTATGAATGGGGAGTAGAATCTCAGGATGGAAATATAGGAAATCCTATACCTTTTGATATAGGTATCGGAGAAGAAACCAACTAAGCATAGAGAGCCTTATGGTCCATATGGGGGTAATACCAATCCAATCAACTTAGAGGAGTATTCAGGTAGTTACTATACCAATGTGTATGAATGGAGCCAAGAAAAGGCAAAGGAACCATCTTACTTTGAGGAAGCGTTGAAAGAGACACAGGTATATCCTGCAGAAGATTACGCCAACTCTAGTCATTTTTCAATGACTAATCTCAGTCTAGGTACTTCTAATCAAGAATACGCACCTCCTGTATGCTCTTATGCTCCAGAAGGCAGTCGTAGGACTTCACGTCATCATGGACGGAACTCCAAGAAGCACCAGAAGAAGATGAAAGTAAGAATGGAAGGAAGTCCGAAAAGATGAGTGCTTGAATAATGTACATAGAGGGTAAAGTGTATTGTAGTTTGAGAGGTTTGCCGAAATAAGTGAGGATGTACTCACAAGAACAAGAAGTTCTTGTAAGATAGTTGTGTAATGTATATGAGAGGCAAACAGTGAAAATGTTCAGTGCATCTGTAAGTATCTAAAACCTATGTATAATACATGGTATATGTTTTGTTGTCTATCGACTTTTGGATTGTCTTAAATCTTCCTATTTGACTAGATCTGTACATGAAGTTTGACTTGGTGTGCAAATGCATGATGTAACACCCAGTTAATACTTGATGTTATAGACCTAGATAGGATTGAAAATTAGTTTAAGGGAGTGATGAGTTCCATATACCAAGAAGGAGATTTACATGAAGGATGAAGCAACCAGAAGGGGTGAGGGTGAAGTTAAGCTCACCCAAAATAGGAGATGTTGTTAAAAGGTTAATGAAGAAGTTATACCATATTCATGGAAGTATCATGAATTAGTACAAATAAGAAGTTTTGGAACACAATGGTATTCAAGCTCTGATAATTTAGAGAGAATAGCAGTATTAGGTCATAAATCATAGGGTAATACCTATATCCTAGGATGATCCGCAGCTGGTATTTGATCCACAATCGGGATCTTGTCCGCAGCTGGTATTGGTTAAAATAGTTAACCAGATCATGTTAATGGTTGCATAAAGAGCATTAAACTTGGCCTAAATAAGAAAAGACACAAAGAAGTATAAAATTTAGGCGATCATATTTTGGAATGTCTCGCGAAATCAACCCTACCCAAGATAGAATGTCCAAATAGTTTATAAGACAATGATTGTCAGGAAATTCACTTTGGAGATCCACAAATGAGTGGGTATACCGTAAACTTTTCATGAAACCATAAATAAGTAGAGTATTAGTTGAACAGAGATCAGAATGCGTGTTATCCAGTCCATGGTTACTATATAAGTAGTGTAAAGACCTTAGTAAACCCTAAGGGGGAGAGTAAATAGTAAATGGAAGAATTGTTATTTAAATCTCCGAGTAATGGTATTCGAAAAAGGTACTAAAGTTAATAACAAAAGGTTGTTTGAAAGCTGGATCGAGTAAGAACTTGAGTGTGATAGATTAGATTAGTTTTAATGAACTAATTCCGAAGTAAACATCTCTTAAGTGATCCTTAAGAGGTGAGACCACACATTTAATTGGTCATATATAGTGGAACAAGAAATTTCGATGGGTATGGACTAAAAGTGTTCAACACCAATCTTCGGAAGGACTACAAGTACAACCCATATAAGGATAAATCAAAGATTAGTCTTTTGAACTTAACTTTAGACTAATAAAAAGTTAAAACCTTGTGTTAGTGAGACTTCCTAGACCTTACACAGTATAGTAAAGAAGTTTAATGATTAGATAAAAGGAGTTGGATTAGGATGTCTAATCAGGGTAATGAACTAAATAAGAGGTCCCAATCTAAGGATCTTGTAATAAGGACATATTCCTAAGGGACTAAAGTAAAAGGAACTTGGAGTATTGGAGACAACAAGTTAAAGTTTGTTGAGTATGATGAAAGTTCAAGAAAAGGATCTAGACATGGAATACCACAATTATTTCCATTTGAGATTACCCTGGAGTTTAGAAATGTCATCATCAATACAAGACAATTCTTCAATCCGAAACATGAGAATATGCGAACTTCGAGGACATAGTTTATTTTAAGGGGGAGAGTCTGTAACATCCCTGTAACATCCCAATTTCAGCAACCCTAAATTAATGTCCCAAAAGGCAAAAATCAGGGGGAACAAAAACTTTTCTTGTTACATGTGAAATGTTTGTTTACTTGCTTGATTGTGTTCTTGCAACTGATTGTGTATTAGATGCTATACTCTTATCTCAACACTAGTTGACAAAAGCTATTTTACAAAAGAGATGTCTTGGCTCATCTTTCGTATTCTCAAATGTTTTGGCATTTCAAAACCTAAGCCAATATGACTTTGACAAAACAAAAATATTTTACTAGTTCTATTAACAAAACTATGGAGAACTAAAATATAATCTCCTTATGTTTTCAAGACAGAACTCTCAACTACTCTTACCCCTAGGTTTTCCAAAACCTTTATTCAAAACCTTTTTCATTCCAATCTTGGTAAAAATACCAAGATGATCCTTATCTTACTTCAAAGTATAACCAATTCAAAATACCTATCCTTACCTCAATCTAGGCTTGATGGTAACCCTAGTGGTAGTTGGATAAGTGATAAGATGAATTGCCTTGATCTGCTGATTGCCTTGTTGCTTAGGAACTAGAGTGAGCTAATCTAGTAGCTCATCCCTTAGGACCCAATCTATGCTTGTGATCATCAATCTCATATCAAGCATCCAAGTCTGGATCTATCCTAAGCCACTAAGGTGATCATCTCATCCCCTAATCAGATCAATCAGGGATAATCCCTTTGATAGTTTCCAACTCAGTGGAGACCCAATATAAACATGGATCTTATCTACTTATTTAACACTTCAACATCATATACTTGATCATGAGTTTGAAACTTAGCATCCTCTCAAAATCATCTACACTTGCACTCTAGTCTAAAACACTAAATCTGCCAAAATGGCTAAGTCTGGAATTCTTATCTAGATTCAATCTTTGGAGCTCTACCTTTTCCAAACTATGGGCATTCTTGAGAATATATTGGAATCATCTTGTAGTACATCATTAGTACTACCAAAGAACACTCTTGTACTTGTATAAACCCTTCTTGTTCCCACTCATCCATGGTGGTCTTGAAGTCAAGATAATAACATTCTCTACAAAATCTTATCATCTTGCCTAGTTTGGCAGAAGCTCACATCTATATGCCACCTCCCCTTGACCAAATATTTGCATGGTTATGATCTACTAACCATGGCCTATCAACCCCCACTTCCCTTGTTCCCATTGAAGCTTTGTACTTCTTAAACCCACATGGTTTAGGAGGCTACCTGATGTATCTGTTATGGCAGCCTTATTTTCAACAAAGTCTGCCATCTCTTCTAGACCACCTCAAATACAACCAAGCCCAACCCTTGATTCCATGATCATCTATATAACTTGGTATAGATATTCATATCTCCCTTGTACCAAGGTGAGCTCTGAGCTCATAAATACAACCATCTTTTGGTGGCATGAAAGTAACAAAACCCTAGATTCCCAAAAATTTAGTTTCTTCCCTTTTCACCACAATTCTTCAAAACCCAAGGTTTGACATGATGTATAAATCAAGCTTACATCATCTAGCTTGGTTAGGATTTTCCCCAAATAATTCCCACAATTATTTAGAGCTTAAAACTATTTAAATTCTTTTTCTGGCAAAACCCTAAAACCTTTGTCTATAAAGGCAAGTTTTCTCCAAATCACCTTGCCAACTCAATGCACAATTGAGTTCTATATATCATATCACATCTCTCCAAATCAAAAATTAATATTTTTGAGACTCTTTATTATTTCTTATTGCCCTTTTTCCTAAATGGCAACAACAAGAAATATTTCCTTAAAAATACTTTTCCACCTCAATAAACTCCAATAAAATTCTCCAGTGGGTATTATGGTATTCAGAACCATATCACATCAAAAACCACACTTTTCCAATGAAAAATAATAACATTAGCTCCTATCATCTTTTTCTGCACTATTTGAATAAATGGTTTTAAGTGGACTTATAATCATCCTAAAAATCCCAAATAATTATGTGAGGCGTATCTTGACCATGCCCACACATTAGTACCTTTTACCCATATTGCCAAGACCAATATTTGAAACTTCCTTCACACTCCTTATTTGGAACAATTTTGCCAACAAAGCAAATCCTCAACTCAAAACCCACCAAACCAACACCAAGCATGGTCAAGCAAGTTGGTACAACACACCTCACATCCCTGGTCGTGCTGCACTGTAGCACTCACACTGTAGCACCACTTTTCACCTTGTATCTTATGCTTGGCTATGAAGGAGACAAAGACTAAATCATGCCCTTGCCCATTTATTTCTTGCAGCAGCTAACCCACCTCCTCCCTGTCTACACCACGACTAGAAAACCTCTCTACCCTCTCTCCCACAGCCCACAGCAAACCGGACCCTGGTTTTGCCTTTCCCCTTCTCCCCATGGACATATTCCATGGTAAACCATTGCCCATGGTATAAAAGGGAAGATCCCTCACCAGCCCCTCTCTTCACCTCATTTTCCCCCTCTGCTCCCCACTCACCTTCCCCAGAGACCTCTCCTCCTCCCTTGCCTTGCTCTGCCCAGGAGAGAGAGAGAAGAGAGCCTTGGCCATGACAAGAAATCAAGCCCCGAGCTCCCCTCTCCACTCCCCTTTCCCTGCATGTCACCGTACTGAGACCCTCTTGATCTCCTCTATCTAACTATGTGCTTTTTTTGGTCTAGGAGTATCTCCAGGCGAGCTCCCCGAAGAACACCCGAGCAACCACCAGCAGGCGCTCCTGCGCGGACCCTTCCCCGACATGGAACCCGACCATGCCGCCCCTTCTTATGCTCCCCGTCGTGCGCCGCGTCCTCTCTCCCACCTCCCTGTCACCAGCATGCTCCATAGGTGAGCTCCCCGCACTCCCCGCCGCTTCCTAGGGTTTCCCCTCTGCCACCCCTGTCCCGAGGTCGACGACGACCTAGCGTCGTCGGATCTCACTTGATCCAGCGGCCTAGAAACGCCGATACCCCTTCGCCCCACCGCCCTCTATGACAGAGCGGCCCCACCTACCAGTTTCTATAACGCGCACGCGCCTAGGCCGGGTGGGCCAAGGTGGAGCCGAGAGGCCCAGATCTGGTCGAATCCCAGCCCAAGACCACCCCTCTGTTTCTTTTATTCTTTCCCTAGATCCAGAAATTGCCCTATCAGTGTAAATAGAAATAAAAAGGAAATTCCCTAAATAAATTCAGTGAATAATTTTAGCAAGTACCTAAGCCTCCACTCTAACCTTCAGAATTGGTTTTGGACCAATTTACCGAAGAGATAAATCATAGAAATTAAACTATCCAAGCCTATTCCTTTAACTAATAAAATAATCCAGAAAGTTTGGTATGTCCAAATGGAGAAAAACCAATTGGTGCTGAAAAGCATTGGCAATACCTTGAATGTCCCACTTGTCCCACCTAAAGTTGCTTCCTAGTTTACCTATAGCAAAAATAATAAAAACAGGGCATTTCTGACTTTACAAATTTCTCTAGATCAAACTGAATGAGGTTTTGACCTAATTCCAACTCCTAGTAAACCTATATACTAGTAAGTACCAAAACCCAGGAGCCCAAGATTTATGGATCTTTATTGAATTTTTGTGAATTAAACATTTCTGTGCATGGTTTGTTCACCAATAAATTCACCATTTGAGTACTCTAAATCCAAAAAGGGTGATTCCAATTTCTACTGATAGGTAATCTACACACCCAAAATTTGTCCTTGGAATCACATAAAAATCTTTTGTAGATTAAATATGATGAAAAGTACAAATCCCAGCTAGTACTGTCTTTGGGAATATCCCAAGGGCATTCTGGTATTTGTTTTGGGGTGATTCCAACACCTATTGAATCAGTACACTAAATACTGATTATTAACCCAGGGAAAGAATTTTTGGAGCTCCAGATTATGTCTGGTGAATTATTTCCTAAAACTAGGGTTTTATCCACTTTAAAAATCATTATAAATTAATGGAAATTGATAAAATAGTGAAACCACTTTTGTTGGATTCAATTTATCAATACCTATCTGATGGTATCATTTTATACCATGGTTACATACATATCAATCCCTTGGTCAAAATGTTGGAATTATGCCCTAGAGGCAATAATAAAGATGTTATTATTATAATTCTTGTTCATGTAAAGTTTATATTCCATGCTAGAATTGTATTAAGCGGAAACTTTGATACTTCTGTGATTTATGAACAACACTGTGTCCCTAGTACGCCTCTATGGACTAGCTCATTGATTAATGATGGTTAAGGTTTCCTAACCATAGACATGAGTTGTCGATTAATAATGAGATCATGTCATTAGGAGAATGATATGATGGACAGACCCAAATCAAGCAGAGCAATTAGATCGTGTCATCATGTTCATCTTTGCGAAGCTTTTTCCTATGTCAAATATTGTATTCCTTAGACCATGAGATAATGCAACTCCCTGGTATCGGAAGAAAGCTTCGAGGTCATCAAACGTCATCCTATGAGAGGGTGATCATAAAGGTGTCTCTCAGGTGATCAGAAAGTACTTGTTGGGTTGTGTGTATCGAGATGGAATTTGTCCCTCCGAGTCGGAGAGATATACTTCGGGCCCACTCGGTAATCGATATCAACACCGCTTGCAATCACGTGGTTAAGCAGTTAATCACAAAGTGATATCGGATTACAGAACGAGTAAAGTACTTGCCGTGAACGAGATTGAACTAGGTATGCCGATACCAACGATCGAATCTCGGGCAAGTAAAATATCGCGTGACGAAGGGAATATATATGGGATTAATTGAATCCTAGCATCGTGGTTCATCTGATATGATCATCGATAAATATGTGGGAGTCAATATGGGTTTCCAGATCCCGCTCTTGATTATTAATAGAAGATCATGTCTACATATTCTCGAACCCGTAGGGTCACACACTTAACGTGTCTTGACGCTAGGATAGAATGGATAATTGGTTTATGAGTTTTTTCAGAGTCTCGGATGAGATCCGGGACATAACGAGAGGTTCCGGAATGGCCCGGAGAATAAGATTCATATAAAGGAAAGCAGTTTTTGGATTTCAGAATAGTTTCAGAGTATTCGGTATTGTACCGGAAGGTTCTAGAAGCTTCCGGAGTGGGACCAACGTGGCCCCACTTGTCGGAGGGGTGCGTGGGCCTACGAGGGAGTGCCCTGGCCGCATTGGGCCAGGGGCACAAGGCCCCATAGGCCCAGACGGCCAAAACCCTAGGGGAAACCCTAGGAGGCCTTCTAGAAGGGGGGGAGGGAAGACTTGCCCCCCACTCCACCCTTGGGGCCGCCGCCCTAGGGCTTGGAGGAGGGAGCAAGGGGGCCGGCCAGCCCCTATATAAGGTGGGCAGGGGGCGCACCCTCCCTCCACCCCAAAACCCTAGCCGCCAGCTACTGCCCTACCTCTCTCTCTCTCTCTCTCTCTCTCTCTCTCTCTCTCTCTCTCTCTCTCTCTCTCTCTCTCTCTCTCTCTCTCTCTCTCTCTCTCTCTCCCGACTGCACGTAGGCGAAGCCCTGCTGCAGAAACTCTCCACCATTGCACCACGTCGTCGTGCTGTAGATCCAATCTATCTCTCCACCCCACTTTCTAGACCAAGGAAGGAGGAGACGTCGCGGCACCATACATGTGCATCTCTCGGAGGCGTCGCCACTTGCGGCGTTGGATCGGATCGGATCGCGAGGAGGAGAAGGCTAGTTTGACTACATCCCCCACGTTTTGTTGAATGTTTCCGCTGTGCGATTTCTTCAAGGGTATGAAGATCTCATCTATCCCTCTTGTTGATTGCATCTCCTAGATTAGATCTTGGCTTTCCCGTTCGCATCCGTAGAATTTTTTTTGATTTACTATGCTGTGAAACCCTTCAGTGGTATCAGAGCTAGATCTATGCGTAGATGTGTTTCACGAGTAGAACGCAACATGCTTGTTGCGGGCGTTGATGTTTTCTGTTGCAATCCTCTTTAGTATACTTCCTATGACACGGGATAGTGAGATTGAAGCGGTCCAGGCCAACTTTACGCGACCTCGTTCGCGAGACCGGCTCCGCACTTGACGTGTGTCTTAATCTACACATGCGGCTGGTGGATGCCAGTTTCTCTCACTATAGTAGTCATGGGATTGACACCGGATGTTGGCAACCATAATTTCACCGTTGTGGCTTTTCGTAGGTAAGAATCGTTCTTAGCTTGTTACTCCCATAAGCCACGTAAAACATGCAACAACAAAGTAGAGGCGTCTAGCTTGTTTTTGCAGGGAGTGTTTTGTGATATGGTATGGACCAAGATATGATGTGTATGTTGTATGCAATGATCATGTTTTGTAATATTTCACGACTTGCATGTCGATGAGTACACAATCGGCAGGAGCCATATGGTTGTCTTTATAATTGTGTATGACCTGTGTGTCAACTTCTTATACGCCATGTAATAGCTTTACTTTGTTGCTAAGTAGTTAGCAATAGCTGTAGTTGCTATTCGTGGTGGAGGAAATCATGGTGGAGTGATGGAGATCATGCTGGCGCGCACAAGATGGAGATCATTGCGCGGAGATTGGCTATACCATGTCACATAAATTATATGCATGTGATGTTTATCCTTTTATGTATCTTATTATGCTTAGATCGCGATGGTAGCATTATAAGATGATTCCTCACTTAAAGATCAAGATAAAATTGTGTTCTCCCCATGTATGCACCGTTGCGAAAGTTCGTCGTGTTCAAGCATCTCGTGATGATCGGGTGCTATAAACTCTACGTTCACATACAACAGGTGCAAGCCAGTTTTGCACACGCGGAAATACTTGGGTTTAACTTGACGAGCCTAGCATGTATAGACATGGCCTCGGAACACACGAACCGAAAGGTTAAGCATGAGTCATATGAATGATATGATCGAAACTTTGTTGTCCACCAATGAAACCACATCTCTTCTCATGAATATCGAATTAGGTGTGGTGAATTTGGATCGTGTTCACTAAAACAACTTGAGGGATGTTGAATTTAGTGGGAGTTCATCTAGGAATTTGATTAAGTTGAACTAGTTATCATGAACATAGTCTAAATTGTACTTACAAATTTTGTAGATCAAATGTCTAAGTCCAACTTCAACTTCAACGTTTTTGCTGAGAAAGAAAAGCTTAAGAACAATGGGTCTAACTTCACCAACTGGTTCCGCAATCTGAGAATAATTCTCGCTGGCGGACAAAAGGACTATGTGCTTGAGAAAGCGCTAGGTGACGCCCCTGCTATTGATGCGCCGGCTGATGAAAAAGCAGTTTATCAGTCGCGCAAAGATGATTATGGAGTGATTAAGAGTACCATGTTGTTTGCTATGGAATCAGACCTTCAAAATCGTTTTGAGGAGTTCGCCGGGCCCTTTGAGATACTTGAGGAATTGAAAACCATGTTTCAGACTCAGGCCCGTTCTAAGAGATATGAGATCTCTGAGAAATTCTTTAACTACAAGATGGAGGAAGGGAGTTCCGTTAGTGAGCACGCCATTAAGATGTCGGGCTACACTCAACGTCTTGAGCAACTGGACTGCAAGATTCTAGAAGAGCTCAAGATTGACAGAGTTCTGCAGTCACTCTCTCCTAGCTACAAAGGTTTTGTAGTCACTCACAATCAGATTGGTTCCACTGATACGATCACTGAGATCTTCGCTAAGCTGAAAGCTGCGGAGGTGGACATCAAGAAAGATAATCATGTGTTGATGGTCAACAAGCCCCCTAGATTTAAGAAAGGGAAGGGTGCCAAGAAATCCTTCAAGAAAGGCAGCGGCAAGCGCGTTGCCCCTGCTGAGAAGAAGCTCAAGTCTGGACCTAAGCCGGACACTGAGTGCTTCTATTGCAAGGACAAGGGTCACTGGAAGCTCAACTGTCCGAAGTACTTAGCGGACAAGAAGGCTGGCACCATTAAAGGTATATTTGATATACATGTTATTGATGTTTACCTTACTAGCGCTCGTTGTAGTGCCTGGGTATTTGATACTGGTTCAGTTGCTAATATTTGTAACTCGAAACAGGAGCTACGGAATAGACAACGGCTAGCAAGGGATGAGGTGACGATGCGCGTTGGCAACGGATCAAGAGTTGATGTGATGGCCGTCGACACACTCTCCTTAGTTTTACCTTCGGGATTAGTTTTAAACCTTAATAAGTGTTATTATGTGCCTGCGTTGAGCATGAACATTATATCTGGATCGTGTTTATTGCATGACGGCTATTCATTTAAATCGGAGAATAATGGTTGTTCTATTTATATGAGTAACATCTTTTATGGTCATGCACCTGCTATGAATGGTTTATTTCTTCTGAATCTCAAAAGCAATGAAACACACATCCATAACATTGAGGCTAAGAGATGCAAAGTAGATAGTGATAATTCGACTTATTTGTGGCACTGCCGTCTAGGTCATATTGGTGTAAAACGCATGAAGAAACTCCATTCTGATGGACTTTTGGAGTCTCTTGATTTTGAATCATTTGACACGTGCGAGCCGTGCCTCATGGGCAAGATGATCAAAACCCTGTTCTCCGGAATGATGGAGCGAGCAACGGACTTATTGGAAATCATACATACCGATGTATGCGGACCAATGAGTGTTTCGACGCGCGGTGGATATCGCTATTTTCTCACTTTTACTGATGACTTAAGTAGATATGGGTATATCTATTTAATGAAACATAAATCTGAAACGTTTGAAAAGTTCAAGGAATTTCAGAACGAAGTGGGAAACCATCGTAACAGGAAAATTAAATTTCTACGATCCAATCGTGGAGGTGAATATTTGAGTTATGATTTTCTCACGCATCTTAAAGCAAGCGGAATTGTTTCGCAACTCACGCCACCTGGAATACCACAGCGCAATGGTGTGTCTGAACGCCGGAATCGAACTCTATTAGATATGGTGCGATCGATGATGTCTCTTACAGATTTGCCGTTATCATTTTGGGGTTATACATTAGAAACCGCTGCATTCACTTTAAATAGGGCACCATCTAAATCCATTGAGATGACACCGTATGAACTATGGTTTGGTGCTAAACCTAAGTTGTCGTTTCTTAAAGTTTGGGGATGCGAAGCTTACGTCAAGAAGTTGATGCCGGACAAGCTCGAACCCAAAGCGGAGAAATGCGTCTTCATAGGATACCCTAAGGAAACGATTGGGTATACCTTCTACCACAGATCCGAAGGCAAAGTGTTTGTTGCAAAGAACGAATCCTTTCTTGAGAAGGAGTTTCTCTCGAAAGAAGTGAGTGGGAGGAAGGTAGAGCTAGACGAGGTTATTGAACCTTCTCTTGAGTTGGAGTGTAGCGCAGCGCCTGAAATTGTTCCAGTGCCGGCTGCACCAACAATAGAAGAATCTAATGATGAGGATCATGAAACTTCGAACGATGCTGCTGCTGAACGTCGCAGGTCGAAAAGGTCACGTGCCCCTCCTGAGTGGTACAACAACCCTGTCTTAACTATCTTGTTAGTAGACAATAGTGAACCTGCAAACTATGAGGAAGCGATGATGAGCCCAGACTCTGAGAAATGGCTAGAGGCCATGAAATCCGAATTGGGATCCATGAGCGAAAACCAAGTATGGACTTTGGTGGACCCTCCTAGCGACCGAAAGGCCGTTGAGTGCAAATGGATCTTCAAGAAGAAAACGTACACAGATGGTAATGTTACTGTCTATAAAGCTCGACTTGTCGCAAAAGGTTTTCGACAAGTTCAAGGTGTTTACTACGATGAGACTTTATCTCCCGTAGCGATGTTTAAGTCCATTCGGATTTTATTAGCAATTGCTGCGTTTCATGATTATGAAATATGGCAGATGGATGTCAAGACTGCGTTCCTTAATGGCAACATTGATGAAGAGTTGTATATGATGCAGCCTGAAGGTTTTGTCGATCCTAAGGATGCTGATAAGGTGTGCAAACTTCAGAGTTCCATTTATGGACTGAAGCAAGCATCTCGGAGTTGGAACCTTCATTTTGATCAAGTGATCAAGAGCTTTGGATTTGTTCCAAATTTCTACGAAGCTTGTATCTACAAGAAAGTGAATGGGAGCTCAGTGAAATTTTTAGTACTATATGTGGATGACATATTGATTATTGGAAATGACATTGATATGCTTAACAATGTGAAGATTTATTTGAACAAATGTTTTCCAATGAATGACCTAGGAGAAGCTGCTTATATATTAGGCATCAAAATCTATAGAGGCAGACAAAGATGCCTAATAGCTTTAAGCCAAAGTACATACCTAGACAAAGTTCTGAAAAGGTTCAGAATGGATAAAGCAAAGAAAGATTCAGTTCCCATGTTGTCAGGTAAGATATTGAGCAAGGCTCAGTGTCCAGCTACGGTAAACGATAGAGAAACTATGAGCAAAGTGACATATGCCTCGGCCATAGGTTCTATCATGTATACCATGGTGTGTACTAGACCGGATGTGTCCAATGCTCTTAGTTTGACGAGCAGATACCAAAGTGATCTAGGAGTGGAACACTGGACAGCCGTAAAGAACATCCTAAAGTATTTAAATAGGACTAAAGAAATGTTCTTTGTCTATGGAGGTGATGAGCAGCTCGTCGTAAAAGGTTACGTCGAAGCTAGTTTTGACACCGACAAGGATGATTCTAAATCTCAGACAGGATACGTTTATACTTTGAATGGAGGAGCTATGAGCTGGAGAAGCTGTAAGCAAAGCGTGATCGCGGGATCTACAGTAGAAGCGGAATACATGGCTGCTGCAGAAGCGTCAAGTGAAGGAGTTTGGATCAGGAACTTCATCACTGAGCTTGGTGTGGTTCCAAGTGCCTTGGACCCACTGGAGATATTTTGTGACAACACTGGTGCCATAGCACTGGCTAAGGAACCAAGATATCATCCAAAGACCAAGCACATCAACCGCAAGTTTCATATAATTCGAGATTATATAACAGATGGAGATCTGAAGATTAGCAAAGTACATACGGATCTGAATGTCGCAGATCCGTTGACTAAACCTCTTCCACGAGCAAAACATGATCAACACCTTAGTGCCATGGGTGTTAGATTGTTGCCAGATGTAAACTAGATTATTGACTCTAGTGCAAGTGGGAGACTGTTGGAATTATGCCCTAGAGGCAATAATAAAGATGTTATTATTATAATTCTTGTTCATGATAAAGTTTATATTCCATGCTAGAATTGTATTAAGCGGAAACTTTGATACTTGTGTGGTTTATGAACAACACCGTGTCCCTAGTACGCCTCTATGGACTAGCTCATTGATTAATGATGGTTAAGGTTTCCTAACCATAGACATGAGTTGTCGATTAATAATGAGATCATGTCATTAGGAGAATGATATGATGGACAAACCCAAATCAAGCAGAGCAATTAGATCATGTCATCGTGTTCATCTTTGCGAAGATTTTTCCTATGTCAAATATTGTATTCCTTAGACCATGAGATAATGCAACTCCCTGGTATCGGAAGAAAGCTTTGAGGTCAGCAAACGTCATCCTATGAGAGGGTGATCATAAAGGTGTCTCTCAGGTGATCGGAAAGTACTTGTTGGGTTGTGTGTATCGAGATGGAATTTTTCCCTCCCGAGTCGGAGAGATATACTTCGGGCCCACTCGGTAATCGATATCAACACCGCTTGCAAGCACGTGGTTAAGGAGTTAATCACAAAGTGACATCGGATAATGGAACGAGTAAATTACTTGCCGTGAACGAGATTGAACTAGGTATGCCGATACCAACGATCGAATCTCGGGCAAGTAAAATATCGCGTGACAAAGGGATAATATATGGGATTAATTGAATCCTGGCATCGTGGTTCATCCGATATGATCATCGATGAATATGTGGGAGTCAATATGGGTTTCCAGATCCCGCTGTTGATTATTAATAGAAGATCATGTCTGCATATTCTCGAACCCGTAGGGTCACACACTTAACGTGTCTCGACGCTAGGATAGAATGGATAATTGGTTTATGAGTTTTTGTTCGGAGTCTCGGATGAGATCCGGGACATCACAAGAGGTTCCGGAATGGTCCTGAGAATAAGTTTCATAAAAGGAAAGCAGTTTTTGGATTTCGGAATAGTTTCGGAGTATTCGATATTGTACCAGAAGGTTCTAGAAGCTTCCGAAGTGGGACCAACGTGTCCCTACTTGTCGGAGGGGTGAGTGGGCCTACGAGGGAGTGCCCTGGCCGCATTGGGACAGGTGCACAAGGCCCCATAGGCCCAACCAGCCAAAACCCTAGGGGACCTTCTAGAAGGGGGAGGGAAGACTCGCCCCCCACTCCACCCTTGGGGCCGCCGCCCTAGGGCTTGGAGGAGGGGGCAAGGGGGCCGGCCATCCCCTATATAAGGTGGGCAGGGGGCGCACCCTCCCTCCACCCCAAAACCCTAGCCGCCAGCTACTGCCCTACCTCTCTCTCTCTCTCTCTCTCTCTCTCTCTCTCTCTCTCTCTCTCTCTCTCTCTCTCTCTCTCTCTCTCCCGAATGCGCGTAGGCGAAGCCCTGCCGCAGAAACTCTCCACCATTGCACCACGTCGTCGTGCTGTAGATCCAATCTATCTCTCCACCCCAGTTGCTGGACCAAGGAAGGAGGAGACGTCACGGCACCGTATGTGTGCATCTCTCAGAGGCGTCGGCACTTGCGGTGTTGGATCGGATCAGATCGCGAGGAGGAGAAGGCTAGTTCGACTACCTCACCCACGTTCTGTAGAATGTTTCCGCTGTGCGATTTCTTCAAGGGTATGAAGATCTCATCTATCCCTCTTGTTGATTGCATCTCCTAGATTAGATCTTGGCTTTCCCGTTCGCATTCGTAGAATTTTTTTGATTTACTATGCTGCGAAACCCTTCACAAAAAGCCCTCTCCTAGGTAGTTCCTAGTCTTTAAATCCAAAAGGATCCCTTATTCGAATGCCTCCAAATCTTCTCCCAATGCAATCAAGTCAAACCTCCAGCACCATACTGATGTGTATCTTGTGTAGTATGATTTCTTGCTGTATGTATTGATGCTTGTAAGCATTGTATTGATTGTGTTGTTGTTGCTTGCATGTGTGCTCGATAACGGCGATAGTTGCGACTGTGTGATGCCGAGAAGAATGAAGCATCGGGTTATTCTTATTGTTATTGTAATCGGTATTCAGGTATTCTAAAGAAGTCACGGGACATCTCGCTGGTTACAGGCAAGCCACCTTCTTGCTCATACACCTTGTCCTATTATTTTACCTATGCATGATTTATCTACTCGGTTATGCAAATTGCATTGTTTTACTATATTATGTAATGTGGGGAAATGTTTGGCTCCTCCAAACCATTACTCCTTAGTACCATTAGGTACAACCCATATTTATGATACCTAACTGCCCTTAGTATGGAGATGGTGTTTAACACCATTACCCCTTGGAGACCTCGTTTTAGCCTAAGCAAAAGTGTAGGATGGGAAGACCCCGGGAAAAGACTTACAAAACTGTTTTATGAGAAAACCTTGGTGAGGCTTGGCCTACCAAGTGGTTTGGAAAATGAGAACGGTTTTGGTTTCAAAAAATGGTCCGTCAACGGATGGAGGAAAATGTTTACGAAAACACGCTGGGCTGTACAGTTTAGTATGCTGGAACAATTAACTCGTGCAACCACATTACTCTGGAATGGGATGGGGCAGGGCTGAAAGTTTATCCAATCTGGTATAGGTGCCTCACACTACTACAGGGATAAACAATCCCCGGAGGGTGGGCCTTCTCTGTCCAATGGTCCATTCGTAGCATCGACCAGGAGAAGGAATGAAGGGTCTATGGGCCTCCGCGCGATACTATGAGCCCCTCATTGAAAGCGCACACCCGTCGAGGTGAAAAACGCGCTCCGGTTGGCTGGTTACTATATAGGGCGTCCCGGTTTTGAGGGGATTAACCTCATAGGGTAGGCACTTTTATCGGAGAGGGCATTCAGAAGATCTTGACCGGTTATTCGACCCGCGATCGGTGTAGATCAGGGACGGGTAATCAGATGGTGTGGGTATAGTGTACAACCTCTGCAGAGTGTAAATCTATTCGAATAGCCAAGTCTTCAGTCATGGACGGTTGTTATGGCGGATGTACGGCGGGTGATGGTTTTGTTTTCAAAAAGGACTTCAAAAAAGAAATGGCTTGAAAATGTTTTGACCATGGGATGGTCGGAAAAATGGAGGAAGGAGTTTGGTCATGAGATGACCGGGAGGAGAAACAAATGGGTGACCCAAATCCTAGTGTTTTCTTAAAACTTTTCGAAAAGGTATCCAAATTGTTTTACAAAAGTTTTTCAACAGAGATATAGAGACATGCATATCTACAAGAGAAACTGATTTACAATAGAACCTCTCATGGAGCCATCCTAGCACAGCCATACTGCATATCAATTATTATTGCTATCTTAAGGTGGCTTGCGAGTACATTCAAAGTACTCACCGGCATTGTCCCTGGTTATTTACTTCGCTAGGCTTTCAGAAGCAAGACAAACGATGGAGTTTGCTAACGTCAATGTGAGCTAGGAGGTCTTCCCAGTCTGTTGCCTGTAGGTTAAGGCATGATATGGGCTATGCGCTTGAAGACTTCCGCTAATGATGTTGTATCGCCATAATGGCATAAATGTAAGTACATGTATTCATTAATTATGGATGTTGTAATAATACTTGTCGGTTATGCTCATGACTCATTGATCATGGGAGCATGAATTGCAGGCATAACGGGTATTCTCGGACCTTAAATCTGGGGGTGCCACAATCCCAGCATTAGAGCTTAGAAATAAGCTGAACACAGATGTGTGCATTGCATTCATGCATAAAAAATCCGAATATTTTTTGCGCTTTTGAATAAAACTTGTCAAAATGATTGAAGCTTCTCTCAACTTGATGGAATTGAAGTAGATCATCAAGTTAACTGCGATAAGTTTCAATATGACCTTTGCTAAAACTTTATTTTAGGGTAAACATGATTTTATCTAAGGGTAGATCAAATGAAATAAAACTAAGCCATTGCATATTGAATAATATCTGATCCTTAAGAGATCATATCACATAAATCATTACAATAACCCATGAATACCAAGCTATGGATATAATTCAAGTAACAAGAATGTAATAACTAACTCTTAACCTACCTTAATCTTATCTATTTTTACCATGAGCATCATGGTAACTCTTTAGTAAGATTGAGTAGGAAGGAAACCAAGTCAAGATCATTCACCATATATCTTTATTTCCATATCAATCCTTATTATCTCTATTGAATCATATTATAATATCTGTTTTTCATCAAATGTTGAGTAATAAACTATTGATTCACCAATTCTTAACTTATTAATTCTTGATCTATCAACTCTTGTCCATACCATAACATTCACTTAAGGTCTATAAAGAAATAAGGAAGATTAGGAAGTAGTAATGCTAGTTTAAGTTACCCTCTATAGGACAGGAGTGACTTAAGAGCATTAAATCAATATGATTATTGAAAGAGATAACTCACTTCTAAATGGACAGAAGAGTTATTTGAAATAATAGTGTAGGTGGTAACAAAAAGGATTATAACGCTGAATATTGAAGATAGTTACAAGGAGGAATCCTATTGGATTAAGAAGGTATAGTCCATGAATAATATCTTATACTCAGTAACAGATACTGAGAAGATAATTATAATACAACTGTAATGGTATTAATGAAGACCTTGATTAGCCAACTAGAAACCTAAGCCATAAATGATCAAAGGATTATAATGATCATGTTTATGTCACTAAGAGTGATTGATTATATATTGTATAGGAATAATTGGTGGATAGAACATGATTAAATCTTAGAATAGATATATTATCTTAGATTAGTCATGGCAAGTCACCATATTAAGATGTGAAGTTTGAAAATTAGGTACTGGAGTTAAGTAGACATAAGATAGTGTAGCTAAGCTGAAGCTAGAGTAGCATGGAGTTATTGGAGTAGTGTTATTCTTTTGTTAAGATATTAGACACTTAAGGAATGTAAGTTTTGGTAGATACACCTAATGGAGTAAGGTTAGTGATGAATGATATAGGAAGCAAATAATGGGAATTCAAAGCAACTATTAAATAGATTAGAGGATAATCATTCTAGTGGAATTAGATTCATAAGAAACACTATAGAAAAGAGAATCATGTCTATAAGGAGATCATGTTGAGCTTAGTGTCAAGCTCATTGAATTACAAAAGGATTTAGAAGGTGGAAGAGTGGATAATAAGGTTCTTATGAAGTAAAGCTTATCATGTTAACCATAATGATATACATGAAGCATTAATATATCTAGGAAAGGAATTCCTTAATTAGGACTCCAAACTTATGAAATTTGGAAGCTAGGAATTCTTGGTAAACACTCAACTTTAAATCTTTAACCAAACATAATATCCATTTCATATTATTGATCTGTCATCCTATTTCCACAATTCTTTATAGAAATAGTTTTCCTATGGCAAATCACTTAAGCACATCCTTGTCCTTTCCAACTATCATAATCACATGTGCTTAGGAACCATATTGAGAAATTCTATCTCCTAAGTCATTCCAAAGAATAACTTTACTAAGTTAAAAGGGGATATCATTTATGATCACTAATATGAGGGAAATATGTCTTCATCCATAATGTTCATACACATTTATAAAACACAAATATAAACCCTAGAATGAACCATTCCTACCAATGGTATGCCTTGATAAGAATCATAGAAATATAGGATAACCATGAAAAAGACATATAAGTGCTTTAATTGTTTTCTCCAGAATATTGGTTAATTGTTTTCCATTACTAAAATGCCATTCTTTTGTCCTTAATTCTATAATAAATTCAAATCGTAAAACAAGAAATTTTAAAACATATTTAATAATATAATTAAGGTATGTTTGAAAATAAAGATTCATAACAAAAAGTACCTATATAAAGAAAATAAAGAAATGATATCATTATATTAAAAAGCTCAGTAAAGAACCCTAACTACACTTTATTATTGCTGCAACCATCCAGCAAATAAATCCTATAAAGAAAATACAAATCAAATGAGCAAATTCAAATCTGAAATCAAAACAGAAAATAGAAAAAGAAAATAAAAAAAGGAGGATCTGGCTCGAGCTGTAGGCCGACCCAGCATTTCCTCTGCTTATTCGTCGCTCACAGGATGCAACCAGCTCTTTTCACTCGATTCATCGAAGCCCAACATCAGACCAAGCTCGCATACCCCTTTATCCATTCTATTGTCATCGTCCACCTCACGTAACCGCCGAAGCAGCTCGCTGGCGCCAGCGCTGCCGCTCGCCGGCGTGGAGATTCGTGCCACCGACCGCCAGAGGGGATAAGCAGGACATGACGCCGCCGCTCTGCTCGTCCTCATCCACTCCCTCTCCCTCTGAAGCTCTCTCTCTCGATTTCTTCCTCGGGGCCAAAACCCTAACTAACCTCGCCGTCGTGCCGTACCTCCCCATTCCTTTCCAAGTAGCCATGGAGAAGCCCTGTGCTCCGTAGATCCTCTGGGTGGAGTCCAACATCAAGGGGAGCACTGGGGAGGGCGAAATTTGCTGTTCCTTTTTGTTGAGGTTCGTCGGAATCCTCGTCAGAGAGCTCGTCTCCGGCCGCACCAGTGCTCACCAACACCACTGCTACAACTAAGGTGACTTGTTGATGCTCACGCATCTTCCCTCTATTCCTATCACGCTCTCTAGCATGCTCGCACCATAGCACCGCCGTACGCCACCGTCAGTCATCGTTGTTACAGTGGTTCTGATGCCCAATCGGCCGCGGCGCCACCATGAGTATACTCCCCGTGCAATGCTCGTTCGACCGTATAGTCTCGCTCGGCCGCGCGCGCTCGCAAACACCTACTCCGACGACCATCTGAGGGTGGCCGGCAAAGTGGGGCCGTGCTGACGTCATCTGAACGTCATGCTTGCATCAACTTTGACCTAGTCCACCAGTTGACCAGTCCACGCCTAGGTGGCACACCGACGTGGCCCTGACCCCACTGGTCAGTGACCTAGGGTAGCTCTAGATGTTGTGTAAAAAGATATTCCCAGTTTAGGAAATAAATAAAATCTTATAAATCCAAATCTAAATATTCCAGAAATTAAATAAATTTATTAAACCTTGTTAAATCAATAACTTTTGTTTTATAATTCATAAGAATATGTGTAATATATGAAAATTCTTAGAAAAATAAAATCTCTAATTTAACTTTATTATCAAGCATTATTAAGCTAATTATTTAAATAAGTATTATTTAATAAAGATTTTATATGTAATAAAACTTTGATAATTCATATTTTTAATAATGGTAAATGATAAAAATATAAATAATATATCAAAATTCTTAGAAAAATAATAACTATAACATAATATCATAAACCTATATTATTATTTCTCTTAATTAACTATTTATTATTTATTAAATGCGTATAAAATATTAAACCTTATAAAAATTATATCTTATAAATCACAAAAATAAATGTAATATACCAAAAATAATCACAAAAATAGTACCCACATGCTAAAAATATAATATTCTACCTTTGAGGTAAATAAAAGGTTGTATACTATAAAACTTTGAATCTAAATCTAATTTCCTTACTTAAATAATTCATATAAAGGTAAATAAAAAATTGCTAATATTTTTTACATTAGCCAATTGAGTCTCATAAATAGTATTATTCTTAAATATGGATAATGTGGAGACAAAATGGTTCAACACATTTTAAATACAATCTTATTGATTTATCATTCAACTAAAAGTGTAGATTAAGTTCTAAAAGCATCTTTATCAAATATAAAATCTTCAAAAATAAATTGTGAGTAAATAAAACTTTTTCCTTGACTTAAACCACACGTTTATTAACATACCAAAACACTAGAGTGAATTCATAAGTAGTTAAGTAATATTAGTTCCTTGTTCCCAAACCATAATCAGACTTTTATAAGAAGGTAAATGTTCTTAATCCATTATAACAACAAGAAACCACTATTCAAATAAAAGTAATATCACTCCTAAGTAACTTTAAAGAAACATTCTAAAACAAACAACTACAAATACCATAAGCATTACACTTTAAGTCCATTTATGTTTTTAAAGTTAACTTTACTCTACAAGATTTTAGATATAGTGCTAAGACTATATTGTATGTTTTATAGTTAACTTTGGTCTATTTTAATTAATATCTAAAGCATCTCAAGTCTAGACTATTCAAGCAAGCATAAACAACATCAATCACATTCTACCATTCATATTCTAAAAGCTATCAGGATTGTTTAAACCTTAGTAAAGAAATCTTTTCTTCAAATTTTATTCTTTTTGCCAATTCAAACAACAAAGCTTATAATAATATCTCCAAATCTTAACAACTAAACTCAAGGACTATCATCATAGTCAACAGATGAAAAATAATCGTAATTAGATTACTTTAAGCTTTACTTGTATATTTAGAATTGTTCACACCTAAGTTTCTTATAATTGCCATTAATTGTAAAGTAAAGTTTAAGGATAGGACCATTCTTATATGAGCAACCTTGCAAAGCATTCTTCATTTGTATACCTTATTAGTTGCATGGTATTTTAATTACATGTTGTTTCATACACCCTCACAAGCCTTAATAAGAAGCACAAGTGTGAAGCTTATCTAAAAGAGCAACACATTAAAAAAAGAAACCGTTTCCAGTATCCAAACCCTAGGACAATGTTTACTCCGGGGATTCGAGTTTATCAAATTGCATCACATTACTATGCACAATAGCATCTTGCTTCTTTAAACATTAGTCCTTATCAGACCAATGATGCCGTTTTCAGATATTGGATCTTATATTACCTTGAAGACCGTGAGTGTATAATCTTGCAATCACAAAAGGCAAGTTCACACTTGCTCATGTCCTTTGATTATTTTATATAAAGTATTTTGCAAATCCAGTGTTGTCATCACCTGTATTGAAAAAGATCAGAAAACACTATTTTCATAATGATATGATTATAGGTTATTTACCATGAGGTATTAACCTACCATAAAAGTTCCGGTGGTAAAGGAACATATTATCTAGGACATAACAACCAATGTCGCCAGTGATTCTTGCGCCGTATATCACGCATTAACAATGAGATTTGGAATGAGACGGAGAAGTCAGCTGTATCTTCTTCCTCTCGCATGTAGCTGGATGTGCAGGTTATGGCTGTTATCCTCGTAACATGCATTTAATCTGTAATTCCTAGAGGATATGCAGAATATGGGTGGGAACCCTCACCGTCTCATGATATTTCTGGCATCTAACGGTTTATACAAACCATTGCCAATTCAATGGGTGGGCATGGTGTACACCAAGGAGGCATGCGAGGTCGCGAAGGGGGAAGTGATTGGCTTGGATCATCTTTGGGCCCCACATCATGGATTTGTGGATGGGAATAAGCTGCCCGGTTGTGCACAAATAGTTGATCTCTCATGGGTAAAATAACGCACCTCTACATAGTGTAAGAACTGTAACTTGTTACTCCCTGTTCCGGGAAGGAGCTACGAACGCGGCGGGAAAGGAACTCCATGAAATTTCTGGTAAACCCGTGAAGGCTGATGGACATAGCTTTTTAGAATAAAAGCAACCTTTGAAGAAATGTTTACGAAAACTTGCAATGCCTACGACCTAAGGTTTGTGGCTATAGATTAGTGCATCAAACACTCCTTTTCTAGCGGACTTGCTAAGTACGCTCGTACTCAACGTATCTTCTTAACCCTTGCTAGATTCTGAAGTCAAAAAGACGATGTCTACATCAAGTTATTCTCTAGGAGTCATCATCAAAAGCTCAAGTTGTTCAATGAAGTGAAGGAAGTCAACATATACATAAACTCAAGTGAAGACGAAGTTGCTAATTAGATAGGAATATAATCTCTAACCCTAGCACCTACTTCTATAGAGTATTGTAATAGTAGCAATACCATACCAATAGTTAGAATACTAGTCTTATTAGTATGATAATTTTTTAGTTGTTTATTTCTGATTCTTCTTTGAAACAAGTTTCTTCTCTCTTTTTAACCTAGAGTGTTCTCTAGATCTTAGGTAAGGAGTTGAGTTGTAACCTTAAGCCATGTATTGGACCTGCTGTGTTTCTGTTGTACCACACTGTGGGATGTAATACTAGTGAATGATGTTTCATTGGTGTTATATCAACGACAATGGTATACTACATCATGAAGTGGTATGCTGGGTCACCGCAATTTACAATGACCGTAAGACCCGATATATGTTTGAGAGATGTGACCAAAATCTTGTCATTTTAGCGTTTTATGGCCGCTTTCATGAGCTACTGCCCACATTTTTGGCTTTCCATGGCGATTTACATGGCCCATAAGACCCAATACAAGTTTGAGAGATATGACCAAAAACTCGGTGTTTTCGTGTTTTATGGCCATTTTTATGAGCTATTGTACACTATTTAGGGGTTCTAGGGCCATTACATGTTTGAGAGATGTGACAAATACTCGTCGTTTTCGCTTTCTATGGCCATTTTCATGAGCTATTGCTCATTTTTTGGGGGTTCATGGGCAATTTAAAATGACCCTAAGACCCAATACATGTTTGAGAGATGTGACTAAAAACTCGTCGTTTTCTCGTTTTATGGCCGGTTTCATGAGATTTTGCCCATAGTTTTGGGGTTCCAGGGCAACTTACAATGACCGTAAGACCCGATACATGTTTGAGAGTTATGACCAAAACCTCGTCGTTTTCGTGTTTTATGGCCGTTTCCAAGAGTTATTGCCCATAGTTTTTGGGTTCCTGGCGGATTTGGATGGCTCGTAAGACCCTTTACAAGTTTGAGAGATATGACTTAAAACTCGACGTTTTCGTATTTATTGCCATTTTGATGAGCTATTGCCCACTATTTTAGGGTTCTAGGGCGATTTACAACGGCTGTAAGACCTGATACATGTTTGAGAGATGTGACCAAAATCTCATCGTTTTAGCATTTTATGGTCGGTTTAATGAGATTTTGCCCACAGTTTTGGGGTTCCAGGGTGACTAACAATGACCATAAGGCACAATACATGTTTGAGAGTTATGACCAAAACTTCATCGTTTTCGTGTTTTATGGTCGCTTTCGAGAGCTATTCCCCAGAGTTTTATGGTTCCAGGGCGATTTACATCAACCTTAAGACCCAATACATGTTTTATGGCCATTTTCCTGAGTTATTGCACACAGTTTTGTGGTTCCAGGGCGATTTACAACGACCGTCAGACCAGATACATGTTTGAGAATTGTGACAAAAATCTCGCCGTTTTTATGTTTTACAGCCGCTTTCATGAGCTATTGCCTATATTTTTAGCGTTCCATGGTGATTTGCATGGCCCATATGCTCAATACAAGTTTGAGAGATATGACCAAAAACTCGCCGTTTTCATGTTTTATGGCCTTTTTATGAACTATTGTCCACTGTTTAGGGGTTCTAGGGAGATTTACAATGACCGTAATGCCCGTTAGATATTGTAGAGATGTGACCAAAACTTGTTATTTTCGCTTTTTATGGCCATTTACATGAGCTATTGCTCACTGTTTTGGGGTTGTAGTGCAATTTACAATGATCGTAAGACCTAATACATGTTTGTGAGATGTGACAAAAAATTCGTCGTTTTATGGTCGTTTTCATGAGATTTATCCCACAGTTTTGGGGTTCGAGGGCGACTTACAATGACCGTAAGACCTGATACATGTTTGAAAGTTATGACCGAATTCTCCTTGTTTTCGTGTTTTATGGACGTTTTCATGAGTTATTGCCCACAGTTTTTGGGTTCCAAGCGAATTTGCATGGCTCATAAGACCCTTTACAAGTTTGAGAGATATGACTAAAATCCTCGCCGTTTTAGAGTTTTATGGCCGATTTCATGAGATATTTCCCATAGTTTTGGGGTTCAAAGGTGAATAACAATGACCGTAATAAGCGATACATGTTTGAGAGTTATGACCGGAACCTCATCGTTTTCGTGTTTTATGGCTGTTTTCATCAGCTATTGCCCATAGTTTTATTGTTCTAGGGCGATTTACATCAACCTTAAGACCCTATACATGTTTTATGGCCATTTTCATGAGCTATTGCCCGCCATTTGGGGGTTCCATGGCGATTTAAAGTGATCGTAAGACCCGATACATTTTTGAGATGTGACCTAAATATCGTCGTTTTAGCATTTTATGGCCGCTTTCACGAGCATTTCCCACATTTTTGGCGTTCCATGGCGATTTGCATGGCCCATAAGACCCGATAAAAGTTTGAGAGATAGGACCAAAAACTCGTCGTTTTCGTGTTTTATGGCCATTTTTGTGGTTCCAGTGAGATTTACAACGACCGTCAGACCAGATACATGTTTGAGAATTGTGACAAAAATCTCGCCGTTTTTATGTTTTACAGCCGCTTTCATGAGCTATTGCCTATATTTTTAGCGTTCCATGGTGATTTGCATGGCCCATATGCTCAATACAAGTTTGAGAGATATGACCAAAAACTCGCCGTTTTCATGTTTTATGGCCTTTTTATGAACTATTGTCCACTGTTTAGGGGTTCTAGGGAGATTTACAATGACCGTAATGCCCGATAGATATTGTAGAGATGTGACCAAAACTTGTTATTTTCGCTTTTTATGGCCATTTACATGAGCTATTGCTCACTGTTTTGGGGTTGTAGTGCAATTTACAATGATCGTAAGACCTAATACATGTTTGTGAGATGTGACAAAAAATTCGTCGTTTTATGGTCGTTTTCATGAGATTTATCCCACAGTTTTGGGGTTCGAGGGCGACTTACAATGACCGTAAGACCTGATACATGTTTGAAAGTTATGACCGAATTCTCCTTGTTTTCGTGTTTTATGGACGTTTTCATGAGTTATTGCCCACAGTTTTTGGGTTCCAAGCGAATTTGCATGGCTCATAAGACCCTTTACAAGTTTGAGAGATATGACTAAAATCCTCGCCGTTTTAGAGTTTTATGGCCGATTTCATGAGATATTTCCCATAGTTTTGGGGTTCAAAGGTGAATAACAATGACCGTAATAAGCGATACATGTTTGAGAGTTATGACCGGAACCTCATCGTTTTCGTGTTTTATGGCTGTTTTCATCAGCTATTGCCCATAGTTTTATTGTTCTAGGGCGATTTACATCAACCTTAAGACCCTATACATGTTTTATGGCCATTTTCATGAGCTATTGCCCGCCATTTGGGGGTTCCATGGCGATTTAAAGTGATCGTAAGACCCGATACATTTTTGAGATGTGACCTAAATATCGTCGTTTTAGCATTTTATGGCCGCTTTCACGAGCATTTCCCACATTTTTGGCGTTCCATGGCGATTTGCATGGCCCATAAGACCCGATAAAAGTTTGAGAGATAGGACCAAAAACTCGTCGTTTTCGTGTTTTATGGCCATTTTTGTGGTTCCAGTGAGATTTACAACGACCTTATGACCCGATACAAGTTTGAGAAATATGACAAAAAACTCGTTGTTTTCGTGAGATATTCTCCACTATTTTTGGGTTCTAGGGCGATTTACAACGACCATAAGACTCAATACATATTCGAGATATCTAACCAAAAACTCATTGTTTTCGTGTTTTACGGCCATTTTCCTGAGCTATTGCTCACAGTTTTGGGGTTCGAGTGCGATTTAAAACGAGCGTAAGACCCGATACATGTTTGAGAGATGTGACCAAAACCTCGTCTTTTTCGCATTTTATGGTCGATTTTATGAGATTTTGCCAACAGTTTTGGGTTTCTAGGGCGACTTACAATACTAGTAAGACCTGATATATGTTTGAGGGTTTTGACCAAGACCTCGTCGTTTTCGTGTTTTATGGCTGTTTTCATGAGTTATTGCCCACAATTTTGGATTACAGGCGGATTAGCATGGCTCGTAAGACCATTTACAAGTTTGAGAGATATGACCAAAAATTCATTGTTTTCGTGTTTTATGGCCATTTTCGTGAGTTATTGCCAACTGTTTTAGGTTTCCAGGGCGATTTACAACGATCGTAAGATCCGATACATGTTACAGAGATGTGACTAAAATCTGGATGTTTTAGCATTTTATGGCAGGTTTCTTAAGCTCTTGCCCACAGTTTTGGTTTCCAGGGCGACTTACAATGACTATAAGACTAGAGACATGTTTGAGAGTTATGAACAAAAACTCGACGTTTTCGTATTTTATGGCCGATTTCATGAGTTATTGCCCACAGTTTCGGGGTTCTAGGGCGGTTACAACGACTGTCAGACCCGACATATATTTGAGAATTATGACCAAAACTCATTGTTTCGCATTTTATGGCCGTTTTCATGAGCCATTGCCCACAGTTTTATGGTTCTAGAGAGATTTACAGTAACCTTAAGACCCGGTACATGTTTAAGGTTATGACCAAAACTCGTCGTATTCGTGTTTTATGGCCATTTTCATGAGTTATTGCCCATAGTTTTTTGGGTTCAAGGAAAATTTGCATGACTCGTAAGACCCTTCACTTGTTTGAGAGAAATGACCAGAAACTTGTCATTTTCGTGTTTTATGGTCATCTTCAAGAGCTCTTACCACCAGTTTTGGGGTTTCAGGACGATTTACAACGACCTTAAGACCTGATACATTTTTGAGAGTTATGAGCCAAAACTCTTCGTTTTCGTGTTTTGTGGCCGTTTTCATGACCTATTGTCCATTTTTTCGAGGTTCTAGGGCGATTTACAACGACCGTAAGACAAGATACATTTTGGAGAGGTGTGACCAAAACTCGGCGTTTTTTGCATTTTATGGCTATTTTTGAGCTATTGCCCATTGTTTTATGGTTCCAGGAGGATTACAACGAACGTAAGACGCGATACATGCTTAAGAGATGTGACCAAAAACTCGTCGCTTTCGCATTTTGTGGCCGTTTTCATGAGCCATTGCACACGGTCTTATGGTTCCAGTGCGATTTACACCAATCTTAAGGCCCGATACATGTTTGAGAGTTATGACCAAAAACTCGGTGTTTTCGTGTTTTATGGCCGTTTTCATGAGTTATTGCCCATAGTTTGTAAGTTCTAGGCGGATTTTCACGGCTCGTGAGACCCTTTACATGTTTGAGAGATATGAGCTATTACCTACAGTTTTGGGGTTCCAGTGCGATTAACAAAGACCTTACGACTCGATACATATTTGAGAGTTATGACCCAAAACTCGTCGTTTTCGTGTTTCTTGGCCGCTTTCATGAGCTATTGCCCACATTTTTGGCGTTCCATGGAGATTTGCATGGCCCATAAGACCCGATACAAGTTTGAGAGATATGACAAAAACTATTTGTTTTCGCATTTTATGGCTATTTTAATGAGCTATTTCCCACTGTTTTGGGGTTCTAGGGCGATGACAATGACCGTCTGACCCGATACATGTTTAATAGATGTGACAAAAAACTCGTTGTTTTCGCGTTTTATGGACGGTTTCATGAGCTATTGCCCATAGTTTTATGGTTCCAAGGCAATTTACAGCAACCTTAAGAACCGATACATGTTTCAGAGTTAAGACCAAAAACTCGCCGTTTTCGTGTTTTATGGCCATTTTCATGAGTTATTGCCCACATTTTGTGGGTTCAAGACGGATTTTCATGGCTCGTCAGACCCTTTACATGCTTGAAAGATAAGACCTGAAAGTCATCGTTTTCGTGTTTTATGGCCGTTTTCATGAGCTATTACCCACATTTTTGGGGTTCTAGGGCGATTTACAACGACCTGATGACCCGATACAAGTTTGAGAAATATGACCGAGAACTCATTGTTTTTGTGTTTTATGGCCGTTTTCATGAGCCATTCTCCACTGTTTTTGGGTTCTAGGGCGATTTACGACGAGCATAAGACCCGATACATATTCGAGAGATTTGACAAAAAACTCGTCGTTTTCGCGTTTTCTGGCCATTTTCATGAGCTATTGCTCACTGTTTTGGGGTTTGAGGGCGACTTATCTCGAACGTAAGACCCGATACATGTTTGAGAGATGTGACCAAAAACCTCGTCTTTTTCGTGTTTTATGGTCGTTTTCATGAGATTTTGCCAACAGTTTTGGGGTTCCAGGGCGACTTACACTAACCGTAAGACCCGATATATGTTTGAGGGTTTTGACCAAAACCATGTCGTTTTCGTGTTTTATGGACGTTTTCATGAGTTATTGCCCATAGTTTTTGGGTTCGAGGCAGATTTGCAAGGCTCGTAAGACCATTTACAAGTTTCAGAGATATGACCGTCGTTTTCCGCGTTTTATGGCCGTTTTCATGAGCCATTGCCTATAGTTTTATGATTGTAGAGCGATTTACAGTAACCTTAAGACCCGGTACATGTTTAAGAGTTATGACCAAAACTCGTCATTTTCGTGTTTTATGGCCATTTTCATGAGTTATAGCCCACAGTTTTTGGGTTCAAGGCAAATTTGCATGCCTCGTAAGACCCTTTACATGTTTGAGAGAAATGACTAAAAACTTGTCATTTTCATGTTTTATGGTTGTCTTCATGAGCTATTACCACCAGTTTTGGGGTTTCAGGACGATTTACAACGACCTTAAGACCCGATGCATTTTTTAGAGTTATGACCCAAAACTCGTCGTTTTCGTGTTTTGTGGTCGTTTTCATGAGGTATTGTAAATTTTTCTGGCTTCTATGGCGATTTACAACGACCGTACGACCAGATACATATTGGAGAGATGTGACCAAACCTCTGCCTTTTTGCATTTATGGCTATTTTATGAGCTATTGCCCACAGTTTTGGGGTTGCAGGAGGATTACTACGAATGTAAGACCCGATACATGCTTAAGAGATGTGACCAAAAACTCGTCGTTTTCGCATTTTATGGCCGTTTTCATGAGCCATTCCCACAGTTTTGTGGTTCTAGGGAGATTTACACCAACCTGAAGACCCGATACATGTTTGAGTGTTATGACCAAAAACTCACTGTTTTCGTGTTTTATGGCCATTTTCATGAGTTATTGCCCACATTTTGTGGGTTCAAGGCGGATTTTCATGGCTGGTCCGACCCTTTACATGCTTGAGAGATAAGACCTGAAACTCATCGTTTTCGTGTTTTATGGCCATTTTCATGAGCTATTACCCACATTTTTGGGGTTCTAGGGAGATTTACAACAACCTTATGATCCGATACAAGTTTGAGAAATATGACCGAAAACTCATGGTTTTCGTGTTTTATGGCCGTTTTCATGAGCTGTTCTCCACTGTTTTTGGGTTCTAGGGCGATTTACGACGACCATAAGACCCGATACATATTCGAGAGATCTGACCAAAAACTCGTCGTTTTCTAGCCATTTTCATGAGGTATTGCCCATAGTTTGTAAGTTTCAGGCGGATTTGCATGGCTCGTAAGACCCTTTACATGTTTGAGAGATATGAGCTGAAACTCACTGTTTTCGTGTTGTATGACTGTTTTCATGAGCCAAAACTCGTCGTTTTCGTGTTTGTTGGCTGCTTTCATGAGCTATTGCCCACATTTTTGGCGTTCCATGGCGATTTGCATGGCCCATAAGACACGATACAAGTTTGAGAGATATGACCAAAAACTCGTAGTTTTTGCATTTTATGGCTATTTTCATGAGCTATTTCCCACTGTTTTGGGGTTCCAGCGCGATTACATCGACTGACAGACCCGATACATGTTTGAGAGATGTGACAAAAAACTCGTCGTTTTCGCGTTTTATGGCCGGTTTCATGACCTATTGCCCATAGTTTTATGGTTCCAAGGCAATTTACAGCAACCTTAAGAACCGATACATGTTTTAGAGTTATGACCAAAATCTCGCCGTTTTCATGTTTTATGGCCATTTTCATGAGTTATTGCCCACATTTTGTGGGTTCAAGGCGGATTTTCATGGCTCATAAGACCCTTTACATGCTTGAGAGATAAGACCTGAAACTCACCGTTTTCGTGTTTTATGGCCGTTTTCATGAGCTATTACCCGCATTTTTGGGGTTCTAGTGCGATTTACAACGACCTGATGACCCGATACAAGTTTGAGAAATATGATCGAAAACTCATTGTTTTTGTGTTTTATGGCCGTTTTCATGAGCTGTTCTCCACTGTTTTTGGGTTCTAGGGCAATTTACGACGACCATAAGACCCGATACATATTCGAGAGATCTGACCAAAAACTCGTCGTTTTCGCGTTTTCTGGCAATTTTCATGAGCTATTGCTCACTGTTTTGAGGTTCGACGTCAATTTACATCGAGCGTAAGACCCGATACATGTTTGAGATATGTGACCAAAAACCTCGTCTTTTTCGTGTTTTATGGTCGTTTTCATGAGATTTTGCAAATAGCGACTTACACTAACCGTAAGACCCGATATATGTTTGAGTGTTTTGGCCAAAATCGTCGTTTTCGTGATTTATGGCCGTTTTCATGAGTTATTGCCCATAGTTTTTGGGTTCCAGGCGGATTTGCATGGCTCGTAAGACCATTTACAAGTTTGAGAGATATGACCAAAACTCGTCCTTTTCGTGTTTTATGGCCATTTTCATTAGCTATTGCCCACCATTTTAGGGTTCCAGGGCGATTTACAACAACCGTAAGATCCGATACATGTTTGAGACATGTGACCAAAATCTGGATGTTTTAGCATTTTATGGATGGTTTCATGAGCTTTTGCCCATAGTTTTGGGGTTCCATGGCGACTTACAATGACTATAAAACCCGATACATGTTTGAGAGTTATGACCAAAAACTCATTGTTTTCGCATTTTATGGCAATTTTCATGAGTTACTTCCCACTGTTTTGGGGTTCTAGGGTGATTACAACGACCGTCAGACCCGACACATGTTTGAGAGATGTGACCAAAAACATGCCGTTTTCGCGTTTTATGGCCGTTTTTATCAGCCATTGCCCATAGTTTGATGGTTGCAGAGCGATTTACAGTAACCTTAAGACCCGGTACATGTTTAAGAGTTATGACCAAAACTTGTCATTTTCGTGTTTTATGGCCATTTTCATGAGTTATAGCCCACAGTTTTTGGGTGCAAGGCAAATTTGCATGCCTCGTAAGACCCTTTACATGTTTGAGAGAAATGACCAGAAACTTGTCATTTTCATGTTTTATGGTCGTCTTCATGAGCTATTACCACCAGTTTTGGGGTTTCAGGACGATTTACAACGACCTTAAGACCCGATACATTTTTGACAGTTATGACCCAAAACTCATCGTTTTCGTGTTTTGTGGTCGTTTTCATGAGGTATTGTATATTTTTAGGGGTTCTAGGGCGATTTACAACGACCGTAAGACCAGATACATATTGGAGAGATGTGACCAAAACTCTCCCTTTTTGCATTTTATGGCTATTTTATGAGCTATTGCCCACTGTTTTGGGGTTGCAGGAGGATTACAACGAATGTAAGACCCGATACATGCTTAAGAGATGTGACCAAAAACTCGTCGTTTTCGCATTTTATGGCCGTTTTCATGAGCCATTGCCCACAGTTTTGTGGTTCTAGGGAGATTTACACCAACCTTAAGACCCGATACATGTTTGAGTGTTATGACCAAAAACTCACTGTTTTCGTGTTTTATGGCCATTTCCATGAGTTATTGCCCACATTTTGTGGGTTCACGGCGGATTTTCATGGCTGGTCTGACCCTTTACATGCTTGAGAGATAAGACCTGAAACTCATTGTTTTCGTGTTTTATGGCCGTTTTCATGAGCTATTACCCACATTTTTGGGGTTCTATTGAGATTTACAACGACCTTATGATCCGATACAAGTTTGAGAAATATGACCGAAAACTCATGGTATTCGTGTTTTATGGCCGTTTTCATGAGCTGTTCTCCACTGTTTTTGGGTTCTAGGGCGATTTACGACGAGCATAAGACCCGATACATATTCGAGAGATCTGACCAAAAACTCGACTTTTTCTAGCCATTTTCATGAGCTATTGCCCATAGTTTGTAAGTTTTAGGCGGATTTGCATGGCTAGTAAGACCCTTTACATGTTTGAGAGATATGAGCTGAAACTCACTGTCTTCGTGTTGTATGACTGTTTTCATGAGCCAAAACTCGTCGTTTTCGTGTTTGTTGGCCGCTTTCATGAGCTATTGCCCACATTTTTGGCGTTCCATGGCGATTTGCATGGCCCATAAGACACGATACAAGTTTGAGAGATATGACCAAAACCTCGTAGTTTTTGCATTTTATGGCTATTTTCATGAGCTATTTCCCACTGTTTTGGGGTTCCAGCGCGATTACATCGACTGAGAGACCCGATACATGTTTGAGAGATGTGACATAAAACTCGTCGTTTTCGCGTTTTATGGCCGGTTTCATGACCTATTGCCCATAGTTTTATGGTTCCAAGGCAATTTACAGCAACCTTAAGAACCGATACATTTTTTAGAGTTATGACCAAAAACTCGCCGTTTTCATGTTTTATGGCCATTTTCATGAGTTATTGCCCACATTTTGTGGGTTCAAGGCGGATTTTCATGGCTCATAAGACCCTTTACATGCTTGAGAGATAAGACCTGAAACTCACCGTTTTCGTGTTTTATGGCCGTTTTCATGAGCTATTACCCGCATTTTTGGGGTTCTAGTGCGATTTACAACGACCTGATGACCCGATACAAGTTTGAGAAATATGATCGAAAACTCATTGTTTTCGTGTTTTATGGCCGTTTTCATGAGCTGTTCTCCACTGTTTTTGGGTTCTAGGGCAATTTACGACGACCATAAGACCCGATACATATTCGAGAGATCTGACCAAAAACTCGTCGTTTTCGCGTTTTCTGGCAATTTTCATGAGCTATTGCTCACTGTTTTGAGGTTCGACGTCAATTTACATCGAGCGTAAGACCCGATACATGTTTGAGATATGTGACCAAAAACCTCGTCTTTTTCGTGTTTTATGGTCGTTTTCATGAGATTTTGCAAACAGCGACTTACACTAACCGTAAGACCCGATATATGTTTGAGTGTTTTGACCAAAATCGTCGTTTTCGTGATTTATGGCCGTTTTCATGAGTTATTGCCCATAGTTTTTGGGTTCCAGGCGGATTTGTATGGCTCGTAAGACCATTTACAAGTTTGAGAGATATGACCAAAACTCGTCCTTTTCGTGTTTTATGGCCATTTTCATTAGCTATTGCCCACCATTTTAGGGTTCCAGGGCGATTTACAACAACCGTAAGATCCGATACATGTTTGAGACATGTGACCCAAATCTGGATGTTTTAGCATTTTATGGATGGTTTCATGAGCTTTTGCCCATAGTTTTGGGGTTCCATGGCGACTTACAATGACTATAAAACCCGATACATGTTTGAGAGTTATGACCAAAAACTCATTGTTTTCGCATTTTATGGCAATTTTCATGAGTTACTTCCCACTGTTTTGGGGTTCCAGGGTGATTACAACGACCGTCAGACCCGACACATGTTTGAGAGATGTGACCAAAAACTCGTCGTTTTCGCATTTTATGGCCGTTTTTATCAGCCATTGCCCATAGTTTGATGGTTGCAGAGCGATTTACAGTAACCTTAAGACCCGGTACATGTTTAAGAGTTATGACCAAAACTTGTCATTTTCCTGTTTTATGGCCATTTTCATGAGTTATAGCCCACAGTTTTTGGGTGCAAGGCAAATTTGCATGCCTCGTAAGACCCTTTACATGTTTGAGAGAAATGACCAGAAACTTGTCATTTTCATGTTTTATGGTCGTCTTCATGAGCTATTACCACCAGTTTTGGGGTTTCAGGACGATTTACAACGACCTTAAGACCCGATACATTTTTGACAGTTATGACCCAAAAATCGTCGTTTTCGTGTTTTGTGGTAGTTTTCATGAGGTATTGTATATTTTTAGGGGTTCTAGGGCGATTTACAACGACCGTAAGACCAGATACATATTGGAGAGATGTGACCAAAACTCTCCCTTTTTCATTTTATGGCTATTTTATGAGCTATTGCCCACTGTTTTGGGGTTGCAGGAGGATTACAACGAATGTAAGACCCGATACATGCTTAAGAGATGTGACCAAAAACTCGTCGTTTTCGCATTTTATGGCCGTTTTCATGAGCCATTGCCCACAGTTTTGTGGTTCTAGGGAGATTTACACCAACCTTAAGACCCGATACATGTTTGAGTGTTATGACCAAAAACTCACTGTTTTCGTGTTTTATGGCCATTTCCATGAGTTATTGCCCACATTTTGTGGGTTCACGGCGGATTTTCATGGCTGGTCTGACCCTTTACATGCTTGAGAGATAAGACCTGAAACTCATTGTTTTCGTGTTTTATGGCCGTTTTCATGAGCTAGTACCCACATTTTTGGGGTTCTATTGAGATTTACAACGACCTTATGATCCGATACAAGTTTGAGAAATATGACCGAAAACTCATGGTTTTCGTGTTTTATGGCCGTTTTCATGAGCTGTTCTCCACTGTTTTTGGGTTCTAGGGCGATTTACGACGACCATAAGACCCGATACATATTCGAGAGATCTGATCAAAAACTCATCTTTTTCTAGCCATTTTCATGAGCTATTGCCCATAGTTTGTAAGTTTCAGGCGGATTTGCATGGCTCGTAAGACCCTTTACATGTTTGAGAGATATGAGCTGAAACTCACTGTTTTCGTGTTGTATGACTGTTTTCATGAGCCAAAACTCGCCGTTTTCGTGTTTGTTGGCCGCTTTCATGAGCTATTGCCCACATTTTTGGCGTTCCATGGCGATTTGCGTGGCCCATAAGACATGATACAAGTTTGAGAGATATGACCAAAAACTCGTAGTTTTTGCATTTTATGGCTATTTTCATGAGCTATTTCCCACTGTTTTGGGGTTCCAGCGCGATTACATCGACTGACAGACCCGATACATGTTTGAGAGATGTGACAAAAAACTCGTCGTTTTCGCGTTTTATGGCCGGTTTCATGACCTATTGCCCATAGTTTTATGGTTCCAAGGCAATTTACAGCAACCTTAAGAACCGATACATGTTTTAGAGTTATGACCAAAAGCTCGCCGTTTTCATGTTTTATGGCCATTTTCATGAGTTATTGCCCACATTTTGTGGGTTCAAGGCGGATTTTCATGGCTCATAAGACCCTTTACATGCTTGAGAGATAAGACCTGAAACTCACCGTTTTCGTGTTTTATGGCCGTTTTCATGAGCTATTACCCGCATTTTTGGGGTTCTAGTGCGATTTACAACGACCTGATGACCCGATACAAGTTTGAGAAATATGATCAAAAACTCATTGTTTTCGTGTTTTATGGCCGTTTTCATGAGCTGTTCTCCACTGTTTTTGGGTTCTAGGGCAATTTACGATGACCATAAGACCCGATACATATTCAAGAGATCTGACCAAAAACTCGTCGTTTTCGTGTTTTCTGGCAATTTTCATGAGCTATTGCTCACTGTTTTGAGGTTCGACGTCAATTTACATCGAGCGTAAGACCCGATACATGTTTGAGATATGTGACCAAAAACCTCGTCTTTTCGTGTTTTATGGTCGTTTTCATGAGATTTTGCAAACAGTTTTGTTGTTCCAGGGCGACTTACACTAACCGTAAGACCCGATATATGTTTGAGTGTTTTGACCAAAATCGTCGTTTTCGTGTTTTATGGCCGTTTTCATGAGTTATTGCCCATAGTTTTTGGGTTCCAGGCGGATTTGCATGGCTCGTAAGACCATTTACAAGTTTGAGAGATATGACCAAAACTCGTCCTTTTCGTGTTTTATGGCCATTTTCATTAGCTATTGTCCACCATTTTAGGGTTCCAGGGCGATTTACAACAATCGTAAGATCCGATACATGTTTGAGACATGTGACCAAAATCTGGATGTTTAGCATTTTATGGATGGTTTCATGAGCTTTTGCCCATAGTTTTGGGGTTCCATGGCGACTTACAATGACTATAAAACCCGATACATGTTTGAGAGTTATGACCAAAAACTCATTGTTTTCGCATTTTATGGCAATTATCATGAGTTACTTCCCACTGTTTTGGGGTTCCCAGGGTGATTACAACGACCGTCAGACCCGACACATGTTTGAGAGATGTGACCAAAAACTCGTCGTTTTCGCGTTTTATGGCCGTTTTTATCAGCCATTGCCCATAGTTTGATGGTTGCAGAGCGATTTACAGTAACCTTAAGACCCGGTACATGTTTAAGAGGTATGACCAAAACTCGTCATTTTCGTGTTTTATGGCCATTTTCATGAGTTATAGCCCACAGTTTTTGGGTGCAAGGCAAATTTGCATGCCTCGTAAGACCCTTTACATGTTTGAGAGAAATGACCAGAAAATTGTCATTTTCGTGTTTTATGGTCGTCTTCATGAGCTATTACCACCAGTTTTGGGGTTTCAGGACGATTTACAACGACCTTAAGACCCGATACATTTTTGACAGTTATGACCCAAAACTCATCGTTTTCGTGTTTTGTGGTCGTTTTCATGAGGTATTGTATATTTTTAGGGGTTCTAGGGCGATTTACAACGACCGTAAGACCAGATACATATTGGAGAGATGTGACCAAAACTCTCCCTTTTTGCATTTTATGGCTATTTATGAGCTATTGCCCACTGTTTTGGGGTTGCAGGAGGATTACAACGAATGTAAGACCCGATACATGCTTAAGAGATGTGACCAAAAACTCGTCGTTTTCGCATTTTATGGCCGTTTTCATGAGCCATTGCCCACAATTTTGTGGTTCTAGGGAGATTTTACACCAACCTTAAGACCCGATACATGTTTGAGTGTTATGACCAAAAACTCACTGTTTTCGTGTTTTATGGCCATTTCCATGAGTTATTGCCCACATTTTGTGGGTTCACGGCGGATTTTCATGGCTGGTCTGACCCTTTACATGCTTGAGAGATAAGACCTGAAACTCATTGTTTTCGTGTTTTATGGCCGTTTTCATGAGCTATTACCCACATTTTTGGGGTTCTATTGAGATTTACAACGACCTTATGATCCGATACAAGTTTGAGAAATATGACCGAAACTCATGGTTTTCGTGTTTTATGGCCGTTTTCATGAGCTGTTCTCCACTGTTTTTGGGTTCTAGGGCGATTTACGACGAGCATAAGACCCGATACATATTCGAGAGATCTGACCAAAAACTCGTCTTTTTCTAGCCATTTTCATGAGCTATTGCCCATAGTTTGTAAGTTTTAGGCGGATTTGCATGGCTAGTAAGACCCTTTACATGTTTGAGAGATATGAGCTGAAACTCACTGTCTTCGTGTTGTATGACTGTTTTCATGAGCCAAAACTCGTCGTTTTCGTGTTTGTTGGCCGGTTTCATGAGCTATTGCCCACATTTTTGGCGTTCCATGGCGATTTGCATGGCCCATAAGACACGATACAAGTTTGAGAGATATGACCAAAACCTCGTAGTTTTTGCATTTTATGGCTATTTTCATGAGCTATTTCCCACTGTTTTGGGGTTCCAGCGCGATTACATCGACTGAGAGACCCGATACATGTTTGAGAGATGTGACAAAAAACTCGTCGTTTTCGCGTTTTATGGCCGGTTTCATGACCTATTGCCCATAGTTTTATGGTTCCAAGGCAATTTACAGCAACCTTAAGAACCGATACATTTTTTAGAGTTATGACCAAAAACTCGCCGTTTTCATGTTTTATGGCCATTTTCATGAGTTATTGCCCACATTTTGTGGGTTCAAGGCGGATTTTCATGGCTCATAAGACCCTTTACATGCTTGAGAGATAAGACCTGAAACTCACCGTTTTCGTGTTTTATGGCCGTTTTCATGAGCTATTACCCGCATTTTTGGGTTCTAGTGCGATTTACAACGACCTGATGACCCGATACAAGTTTGAGAAATATGATCGAAAACTCATTGTTTTCGTGTTTTATGGCCGTTTTCATGAGCTGTTCTCCACTGTTTTTCGGTTCTAGGGCAATTTACGACGACCATAAGACCCGATACATATTCGAGAGATCTGACCAAAAACTCGTCGTTTTCGCGTTTTCTGGCAATTTTCATGAGCTATTGCTCACTGTTTTGAGGTTCGACGTCAATTTACATCGAGCGTAAGACCCGATACATGTTTGAGATATGTGACCAAAAACCTCGTCTTTTTCGTGTTTTATGGTCGTTTTCATGAGATTTGCAAACAGCGACTTACACTAACCGTAAGACCCGATATATGTTTGAGTGTTTTGACCAAAATCGTCGTTTTCGTGATTTATGGCCGTTTTCATGAGTTATTGCCCATAGTTTTTGGGTTCCAGGCGGATTTGCATGGCTCGTAAGACCATTTACAAGTTTGAGAGATATGACCAAAACTCGTCCTTTTCGTGTTTTATGGCCATTTTCATTAGCTATTGCCCACCATTTTAGGGTTCCAGGGCGATTTACAACAACCGTAAGATCCGATACATGTTTGAGACATGTGACCAAAATCTGGATGTTTTAGCATTTTATGGATGGTTTCATGAGCTTTTGCCCATAGTTTTGGGGTTCCATGGCGACTTACAATGACTATAAAACCCGATACATGTTTGAGAGTTATGACCAAAAACTCATTGTTTTCGCATTTTATGGCAATTTTCATGAGTTACTTCCCACTGTTTTGGGGTTCCAGGGTGATTACAACGACCGTCAGACCCGACACATGTT